>CM060921.1:579185751-580430751 GCA_030737875.1 Allium sativum
GACGAACTCACCATGCGAGTTCTTGTGTCCTATGTCGACACGGCCAGGACCTATGCATACATGTGTCAACACAAGGCCCTACCTGTGTCGACAAAGGCAAAGCAAGTCACATGGCATATAACTGCATGTTGTTTGCTTTGTTCTGGGGCTTTCCTTGATCTTTTCCCTTGACATGTGAAGCTTAGTTGCTTCATTTCTCAATCCAAATCTCGCATATGTGTTGTTGAAATTATCATGTTCAATCGTGCTTCCTTAATGCCCACTTTTGATGTATTTAAGAATGTTTTGGATGAATTTTTGTGCACATCTTATTATGCTTTCTTTGTGATGATTTCCTACGCCAAATATATTTTAAAAGAAAAACGAGTTCTAAATAAATTTGCTCAGCGAATGTATAGACTTGTAACGATGCGTTTTCTTATATTTTGGTTTTATAAATTATATCATCTCAAGGCAATAGCATAGAAAAAGAAAAAAAAATCATAATATACAGATTTTAAAGAAATAGCCCAAATGTTTTCTAAATCGTTTTATAAACTCATTTTTTCTAACTAAATATTTTCCATATATAAAATTACACGTTTATGCATATTTCGAGAAAGCGAGGATGTGATTTAAATAGTATAACTCGCGTGGTATGAGACACATAGATTAATCGTATCAATTAATTCCTTACTTGTTAATCGAAGTCAATTATTATTTTCTAGTATGAAGTGGGCTAGCTTACAGTAAATCAATTAGTGAAAATGTACGATATAGGACGTACTGATTTCATTATTCAAATTACTTGTCTGGGAGTATGTGACATATCTTTTTGGTGTATTATCGCCGGTACTTGAACCAGTGGGTCCTATGCACATATTTATAGCCGGTAGGCGAATCTGGACTAATGGGTCATATATGAGACTAGTGGGTATCTTATTGGTTGGCCGATTGGCCATATATTGGACTAGTGGGTCCAAGCCTATAGCAGGTAAGAGACTTGGGCTGATGGGTCCAAGCCTACAGCAGGTAAGAGACTTGGGCTAGTGGGTCCAAGATTTTATATCATTACTGGTTTCTAAATTTCTTTGTGTTGATTTCTAGAATTTTGGTGATTCTGAATGATTTCACCTTATTGGTGACATTTAAATTTATATAACTGGTGGACTGTGATAACTATTTAGATAATTTCATTCATTTGATTTTAAACTCTTGAATGGGTTTTATTTGGTGTTGTGATGGTGATTTATTTGGTGGAGCGTGACATGGTTGACTATTCCCTGTTGCTTAGCTTGTTGGCTTTGCAAAATATGTTGAACCATAAATCCTTCACTTTGTGTATGATACATACCATGTTTACTTCTCAACCACAACATCATGTGATTATGTCGTGGCTTCCTTTTTAGATAACCACTTCATGGGATTTTATCTATTATATATATATATATATATCCTAACAATATTATTTTAACTAGACAGACCTGTGTATATATTGCTCGGGTAAGACCGAGTCTTTACAGGTTAGCCATAATGATGATGCTTCTCTCATGCCTTTGTTTTTGGTCTAGCTTTTATCATTTTGTTCGCCCTAGCTAGTTTTGTTAGGATAGTACTTAGTCATTTTGTGGACTGTCACGACATTATATATATTCTTTTATGGGGGAAGAATGTATGTATATTATGGATTTCATATCCATCTTTGTAGATGCATATATTTTTGATTGTGTTGATCGTTCTGTGTATTGTGATATTATATCAGTTGTATTTATTTTGAATAGATTCTGTAGCCACCGAGATGTTGTATTGATTGAGTATTAAATGTGTCGATTCAATCAAGAAGAAGAAGAAAGACGAGCACTTCATCGACATATTTAATACTTGTTAATACATGATTACACATGGTCACTCCTAACCAGCCCTATTCTCCATATTAAGAAATGATATTACTCGTTAATCCTCTTGGTTAATATGGGTCTCAGGGGTGGGACATCATAGTGACACTCAGACGATTCTTTCACCTATTTAGTGTCTGAATAGACTTCACAGGTCCTTTCTCTTGGTTTGATTCCATTGAGCCTGGTGTTTTAGATGAAGTATCTCTGATAGCTATCACTGATTGTCTCTCCAGAGCCTTCATGTAAGTTATTTCATTTTCAAGAAATCAAGAAACTGATTGTGAATCATACACATTTTTGGATGATGTGTACATTTTAGACTTACAACTTCAAAATAAGTTAGGATGTGACCAAGCTTTAGTCATGTGGAATCTATTTTAGCTGCGTACATGATCAGTCATAGCCATGAGTGCGGGCTCTTTTTTTTTAATGTGAGTTTCCATCCGAGTCAGCAAGGACTTACCAATCTAGATCCACCTATTTATGAGAGGAGAGGAAAGGCCATTTTGACCTTATTTCCCCTATATAACTCCAACTTCCTCTCTTTTCTTCCCTTCCTTAACTTTTATTTTATAACTTTAAATTGAGTTGTCTATTTCCAAACACACTAAATCCACAAAAGATTTCTTCAAAATTCCATTTCTGCCTGCCGTTCGCATATTTGATCACATACGCTTGAGGATTCTCTTTGTTGGGACCAAATCCTTGCTTTAAAACAAAAGCAAATTTTATATGGGTTTCTCATTTTGATTCGTGCAGTTTTAATTGCTATAGTGGTCGGTTAGGACTTAGGAGTGGTAACATTTGAATGGAGGATTTCACAACATCGGGTTAAGTTAATGGAGGGAGACTTGATAGTCAATGATTCTGGTAGAGCGAGACATGGTTGTAGCAATATGGTGAAAATAGAGGAGGAAGGAATCAGCTTGACATTGATGTTAGTCGTAGGAGGAAGAAGGATGGAAGTTGTACATTAATTTTGTGCAAGGAATGGTCGAATAACATTGAGTGAAGAAAAAGTTGAACCGAGGGAGAGAAATGAGGCTTTGGGCCGGTGTGCTTAATCTCGCATTAGGACCGACATAGGTTGTGTTGGATCTGGATCAATATAGGCATTCTAATCTAAGTCGTTGTAACTATTTAGGGCCTTTTGAGTTGGTTCATTCTCTTAGTCTATCCAAACTTTAACTATAAACCAAATATGCCTAACGAACATTGCCTTTATCATATGTTGGGTTTGGATAATGAACTTATGATATAGAGCATATCTCCAAAATTCACTTTTGGGCTTGCACTACACCATATATGCTGATTAGGCTGTGTTTTTAGCCGTATCTAAAGCCGTTGGGCACGGTAAAAAGCCGTATCAAAAAATGGCGTGTCTAATTATTAGATACGGCTACCAACTGTATCTCAATATATTATCATACGGCTTTTAGCTGTATCTAAAGTCTAATAAGACACGGTCTTTGACCGTGTCCAATTATGTGTGTGTGCACATATATATATACCCATGTATATATATATATATATCATATATCTGTATATATAAAAAACAGAAACTGTATCGCGTATGTTTCATAACACAGAGCATACATGCCACAAAGTATACGCAGGAAAAACACAAATTTTTATATATATATATATATACACACACACTCAAAGCTTTACAAGGTTTGTCATAACATGATGTGTACATACAAACATATACAATAAAAGGAAACTGTATTAGATTCTCATCACATTACGAAGTAACAAAAATGAGGTAAAAAGATAACAGCCTGATAAATAGTCCAGTCGAGGCCGGGAAGTCCAATCCAGTCGAGGTCGTGATATAAAGCCTGCAGCCTGATCGTTCCAGCAAAGCACCATAATCTACGACAGGACTGCCTATAAAATACAAGAAACAGTTATTTCAATATACAGCATTGGTTCAATATACAGCAATGTAGATCGACATTGTAACATTTGGTGACTGAGATGCAAAAATGAATACAACAATGGTTCTAACAGTGAAAGCTTCAGTTATTAAATCCATCCATGGTAACTGAGATGCAAACATGTGTTTGTGTAGTCGATCAGTATATGTCTCAAAAATAAATGAATACACATTGTAAACCCAAAAGAAGAATCACCTGAAGTGTTAGTCCATCTGCAACACCGGTAGTTCGTACCATAGCATACAGAACATCCTCCTATACACACAAAAAGGAACAAATAAACGAAAAGACTATTCAAGATGTGCACACAAGTACATGTCCATTCAATTCTTATGTAAGATACTACGTAGAGATAAGTGTAAAATAATATATACCTGCTCCAACGTCTAAAGATATCGAATCATCATCATCGGATGACACACATACTCGACTTTCTGATTAAGAATCTACTGGGCGATCCACCAGGTGGCTGCAGTTTAGCTCACCGCAGGGTCAGTAATCCATGCTAATTATTTTTATTCAAATGTCGAATGCCCCTCCACTTAACCTTTGGAAAAAGCTGCTTTCACTTGCAACTTTCAGTTACTTTGAAGCAGACTGTTTAGTGCAAGATTACTTACACTAAAGTCTCTACTACAAAGTAAGGGAAAAGTTGCTAGTGAAAGTAGCTTTTTACTAAGGTTAAGTGCAGCAGCATCCGACATTTGAATAAAACTAATAAGCATGGATACCCGATCCTACACGTGAGCTAAAATGCATCCACCTGGTGGATAGCCTATTAAAATATTAACCAGAAAGTCTAGTAATCATCCATATACCAAAATTTTCAACAAACATGTTAAAATATTTTCAGTACATTTGTTATCTCTCAAAACAGAGTAAACTTGTTATAAGACAACCCAATTTAAATTTCAAACATACGGCAAACAAACAGTCAAATAACGAAGAAATCATGGTTAAATATTGAACTATAGAATTATCCATTTGCTCAGTTTAAGAAATAGACAACTTTTAGTTGCTAAATAGTTAAACTAAAAATCAGTGACAACTTGTACATGACTGTGGTTACTACATTTCGGATTCAACGTGGCAAGCGATCTAAATAACATATCAACAAACCTGTTAAACTCTTTGTTATTTCTTTGTTTCATGGATAAATATACCGCAATCTAAAATTATACCATACATGTTTCAATTCAATTCAATTGAAATAGCTAACACACTAACAACTAGCTAATTAACGCACTAGTACCATACATTTTTTATTCCAGGATATAACAACCAGCTAACACACAAGTACATACCAATTCAATTGAAATAGCTAACACATTAATACAAAGTAGCAATCGGCTTACACATAAAGACTTCAACTTGTTCCCTAATCCCTACTATCAGGCAAGCACAACACAATTCAATTGAAACAACTAACAAACTAACACAAAGTAGCAATCAGCTAACACGCAAAGACTTCAACTTGTTCCCTAATCCTTATTATCACACATGCAAAAACACGATTCAATTGAAACACATACCTACGGTGAACGGAGCGCTACGGAATAAGGGTTGCTGCGTCGAAGGAGAGGGTTGTTTACTTGTTCGTCTCTGTCGGTAGGGGAGATTCCAGAGAAAGGTGGAGGCAAAATTTGGTGACCGAAAACCCTAATTTGGGTTTTCGGTCACCATTGAAGTAAAACAGAGGGAAAAGGGAGCAGCCAAAATTTTAATTTGGAGAGCTTAATGGGGTGCACAATATGATATGCATTCGATTTGGCCAAAAGCCGTATCAAATTAACTGATCCACAGCTTCATTGATGGACGGTTAGATTTAGGGTGTTTTGGGTGGTGCGGATCGCAAAAGGTAGTTTGATATGGATCTTAACACTATCAAATATGATACGGCTATAAACCGTAGTTTACTTCCGCATCCTAGTGTGCCAAATTGCTGATATGGTGTAGTGTTGATTCTATCGCCTATGCATATAAGCCTACGAACTAATAAACTGGAATTTAACATGAAATCGTTAACCATTGGTGGTTAGTCCCGATATTTGGTTGGAGTTCAATCCTATCAGTTCAACGGCCAATGATATGGTCAACGATGACGGTCTTTACGATTGATATATGAAATGTTCGTTGATAATATATTAACTTTGAATTACATGTTTATGTAACACCCCATGAATTCTATAATGCTAAGCTTCACAAATTAAAGTATAATTAATTCTAAATGAAATAATTAAGGGAAATGGGTTGCGCCATTGCGTTCGTCTCGGAATTCTGCTTGAGATAGAGTCCGAGTTTGCGTGAATCGGACTCCGTATGAAGAAGTTATGGCCTTCAGAAGTTTCAGAATCAAATTTAAATTCAAACATCTCAGTTAAATTTCAAAATTCGAATATCAGGTTCAAACTGGGCTGGGCGGGAAAATTCCCGCCCAGAGACCAGGTCAACCATAGGGTCGACCATGGTGTCGACCTGGTCACCCCAGGTCGACCATAGTGTCGACCTGGTCCCCACCCCCCCAGGTCGACCATAGTGTCGATTTAGGTGTCGACCTGCCTGGTCGACCTGGCTGGCCAGGTCTTGCTCCGGCTCGAATTTCTGTGGCTCTGTGTGTCACTAGGTCTAACGTGTCACCTCTTGATTGGCTCTTTGAACTCTGAATGGTCTAGATTCCTCCTGTCTTCATCTGACGTCTCAAAACAACTTAAAAATCTATAAATACACCCTAAGTCTCAACTGAAAATTCACACAAAAAAATGAGAAAGGAGTCGTCATGCTGCTAGGGAGGAATTGAACATAGCCGTCAAGAGAAAAGCCTAGAGACGAATCAAATTAAGAAGAAGATTAAAGTTTAAACCAAATTTATCAACGCAACGTTAGTCTACCCAAAGAAGCGCATCTCAATTTCAGAATTCAGAATCCATAATTCAAGATTCTGCATTCATTGTAAGTATAGTGACCTTTCAGAATATGAATAAGAATTGTGATGTGATTCAATGTAAATGAAAATAGAATTGTGTTATTGTATTGTATAAATTCTATGTATTGTGATGGTTCTATCATGACTTGTGTATTGATGTCTGTGGCATAAATTGATTGATGCAAGCCTATTGGACAATTGTATATGAAAACAATGGCACTTGTAAGTTTATGGCAAAAACTAGAAATTGATCCCTTTTTGTTTATGCCTATGACATGGACCTTATACATTCATTAAGCCTAAATTAAGGCTTATGTAAACATGATTTAAACTTGAAACCTTTTATGCCTACATGACCCAAAACCTATGATATCACTTCCATGTTTATTTGCAAGTATAATTGGATCTATGTTAAGTACCGTTTGTGTTTCATAAACTATGCAAGTTCATGTTTATTTGCAAGTGTAATTGGATCTATGTTAAGTATCGTTTGGGTTTCAAAAACTATGCAAGTTCATGTTGAAATAGGCTATGTGATCAAATGTTATAATTAGACCTTTTGGTGAATATACATCATGCTAGTTTTGTGTTTGACATTATGCCAAGTTAAACATATTTAAACACAAGTTGTGTAAGCCTAAACTATGCCATTTCATATGTCACCCACTTAGTTATACATTGATTTGAATGCAAGTTCACATGACTCATATTATATGTTAGTTGAATCACTAAATTGCAAGTTCATGCGCCACACACCCTTATATGTTGTAAAATATTACATGTTATTGATTTTCCCCTTTTTCTCACGTTTATAAAGTTGGGCCGAATTATGTCGAGCCCAATATTTGTTATAATGTTGCGAACGTTACAAATGGGGGTAACAACGTTGGGTGTAAAACATTGAAAATATATGTTGGCATGTTTGACACATGCCAACGACAATGACATTTAAAGCGGTATGAATTGTTATACCCAAGAATAAAAGATATGACATTTACATATATAATTGAGAAGTAATAAAATATGTAAATTTAGAAAACACGATATGCTTAACCCGAGGTTGGATTGAGTTGTGATGTAAACCTGCCCGGAACTGCCCTGCTATCCAGTAGTCACAACAATACCTATCCAATGTTGGTAGTTAAGCATTGAGCCCAATATGACCCGAGGTTAGACTGAGCTACGGTGTAAACCTGCTCGGAACTGACCGGCATATCCAGTAACCGTAGCAATACCTGTCTAATGTGAGTGGTCAGGTGCTCCTAAGAGGCTAAGGATAGATGGTAGGGTTAAGTCAACTATCACACTTAACCAAATTCGACATGTTAACAAGAATTGATGGGTGAGGTTAGGTAAATACAGACACTTAACCACTTAACATGTTTGACTAGAAAATCCTGGTAATGAGGGACCCGTTTCAGCAGTAACCCAAGTTAGGTATCAATGGTACCCTGAAACTAGGCAGGGTGGGGCACGATTACTGGTCTGATTGTAAGCGGTCAAACGACGGCGGTGGGTGCACAGTGCAGGTCTAACGGGGTGCGGGCGTGCACACACTCCGGAGCAGACAACCAGGACACTGGGGACACCACTAGTATAACCTATGCCTTCTAGAATTTGTGTCGGGGCCGCCACCATGGGTCTTGATACACCCCATGGTAGGACCAGCATAGGTATCTACAATTCTTGGGGGTCGTATGACACATGTTAACGCGAGTAGGAGCCGATCTTTAAATAAAGTTGGGGATCACTTCACCCTCACCATGGGGTGCCAGTTAGAGTAAACTCAAGTAGATGCAGAGATATAGTATGGGTGCGATAGTACATTCGACACTCCCTTAGCTTGTGACACCATCCTATTTTCAGTATATATCTATCATGCCCTTTTCTTATTCACATACTGAAGAGTTACTAGATTTACTCAGGCTTTATGTCTGACCCTATTTTCTTTTCGTCTTCTTTTCTTTCGTCCCCCCCCCCAGGTTCACAGGGAGGAAACAGCTCAGCTCAGTCAGGCTCTGTACAAGCTCCAAGAACGTAGATGTATGATTTGGGTCTCTTTTGCTCGGACTATGGCTTTGGATATCACTATGGGAATTTTTGTCACTTTATTGATGTTTTTATGCTTCTTTAATAATCAAGACAGTTATGAGGTTGTAATGATGGAAGTATTTTGAGACAATTATGGAATGTTTTGTTTTGAACACGTATTGATGAAATAAAAGTCTGTTGGTTTCCGCTGTTTAAAATATGTGTATTTATATCTGTCTTGAGTTTATCTGTGACTTTTACTTATAAACCTCCACCAAAATTAAGGCATTCGCTTTGTGAGTGACCTCAACGGAGGTGGGGTGTTTCAGTTTATGTAGTACACTGCACACATTACACTAAACTTCACACACAGAAGGTATAGATTTATTACCCTGATTGTAGTCATGTGTTGACATTCATAGTCAATGAATGTTTGATGGCCCAGTTTGTTACCGAGATGCTCACTAGACGAGGAATGGACCTTGAGATTTCAAACAGTTCTTTTAGTTTATTCATTGATTCGGAAGCGATAGCTTCTAGGTATGAAGTTGATATCATGTGGTAGAATAAGAAGTTGAATAAGAGATTGTTACCCAGGCCATTCAAGCTCACGAAACATTGAAGCGAGTTCTATTATTGGAGAACCTGTTTGACTCCTTGCTTTGACCATGAACAAGTTCAAATTAAGAAGACTTTGTTCTAAACATAACATCTCATTCGAGGACGTCCTAGTTCCATACTGCTTGCAATTGATACATATGTGTGGTCGGATGCGTCCCTCGTTTAACTCGTGCTTGTGAAATTTTGCATCACATGAGGCTTGCCTCCAAATAGCTTCATCTAAATGCTCATGCGGACCTGCTTTATAGTTATATTCTATATATTGAGTATATTCACCAGTCCCAACCATCGACGATATCCCTTTTCATTTCAAATTCAAGCGATGAAGTGATGCATCGTCCTTCACCTATTTTAAAGCCATTTCTAGTAATTGAATGTTAGCTGGTGGCTGGAAGAAGTTAAGTGGCTTCAAATCAGACTGATTTTATGTTCAATGCATAGATAGCTTAAAGAGGCAGTGTACAAAAGGAAGTAATTGTGCCTTCTTGGCACTTGTTATAGAAATTTTCATCATTATAATGTAGTATCCCTGCCGTAATTAACAAGATCTTTTATTTGTAATTCAGAAAATCCGACTAGGCCATCAAGACAGAGATTTGACCAGGCTCTTTCTAAATTGCGTCGTGTTCGCATAAATCACTGCTATACATGAAACTTCGTTAACGGTGAACTTCTTCATGGCTTTGGCTTATTGGAAATTGGATGGAGCATTAGGCCTAAGGGAGTTAAGGATCCAAGGGGCTCCCCAATCAACGGCAAAGTTGTCCGTGGTGAGGGTGCTCACTAGTCATGCCTCAATTTCGGATCAAGATGTGGAAGGCGATCAGATTCAAGCTAAAGGCGGAGTTGTAGCTCCGGACCGAGAGAAGAAAATGGGAGATAAAGGAGATGTTATGTTGTCTTCCCCTATAATCCATTCACCCCTGAGACTTGGTGTAGGATCATTTTGACGGCCCTAATCTCCTCTATCTAGGTCCGATTAGGAGGTTCCAATAGACCCGGAAATGATGTATAGAGGTTTAGCTGGTATTCCGCTTGTAACGACACCATCCAATTTAGAGATATCAATCCTATCTCCTTTTCTAATGAGCTTAGGAAGACTTGATGCTTCCATTGAAGTCAAAGAGACTACTCCATCAATTAGGGGTTTAGAAAACTAGTTTATTGGGAGGACACTAGCATTACATTTTACCACACTTTCTTTTGCTTCCTTTAGTTGGATCTAAGCAATGCTCATCTTTATTTATTGGTAAAATGGTGAGGAAACACAACTATCTCGCAATTTGAGCTTTGATGTAAACAAATGCCATCGTTTTTATTTATCGAGAGTCATTGCCTCGTGGTAGCAAATGTATAAAGGAACATATTTATGTTCCTCCTCCTCCTAAAAACAAAATCTGCGCCCACTTTGAAGGGGACATAGAGCCATTAAAAAAATCCCATGCACACTAGACCACTCAGGGGACATTCAACTCAAGTTACCCTTCTTCTCGATCCAAGTCTCTCTACTCATGAGCAAAAGCTTCAACTCCAAGCCACATTCCCTACTCTTCAATTAGATCGGCTAATGTTCGCTCCATAAATTCACTACATTTCTCCCAAAGTTGACATGGAGGTTTTAGATAAGATATACAATGCCTACAAGTAATATAGACAACTGTTTAAAGTGGTCAAGAAACAGTCCGCCATCATTAGGATCTTAGAGCTAGATCTTGATAACGTGAAAGAAAGCACAGATTTTGACAAAAAAACGATTAAGAGTACTGATAAAGAAGTGACCAACTATAATTCCAAAATAAGTGATGGAATAGATTGAAGTTTCTAGAAAAGAAGTTCCTGGCAGAGGCAGCAGTTAAGGGCTGAGCTGAAGAACATGTCTTTCAAAATGCTGGTTTAGAAAAGGATAATAAAGCCCTTTTTGTTGAGAATCAGAGTATGAAGGAGGAAATAACTGCTTTCAAATCCAAGCTTGCTGAAGCTAAACCAACAAAGACTTTTGCTAAGGAGACAGCTTAGTTAACATTAAGGAAGCTATGGATGAGAGAGCTCAATATGAGAAGATGACGACGAAGATGAAGGCTAAACTTGAGGAGGCGAAGAAAGAAAAAGATGAACTTTAGCCCATGATACTTGAATTTTACATGAAGATTCTGCAACATCACAATATATCGTAGGTTCCGTAATACCTCTTGGTACTCATTAATTCTAGGAATTTACTCATCGAGGAAGAGAAATTCAAAACCAAAAGTGAGACTATAAATAAAGAGGAGTTGACCAAGAAACGTTTGCGAGGAAATGAGCTGGACATCCTCCTAGAAGGTCCTTGCATTCTTTGAGAGGATGAAGAAACTGAACGAATGACCAAGATACTCAGGAGAAGGGAAAAGGAGCATATATCGAGAGTTTTGGTACCATGCATAATACTGTATTAGTGGCTGAATCATTGAATCATGAAGTACTCGATATTTCAACTTCATAATCAATTTCCTCTAATACTACTATGATTATGAGCATCCAAATTTAACAAAACAACTAGCTTGACTATAATCCAGAAGGGTGAGATTCCTCAGGGAAAAGAAGATTGAGATTATAAAGGTATATCTATAATATCTCCAGCTTTTGAAAGGTTTCTCATTAAGTGTGGGAAAGCTAATAGGTTCTTCTCTGAGTCTTTTGAGACGGGTAAGCATTTAGCTGTCATAAATCTTCCTATTGTGGGTACCACTACAAGAGGCATCTTAAATAGCGACGAGCAGGGGCAACGACTTGGGAAGGCTAAAAAACCGGTCATCCCAAGCCGTTGCACGACTTGCTAATATCAAACTGCCGAGAGCTTTCTCTCCCAATCCATTTCAGCCATCACAAAAAACCTACCCAAAGCCACCCGTCGCTCCTCCGATTTCACCCACCAAAACTCCATTCCAAGCTTCTCAATTTGTGTCGGTATGTCTTCTAATCCTATTTTATGTTTAATTAGGGCTAATTAGGGTTTATTTGCATGTTTATATGGGTTTGTAAATTGATTGTTTATGGATATGAAATTGGTTGTCTTATGAGATGCATATGATGTTGATTTTGTTTTAGATTGATTTGGGAATAAGTGTAATTGATTGGGAGCTTGAAAACGATTATTATCACATATGTAATTGATTTAGGAGGTTGTAAACGATGATTATCACGTATGTAATTGGGCTTACGATGATTGTGTTGTAGGTTGATTGTGTCATAGGATGATTTGATAATAAATGAAATAAACGTAATTATTTAATGGCAGTAAATTGATTGTAATTATTGAAATGGTGTAATGATGTCCCTCATTTGCATGCACTGTTATATCACCTTCGTATGCAAGAATTGTTGGTCTAAACAAATTCAAAGAATGCATTTGCAATTAAAAATAATATTTTGTTGCTATAATATTTAATAAACAAATGTTAATTCGAAATGTTAATTCGAAATGGTTCTTAATTTTGATTTAGATCGTTAAGAATCTTGTTATATGAAAGGAAAATCATGTTTATAACTTAATTCTTAAAAATTTAAATGAAATTAATTAATTAACTTGAAAGCTTAATTTATCTTTCAAAAATTTAAACTAACTAAAATTATCTTCATAATTTATACTTTAAACTAAAATTAACTAAAATTAACTAAAAGTAACTAAAACTAATTTATACTTCATAATTTTCATTGTCATGTTAGTTTACAAATTGAAAGAATGAAAAATATTATGTAGACGTTAGTTCACAAATTATATAATGTGTTTTACTTATGTGAACTCCTTAGATAAATTTGGCTCCGTCCGACAAGTGTTGTATATGATCGTTATATGGATATTCGTTTTTACACAGAATGGAAGTCTATATTCATTTGATACAATATTCGTTGGATTTATCCTAGTATTGGACAAGTTACAAATATAATAACTTAAGCATATTTTATAAATCATTTCAGTTTAACAGTTAAGAAAATTCTGATGGCACTTCCTTTTTGTTCTCTATGTACACACATTTGTGTACGATACAGGGACCAAAAGGAAGTGCTGCCGAAATTTTGTTGTACCGTTTAACCCGAAATGATTTACAAAATATGCTTACATTATTATATTTGTAATGGGAAGTAGATAGACTGACAGTCAAAGTAAAAAGAAATTAACAAAAAAACCAAAAACATTAAGTAGTTATAAATGAAATTTCACAAGATTTCAATTAATATAAAGTGTTTGATCGAATTTCCTAACATATTTGTTGCAAATCAGGAAAATGTTCGATTATTTTCGTGATCGCGGTTGGATGTATCAACCTCGAACCGGTAAGAAAGGGTCGATAAAGGAACATTTCTGTAACGATATCCCAGAATTTATTAGATTTGCTAAATCTAATAATCGAAGTAACGTTGACATTCATTGTCCGTGTAGTAAGTGCAGACATCTGAAGCATTGAAAGCTAGATGTAGTAGAATCTATATAAATTTGGTTTTATGTCGAATTATTACTTATGGGATCGTCATAGAGAACTTGTTCAACCTTCGTCTAACCCTGTAGTGGTAGAGGACGATAGTACAGTGATGAATGATAATATAATGACGAATCCAATAGAAAATATGGTGCAAGATGCAGCACGATCAATGTTTCCTACCATTGATCAAGGCGACGATGAGAACGAAAATGTTGAAGAACCAATGGTGGAAGCAAAAAAATTTATGCTTTGTTGAATTCTGCTAAGAGGCTGTTGTGGGAAGGGTGTACAATCAAAACTGAATTATCTGTAATCGGTGAATTCATCACTATGAAACCAAAATTCAATCTTACAGAAGCTGCATTTACAGCAATTGTACAAATTGCAAAAACAACATAAGCCGCCCAATAATTTGATGCGCGATAGTCATTATAAAGTGGAAAAAATTATGTTTGCTTTTGGACTACCGTATCAGAAGATAGATACATGTGTTGTCTTGGAAAGAAGACACTCACCTTAGACAATGCAAATTTTGCAACGAAGATAGATATAAACCAATGAAAAAGAAAGGAAAAGAAGTTTCATATAAAAGAATGCATTATTTACCCATAACTCCCAGACTTCAACGACTATATGCATCTTCTACTACAGCATTTCATATGTGATGGCATAGCGTGAGAACAATAGAAGAAGGAAATATGATACATCCGTCTAATGGTGAAGCATGGAAACACTTTGATAGGACTTATCCTGAATTTGTTGTAGAGAGCCGTAATGTTAGGCTCGGTTTATGTACAGATGGATTTTCGCCATTTTTTCAGTTTGGTAGTAAATATTCATCATGGTCTATCATTGTTACTCCTTATTACTTAACTCCATGGATGTGTATGAAAAATCAATATATGTTTCTAATGGTTGTCGTCCCTAGTCTCGATGATCCGACGCAAGGAATTAATGTTTTTCTACAACCATTTATTGAAGAGTTGAAAAAACTGTGGCAGGAAGGAGTCAAAACATACGACATTTCGAGAAAAAGGAATTTTTGTTTGTTTGCTTCTTTATTATGGACTATTAGTGATTTTCTGGTGTGTGGCATACTTTCAGGTTGGAGCACATCTGGACGTCTAGTTTGTCCTTATTGTGTGGATAAGACACGGGCATTTTCATTAAAGTATGGAATAAAATTCTTGGTTTGACTGTCATCGATGCTTTCTACATATTAATCATAGATTTAGAATGGATAAAAAGAACTTTAAAGCTAACAGAGTAAAGACTATGCTACCGCCTAAAGTTTGGATAAGTGAAGAGATATATCAAATTGTAAAAGACTACCCAAAGATACATGAAACTGGAGAGCATGTTGATATTCCAAGTAAATCGTACATTCATAATTGGTGCAAACAAAGTATATTTTGGGAGTTACCTTACCAGAAAAATCTACTACTTTGACATAATATTGACGTTATGCACAATGAAAAAACGTTTTTGATAGCGTTCTGAATGTAAAGGGGAAAACCAAGGATGATGTGTAACACACCATGTCCGTTAATATCACTCTTAAAGGGAATGCATTAACTTTCATGGAGTATTATTGGTGTATAGAACATAATATAACAAGACATATACATATATTGGTACTTAAAAAATTTAAAACAACATTTATTACAGCGGAGAAATAGTTTGATTACAACAACACCATAAACCAACAATAAAACCAAGTACACTTAGTATCCATATTGACAAATTATTTTCTGAGTACATAAAGTAAAAAACATAACCCCAACATAAGTAGCCATAAAAGAGATGAGTTGAACTTTACTTTCTGCAATCCAAGCACTTCCAAAAGATAGAGAAAGATAAAAATCAATCTCCACTAGCACTAGTCCCACCCTGAGAACCTGGGAGGGGGGGGGGAGGGGAGGAAGAAAAGAGGCGAAAACAAAGGGGGTCAGACATAAAGTCTGGCGAGTCCAATAACTTTAACAATATAATTATTAAAGTTTAGTATAAGGTATAAACTGGTAAAACAAGGAATGACTGCAAAACAAGTGGGCAAGACAAAACAAACAAGAGGAATAAGATAACGTTAATTTGCGCCTCCAACACTATAGGATAATTACTATACTGCACCATTACTAGTCACCCTAAAAGTTGATCCCGCCTACTGAACATAATAATCATAATGGTAGTTTCGTGTACTCCTAGCTGTCTTCATAGGTGCCGCCTACCCCTATCTCCACTAGTTGTACTCACTACCCCCATGTGATCGGCTCCCTAACTCGTAGATACCTGTGCTGGTCCCATAGTGGGGTGTATCACTCCCCAAAGTGGCAACCCGATACCACTAAAGATGCACTGCTTATATCTACACGATGCAACAATGTCTTACCTACCAGCCCAGGCCCATGCACGCACGTGACCCCGTTGGACTTGCGTTACCACCATTAACCCGTTTTGACCTCTTACAATCAAATCCAGTAAGCGTGTCCCGTCCTCGATCTAACTTGAGCTCACAAAGATACTTAATGGGTTACTGGTTTGGAAAGGGTCCCCCATGCTTGACACAAGCTTTCCACCTATGCATGGTCCCCACTAAGATTTCCCACTTAACCCCTTCTTATTCATGTCTTCTTACATGTTTCAATTTGGTTAAGTGTTTCTAATCGTATTTCACATGTCACCCATGTTACCCACTTAACCCCCATGTCCCACCACATGTTTATCTTGGTCAAGTGTTACTTAATTCATTATAACTGTAACCTTGTAAGACCTCTCACATTAGACTACCATTTGCGGTTGCTGGATTTGTCGGGCGGGTCTGGACAGTCTTATGCCGCAAACGAGTCTAACCTCGTGTCTTTACAATTGTTATGCATTTAATTTATGCCTTCAATCTCTCACATTAGACTACCATTTGTGGTTGTTGGATTTGCCGGGCGGATCCAGGTAGTCTTATACCACAAACGAGTCTAACCTCGTGTCTTAGGCGTTTATTATTACATATATTTATTTTACCCCAATATGAATTAATTATCCCTATTCAAATTGTCAATAATTTCCAAATTAAACTATATCCATAATTGTCACCTAAATTATGTTCATACTTTTTAGGTATATAAATTATACCAATTAATGTCTCAAATTAGTTATATGCCTTTAAAGCCATTTTATGCCAATTCACAATTTGCATAATTAATATTTTCCCATTGTCCCCATGCTATTCGTACGTTCTAATATGAAATATGTTAGACTCGCAAATAGTCTAACTTATAAAAAGAAAAGAAACATCACAACTTGCATAACACATAAAATAGATCTAACTTGCAAATAAGAATTATAACATAAGTTTGCATAGCCAATAACTTGCATAGGCAATGGACATATAGAACACAAATTTGCATAAACTACCATGGATCTAAATATAGATCTAAACATGAAATTGTGAACTTGCATATATGAATATGAGTTTCACCTAAATTTGCATATATGGGATATAGTTTTCACCCAAACTTGCATATGTAAATATAGTTTTCCATGTAAAAATGTGAATATAGTTTTCACCTAAACTTGCATATATGGAATATATTTTTCACCCAAACTTGCATATGGATTCCTACAAACTTGCATATGAATTTAAACATGTAAACTAATATCACATGTTTTGCATATAAACTAGCATATGTATATACTTGATTCACATATAAACTTGTGTATAATTCGCATACAGACTTGCATAAGATTCACATACAAACTAGCACATGATTTAACATCCCAAACTTGCATAAGATTCACATACGAACTAGCATATGTAAAAAACAGACTTGCATAAGATTCACATACAAACTAGCATATGATTTAACATCCAAAACTTGCATAAGATTCACATACGAACTAGCATATGTAAAAACAGACTTGCATAAGATTCACATACAAACTAGCATATGATTTAACATCCCAAACTTGCATATAAACTGATGTCATAAAATGAATTAAGTTAAACATATGTGATTGGATATATGAAATATATATACCAACGTAAGATAACAAAACTGTCATATGTTCACCAACAGACAATAACAAAGTTAAATAACATCACATGATTCAATAGACATGTTCTCATAATCCAAATTATAACTCATCATAATTAATTTATTAATTATTTTGTGAAAGAAATTGTACTCACAGAGACAGATTAGAGAAGAGAGTAATTCGTTCATCGTTTTGTATTAGAATTCTGATTTGTCAATCCCTAAGCTTTAGGAAGAAGAACTATTCTAGCAGCAGCATGGTGGCCAAGAGACTAATTTAGTTTAGGTTTAGGGTTTGAGTCTATGTGTGCTTATATAGAAGTTTAAATCAACCTAAGCCATTAGATAATCATAGGAGCAATCCCAATCGTCCAGACTATATAGAGTTATCTAGAATTGCCACATCTTCCCTAGTGACTCACATGTCAGGTAAGACTCAACAGCAAGTCAGGATCGTCAAATTTCAGATCTGCCCCGGGGGGGGGGGGGGGGGGTAGGTCGACCCCCTGGCCGACCTGTATAGGGGAGGTCGACCTGGCCTTGGACGGGAGAAATCCCGCCCAGCCCGCTTCCTCGTTTGAATTTTGAATTTTAATTCTGAACTGTTATTAATTTATTGAAACTTCTGAGAGCCATAACTTCCTCATACGAAGTCCGATTTACAAAAACTTGGACTCTATTCCAAGCAGAATTTCGAGGCGAACGCAATGGAATAACCCATTTCCCTTAGTTCTCACTTTAACAATTAAGTATTCTTAAATTTGTTCTTTTAATAGTCATAGAAAATTCAGGGTGTTACATGATGCGAATTCGTGACGTGATATATTACACTTCTGTAAATGGCCGGAACTTCACTTGTATAACGAGAATATAAAACCCAAAGCATGCTATGGCCTAGACGACAGGCAAGTAAAACTCGTGCTAAAGTGGGTGAAGGATTACGATGTCCTAATGGGATTTCTTCTAATCTTTGTAGATGTATGGACTTTAAAAACAGTAAATTGAGTGGGATGAAAAGCCATGATTGCCATATCTTGATGGAATACTTTTTACCTGTGATTTTCAAGGAATTGTTGCCTACAAAAATGTGGAGTGTTATAACAGAATTAAGTATGTTTTTCAAACAACTTTGTTCAATGACGTTAAAGGTAGTTCATCTACGTAACGTTGAAGTACAAATCCCAGTACTGCTCTGCAAACTCGTCAAAATATTTTCACCGGTTTTTTTAATGTAACGGAGCATTTACCTATTCATCTTCCATTTGAAGCACTCCTTCGAGGTCCTATGCAATATGGATGAATGTGTCCATTTGAGAGGTAATTTTGTATAAACTCAATAATCTTGATAGATTACAAGTTAGATTTTTGTAGCAACATATAAATTTAATTAATCTTATTATAGGTACTTGAATCATTTGGAGAGAAAAATTAGGCAAAAAGCCCGCGTAGAAGATTCGATTTGCAAATCGTACCTTGAAGAAGAAGCTTCATTTTTTCTCTCTCGTTAATTTAGTGAAGATGTGAATATGTTGCATTGTGCCAATCTACTGCACAAACGTTGGTTTCATAGAAGGCCAATCTACTGCACGACCACCCTTTTTCAATGGCATAAATTATAGTTATTGGGCTACACGTATGAGAATATATATGCAAGCTAATGGTTTTGATGCTTGGAATGTCACACAAAAAGAATATACACAACCTACTACACCTTATACTAAATGGTCCACAAATGAAAAAGCGTAGGCTAATGTCAATGCAAAAGATATGAATATGTTGCATTGTGCCTTGGGTCGAAACGAGTTTAACCAAATTTGTATGTGCAATACTGCCTATGAAATTTGGTGAACACTCAAAGTAACTCACGAAGGAAGTAGCAAGGTTAAACAAAGCAAGATATCCATGCTTAAAAATCAATTTCAAAATTTTAGAATGAACAAAAATGTGTCTATTAATGATATGCATTCACGATTTCAAAATATTTATCATTCATTATTGGGCTTAGGAGAAAAATATACTGATTTTGATATAGTATCAAATATTTTAAACTCTTTGACGGATGAATGGGAAAGAAAGTTTCATGGGACAAAAACTACAAGAATAACGAGGGAGTTGAATTAAAAACTCCTAGAAAATGAACTTCTTTGGATTCAGACTAATGTGATGGTCTTTATTTTCTTTTTCGTTGTGGTAATAAAAATTGCATTGAGTGAAAATGCAAAAGATAAGGATGTATTTCTCATTGTTTGCTAATAATTTTTTTAAAATAAATAATATTATTGAATACATATTATAAAGACGATCTTTATATCACTAATCATAGAGATTAAATAACTTGATTTTAATAAAAATTAATTAAGAATTATATCCTAAATTATCACTTTAAAATAGGTACTGAAAACAGTTGAATATATATATATATATATATATATATATATAAGTACAAAATAAAAACTGGAAAACCAGTTTACCAACCACCAGTCGATTAGTGGATTTGGTACCGGTCGACTATTAGTCGTATCCGGGAGCAAAAATATGCTACCGGAACTCAACCTTTATAACCCCCACAACTCTTTTTTTCTATATTTCCAAAACCTAGCCTTCTCAAATAAAAACCTTAGGCTACCTCCCCTTAGTAAAAACTCATTTTTATCTCTTATTTCATCAATTTAATGGCTCCCCCACGCAAGAAATTAAAGAGAGGCGCCTCTTCATCTCAAGAAAAACCAATAGATCCTTGCATCTCCAAATGGCTATGGAATGATATTGCAAAACAATGGTGGAGGAAAACGGAAAATCTGAATTAGTTTCTTGAAGGTGTATTTGTTAAATTTTTCAATTTTGATACATATGGTTTACAACGTTTGGCTCAAAAGGAATATTAGAGTCTTTGATGAATTATGAGCAAAATCATAGGAAGATCAATATTGTTATGGTCAAACTTTTCTTAGCAAACTTGAATTTGGATCACTTAGTTCTTACAAATTCGGAAAATTGTGCATGGAGTTTGGTATGTGACAAGCCGGTTTTTCTTACCGTTGAAAGAATGGCTAGTATATTGAATTCTTCACCAACGGAATTCCATTAGGTGCTTTGAATTGTGAAATTGGAGTATGAGATGAAGTAAGCCATCAATGTATTGACGATGATTCAGATGGCTTTAGAACAAAAGGATTAAGGCCAAGTGCAAGATTATTACATCATGCTTTAACCCGAACTATCTTGCAACATACAGGAACATATGATTTAGTATATGCCGAGACCTTCAAAACATTATATGCAGTCTATGACGAAGTTCAGATAAATTGGATGCAAACTATCTTGGATCGCATCTTGCTTTTTACTACCGGAACTCCAAATTATTTATGTTATGGAGAATATCATATGCGAATCTTTGTAAATGGCAATATACCCGTACTGGCATCTGACAAACTAGAAGTAAAAATTCTTGATAGAAAAAATTTAAAAATGATGAAATTACCTCCTCCGGTTCAGACAATTATGAGTTTGGAGGAATGGAAGAATAGGGAGAAGAACCGACCATCTTCAAGTGCTTCTCATACTAATGCAGAAGATGTTCGTTTAGTCAATGCGTCTCAAACTACTAGACAAGCAATCGATGTTGTTGCACGTAATCACTCCTTTTAGAAGTTAGGCATAAAAGACTTGATAAAAAGGTTGAAACAAAATTTAACAAAATCAAGAAGCTTTTAGGAAATATGTGGAATGCTATTTCATGCTCGATTGCTTCCTCTAGTCAAGTTGTTGACCTAGGAAAGAGGCCAATATCTCCTATATATTGGACGTCATAAGAAAGTACGAAGTTCGATGCTTTTAAGAATATCATGTCGTAAGTTTGCATATCTTTATTTTGAAATAAATGAACTCATGAGATCTATGCTAAGTGATCTTTTTTTCGTACATTGTCATACAAAACTCTAGAGGCTTGTACTAAATAGTCTCGTCAAAACTTCATATTTTTTCTGATGTTTGTATGTCAAACCAATCTATGTTATGTACTGGAACTTTTGCTTGTACCTTTTTAATCTATGTTTGATTACTTTTTAACAAGTTACATTTTATTTTTTATCTATGACAATGAGGGATAAGATTATGTAATATATACTAACATTTTGTTAAAGGAAAGCAAATGGTAAGTAATTTTATATACGCACCAACAAAATGTTGCAGAGAAGCTTTTTATTTCAAGGAGAGATAAAAATATGTAAACATACATTCAGGGGGCGAAAATAAATAATTCTATACAAGTGCAAGGTTGTCATCAATTAAAAAGGGGGAGAATGTTGATTCATGAGTTTTTGATTCTCGACAACATGGAAATGAAGATTGAATTGAAGAGTTAGTGTGTGTGTGTGTGTGTGTATATATATATATATATATTCGTGTGTGTGTGTGTTTATTGTGTTAGATGATTGTTAAAATATATCCTCATTTTATATAAGATAAGTACATAACACACACACACACACACACACACATATATATATATATATGTATATATATGAGTAAGTGGCTTTAAACAGCCTTTACTGGGCTTGTTCCCTGAACCAGTCGACTGGTTCATTTTCTACCAGACGACTGGTCAGCAAGAAAAAGCCTAGTGACGGCTATTTTCTGCCATTTCCCAAATACATATATGATTTATATTCTACCAGTTGACTAGTGATTTTTAAACCAATCGCTGGCCCGATAATAACAGCATATTTCTGAAGGGCCACTTTCTTTCATGAAAAGTTTTCTTTTGATTTCTAAAGGAAATGGTTGCTTCTTTTCAATAAAACTCTTCACAAGCATTTACTATTCTTCAACCACTATAAATACATCACAATTTTTTTATCAAACAACTAATTCTACTATATTTCTTGATTTATATTTCTAAGCACTCTTGTATTCTAAAAAGCTCTCAGATATTCAAATTACTTATTGAATCTTTGAATTTATTTCAAACCTCTTGAGTCAATAAGTAATACTTCCTTCAGTCTTCACATACACGTTATATACTCGAGGATAAGATTATAGGCGTTGGTTATTCAGTATTGTTCAAGAACACAATCAGAAGTCAAAATCTTATTGTTTGTTAAAGTCATGTGCTGGTGCTCGGGCGGGAAATCCTTGTTGGGGCTTGGATTGTTGTGAACCGATTCCTCCGGATTAAGAGAGGGCTTTGATTGTAGAATTCCAGAAGGAGTCTGGGACTGGACATAGGACAAGAAGTCCGAACCAGTATAAAATTCCTGGTGTCATTTTACTTACTGCATTTACTTATCTGTGATATCTAATATTGCTTAATATTACTTTCATAAATATTGTATTAGACAAGTTAGCATATCATACCCACTTCCGCATATTCCATATAGAAAGATCCTACCCTAAGTCATAAGTCACACGACTTTTCATTAATATTTAAAATAGTCGCTATGGAATTGATTAATATTTTAATACTATTTAAGCCCTTAAAAATAGTCATTTTGCAAATGACCTCCGTTTTCGACGAAACCAATTTTGTTGGATCCGGAACGCCAAAATATTGTCAGTTATAAATTTTATGTCGATTGGAATTCATATGTAAGCGTGGTAAATTTAAACGCATATTCAATTTTAGTTATAAATTAAATAAAGCTAGTAATAAGGCCATTTTTCAAACAACGTCCAAATTCGAAAAAATTAGTTTTGCTAGAACCGTATTTACAAAACATAGCTTGATTTTAATATTTTAATTTTTTTGAGTTAATATGTGGTCGTAGTAAATTAAAACGTACGTTCAAATTCAATTTTAACCTTATATTTTAATTTTAATAAAAACTGATCAAAACAATCGAATCGTCTTACGAAACATATTCCATTATGTCCGAAATGAGGGTATTTGGTTAGGGCCAAATTCGTTGGGATTCATTTGGAGATCAAAGGTTGAAATGTCAAAATGAAGTTATATATATATATATATATAAAATAATAATATAATTGTGTTTATAAATACCCTAGAAATCACAAAACCCTAGCTAACCCTAATTTTATATTTGTGCCGCCGCAAATCTGGATTGAACGCACCAAATTGCTCGATTTTGATTTCTTAAAACCATCTGATCCACACACTAATTTCAGAAACTTATTAAAAGATAATCGAAGAGCTTCTTCAGATCTTTAATTCTATATGAGCGTAATCCTTTTCTGTGAAGTAATTTGGGAGATCTCATGGCTTGAAGCCGCCATGTTCGATCGGACTTTCTGGAGGGAAGGGGACTTCGAGTTTGACGTCATGTCAGGCGAGGGTGGCACATGGGTCGAGCTATGTCGTGACGTTTTCTAATGAGTGGCAGGCAGTGTCTGGTGGCAGCAAGCACGAACCCTAATTGTCGATGTTTGAGGTTCAACGGTTTACAAGAGAACGATGATGAGGGTAAACGATGGAATAAATTAATTAAATTATATATTTTTATTTTCTTAAGCATATCATTAATGTTTAAAACACAATAACTTGTTGAAAAAAAACATAATCGATTGAAATAAGATGCGTTGGGATCGTGGAAATGAGCACTACGCAATGGAATAGACCATGACGAAACGTAAGCAGTTGGAATTTTCGATAAAATTAAATGTCTATTTAATTTTGTCAAAACAATTGTAATTTAATAATTTCAAACCGATCAATGTGAGAACTCTCTCACTCAAATAATTTATAAAATTATTTATTATTATAACTGAATATTGATTGTCTATGCTGACTTATATTTGATTTAATTATCATGAGTTGTTCTATGCTATATGGTAGCTCACATCATAGTGGTTTGCAAACCAGATGGATGAAAGGATGATTATTTATGTGATGATTTGAATGTGATTCTGAAATAGTTAAAATGTTATAAACGATAGATTATTTGTGGTGGTTGAAATTGGATTAAATATCCATTTACAAGTCAATCGACTTGTTTATGTTTACCCATTTTAAGTAACATCGATTGAAATAAATAAATAATTTACTAATTGATTATTTATTGGTTGAAAACCCCACGGGTCTTGGGATGATAATTAATTCACACATCTCTCTTGTGTGTAGTTGTATGTCAACCAATTGATTAACATGCCGTTATAAGCGTTATTTAATTATTTAATGTTTACATAGTTGTAGATACACTCTGGATATAAATTGGGTGTTTAATAATTGTTTATAATTATTGTTGAATACATGTGATGTATGAAATCCATATAAATAAAATTATATGGTAATTGGTTGAATCTCATTTGAATCCGAAGTAAAAACGAATATTTTAATATAATATTCAGTGAAGAATTGAAATTTGATTTTGATGTCCGATTTGTGATGGACACAAAGATTATAAAATTATAATGGGTATCGAGAAGAATTGATTTCAAAATCTGATATTTTGAAAATATTATTATTTTAAGATTATAATAATATGGGATGTTCAATTTTAATTCAAAATTGATGTAGATGTCGAAATCGTTTTTATACGAAATTATAAACGTTTTGTAAAGTACGTTTTGAAAAGAAATTGAGTAAATCTATTATATAAAATATAATGGCTCAAAATGAAGATGTTCGATTTTGAAGTAAGATGGCTGAAATAAAATTTCAAAATGTAGTTGTGAATAATTTATAATATTTATTAATTATTCTGAAAAACATTTTCAATTTTATTTTAATTATAAATCGAATGTAGGCTTGAATAGGACACGTCACGCAGCCACAGTTCGCAAACGTCAACCCGTAACTTCGAATTGACGTACCGGGAGATCCGACCGTCGGATTCTCCTAAAAAAAGAAGTGTTGGACTGTAATGAAATGAGCTTTCCAATAAAATGAGAATTTTTGAAATCCAATGGTTATATTTTAATTTAAGCCAAAATAAGTTTTGGAAAAGGTCGCTATGGATGCAGTTCGGTGGTCGATATTGGAAACCGACTGTAAGGGTCTTATTAAAATTATTAAAAATATGACTAAATTACGTAAAATCATAATAAACGATTTGAAAAGATTTTCGATGAAATACTCCAAGTTTCCAAAAGATAACAGATGTTTTTATCTGAATGAACCAGTAAACAACTAGAATAAAGAACTGAAAGGAATTGAAATGATTTTAATATAGTCAGAATTTTCCAGTATATAAATTGGATTAGATTTGAATGGAAATTATCTTCGGATATTTCAGCATTGGATTCCGTGATTATACGGGTATTATTGAGGAATTTGGAAGATATAGATATTGTTAATCCCAATACGATACCTGTTGGTTTCAGAATTTGATGTGGAATATGAGATGATATAATTTCTATTTAGAGCCTTGTATTTAACATCAAATTGTATTTTGGGTTTGTTGTGAATGGTAACTTTAATAACATTGTTCTTAAACCCAGCTAAAAATTTAATTTTTCCGATTAATAAATATAATTGGAATTAAATGGAAATTGATTTTGGGTTCATTGTGAACAGTGTTTTACATAACATTAGTTCTTAAATCTAACTAATGGAGAAGATATGATTTGGAATTTATAAATCTCTTATTTAAGGTTTAATGGATTTTTCCAAAGTGAAGTATTCCAATTTAAAAAACTAAATTGGTATTGAACGGAATTTGATATAGTAATAATCGAGATGAGCTTCTATGAAGGAAGACCGTTACTATTTATAGGATTTGAAAGGCTTTGTCATTATCTCATTTATATTATTAGTCTGATGTGGAAATTCATATTGATTACGACTAATCTGATTTCTATGAAGGTTCCATTTGAATGGAAGATGATTTTGGGTTTATCCTGAACAATGTTTAAACAACATTCGTTCTTTAACCCAGTTAAAGAGAGGATTAATTTCCTAAAAGTTGAATAGTCATTAAATAATGATTTTGAAGATAAAAACTAAGTAGAGTTTTAATGAATCTTTAATTAAATTGAAATGTAAAGTGGTAATTAAATTTATCGCATTTGATAAGTGTTCGAGAGGAGTATCACCAGTTTTACTCCATGTGATAGATAAATCTCTAATTAGATTTGGAGCATTAATGGTAATCAAATTTACCGATAACACAATGGGTGTTAAATATGGAATACTACCAGTTTTTCTCAATGGGATGAATAGGTTGGGATTGCGTTAACAAAATGAATCATACTTTGGTAATGCTCGATAATCCCGACTAGTTTTATAAACCTTAATCTTGTTTATGTTGCGAAAGATATTATAAAATCTTTTGAAATGATTTCCAAGGAATGGGTTAAACAATAAGTTTTAAAGAGATTATCTTTGATAAAATCAATGGGAATCTTTCCCAAAGATAAGAATATTTAAATAAAAGAATATTCTGGATTGGAATGAGGCGTATGATGTGTTTTTATATCACCTGATTATAAGATACGCGAGTTATTCGGAAAGACTAGGTTTAACCCATTCTAATTAACTGTAACGATGATTAAAAGTTGAAGATTTGAAGATGGTGGTTGAAGACCAGAGATCTTCACAATATTAGGATGATAGCTGTTGTCTCGATTTGGCTGTACACCCAAGACGAGGTAATAAGTGGTGATTGTCCGGACGTACTTGGAGATTAACCGAATATGCGAGGGTCTCTCTCATGTATTGGACATATGGGACGAGGAATAAGGTGCCTCCAGTCGTTCAGACCCATAACGAACTTGCTAAGTCATTGTATGTCTGACATTGTATTTTGGGTTGTATTTGTTGATCTTTACTAAATATATATCTATTTGATGGCGGAGAATTTATTCTCTTTGCTTAATATCCTTCTCTGAGACACACAAGTTTAGAGGTTATGTATTGGTAGAAATCAATGGTATGGTATGGATTTGCAATGTGGCATGTTAAGATGCAATGATCAAGGCTTTTGTTGAAAAGCAGAGCTTTGATGATCAAAGAATAGCTTCAATATAGCATAGCTTTGTGTAGCATTAATTCGCGAGCTTCACACCCTAGTATGAACCAGAAACAGGATGAAGGACAGCAGGGAATGCATGCGTTTCTTTCTAGCTAGGAGTGATGTCAAGGTATGGTGCCCAGACATTTTACTTATATGGATGATGGATAGCGAGGTACCTCAGATATGGCCGTACAAATTTCCTTTATAGTCGACATACTGATCAGATTTTAGGTCCCATAGGACCGGGAAATGTATTGTTGCTAATCCATAAATGTAAGAGTGGACTGATCCTGCATGCTCCTAGGGCTTACCTGAGTCTGGGTCTTGGGGCTTGGGCTAGATTGCCTCAAATCGGCAGAGGAAGATCCCTTGCCATGGTTCATCGATGAAATCCAATTTCTAATACGCGACTTTTGATTTTAGGTGTAAACTTATATGGCGACATAGTAAGATAGGGTACTATGTCGCCTATGATTGATACATTTATACTTGAAGTTGTTTTCTGCACTATGCACTAATAATAATAAAAGTAAAATTTTGTGTATCAAGCATGTTTGGCTATTATAAGGTAAAACTCTATCCTTCGACTTGCGTTGCATTGTGTGATACGGCCTGAGTCTTATAATAGCTTCATTTTTCTCTTTAGCATTGCGAGTTTGATTTTAGGGTATTCACGGGAGAAAACTCATTCTGTGTTATATGGCGTGGTCCCTTGATTTACCTAAAATTAAAATAAAGTTAATAACTGTTTTAATCTCACACCAGTCCCATGAATGACTTGTAGTTTATTGTTTCCCACCTAAATTTTGGGTGCCGATATTTTCAACATGGGCAACTAGTAGTTTTGGTTTGTAAATATTTCTTTTCACAGGATCCTGGATTACGAATGGAGTTATACTCTGGAACGCTTTGTATCCGTGTATCTCTTTCAGTTGTGGTAGTTGATTTTTTTCCCTGCACACAATAGTCATGTATTATATTTCCTTTGTCTTGTAATTTAAATCTCTAATATTTTCTGCTATATTATTTATTTGTAATCTGATATCTTGTACTCTGATGTAAGTTATTGTAATAGCAATGAAATCTTCTCTTGCCCTGTGTTCTGATGCATCGTATTCTCAAAGCAATCCACCTTTTTGTTCGGTTCAGGTTGGCCGAGGAGTTCGGGTCGTCACAGTTGGTATCAGAGCTTTGGTTTACAAAGCTCAAGAACATGATACATTAGAACCGAACGAAAGAATTCATCAGAGACTGGATTAGTAGTATCCCATAAGAATGACTCATAAAATATAGGGTTAGTAATACCCTAGAATGAGTTTGAAGGGTGTTATTTATAAAATGAATTTAGTTTCAAAAATTTATATTTATTTTAAGAATTTGAGTATTTCATTTAGTGCTAAAGCTGGACTATCGAGTATAAGAAGATTTTGAGTATACACCTGTTGAGACGTATATCCTAAGTCCCAAATATACTGGGTAGATATAGAATCACACTCTAGTTGCCTGGGGATAATTCTGGTGATTGTCATGACATCATCTGTATTTATTTTCGAGTTTCGAAAGTGGAATATCTATATGATTCAAATTGACTAGTGAGAGAGCCAAAAATTCAGTTAGAGTTTATTATTTGTGATTTGGCATGGAAAAATAATTTTGAGTATATAAAGGATATATATATTTGGAAAATTAATTAACTAATTGATTGTTGTTTGTGAAGTCTGATTATTAGTGTAACTAAAAAAAATATTGGAATAATAAAACCAATATGAGAATGTAAGGTAAATTGAGCCAAATCAAATCTAATGTTGAACCAAATTGAAAATTAGTTGGAATTGGATATATATATATATATATATATATATATATATGTGTGTGTGTGTGTGTGTGTGTGTGTGTGTGTGTTGGACAGGTTATTGCGTAGAAGCTAAGAAGAGAAATAAAATTATATCCCCGATACAAAGGTACATATTTATTGTATTTATTGGGTTTGGTGATTTTATGAGCCGCTTGGCCTTTTTGATTTTCTTTTTGATCGATGAGGGCCTACAGTGGCAAGCTGTATTTGTACCGATCAACTGCAAAAAGGAGAATATGGAGAAATTTTTCAGAAATTTAATGTGTTAGCCAAATTTCAGGAAAATTGGAAAGTTCTTAGAAACTAAAAAGTTGAAGTTGAGCTAGAGCGAAGTTATACTTGGTTAAGTAAACGACCTTCGTTTTTGCCTTCTTTTTCGGGGACGAAAAGTTTTAAGTGGGGGAGATCGTAACAACCCAGAATTTTGGAACCAATATAAAATTTATTTTTAATGGATTTAAAATGGTTTATTTTGAGAATTAACGACTTAAAATTTATTTAAAATGAAGTTTGAACATATGAACTTATATTAATTATAAAATGAGCTTGTAATGGCGTAGTAGTTTGAAGACTTGATTTTTAATTTCAATTAAATGTATAGAATTCGTTATAAATCATAAATTGATGAAACAAGGAATGTTAGTATCTAATTAACCATATCTTTCTAACGAATGTAATAAATTGAGATTCCAAGTTATAAATTGTAAGTTATATCCAATTTAATATTTAAAATAATATTTATGGAATTTATTTATATTTTAATATTATTTAAGCCTTTATAATAACCATTTTGCAAATGACCTCCGTTTTCGATGAAACCAGGTTTGTTGGATCCGGAATGTCATCAAGTCAATTGGAATTCATATGTAAGCATGGTAAATTTAAATGCATGTTCAATTTTAGTTCAAAATTAAATAAAGCTAGTAATAAGGCAATTTTTCAAACAACCTCCAAATTCGACGAAATTAGTTTTGTTAGAATCGTATTTGCAAAACATAGCTAGATTTCAAATTTCGTAACTCTTGGAGTCAGTTCGTGGTCGTGGTAAATTAAAATGTTCATTCAAATTCAGTATTTAACGTTATATTTTAATTTTGATAAGCTGATCAAAACAATCGAATCAGCTTACGAAACATATTCCATTGTGTCCGAAATGGAGGCATTTGGCTGAGGGCAACATTCGTTGGGATTCGCTCGGAGCTTGAAATGTTATAATAAAGTAATATGTATATATATTAAATAATAATATAATTGTGTGTACAAATACCCTAGAAATCACAAAACCCTAGCCAACCCCGATTTTATATCTTCGCCGCCACCATTCAGGATTGAACGCAACAAATTGATCGATTTTGATTACTTAAAACCTTCTGATCCACACACTAATTTTAGAAACTTATTAAACGGTCGAATAGCTTCTTCAGATTTTTAATTCTATATGAGCATGATCATTTTCAGTCAAGTAAATTGGGAAATCTCTTGGCTCGAAGCCGCCATGTTCGATTGGACTTTCTGGTGGGAGGGTACTTCGAGTTTAAAGCCGTGCCAGGGGAGGGTGGCGAACGGGTCGAGCTATGTCATGGCGTTTTCTGATGGGTGGCAGATGGTGTCTGGTGGCGGCGAGCATGAAACTTAATGGTCGATGTTTGGGGTTCAGCAGTTTACAGAGAGAACGATGATGAGGGTAAATGATGGAATCGGGTGAAATAAGATGCGCTGGAATTGTGGCTATAAGCGCTACGCCATGGAACATACCAGGATTGAAACAGAAGCAGTTGGAATTTTTGATAAAATTAAACGTCTATTTAGTTTTGTTAAAACATTTGTTATTTAACAATTTCAAACCAATCAATGTGAGAACTCTCTCATTCAAATAGTTTGTACATTTATTTATTATTACAACTGAATATTGATTGTTTATGCTGATTTATGTTTGATTTAATTTTCACAAGGTTTTATGCGGTATGTGGTAGTTCACATCACAGTTGTTTGCAAACCAGATGGATGAATGGATGGTTATTTATGTGTAGATTTGAGTGTGATTTTGAAATAATTAAATTGTTAAAAACAATGTTAGATTATTTGTGGTAGTTGAAATTATATTAAATATCCATTTACAAGTCAACTGACTTGTTTATGTTAACCCATTTTAAGTAATATCGATTGGAATAAATAAATAATTTATTAACTGATTATTTTTTGGTTGAAAACCCCACATAGGTATTGGGACGATAATTAATTCAAACATCTCCCTTGTGTGTAGTTGTATGTCAACTGATTGATTGACAAACTGTTATAAGTGTTATTTTATTATTATTGTTTATATAGTCGTAGATGCACTCCATATGTGAATTGGGTGTTTAATAATTACTTATAACTATTGTTAAATACATGTGATGTATGAAATCTATATAAATAAAATTGTATGGTAATTGGTTGAATCTCATTTCAATCCAGAGTAAAAACGAATATTTCAATATAATATTCAGTGAAGAATTGAAGTTTGATTTTGGATGGACACAAATATTATAAAATTATAATGGATATCGAGAAGATTTGATTTCAAAATATAATATTTTGAAAATATTATTATTTTAAGATCATAATAATATGGGATATTCAATTTTAATTCAAAATTAAGGTTGAAGTTGAAATTGTTTTTAAACGAAATTATAAATTGTAACACCCTACTTCCGTTATGGTCACTCGCAAAGGGAATGCCTTAACTTCGGTGGAACGTTATAAGTAAACATAACAGAAATTTACAAGACAGATATGTAAAGTAGTACTTGAAAATTTTATAACTTTATTACAGTAGAAACAGAAATAAGTATGGTTACATCACAATACCAAAACTCAAGTAAACAAATATCACTCTTATACAAAATCCTTCAGAATGCATAATTTTAAAGCCATAATCCCCAACGGAGAATGCCATATATAGGTAGAATCAAAGCCAAGCAATATTTCAAGCACTTCTATCTCTTCAAGCAGATGGAACCTGAATCAAGCTCCTATGTTTCCACCCTGAGAACCTGGGGGGGGAGGGGGGACGGAAGAAAAGAGGCGAAACAAACTAGGTCAGACATAAGTCTGGGGAGTCCAGTGACTTTCAGCATATAAACAGATAACAGTATCATGACATGTAAATAAAACTGGATGAGAGACAACCATAACAGGAGTAGCAGGTTAACAGAAGAGACAGAATGATATAGGCTAAATTAAGCTTTTTACTTGGTTTTCACTTCTCTGCACTAATACTAGTATAACAGAATTAGGTGTTGTAAACATAAAACAGAACGATCTCTTCAGAAACACGATGCTAGTAATGGGCCTTTACCACCCTAACAGAGACAGATGTACCGAAACAGAATGCTAGTAAGGGGCCTTTACCACCCGAACAGAGACAAACGGTTACAGAAACAGAATGCTAGTGATGGGCCTTTACCACCCGAACAGAGACATACGATATAGAAACAGAAGCAGAAACGGAATCAGAGACAGAAACAAAGTATTCCCTATGGAAACAAAATGTTAGAATTAGGTGTACACTAGTAATGGGCCTTTACCACCCCAACAGAGGTACCACACAGAAACAGACAGGTGTTACCACCTTAACAGATTTAGACGGTACCCCAACAAAAACAGACAGAACTAAGTGTGCCCTAAATTCTACCCTAAGCGATCGGCTCCCTAATACATAAATACCCTGTGTCGGCCCCACAGAAGGGTGTATCACTCCCTAAAGTGGCAACCTATAGACACAGACCTATTTACAGATGTCACGGTGTCTTACATCCTCAGAGCAGACCGGATCCATGCACGCACATGACCCAGTTGGAATGCGTCATCGACACCCCTCGCCATTATCAGAGTGAACCTCTTACAATTAGTTCAGTAAGCGTGCCCTGGACCCCTACCTAGTGTTGGGTCATAGTTTTGATACCAGAAAGGGTTACTGACTAATATGGGTCCCAAACAACAGATGACACAAGTAATTGCCCCTCCTAACCTTGTGTCCCTAGACTAACAGATTTCAGATTAACTTGCTTACATATTTCAGAAGTACAAAGTTCAGATTAACTAGTTTTTAGATCAGACATACATGTTAAAAGTTTTCAGACTAACAGCTCAGATATACAGATTAACAAGTTTTCAGACTTAACGGATCAGATATACAGGTTAACAGACTTATAGATTGTTTCACATAACCTTGTATTGGGCCTACAGATTTTCAAACGGGTTTATTAGATTCATCAGTCTAGTTGATTTAACCTTAAATACCCAATACATTTTAGGCATCATATTTTTCTTAGATTTGCATTAATTAAATATTAATGCACAGACCTCTCACATTAGGTCGGTAGCTTGTGGCCGCTGGATGTGCCGGGCGGTTCTGGGCAGACTTCTGCCACAAGCCAGACCTAACCTCGTGTCTAAGCATCTTTATGCCTACGACCTCTCACATTAGACCGACAATTTGTGGTTGCTGGTTAAGCCGGTTGGGTCCAGGCAGGCTTCTACCGCAAACAGTCTAACCTCACGTCTCAACATTCTTATTTTGCTAAAGTATCCATTCACAGATTATGCCAATATCAGACTAATTATGCCAATTCGACAAATTAACTTCTTTACAAGTTACAACAGATTATCCAAAGTTCTATTAACATGTTTTGCTCAATTTTAGATCGAGCCTACAGATTTTCATACCCCAAATTACCGTATTCAGTTTCAACAGATTTAGCAGATTAGGCAATTTAGCAGATTTAATCATCCCTTAAAATTCCATTGACATACCTCAAATAATCATAAAATTAAGCCTAATTTTACATGCTCAAATTATGGTCATAATTCACAATATAATATATGCCCCAAATTTCTAGTTAAATTTACATAGTACATAATATTCTCTAAAAAAAACCAAATCATGATATACAATATGAATTATGCCACATTATAGCCTTTGATTTCAGCATATGTCAAATATCCAAAATCCCCATTTAGGCGTATTCACAATTAATAGTTATCCTATTTTAATATAGATCTTTTACGCCTAAATCATATATCCTTTTTCTTCCAAGTCATAGATCGTCATATAAAATATGCCCCCAAATCTAGATCTTAAAATGCAACATGTATTATGTCCTTAAAATCAGATCTTGAATTATAACATGCATTATGTTACCAAATTACAAGTCATATGCTTTCATACAATAATTCTCCTTCTTCCAAATCATAAACTGTCATATATAGTATGCCTATAGCCAGATCTTAAATTACAACATATGCCCTTTTCTTAAATCAGTCACAAATCAGTCATGCCCAATTATGCATCATTCATTATTTTCCCCAAATTTAGCGTTTGTGCGTCAATCTCTTATGAGATTTGGCTTAGGCTCGTTGTAGCCTGGCTATAGAACAGAAGGAAGGAAGAGATACAAAATAGTTACAATAGTAAGATAGATCTACATAGAAAAACAGATCTGATAAACAGGAATAAGATAGATCTACGTCGGAAAACAGATCTGATAAACAAGAATATGCATAATCTCCAATTCAGATTTATAACCATGTCAAGATCATAATTAAATTTCATATCTGAAAATAACTGTACTCACCTTAGTTGGATTCTAAAAGAAAAAGGAGTTGTAGTTGTTCTCTTTTAATCCTATTCAGATTGGAAGAAGAAGGAGCACTTGTTTTAGCTTAGGTTTCAGCAGAGTAACGACGCCATTGATTTATATTAATATGAATTAGGGTAGAATATAGGCGTAATGAAATTGTGTGGAAAGAAAGTGAGGTTTGGGGGTGTTTAAATAGCTTAGGAGCAATGAATTTGGTCAGAACGGGCATCTAAATACAGAAAAACTTATCTGTCCACAGATCTAGAAAAGGAGGGAGGTCGACCCCATGGTCGACTTATTCTACCCAGGTCGACCCCCGGTCGACCTCGGTCCTGGGCGGGAATTTTCCCGCCCTGCCCGGGTGCGTGATTTGAATTTTGAAACTTTAAATTTGAATTCGGACTGGTTTTTATTTTAAATTCCTAAAACTTCTAAGTGCCATAAATTCTTCATACAGAGTCCGATTTATGCAAACTCGGATTCTATCTCAAGCAGAATTCTGAGACGAACGCAATGAAGTAACCCGTTTCCCTTAATTCTTATTTTAAAAATTAATTATACTTTGTTTTGTTACTTATATGTTCACAGAAAATACGGGGTGTTACATTCTCCCCTCCTTAAAGGATTTCGTCCCCGAAATCTTCAAGTTAAGAAGAATGCTTCTTACCATCCAATCACTCATCTACTCAACCATCATCCACAAGCATCCATTGTCCTTGGAAAACTTCTAATGTTGTATGAAAATATGCAAAAGTGTGTGTATATGTCTCTTATCTAATGCAAAGATAAAGCGGTCTACTGATTCAGTTGACCTCCTCGATGCGAGTTATGTTAGTGCCATGAGTCCAATTATGTATGCAAGAAATCCTATTTGATACACATCATTTCTATATGTGTGCATAACCATTCATCCATATGCAACATCCATGTGATGAGTCAATCATTTTGCATCCACAAAAACTGAAAAATGCACACACATCCATATGTAGTATGAGAGTGTTTTTGAGCCGATCTAGTGCCTAGTGTGTGTATATGCATCCACGAGCAACCACTAGCAACCACTCGCATCCACTTGCAACCATCAAACATAACACGTCTCAAACACATGTTTACACCCATTAGTTTCTACCTAATGGTCGAAGAATTGATCGATAGGATACAACCGAGTGATAGAAGCAAGTACAAAAGTTTTTTTCCTATTAGACATCGGTTAAGAGAATAAATCCCTAAGTATCAACCCCGAATACCGAAATCAACATCAAATTGACACTCAGAGAATTACTCCCATTAAACAATGTCAAAACTGGAAATCTACTTCACGCTTCGAGTGAAAACCCCTATCCTTTTCAGAAATTTTAAGATACTTATAGACTACTGGTACAGATCAGATTATCAAATGATTCTTAGGAAACTAAGCATGATAAAACCCCACCATATCCCACAAAAACCAGAATGTATGCATCACAGTCAACTTAACGCTTAGCACAAATACCTTCAAACCCCAACTTATCATAAACAGATGAGTCGTAACCCTTATGGGGTTTGAGACTATAGCGGGATCAGAAACAAGACTAGTATTAAAGTGCAGAGTCTCAATTACAGAATCAAAATGCCAGAATCAAAGAGAGTTTTTAACTCAATAATCAGATAAGGAAATTAATCCTTCTATAGAAATTTTCCTATCTCTACCTATCCACCAGTCACAAGAGCATTTGCCTGCCCTCCAGAAGTAGGTTCTGCCCTCTGCCCTTGCCCACATTTCTTCGGGCAGTCCCTAGTGAAGTATCTCATTTCTCCACAGTTGAAGCAAGCGCCTTTCCCCTTTCTGCAATCCTTGTTCTGATGAGTCAAGCTTCCACAAGTAAAGCACTTTTTCTCCTTCTTATCTTTATACTTTTCATCCTTCTTTTGTTTTTCCTTTTTGGGCCACGCTTTCTTGTTCTGTGGTCCTTCGAGCTTTTCCTCTTTCTTCTCACTTTTGGCTTCCTCTTCATGCATTAACGACATGTCAACAATTTTTTCAAAGGTAGCCCCCATAGGAATGTGGGTCATAGCCAACCCATGTAGCGGCTCATTCAAACCTTCAACGAATCTCAGGGCCTTCTTCTCAGGTGTGTTCACCAAGTCTAAGCCGAATCTCGCCAACGGATTGAACTTTTTGACGTACTCCTTCACTGATGAATTCCCTTGCTTCAATGCTAAGAAACTCTCCATGTATAAATTCTCTTCCGCTCATGAGAGGAATTTCATCTCGAACCTATGCCTGAAATCCATCCATGTCTCTACCGGACGCTCTCCATTCGTGACCTTCCACCAGAACGAGGCTTCGTCCTTCATTAGCCAAGCTGCTAATTGGACCTTCCTTTTATCTTCTATATTGAAGATACCAAACAATTCTTCCACCTCCTTAATCCAATTTTGAGCTTCAACAAACGTCTTTGATCCGTGAAAAGGTTTCGCGCCTATTGCCCAAAAGTCTTTGCATATCTTCGTAAAAGTATCAATGCAGGGAGGGGGAGGAAGAGAAGGAACGTCTGCTGGGCCTGCGGCGGTGGCCCTAGCCTTCAGATATCTTCTGAACCAAGTTGGTATCGGTATGCCCTCGGGTATCTCCGGTACCCCAGACATGCTGAAAAAAAAGGGAGAGATTCAAAGCGGAGAATCGAAAGACAGATATGTGGCTTTTGGGGATTATGTTTTTCAAAATAAACTTTACATTTGAAAATACTTCCTTTTTAAAACCTTTTTGAAAATAGTTTTCAAAAACTTTTTATCAAATCTAGTAACCTTCAGCTCTGATACCAAGTGTAACACCCCACTTCCGTTATGGTCACTCGCAAAGGGAATGCCTTAACTTCGGCGAAACGTTATAAGTAAAAAGAACAGAAATTTACAAGATAGATATGTGAAGTGGTACTTGGAAAATTTATAACTTTATTACAGCAGAAACATAAATATGTTTGGTTACATCACAATACCAAAACTCAAGTACACAAATATCAATCTTATACAAAATCCTTCGGAATGCATAATTTTTAAAGCCATAATCCCCAAAAAAGAATGCCATAAATACGTAGAATCAAAGCCAAGAAATATTTCAAGCACTTCTAGCACTTCAAACAGATGGAACCTGAATCAAGCTCCTATATTTCCACCCTGAGAAACTGGGGGGGGGGGGGACGGAAGAAAAGAGGCGAAACAAACTAGGTCAGACATAAGTCTAGTGAGTCCAGTGACTTTCAGCATATAAACAGATAACAGTATCATGACATGTAAATAAAACTGGATGAGAGATAACCATAACAGGAGTAGCAGGTTAACAGAAGAGATAGAATGATATAGGCTAAACTTAGCTTCTTACTTGGTTTTCACTTCTCTACACTAATACTAATATAACAAAATTAGGTGTTGAGCTAATATCTAAATAGAAAACAAAACGATCTCTTCAGAAACACGATGCTAGTAATGGGCCTTTACCACCCGAACAGAGACAGATGTACCGAAACAGAATGCTATTAATAGGCCTTTACCACCCGAACAGAGACAGACAGTTATAGAAACAGAATGCTAGTAATGGGCCTTTACCACCCGAACAGAGACAGACGGTACACAAACAGAAGCAGAAACGGAATCAGAGACGAAAACAAAATATTCCCTATGGAAACAGAATGTTAGAATTAGGTGTACACTAGTAATGGGCCTTTACCACCCCAACAGACGGTACTACACAAAAACAGGTAGGTGTTACCACCCCAATAGAAACAGACGGTACCCCAACAAAAACAGATAGAACTAAGTGTACCCTAAATTCTACCCCAAGCGGTCGGCTCCCTAATACATAAATACCCTGTGCCGGCCCCAGAGAAGGGTGTATCATTCCATAAAGTGGCAACCTATAGACACAGACCTATTTACAGATGTCATGATGTCTTACATCCTCAGAGCAGATCGGATCCATGCACGCACATGACCTTGTTGGAATGCACCATCAACACCCCTCGCCATTATCAGAGTGAACCTCTTACAATTAGTTCAGTAAGCATTCCCTGGACCCCTACCTAGTGTTGGGTTATAGCTTTGACACCAAAAAGGGTTACTGACTAATATGGGTCCCAAATAACAGATGACATAAGTAATTGCCCCTCCTAACCTTGTGTCCCCAGACTAACAGATTTCAGATTCACTTGCTTACAGATTTCAGATGTACAAAGTTCAGATTAACTAGTTCTCAAATCAGACATACAAGTTAACAAGTTTTCAGACTAACAGATCAGATATACAGATTAACAAGTTTCCAGACTTAAAGGATCAGATATATAGATTAACAGACTTACAGGTTGTTTCACCTAACCTTGTATTGGGCTTACAGATTTTCAAATGGGTTTATTAGATTCATCAGTTCAATTGATTTAACCGTATCTACCCAATACATTTTAGGCATCGTATTTTTCTTAAATTTACAGTGATTAAATATTAATGCACAGACCTCTCACATTAGGTCGGGAGCTTGTGGCCACTGGATGTGTCGGGCTGTTCTGGGCAGACTTCTGCCATAAGCCAGACCTAACCACGTGTCTAAGCATATTTATGCCTACGACCTCTCACATTAGACTGACAGTTTGCGGTTGCTAGTTAAGCCGGTTGGGTCCGGACAGACTTCTACCGCAAACAATGTCTAACCTCGTGTCTCAGCATTCTTATTTTAGCTAAAGTATCCATTCACAGATTATGCCAATATCAGACTAATTATGCCAATTTAACAAATTAACTTCTTTACAGGTTACATCAGATTATCTAAAGTTCTATTAACATGTTTTTCTCAATTTTAGATCGAGCCTACAGATTTTTATACAGCAAATTACCGTATTCAGTTTCAACAGATTTAGCAGATTAGGCAATTTAACAGATTTAATCATCCCTCAAAATTCCATTGACATACCTCACTTAATCCTAAAATTAACCCTAATTTTACATGCTCAAATTATGGTCAAAATTCACAATATAACATATGCCCCAAATTTCTAGTTAAATTTACATAGTACAAAATATTCTCCAAAAACCCCAAATTATGATATACAATATGAATTATGCCGAATTATAGCCTTTGATTTCAGCGTATGTCAAATATCCAAAATCCCCATTTAGGCGTATTCACAATTAATAGTTATCCTATTTTAATATAGATCTTTTACGCCTAAATCATATATCCTTTTTCTTCCAAGTCATAGATCGTCATATAAAATATGCCCCCAAATCTAGATCTTAAATTACAACATGTATTATGTCCTCAAAATCAGACCTTGAATTATAACATGCATTATGTTCCCAAATTACAAGTCATATGTTGTCATACAATAATTCTGCTTCTTCCAAATCATAAACCGTCATATATTGTATGCCTAGATCTAGATCATAAATTACAACATATGCCCATTTCTTAAATCAGTCACAAATCAGTCATGTCCAATTATGCATCATTCATTTTCCCCCCAAATTTAGCGTTTGTGCGTCCATATCTTATGAGATTTGGCTCAAGCTCGTGGTAGCCTGGCTATAGAACAGAAGGAAGGAAGAGATACAAAATAGTTACAATAATAAGATAGATCTATGTAGAAAAACAGATCTGATAAATAGGAATAAGATAGATCTACACAGGAAAACAGATATGATAAACAACAATATGCATAATCTCCAATTCAGATTTATAACCATGTCAAGATCATAATTAAATTTCATATCTGAAAATAACTGTACTCACTTTGGTTGAATTTTAAAAGAAAAAGGAGTTGTAGTTGTTCGCTTTTAATCCTATTCAGATCGGAAGAAGAGGGAGAACTTGTTCTAGCTTAGGTTTCAGCAGAGTAACGATGCCATTGATTTATATTAATATGAATTAGGGCAGAGTATAAGCATAATGAAATTGTGTGGAGAGAAAGTGAGGTTTGGGGGTGTTTAAATAGCTTAGGAGCAACGAATTTGGTCAGAACGGGCGTCTAAATACAGAAAAACATATCTGTCCACGGATCTGGAAAAGGCGGGAGGTCGCCCCTCGGTCGACCCCATGGTCGACCTGTTCTACCCAGGTCGACCCCCAGGTCGACCTGGGTCCTGGCCGGAATTTTCCCGCCCAGCCCGGGTGTGTGATTTGAATTTCGAAACTTTAAATTTGAATTCAAACTGGTTTTTATTTTAAATTCCTGAAACTTCTAAGTGCCATAACTTTTTCATACGGAGTCCGATTTACGCAAACTCGGACTCTATCTCAAGCAGAACTTCGAGATAAACGCAATGGCGTAACCCGTTTTCCTTAATTCTTCTTTTAAAAATTAATTATACTTTGCTTTGTTACTTTTATGTTCACAGAAAATACGGGGTGTTACATAAACGTTTTATAAACGTTTTGTAGAGTACGTTTTGAATAGAAATCGAACAAATCTATTATATATAATATAATGACTTAAAATGAAGATATCTGATTTTGAAGTAAGATGATTGAAATAAAATCTCAAATGGTAGTTGTGAATAATTTATAATATTTATAAATTATTCTAAAGAAACATTTTCAATTTTATTTTAATTACAAATCATATTCGGTCTTGAATAGAATGCATCGCGCAACCATAGTTCATGAACGTCAACCTATAACTTCGAATCGACGTACTGGGAGATCCGACTGTCGGATTCTCCTGAAACTGGAATCGTAATGAAATGAGATTCCAATAAAATAAGAATATTTGAAATCCAACTGTTAGATTTTAATTTAAGTCAGAATAAGTTTTGGGAAAGGTCTCTATGAATGCGTTTCGGTGGTCGATATTGGAAACCGACTATAACGGCCTTATTAAAGTTATTAAAAATATAAATAAATTATGTAAAATCATAATAAACGATTTGGAATGATTTTGGATGAAATACTCCAAGTTTGAAAAGATAAAAAATATTTTTATTTGAATAAACTAGTTAACAACCAGAATAAAGAATTGAAAGAAATTGAAATGGTTTTAATTAACCAAAATTTTCCAATATATAAATTGGATTGGATTTAAATAGAAATTATCTTTAGATATTTCAGTATTGGATTCCATGATTATTCGGGTATCGTTGAGGTATTTAGAAGATATAGATATCGTTATTTCCAATATGATATCTGTTCCTTTTAGGTTTGATGTTGAATACGAGCCAATTTAATTTCTATTTAGAGCCTTGTATTTAACGTCAAATTAGATTTTGGGTTTGTTGTGAATGGTGTCTTTAATAACACTGTTCTTAAACCAAGGTAAAAAGCTAAGTTTTCCAATTAATAAATATAATTGGAATTAAATGGAAATTGATTTTGGGTTCATTGTGAACGATTTTTTGCCTAACATTAGTTGTTAAACCCAATTAACGGTGAAGATATGATTTGGAATTTATAATTCTTTTAATTAAGATTTAACAGATTTTTCCAAAGTGAAGTTTTCCAATTTAATAAATTAAATTGGAACTGAATGGAATTAGATTTAATGATAATCGAGATAAGCTTCTATGAAGGAAGACCGTTACAATTTATAGGATTTAAAAGGCTTTGTCGTTATTTCATTTATAGTTTTGGTCTGATGAGGAAATTCATAGTGATTATGACTGATCTGATTTCTGTGAAGGTTCCATTTGAACAGGAGATGATTTTGTGAACAATGTTTAAATAACATTCGTTATTTAACCCAGTTAAAGAGAGGATTAATTTCCTAAAAGTAGAATAATCATTAAAAATTGATTTTGAAAATTAAAAATAAGTAGAGAATGGAGTATCACCTGTTTTACTCCATGGGATAGATAAATCTTCACATCGTAATTAGGACGACTACTGATATCTCGATTGGATTGTACACCCAAGACGAGGTAATAAGTAGTGATCGTCCAGATGTACTTGGAGTTCGACCAAATATGCAAAGGCCTCTCTTCTGTATTGGACATATAGGACGAGGAATAGGGTGCCTCCGGTTTTGTTCAGACCCAGAATGAACTTGCAAATGGATTGTATGTCTGACATTGTATTTCGCGTTGTATTTTTTGATCTATAATATATATATATATCTATTTGGTGGCTGAGAATTTGCTTAACACCCTTCTCTGAGACGTATGAACTTAGAGGTTATGTATTGGTAGAAATCAATGGTATGGATTGACAAGGTGGCATGTTAAGATGCAATGGTCAAGGCTTTTGTTTAAAAGGAGGGATTTGTGGTTGATGATCAAAGCATAGCATCAACATAGCACAACTTTGTATAGCATTAATTCCCGAGCTTCACACCCCAGTATGAAACAGAAACAGGATGAAGGACAGCAGGGAATGCATATGTTTCTTTCTAGCTAGGAGTGATGTCATGGTATGGAACCTAGACATTTTACTTATATGGATGATGGATAGCGAGGTACCTCAGATATGGTCGTATAAAGGCCCTTGATGGTCGACATACTGAATGGATTTTAGGTCCCATAGGATCGGGAAACGTATTGTTCAGGAATTTCCAATCAACAAACATTAGAGTGTACCGACCCTGCAAAGCTCCTAGGGCTCACCTGAGTCTGGGTCCTGAGGCTTAGGCTAGATAGCCTCGAATCGGCGGAGGAAGATCCCTTGCCTTGGTTCATAGATGGAATCCAATTTCCAATATGCGACTTTCGATTTTAGTTGTAAACCAATATGGAGACATAGTAGGATGGGGTACTATGTCGTCGATGATTAATACATTTATATTTGAAGCTATTTTCTGCACTATGAACTAATAATAATAAAAGTAAAATTTCGTATATCAAGCATGTTTGGATATCATAAAGTAAAACTCTATTCTTTGGCTTGTGTTGAATTATATGATGGGACCTGAGTCTTATAATAGCTTCAATTTCCTTTTTAGCATTGCAAGCTTGTTTTTATGGTATTCATGGGAGAAAACTCGTTCCGTGTTATATGAAGTGGTCCTTTGATTTAGCCAACATTAAAACAAAGTTAATAATTGTTTTAGTTCTCACACCAGTCCTATGACTGACTCAGAGTTTATTGTTTCCCACCTAAACTCAGGGTGCCTATATTTTCCACACGGGCAGCTAGTAGTTTTTGTTTGCAAATATTTCTTTTCATGGGATCCTGGATTACGACTGGAGCTATAAATGGAATTCTTTGTATCTATGTATTTCTTCTAGTTATGGTAGTTGATGTTTTCTGCTGCACATAATATTCATGTATTATATTTCCGCTGTTTCGTAATTTAAATCTCTAATATTTTCTGCTATATTATTTATTTGTAATCTGATATTTTGTACTCTGATGTAAATTATTGTAATAGCAATGAAATGTTCTCTTGTTCTGTGTTTTGATGCATCATGTTCTCAAAGTAATCCATCTTCTTGTTCGATTTAGGTCAGTCGGGGAGCTTGGGTCGTCACAGTTGGATTCCTCAACCTGTTTTTTCCTACGTCACAGCTCATCATATCATTTATAAATGCATATGAGATAAGAATTTTAATTTAATGCATTTAAGATGATGGAAATATCAATATCAACAATTAATAAAATAACATCCAAAGTATATAAACATCCAATTTTATACTAACAACGATGAATTATAATTATACGAATTAAATCACACCAAAAATTCCATAAGGCGTGAGAGTTAACTCATAATTTGTTTCGATCAGCGATTTTAGCTCGATTTATATAATTTCAATCTAGCTTTTTGAAATTATATAAAAATCACATGAGCTCCAAAGCATTCCATTCCAGTTCGTATGCGTAGCTTTTATTCATAAGATACTAACGGATCTTGTTTAATTCAATTCTACTAAAGAATAAAGTAGATATCGATGTTATAAGTTTTTAATTGATTTAAAATAAAATAATTAACTAATTACTTCATTAACTATTAATAACTGTAATCAGTTTTTAAAAATCACGCTCTAGTCTTCTTTTCCCCCCTTGAAACAAAACGAAATCCTCTTGTAGAAAACCATGGCCACATATTTCACCATTCCTTACTCCCTCGTTTCATCATGAAACCTCCTAAAAACACCTGCGTTCAACTCATGCTTGCTCCCTCTTCCTTCCTAGCACCTTAACGTCAATTTCGATGCCACCTAAAAACTTGGGACTTAGGCCATCCTAATGCACACAATACAAAGTGCAAATTCTTTGAGCTCTGATTACCCTTAAAAAAATTCCTACTCTTGTGCCTTGATCTTAGGAACTCCACGCTGCCCCCCTGTGTCGCCCTCTGACCACCATAGCTCTTGATTTTCGTAGCCTTAATCCGCGTTGAAACATGTCGAACTCGAGCAAGTTCGATCGAGCAACCCAAAACCTATGCCAACGTGAAGAGCAAGCTCGCAGGAGTCCCATGAATCAATTTTTTTTCGATTTCAACATGTTTTTGATTTTTAATAATTTGGTAAAGATTTTAATGAGGCGGTTGTGCATTCTATTGACAACGATACAAAAATGAAAAAGGGTTAGGAATGTTGACGATATTATATAGGGAGGCGGCTTATTATTTTATTGAATTTTATCCTATCGCTGTTTGCAATCAACATTTCTTTAATCATACCATCACATACGAAATCTGATTTCGATGAAAATGGATGTCTTGCTATAGTTTGGCTTTCCGGACCTAACAAAACTTATTTCATCAAAATCTGAGTACGTTTGCGAAAGCAATGCTATTTTTTATTTTAAATCGTTAATCGATTCACGTTTATTTCTCTCACGCTCACATGACAACTCCGTTTGTGTAACGACCCGGATTTTTGAGCAACGAATTGTTAATTTATTTAATTATTTAAAAATTCAATGTTTTTAATATTTAATTAATATAGATAAGGGAATAAAAAATTTAATTTCGAAATAGTCGAAAATAAGTTGAATTTCCAATATTGTGTGAATCAGATAATTTAAGAGATTTGATTGAGTTTAGATTCGAATTATAATTATGAATTTATTTATAAAACAATGTTTGAGCATATAGTTTATAATTAAATTTAAAATGAGCTCATAACGTGCAGTAGTTCGTAATATTACGTTTTGAACTTTAAATGGATGTACATGATCCAATATAAGTCAGAATTCTTTGAAACAAGAAACGTTCGAGTCTATTGAACTATAGTTTTCTTATGAAAGTGAAAAATCGAGATTTCGTTATGTGGATAGTAAGTTATGTCCACATTAGATTTTCATAAAGTCGCTATGGAATCATTCATAAACCATTAAATTAAATAAAAATGATTTTTTATATAGATTGAATATCGATTTAACAATGAAATCTATAATGCTGAGTTTAAAAATCCAAGTATGTTTATTTTGGAGCTATATGATATTCTATTTGGATATATATGGTAATAATAATTTATTGTTGTTAAATTGAATTATTTTTTAATTTATTAATATTTTATAGGTTTTAATATTAGCGTGACATCTCTAAAAGGTTTCAAAATGCAATCGACATCCAGTCCAACTTTCTTCTGTAAAGCAGGTCCTTCTTTTTGGTAGTTACGTGTTTTCTGAAAAAAATTATGCACTGTACACTAAATTTTTTTCTTCAAAAAATCAGAAATATTCCCAGAAGCATTCATAAAAAAAAATTGCATACATCTATGCAACTATTATCAATAGTAGCATACATGTATGCATATATTCATGCAGCGTTTTCTATTGAAAATCTGGACCAATATATGCGTACATGTATGCGTATATCTGAAATAGTTGCATACATGTATGCATATAAAGTTGAACTGAGGTGCATGTGTTACGAATAGTAGCATACATGTATGCAACTATTGCGTATATATGCATAAATGTGTGCAACAAATTCAAAGGGAGGAAGGCTTTTGAATATGTGCATGAATGTATGCATGTACTCTGTATAAGTGCAAACGTGTATGCAACAATGTCAGAAAACCGTGAATTGTTGAAAAAACAGCCCAAAAATGAGTATATGCATAAAATGATGCATGTATTGTTGTTTAACTAGTGCAGTTGTGTGCAAAACTGAAATATAAGCATGAATGTATGCAACTATGTTCAAATAGGTGCATCTTTTAATGCATAAACCTGTTGTTTGTTTTTCCTATTTTTGGGTTTTGATGTGGTTTTCAATTGTTTTAACACCTGAATTTTTTGGTGTGTACGTGTTTTATTTAATAATGATTTTTCATGATTTTTCTACCTAGTTTCAAAAAATAGGGACCTAATTTACATGAAAAGTTGGACCGGATGTGAGCCTAATTTTGAAACTTTACAGGGATGTGTGCCAAACGGACCCTTTTATTTAAGACTTAAAAATAATCATTTTGCAAACAACCTTCATTTTCGATGAAACAAATTTTATTTAATTCATAATGACTGATTATTACTAGATTTCAAATTTTGCATCAATTGGAGTTGTTTGTGACCGTTCGTATATAAAACGTGAATCGATCAATAATTTGACTTTAGAATAACATTGTTTGTGCAAACAAACTCGGATTTCAACGAAATAAGTTTCATTGGGTTCATAATGTCGAACTATAGGTGTATGTACATTTTCATCGAAATTGGATATCGTATATGGTCATACGAATTTTTATACGACAAACGTAAACAGCGATTGAATAAAATCGAATATAAATGAAATAAAATAATATATTATACCCCTATAAATATCCCACTGCCTAACCTTATCCCTTATTTTTTTCCCTGGTCAAAGCAATGTGGCGCCATTGTTTTCTATAGCAAAGCAAAAAATGTGATTTTCAAAATTGGGTTTAAATTCAAATGAAATCCCATAAATTCCAAAACTTAGATCTTTGTACTAATTTTTCGATTCTCTTCAATTCATCATGCTCATGGCTAGGTGCGAACTGTTTGGGTTTCGCTATCTCGTTTGCAGCGTATATTAGGGTTATTAAATTCTTGATTTGTGGGCATCTTGTGAGGTTTTTGATGTTGTAGTTGTGACTGTGGCATCGAGTGGGTTGGATTGTGTGTTTTTGAGGAGATATGGTGATAATAAAGGTCACTGACTTCCTGTAACAGTGAAGAAGAAGGCCTAGGCACGTTTTAGAATGGGCATGCGAATGGGTTAATAAGCAAATGGGTTAGTGGAGATTTTGGATTGGAGAATTGTGGTGTAATTGGTTTGGAGTTTTAATGATCGTTGAAGGAACCAAGGGGAAGGGGAGGTGCACAAATAATGAGGAGTGTGCATGCGCGTTTTACTGTCGACGCAAAGAAGATGATTACCTAGGGGATTTAATTTATAATAATTATGATAAGTGATGAAATTGTAATTATAATATTATTTTTTTGAAAATTGTGCACTTTTATTAATAACCTGAAAGTACATAGTAAGGCTAGCATATTAACCTAAAATTCAGATGATATAAACAAATGCAATAAAATACAATAAGCAAGCAAGTAACTAAAATAAATTGAAGTTGGACCTATGATGAGGTCGACAACTTCAAATCTTGTGAATGCGGTCTCTCTACAATTCGAATCCTCTAACATGTGGCTTGTGCATGGTAGTAAGAACACCCAAGCAACAATTCATAAATGGAATAACCCTTCATCATTGATCTGGTTATAATAGTCTCAATAGAAATTCAGTTTGGAACATCTCAATTGCGCTGAAAGATTCATATTTTCTAGTATAAATAGAATTTTTAAGTAACCCAACAACATCTTTATACATGCAATTTTTTTTACTGTAGAGCTCTTACAGATATCCAGTAGAATTATATGATGGAGATCTAAATCCAATTCATGTATAAAACCAGCATTTAACCAAGTTCCCTATCCAATGTACAAAGTCTAAAATCATTGCAGTTGTTGTGTTAAAGACCCTAACATACAGTCTAAAACTGTTTCAACTAATCAATATCCAATTTCATAAAAATTGATACACATGAGACCTGAAAATCAGCTGTTTAAACAATTTAGATAATAAGTTGGAGTCTTAATACATCGGTTACATTGGTAGTGTAAATCTGATATAGAGACCAAAGGTTAATGATTAGCACTCTAAATCCATTTGAGATTATCTTCATCTTCCTATATCTGTGTAAATGATCCAATACCATTCTGAATCCTGAATTCTTAGGGATGATGTTCTGAACTAAGGTACTGAACTTTGTAACAAATAGGCACTTAAATTGAGATCCAATCTTAATTCTATGAAACTATGTTACTCTGAAATATGTGGCTTCAATTTAAACCCAACAGTGATGTCAAAGGCATTGTGGTAAGAAGACCCACAGAACAATTGTGCATCATAAACAGATGGCTCTTCTTACACCACGAAGTGAAAAACAGTTAGCAATTTTGTGTATCCATAATCCCACAAAAGTTAACAATTAATCAACACTCTAATACTATGAAGAAAACCCAAAATACGAGTAGTAGAATATTTAATCACTCCAGATCGAAAAAACTGGATATTCTTTCTTACCATTCACAAATCAGATCCAAGTTGAAATTGAACCGAATTAAAGAAGATCGATTTCGAGGACTTAGGAGATATGGTTTTGGATGTCACGGTTAGTTCGGTATCACTAGATCTCACTCGTACATTGGTGGCTTGATCTTCAGTGATATGACTTAAGAAAGTGATCGGAAAGGGAATTGCTTGGACATGCTTCGTTTGGCTATCGCGAATGATGATTAGAGACCGTACTCAAATTGGGGATTCCTCGATTTTCTGAATGGAGTTCGGTCGAATTGTTGTAGAGTGGTATAGGTGAAGAAGAAAACATGTGTAATTTGTGAAAGTAGTTTGGGAAAACGGTTGCGAAAGGCGGATTTTTCTTAAAGAAGAGAATCGCCATTTCCTATCCCGATGTCTAAAAGGTTGAATTCTTAAAACTATTATAAATTATTCATTGGTTATTCGAATCAAGCGAAACAAGATCAGTTGGGATCGTATGGATGAAGGGTATGCAATGAAACTGGTTTAGAGCAATTTTGAGCTCGTTGGAAATTATGGAAAAATAAAATGCCTGATCGGATTTATCGGTAGTTAATCGTTACTCAACGGTTAACAATTAAAGTGAGTAAACTTGCTAACTTTGTACATATTATAATATTATAAACATATTTTAATGTAGGTGAATGATGATTGAATTTTGTGCGATGATTGTTTGGATGAATTGAAATTGTAGTGACCCGAAAATCCGGTCCAATTTGAGCTGACTAAATAACACAAGTCCAACCCCAAATTGCACTTGAAATTCAAGAAACTAATAGAAAGAAGATAGAGGGTGAGAATAGATAAGGTAGAACTAATAGAATAGAAGAAGAAGAAGAACATCATCATCAGAGTAAACACGAATCTCATAGTGGAACGAATAAAATATAACATAACTTTTGAAATACAAACAGTTATATATACAATAGCACTTATCAGAGTGCAGCACTTACACAACAGCGGAAATAATAATAGCTACAGAATCCTGAAGCCTCATGCTCCAAGCTCTCCAAGTGTATCTGTAAAATCCCGACTACTTGACTGCCCATACAAAATTAGGCACCCAAGAGTTTAGGGAAAACAAACAAATAAACTCCGGGTCAGTCATGGGACTGGTATGAGTAAAACAGTTTAAAACAGTTTGAACAAGTAAACGATATCTCATAAGACCACGCCGCATAACGGAACGGGTTTTTCCCTTATGAGAATCCAACAACTTTGTAAACAATATCATTCTGATATTATAATAAAGTCTAAATACAATTAGATAACAATCTAGCAGAAACGCTTTCATCTCACGTTCTACAAATATAGTATACAATCAAAACCGCAAGCACGTATTGGGTAATGGATTTCCAACTATGACAAGGTATGGAACTTCCTTCCGGTCAGTATACTCTAGGAACGATACACTGGAGTTCAACAAGAACATCTTGCAACTCAGCCACACATGACCGACCACTCATTTCGCTTAAGTGTATCGAATGTACATCACCAACGGTTGGGATCAGCAACCGTTTCCCGTATATATATGGGACAACATTGATAGATTAAAATAAGCAAATGAATATTCTCTAGATAGGTGATTATACACCGTACTTCGGTGTGACCGACTTAGCCATGCTGCCTGCCCGATTTCTGTCATTTACCGGATGTGAGGCTAGAAGCTACGCTTACTTTCCATTCATTTATAACACGATCACTTTGAATGCCACATTATCAGATCCGTAAATCATTAGTTGGTTTATACAAATATCCTGGATGTTATGCTAAGGGATAAATCCGTTGCAACCATATATATTTATACAGACCAACCCATTCGATCATTGGAAATACTTTGTCAGACATTCGTCCATTTACGTTCGTTTTGGGACTGAACGAAACCGAAGCACTATTCAGTACATCCATCTTAGTCCATTGTTATCTAAGATTTATACAACAGCCCTTGCACTTTACTCCGTCTTCAATATATTCAGCATATATGATTCGCAACGCTTATGCCAATACAGAGTGGTTCTTTGGATAATAATCCAACCGGTCTCTCCATATTAACAACGTTAAAATGGTCAAAACATTGATAGTCTGTGATTTAACTATCAAAGAAAAACTCATGTGCAAACAACGATATTATTTCCAGATGGAAATTATATCAACCAATCATCATTTAACATTTATCTCTTTAGTTCATTAATTTACTTATCTCATGTTTCCCTATATTCTAAATTTCTTATTTTCTAATTTTAGAAAATATACTTTATTAACAATGGAAAACATTTCCATTTCCTTGTTTTCTATATTAGAAAACATTTCTGATTTCTTATTTGGAAAATATTTCCAAAGTTCCTTCATTGGATTTAAACAGATGTTTTAAATAAACATCGCTATGCCAACTCAAACTATTTACTGAATTCACTTAACCATCATTCACTATCAAACCTTACCATTCCTTAGTTAAGAAGGAAGTCAATCAAGTTGGGGTATAATTACCTCTCAGACCTTAACTGAACAATGTTATAACTTCGAAATAGTAACAGTTTATCTTTTAAACCTTTAACAACTTCTTTACGTAACTCTCGGATTCAATTTACGAATCCACTTCTTTATTGAAAACATTGATTATAACGATAACGTTATAATCCCTACTTCCACAATATCTAACTTCAATTATAACCTTTATTCTTTAATTCGAATAATTAAACCTAACCCTAATTTATTAGTGTATACTCTTGATTTAAAAACCGGAAAGTAAATATTACTTTCCTGAATTCGATATAATTGAATTCGACGTATAATTCTCTTTCGAGTAATCTCTATTTGATTAACTCTTCTTCGAATATCCTATATTCGATTTTCTCTCTTCGAATAACTTATATTCGAAGTCTCTTTTTTTCGAATAAACTATATTCGGTCTCTTTCTTTCGAATATGGTACATTCGATAATCTCCTTCGATTAACTAGTCGATAACTCCTTTTGATTAAACTACAATCGATAACTCCTTTCGATTAGACTATAATCGATAACTCCTTTCGATTAGACTATAATCGATAACTCCTTTCGATTAAACTATAATCGATAATTCCTTTCTTTTAACTCTATTCGAATGAACTATATTCGACTAACTCTATTTAACTCCGTTTAACTCTATTCAACTCCATTCGAATAACTAATATTCGATAACTCTATTTACTCCATTCGAATAACTAATATTCGATAACTCTATTTACTCCATTCGAATAACTAATATTCGATTAACTCTATTTAACTCCATTCGAATAACTAATATTCGATTAACTCTATTTAACTCCATTCGCTTGACTCTAGATCGCAGCGATCACAATGGTTACGCCTGATTCCCTCAGGAAACATACGACCGCCGTAGGCTATTTACAGCCCTGCGAATTACGCTAGCAGTCGTGCTAAATGGCATCTCATTTGGATTAACTCTAATTGTTCAATTCTAAGTGTTTAACTCTAACTGGTTAACTCTAACTGATTAACTCTAACTGGTTAACTCTAACTGATTAAGTCTAACTCGACTAACCCCTTTCGAATAACATATTCGATTAACTAACTTCGAATTTCGTATTCGATTAACTAACTTCAAATACCATATTCGATTTACTAACTTCGAATACCATATTCGATTTACTAACTTCGAATAACATATTCGATTAACTAACTTCGAATACCATATTCGATTAACTAACTTCGAATACCATATTCGATTAACTAACTTCGAATACCATATTCGATTAACCTACTTCGAATACCATATTCGATTAACCAACTTCGAATACCATATTCGATTAACTAACTTCGAATACCATATTCGATAAACTAACTTCGAATACCATATTCGATAAACTAACTTCGAATACCATATTCGATTAACTAACTTCGAATACCATATTCGATTAACTAACTTCGAATACCATATTCGATAAACTAACTTCGAATACCATATTTGATTTCTCCTTTTGATAACGTTTATTCATTTATAAAGATTTACTTTTTAGTAACGGTTCTTCACTTTATAAATGTTCTTTTAATAACGTTTTCCTTTTTATAACGGTTTCCTTTTTATAACTTGTTATTCCGTTATAAACCAATTTCCTTTTTATTAACTCTATTTATTTTCTAAATATTTCCTTTTCAATTCTATTTGTAAATGGTTTACAAATATTTCTTTTTTCTATTTTATTCTATTTGCAAATGGTTTGCAAATATTTCCTTTTCAATTCTATTCTTAATAATATTCTAACTCCTTAAATTTCCAGGAAAATTCGCCATAACCTCCTTTTTATCCGGAAGCATCGGGAAAATCCCCAAACCCGCCACACATGCCTTTCCATTCAAAAAAAAATGTTTTGAAATTATTTCCTTTCTAAATATCTCCTATTTATAAATATTCCTATTTATAAATATTTTTTATTTATAAATATTTCTATTTATAAATATCTCTTATTTATAAATATTCCATTTATAAATATTTTATTCTCAATATCACTTTGAAAATCCCTTATCAACATTCCGTTATGTTATGGTATTCAATCATATCAAATCACGATGATCAATATCGTTCAACCACATATAATCAACACAGATTATATATCACATCATATAACACAATATATGAATAAAACAATATTAGAAATATTGAGGAACCCAGTTGGGTCCCTCCAACCTATTTCCCTGCATCACAGATGTTAAACCATATAATTAACATCACTTTCAGTTCAGTACGGATTATTCTGATAACATCATCAATATATAATATTTAATGGTTTATATATATATATATATATATATATATATATATATAATTTTCACTAACTGACTAGCGGTTCAATCAATCAACCAACACACAACAATCAACAGATGATTAACAGTTCTAAGAATACACTATAAAAATTTAACTGTTCAGAGTTGGTGAGTTTTACTCACATTGGACTGTTATCGTTAAAAACGATTAAATGTCTTTGATTCAGACAGAAAATTTATTTCGCCATAAATTGTAACGAGCTCGGACTCACTTCCAGTCATCTTCATTGTGAAGCTCTCGTCCATACGGTCCCAACGTAACTGACGGTTCGTGATTCTGATTTCATATGACCGAGATATTCGATTACGAAGTTAATACTCATTTAATTTAAAATAAAACATGATTTATAAGTAGAGATGGGCTTTAACTTAACTTCCCGTCCCAACATCCACTTCTATTTCCCATGACCCGCTCCCTTCTTCTCTTTACTTTCTTCCTCAATTCATTACCGCTCTAGTATACCACATCGACAGCCATTTTCACAACTTCCACCCCATACAGTACCATCTACACTCCATGAAATTACAAACTACCACAACCGAATCACCCCTCTCATCGAGCTCCTTCTCCTCATCTACCTTGCACCCAACTCGCACCCCATACGCCAGAACCGACGTCCAGCCCTCGACTTCAAATTCCACCGATCAGTTCCAGAAACTCTTGAGTGATGCTAAGCCTCATCGCAAGTCCACTGGTGTCATTCGTTTCGGAGCTCGAAGACCACCCTCTTCGAACGGTCAAGCCCTAGTTTGCTGGGATGATATCGATCCTCCCAACATCCGATCGCGCCTAGCAATAACTACACGGAATTGAAGCACTTGCTTCGCTGATTCAATACATGTTTGATTTGGGATTTATTGATTTTTCTTTGAATTGTTCTTGATTTTTATTTGGAACTTTCTTTTGGGTTTTCTTCTCGTTTTAGAAAACTGAATGTGGCGGCTCAGACATTGATCTTATAGGGAGGATTATAATTTTTGTGTGGCTCTAAACGAGAATGGTGTGGCTGTGTTTAGTCCATTCATTTACTAGGATATTTTCTTTTCGTTATTTTATATTCGTTCTAGTCTTCTAAAAATCACTGCGAACACATACGACGCCTAAAAATCCTAAAAATTGACATGTAGCTAGAGTTCGTCATTACGGTCCCAACGAAACTGATTTCGTCGAATTCCGACTCCGTATGCTCACACAGCGTATTTTTAACTGTCAAAATACTGACTATTTTCCACTCTAAAAATCCGTACGGCTACACAGTGACTCTAAAAATCACGAAACTGGAAATCTAACAACTATTTGACATTGCGGATCCAACAAAACTGGTTTCGTCGAAAACGGAGTTCGTTTGCAAAACTGGCTATTTTTAACGCTCTGAATAATCTATTTAAATATATAAATCTATTTAAATAAATTAAATTAAATATTAATAATTTAATATTATCGTTTATATATTCACATAGAATATACCACAGCTCCAGAATATTTATATATGGATTTACAGCTCGATATTCCAAATCCATACTATATCGATATTCAATTTATATTGAAATTCCTTTTGTAAATCGTTATAAATTATAAAGGAATTCCATAGCGACTTTTCTAAAATTTGATTTGGACGTAAATCAAAATCTACACGACGAAATCCTGATTTTTCTCTTCCACTAGAAAGATATACTCCACCAGCTCCACACGTTTCTTATTTCACAGAAATCCGATTTAAAACGGGCCCTGTGCATTCAGTTGAAGTTCAAATCGCCAAATAGCGAACTGTAGTGCCATTTCGAGCTCGTTTATAAATATATTATAAACTATACGTTCAACTGTCGTTTATATAATATATTCGTTATTCAAATTCAATCCCAAACTGAATTATACCTTATATATAATCCAATTCACACTGTATTGTGAATTCAGCTATTTTTGACTATTTCGACATTATAATATATTGTTATATTATAATTATCAATTAAATATTCAATATTATTTAATTCCAGTTATCGATATCGCCAAAACGATATTTAAATAATTAAATTAATTAATTATTCAACGGTCAGAAATGCGGGTCATTACAATCTTTCCCCCTTAAAATAATTTCGTCCTCGAAATTGCTAAGGTAGGGGACGACCCTATCTACTGGGTAAAGTTTATCTGTTTACCTCTTATCTCTGGTTTCAACTGAACCAATTAATATCGATTAAAATATTAATTTATTCTGACTAACTAAATTTTCAAAAATTCTGAAAATTTTCCAACGCCTTATCTTTTCGAAAAATTTCGCCAGCACTTCCTTTGTACTGGTCAATAGCTCAAACTCTAACTCACCTCTCTAGGCCTTCTTCAACCCAAAAGAAAATCAAAACGCTAAGCGGCTTGCCAATTCGGTTCATAAATTCCAAACTCATATGAAATATAAACTTGTACCTTTTTGTCGGGTATATCAACTCAATCACTTTTATATGCTATCAATTCAGCATATACCAATGTTATCCCCAATCAAATTCTAACCAGTTTTAGCACCAACACAACCATTCGCTTATATCCAAGCCAATTATCATTTCAACTCGAGTTTGATTCTCGATTTCAACTCTTAACTCATCAATACAAGACCATTTCATATTATTCTCTTATCACCCCAGTTTTACTTAACTTAACAAGTTAAATTTAAATTTTAGAATTTAAATTCCTGGGCTTTTACTCCAAGTAAATTTGAAATCATAATACCAATTCAAAACATTTGAATTCCTGAACAACTTGTTTTCTCAAAACAATTCAAATCAAAATCTCTGGTAGTAATCCGTCACTTAGAACTCGAAAATGAACACTGATGATGTCGCGATTCATCATCAGAATCTATTTTCTAGCTATCGAAGTAAGTTCAATACTATATCACTTTCAGTTTGAAAAACGTTTTCAAAATCTCCCAGGGACTTAAAATTTCCTTATTTTAAATTCCAAATCTGATTTAAATTCAGATTTACTTTATCTTATTTCGTATATTTTACTTATATGAATTCTGATTAGTTATTTATAATCATTTCACCTTTTTATAATCTTATTCGATTATAATCACAATCAACACAACCAATTATACTATGTAAATTTCAAAACATATCATGTTGGTTCATCATATTCGAGTGTTTAGAAATCCCTACCGATACAGTGGATCAAACTGATCGACCAGAATCCATAAGCCACTCAACCAATGAGTCTCCACAATATAAATCACTTTATATTAACTAACAAATACGCACTCGTATATAAATACTCAAATTCAGTCTAGGGTATTACTAATCCCATCTCTACTGAATCACGCCACAGAGCCAAGGTATTAACTAAACCAATGCTCTGATACCAACTGTAGTGACCCGGATTTTGAGTAGGCTTTGCAACCGTCCCCATCCTCCAAAGCAGCAGGTAAAACCCACTGTGGCTTACACTGGTACCCCAATACCATATTTTACGGCCAACGTTTCGACTTCACAACCAACCCTCATTTTCGGGACATGTAGGGGTAAGAGTCTCCCGTTCGCCACCTAACGAAAAGCGAGAACCCCCTATCATGCGACACATACCTAAGCACGCAACATGGACTGGTATGAGTAAAACAGTTTAAAACAGTTTGAACAAGTAAACGATATCTCATAAGACCACGCCGCATAACGGAACGGGTTTTTCCCTTATGAGAATCCAACAACTTTGTAAACAATATCATTCTGATATTATAATAATGTCTAAATACAATTAGATAACAATCTAGCAGAAACGCTTTCATCTCACATTCTACAAATATAGTATACAATCAAAACCGCAAGCATGTATTGGGTAATGGATTTCCAACTATGACAAGGTATGGAACCACCTTCCAGTCAGTGTACTCTAGGAACGATATACTGGAGTTCAACAAGAACATCTTGCAACTTAGCCACACATGACCGACCACTCATTTTGCTTTAGTGTATCGAATGTACATCACCAACGGTTGGGATCAGCAACCGTTTCCCGTATATATATGGGACAACATTGATAGATTAAAATAAGCAAATGAATATTCTCTAGATAGGTGATTATACACCCTACTTCGGTGCGACCGACTTAGCCATGCTGCCTGCCCAATTTCTGTCATTTACCGGATGTGAGGCTAGAAGCTACGCTTACTTTCCATTCATTTATAACACTATCACTTTGAATGCCACATTATCAGATCCGTAAATCATTAGTTGGTTTATACAAATATCCTGGATGTTATGCTAAGGGATAAATCCGTTCAACCATATATATTTATGCAGACCAACCCACTCGATCATTAGAAATACTTTGTCAGACATTCGTCCATTTACGTTCGTTCTGGGACTGAACGAAACCAAAGCACTATTCAGTACATCCATTTTAGTCCATTGTTATCTAAGATTTATACAATAGCCCTTGCACTTTACTCCGTCTTCAATATATTCAGCATATATGATTCGCAACGCTTTTGCCAATACAGAGTGGTTCTTTGGATAATAATCCAACTGTTCTCTCCATATTAACAACGTTAAAATGGTCAAAACATTGATAGTCTGTGATTTAACTATCAAAGAAAAACTCGTGTGCAAACAACGATATTATTTCCAGACGGAAATTATATCAACCAATCATCATTTAACATTTATCTCTTTAGTTCATTAATTTACTTATCTCATGTTTCCCTATATTCTAAATTTCTTATTTTCTAATTTTAGAAAATATACTTTATTAACAATGGAAAACATTTCCATTTCATTGTTTTCTATATTAGAAAACATTTCTGATTTCTTATTTGGAAAATATTTCCAAAGTTCCTTCATTGGATTTAAACAGATGTTTTAAATAAACATCGCTATGCCAACTCAAACTATTTACTGAATTCACTTAACCATCATTCACTATCAAACCTTACCATTCCTTAGTTAAGAAGGAAGTCAATCAAGTTAGGGTATAATTACCTCTCAGACCTTAACTGAACAACGTTATAACTTCGAAATAGTAACAGTTTATCTTTTAAACCTTTAACAACTTCTTTACGTAACTCTCGGATTCAATTTACGAATCCACTTCTTTATTGAAAACATTGATTATAACGATAACGTTATAATCCCTACTTTCACAATATCTAACTTCAATTATAACCTTTATTCTTTAATTCAAATAATTAAACCTAACCCTAATTTATTAGTGTATACTCTTGATTTAAAAACCGGAAAGTAAATATTACTTTCCTGAATTCGATATAATTGAATTCGACGTATAATTCTCTTTCGAGTAATCTCTATTTGATTAACTCTTCTTCGAATATCCTATATTCGATTATCTCTCTTCGAATAACTTATATTCGAAGTCTCTTTTTTTCGAATAAACTATATTCGGTCTCTTTCTTTCGAATATGCTATATTCGATAATCTCCTTCGATTAACTAATCATAACTCCTTTTGATTAAACTACAATCGATAACTCCTTTCGATTAGACTATAATCGATAACTCCTTTCGATTTGACTATAATCGATAACTCTTTTCGATTAAACTATAATCGATAATTCCTTTCTTTTAACTCTATTCGAATGAACTATATTCGACTAACTCTATTTAACTCCGTTTAACTCTATTCAACTCCATTCGAATAACTAATATTCGATAACTCTATTTACTCCATTCGAATAACTAATATTCGATAACTCTATTTACTCCATTCGAATAACTAATATTCAATTAACTATATTTTACTCCATTCGAATAACTAATATTCGATTAACTCTATTTAACTCCATTCGCTTGACTCTAGATCGCAGCGATCACAATGGTTACGCCTGATTCCCTCAGGAAACATCCGACCGCCGTAGGCTATTTACAGCACTGCGAATTACGCTAGCAGTCGTGCTAAATGGCATCTCATTTGGATTAACTCTAATTGTTCAATTCTAAGTGTTTAACTCTAACTGGTTAACTCTAACTGATTAACTCTAACTGGTTAACTCTAACTGATTAACTCTAACTGGTTAACTCTAACTGATTAACTCTAACTCGACTAACCCCTTTCGAATAACATATTCGATTAACTAACTTCGAATTCCGTATTCGATTAACTAACTTCAAATACCATATTCGATTTACTAACTTCGAATACCATATTCGATTTACTAACTTCGAATACCATATTCGATTAACTAACTTCGAATACCATATTCGATTAACTAACTTCGAATACCATATTCGATTAACTAACTTCGAATACCATATTCGATTAACCTACTTCGAATACCATATTCGATTAACCAACTTCGAATACCATATTCGATAAACTAACTTCGAATACCATATTCGATAAACTAACTTCGAATACCATATTCGATTAACTAACTTCGAATACCATATTCGATTAACTAACTTCGAATACCATATTCGATAAACTAACTTCGAATACCATATTCGATTTCTCCTTTTGATAACGTTTATTCATTTATAAAGATTTACTTTTTAGTAATGGTTCTTCACTTTATAAATGTTCTTTTAATAACGTTTTCCTTTTTATAACGGTTTCCTTTTTATAACTTCTTATTCCGTTATAAACCAATTTCCTTTTTATTAACTCTATTTATTTTCTAAATATTTCCTTTTCAATTCTATTTGTAAATGGTTTACAAATATTTCTTTTTTCTATTTTATTCTATTTGCAAATGGTTTGCAAATATTTCCTTTTCAATTCTATTCTTAAAAATATTCTAACTCCTTAAATTTCCAGGAAAATTCGCCATAACCTCCTTTTTATCCGAAAGCATCGGGAAAATCCCCAAACCCGCCACACAGGCCTTTCCATTCAAAAAGAAAATGTTTTGAATTATTTCCTTTCTAAATATCTCCTATTTATAAATACTCCTATTTATAAATATTTCTTATTTATAAATATTTCTATTTATAAATATCTCTTATTTATAAATATTCCATTTATAAATATTTTATTCTCAATATCACTTTGAAAATCCCTTATCAACATTCCGGTATGTTATGGTATTCAATCATATCAAATCACGATGATCAATATCGTTCAACCACATATAATCAACACAGATTATATATAACATCATATAACACAATATATGAATAAAACAATATTAGAAATATTGAGGAACCCAGTTGGATCCCTCCAACCTGTTTCCCTGCATCACAGATGTTAAACCATATAATTAACATCACTTTCAGTTCAGTACGGATTATTCTGATAACAGCATCAATATATAATATTTAACGGTTTATATATATATTTATATATATATAATTTCCACTAACTGGCTAGCAGTTCAATCAATCAACCAACACACAGCAATCAACAGATGATTAACAGTTCTAAGAATACACTATAAAAATTTAACTGTTCAGAGTTGGTGAGTTTTACTCACATTGGACTGTTATAGTTAAAAACGATTAACTGTCTTTGATTCAGACGGACAATTTATTTCGCCATAAATTGTAACGAGCTCGGATTCACTTCTAGTCAGGTTCATTGTGAAGCTCTCGTCCATACGGTCCCAACGTGACTGACGGTTCGTGATTCTGATTTCGTATGACCGAGATATTCGATTACGAAGTTAATACTCATTTAATTTAAAATAAAACATGATTTATAAGTAGAGATGGGCTTTAACTTAACTTCCCGGCCCAACATCCACTTCTATTTCCCACGGCCCGCTCCCTTCTTCTCTTTACTTTCTTCCTCAATTCATTACCGCTCCAGTATATCACATCGACGGCCATTTTCACAACTTCCACCCCATACAGTACCATCTACACTCCATGAAATTACAAACTACCACAACCGAATCACCCCTCTCATCGAGCTCCTTCTCCTCATCTACCTTGCACCCAACTCGCACCCCATACGCCAGAACCGACGTCCAGCCCTCGAATTCAAATTCCACTGATCAGTTCCAGAAACTCCTGAGTGATGCTAAGCCTCATCGCAAGTCCACTGGTGTCATTTGTTTCGGAGCTCGAAGACCACCCTCTTCGAATGGTCAAGCCCTAGTTTGCTGGGCTTATATCGACCCTCCCAACATCCGATCGCGCCTAGCAATAACTACACGGAATTGAAGCACTTGCTTCGCTGATTCAATACATGTTTGATTTGGGATTTATTGATTTTTCTTTGAATTGTTCTTGATTTTTATTTGGAACTTTCTTTTAGGTTTTCTTCTCGTTTTAGAAAACTGAATGTGGCGGCTCAGACATTGATCTTATAGGGAGGATTATAAGTTTTGTGTGGCTCTAATCGAGAATGGTGTGGCTGTGTTTAGTCCATTCATTTACTAGGACATTTTCTTTTCGTTATTTTATATTCGTTCTAGTCTTCTAAAAATCACTGCGAACACATACGACGCCTAAAAATCCTGAAAATTGACATGTAGCTAGAGTTTGTCATTACGATCCCAACGAAACTGATTTCGTCGAATTCCGACTACGTATGCTCACACAGCGTATTTTTAACTGTCAAAATACTGACTGTTTTCCACTCTAAAAATCCGTACGGCTACACAGTGACTCTAAAAATCACGAAACTGGAAATCTAACAACTATTTGACATTGCGGATCCAACAAAACTGGTTTCGTCGAAAACGGAGTTCGTTTGCAAAACTGGCTATTTTTAACGCTCTGAATAATCTATTTAAATATATAAATCTATTTAAATAAATTAAATTAAATATTAATATTTTAATATTATCGTTTATATATTCACATAGAATATACCACAGCTCCAGAATATTTATATATGGATTTACAGCTCGATATTCCAAATCCATACTATATCGATATTCAATTTATATTGAAATTCCTTTTATAAATCGTTATAAATTATAAAGGAATTCTATAACGACTTTTCTAAAATTTGATTTGGACGTAAATCAAATTCTACACGACGAAATCCTGATTTTTCTCTTCCACTAGAAAGATATACTCCACCAGCTCCACACGTTTCTTATTTCACAGAAATCCGATTTAAAACGGGCCCTGTACATTCAGTTGAAGTTCAAATCGCCAAATAGCGAACTGTAGTGCCATTTCGAGCTCGTTTATAAATATATTATAAACTATACGTTCAACTGTCGTTTATATAATATATTCGTTATTCAAATTCAATCCCAAACTGAATTATACCTTAGATATAATCCAATTCACAATGTATTGTGAATTCAACTATTTTTGACTATTTCGACATTATAATATATTGTTATATTATAATTATCAATTAAATATTCAATATTATTTAATTTCAGTTATCGCTATCGCCAAAACAATATTTAAATAATTAAATAAATTAATTATTCAACGGTCAGAAATGCGGGTCATTACAGAAATATTATTATCAATTATTGCTATTATATATATTTATATGTTAGTTATATTTAAGATTAGTAGTTAGATATTCCTGCACTTTTTAGCAGATGAGACCCTATGTGCCCCTTATAATAGAGGATGAAATTCTATACCGCGATATCCCACCTCGAATTAGGATTGGTATTATTTTGGTTGTCTAACATCTGTAGATGCCAGAAAAACAGGTCGGAGGGATCCAATAGGTTCCTCAAATTTATTACTGTTTGTTTTCATATAAATTGTGATATATGTTTTGTTGCAGATTTTTTTGTGTTTGGATGCTTGAATAGCATGGGCCCAAAATATTGATATTTAGAATGTCATAAGAAGGGATTTTGAGATTTCAAAGAAAAAACTATTTTTCCTGAAATAGAAATTTAATCTCGACTGGGCTAGAAAATAATAACTTATTTTAATTAATAAAAACAAGTGGTTCAATTTATAAATGATGTTTATAAATGAAGAGAAATAATTATCATTGAATAATTTGGGAATGTAAATTCAAGAGTGAATTAAAAAGAGAAATTGGAAATCGTTTAAAATTGAAACGACGAAATTTATTTCGATATTCAGAATGTTAATGGAATTGAAATAAATGCATAAGGATTTAAAATTGAAATTCGACTATGTCGAATTTTATTAAAAATAATTTATTTCTAGAAATTATATACTATATAATTCGGAAACCCTACCATGATAATTTATTTTGGATTTAGAACTAATTATTTATAGTCGAATATGAAGTTGATATTAAGTATAAACTTGATAGATAATTAACACAAAGTTGACTTGTAAACGATATTTATGAATGAAACGGAATATGAATGTGAATTTATAAAGTGACTCGATAAACAGGATTTGAACCTATAATAGTATTTACAAATAAAATCAAGATTGATTAGATAAAATGAGTCCATATTTTTATGAAGGAATAATATTCACATTATATAATGAATAATGGGTTAAAGGCAAATGTTTTGCAGATTGGAATAGTTTGAAGAGAAATTGGTAAGGAATTGGAATAATAAATTCAAAGGTGAATTTAGAATGAAAAGGGAAATTTAGTTGACCTGAAACGGTAAACTTATTCCAAAGTTTGGAACTTTAATCGAATAGAGATTATTTGAAAGGGAGTTACATTGAAATTTGATTATATCAAATTCAGGAAAGTACTATTTTCTTTCCATTTTAATCAAGATTTATTTGTTCAAATTTATGAATAAAAGCTATATTTTAAAGTTAAATATTTTGGAAGCGGTGGTTATAATGCTATCATTATAATCAATGTTTTCCATAAAAGAAGTGGAATCTTAAGCTGGATTTGGGAATTATGTAAGCAATGTTTGTTAAAGATTAAAGTTGTGAGCTTTATCCATTTCAAATTTAATAATGTTGGTCAAATAAAGTCTGAGAGGTAATTATACCCTAACTTGATTGACTTCATTGTTGACTGAAGAATGATTAAGGTTCGATAGCGAAGATTTGTTAGAGATATGGCTAGTTAATGAATGATTAATGGGTTGGGTTGTCATAGCGATGTTTTATACAACGATCATTTAAATTCATAGAAATGGACTTAGGAAACGTTTTCCAAATATAATCAAAGATGTTTTCTAAGCATAGAAAATGAAATGAGTTGGTTGATGAATATAAGAAATAAAAACATATATAAATGTTTTCCAATGTAAATAACGTATATTTTCTAAATATAAAAAATAAGAATTGTGAATATATGGAAATGTTTTCCAACTATGACAAGAGATACTTTCTGGAATATAAAAATAAAGAGTTATGGTATTTGTAAATGTTTTCCAAGGATCGTAGGAAGCCAAATGAGTTTTCGAGAAATATCAGGGGAAAGATATGGAAAACAGGAAATTGGAAAATGATAAATTAATAAAATAATAATAATTTAAAGAGCTCAGTGTTGCTTGATGCTTGATCGGTAGAATTTACAATTGGAAATAGGATCATTGGTTTTATGGATGTTTCCTTTGATAGCTAAATAACCGACTACCAAAGTTTTGGCCCATTTCTGTTGTCAATACGGAGAGACCGGGATCAGGTATTATCTAAACCAATCCGTATGGAAATAAGAATTGCATATTAAATTATGCTGAAGATAATTGAAGATGGTGTAAAGTGCAAGGGATATTTTTGTTATTCTTAGGTAGAAATTTCCTAAGATGAATTGATGGTGTAGTGTCTTCGGTTTGTCTAGTCCTAGGACAACATATATGAATGGATGTCTGATAGAGTATTTCCAAATGGTCACGTGTATTGATTTCTTCAAACGTACCATAGTTGTTGGCGGAGAAGGAAACTTCTCTTAGCTTAACATCCAGTGTATTTTTGAGGACGTCAATTAGTGATTTGATGGATGTGACGATGTGGCATTCAGAGTGAATGATTATGTGGTGTTATATTAGCCTTAGGCCTCATCAACCGGAAACATGACAATAATTGAGCAGGTAGCATGACTATGTGGGTCACACCCATTAGAGTGTATTACCACCCGATCTAGAGAAAAATTCAATTGCTTCTTATTCTATCGTTGTTGTATGCTTTCGGAAACAGTTGTTGATCACAACCGTTGGTGATAATATACTCGGTACACTCAAGCGAAATGAGTGGTCGGTCATGTATGGCATGGGTTGCAAGTTGTTCTTGTTGAAACCAGTGTATTCCAGTCTAGAAATACATTAATGAAAGGTGGTTTCATACCTTGTCAGTAGTCATAGTTGGAAATCTATTTCCTAATAAGAGCTCATGGTTTTTGATTGTATGCTGTATATGTGGAGCATGAGATGCAAGCATTCCGCTAGATTGCTATTATTTGATTAGACACTATTCTAATATCATGATAGTGTTGATATAAAGAATATTTTGGATTATCGTAAGGTTGAGATCATCTGTATTTATGTATGGATCGGTTTTACGGTTCTCCTTTCTTTTAAAAGGATTTTCTTTAAAAGTTAAACCAAATGGTTGAAGTTTACTCACACCAGTCCCGTGGCTGACCAGAGTTTATTTTGTTTTATTTTACCCTGAACTTTTGGGTGCTAAAATTTGTACACGCAATCAAGTAGTTGTGATTTTACAGTTATACTTGGAGGAGCTTGGAGTAGGAGGCTTCAACAATAGATATCTACAGTTTAGTCCGTTGTGTTGTACTCTTAGGATGGTATGTGTATACAGCTACAAATTTGCAATTCAAAATTTATGTAATATATTTTGTTCATTCCGCTATGAGATTATGTTTGCTCTGATCTTGTGATATTGTGATCTTCTTTTCTTCTATTCTAACTTTTCTTTCTTATCTCTTCTCACCCTCTAATGCCTTTCTATTAATGATCTGGTAAATTTCCGGTGCTTGGTTACTATTTGTGTCGATGATTAGGATCGAGTATTGGTCGGTTTATTATAGATTGGCTCGAAATTTGAAATTTAACAATAATTATTCATTACAGAATTTATAAAATTGGTTTCATTGAAATCTAAGGTCGTTTAAAATTTGGCTATTTTCATATGTTATATTAAATTGATAAAATATAAATTGATTTTAAAACAATCAAATTCATTGATAATAAATTACTATTATCATATATATATATACACACACACCAGTACAAAGGCACGTGTTCTGCCCGTGTATTTAAGGAAAATGGTGCAATTTCAACTCGCCATGTTCAATTGTGTTGCAGTTTGTTGCTTGAATTTAAGTGTTATAAAAAAAACCATTTGTTCTAACTGTGCCCTCCTCATTTTGAAATGTCACCTCAATGGCGAAGCATTTCACTACAGATGCACATACTATTTCTGTTTGGCAACTAACCACACACAGAATGCTACATTTGATTCAAACATAAAAAAATTATAATTTAATAGCAAAGGAAAAAATAGACTCATGATGTGTGTCTTAACTCTTAACGGTAATGCAAAATATAGTGCATGCAAATTAGATATATGTAAACGAAACACCAAGATGGTTCCCTTGCTCTTGGTATTAATTAACAGAAAAAGCTTTATCCATGCAAACTTCAAGCAAATATTGTCATAATCCAGCCACAACTTTAATGATTAATATAGCAACATAATAGACAAATATTTACATTAACATGTTAGGGGAAATAAATGTGAGATTGCTAGAAATGTGTAATCATTATAATATCTCTTATAACCATATCATGATGCGTTCATACTTCCATCAGCCATTGCGCTGGTGTAGCTGACACGACATTCAAATCTTATCTATGTAACCTATCAACCAAGTGCATAAATCATACAATTAGGTGAATTTAGGACCTCATAAATCATCCAATGTTTTTCATTTAGTAGTCAACTATGCCTTAATAAAAATAAATCATATTTCAAAATGAGCAAAAAAAAATTTGTAACTTTCTATTGGCATTCATCACAACTGGGACTCAAACTGGATATGCTTTAATTTAACTAAAACTTGAGTTGAAATAAACATTGAACCTTCATATTATATTATCCCGTTTTGTACGTAAACACCTCATAATGGATAGAAAAGAATTTGTACGTGACATCAGTTTTAACCATTCTTACGTTCCCTGTACAAAAATTTGATGTACTGTTAAAGAGAAGTCTAATAAATTCAATACTAAACTAAGGACTTCAGTTAATAGATATGACATGCTGAATAATTTACAACAATCGAACATCTATGGCCTAAAAAAGTAAGTACTATAATAGAAAATGTTTGAAAATATTATTTTATTGGAAGTATAAAAATGCTCATCAAAAGTATTTTTATAACCTATAAATACATATATCTAGAAAAATACAGAGAACAAAGAGGATTTGGACTTTAATATTGAATGATACTCTCCTAAAAATTCAAATGCCATAGAGATTCATATACTCTTGTTTAAATTCTATGATCACCTAAATTGCCTTATATTTAAAACTTTTACTAATGGATTATACTTAACTGTATGTCATATAACCGCAGATGCGTTTATAATTGTAATATTTGTTTGTACTCTAATCATTTCAGCAAAAAACAATGACTTTGAGAGCTAAACCTTCAACTTTGATATCTAAGATGGAAAAAACAATTCGTATCCATGGTTATATGATTGACATAGAAATGTGTTTATTTTATGCTCTTATATCTTATCTTTTGTATATAAATAAATATTACTTGGGTATTGTTTTGTTACTTTTACAGATATTCCAACCCAGCCCGCATGCAACCAGAAAAGTAGAGAAATGGAGATCAGATTGCTATATATTTACATTTTGAAGAATTGTAGATGAAGATCCCACATCTAGTTGCTGTTGAACAAGAAAATGATTGATAAAAAGGCCATGCACATATCAAATCAAGGGAAGCTTGACAAAGAAACAAGAGGAAAAGAAGAAAGGCCAAAAATTTAATAGATTTAACTAAGGCCCATCTATCATTGTATTAGGGTTAGGGTTAGGGTTAGGGTTTGGTTATTCCCTTTAAATACCCTTGTAATGTCATTGTAGCCACCATCCTATCCTATTCTATATTCTCTTCTCCATTAATAACAGTTCTTTTTATTATTTCTGCATTTTTCTTTTTCTTAGCAATCGGTGTTGTCTTCACAATTAGTTTTGGAAGAACACCAATTGTATTTTACATTTTTTTGTTAGTGATTAGTCGTTTGATTAGTTTCAACAACAATCCTAATTTACTTTTTGTTGTTCTTATTCTGCACTTTTATTTTCTGCCTTGTTGTTCTTGTTTTGCAATTTACTTTCTTTAGTGATTAATCGTTGATTAGATTCAACTATAATCCTAAGTTCGCAATTTCAGTTTGTTTTTATTTCAACAAAATCTCCAAGCTTCGTCTAACTCGCCCAAGAGATTAGATAAATAATTTAATTTTAATTTACCTCCCTGTGTTCGACCTGTATGCTACACACCTGTGCGCTTGCAGAATTTTATTACAAATATCGCGCTTTTCTAGCGTCGATCAAGTTTTTGGCGCCGTTGCCGGGGAGGTAAACACTAAATTTTATTATTTATTTAATTTCTGATTCGTGTTAGTTTTTTTTAATTTTAATTCATTTTCTTTTTGTTTTCTTGTGTATATAGAAAAAAAATCTTGATTGAATAGATTTGGTATTATTCAATGATACCGTAATCTTCTAAGCAAGAGAAAAAAAATAACTTGCCATTTTCATTGATTTTCTGTCTTTGCCATTTTTTTCCTTTTACTTCTTTCCTTTTTTTCCTAATCATTTCCTCCTTTGTACAAATTTCTTTCTTGTTTTACAAGCTTAAAAAAAATTGTTAATTTTCCTTTTTTCTTTCCATCTTTCCACTTTCTTTCCAATCGTCTACATTCTTTTTCTTTTTACAAATTTAAAAAAAAAAAAAGATTCCTCTTTTGCAATTTTTTTTTCTTTTCTTCTTTTGTCTTTCTTGTTCTCAATTCATTTGATTTCTTTTCTTCTCTTACAAATTTCCTTTCCTTCCTCTTTATTCCTCCTTTCCAATTTTCAATACAATTACTTCTCATTCTTCTTTTACAAGTTCAAAAAAAAAAAAAAAACTTGCCATTTTTCTTTTGTTTCTTTCCTGTTTTCAACTTCTTTCCCTTTTCCCCTTTCTTTCATTTATTTGTTTCCCTCTTGCAAATTCATTCCTACTTTAGACAAATAAAAAAAAAGAACTTGCCAAACTCTCTTGATTTTTTTTCCTTTTCATTTTTGTTTTTCCTTTTATATTTCTTTTTTTCTTTCCCTCTTCATCTATTCCTTCTTTCCAATTTTTACTTTATTTTTATTGTTCATTATTATTGTACATTTAATTTGCCAAATTTTCTTTAATTGGTTTCCATTTATTCCTTCCTTCCTTTTACTTCTTTCCAATTGTCAATACACTAGTTTCCATTCTTTTACAACAATAACCAAAAAAAAAAAAAAACTTGCATTTTTTTATCGATTGCTTTCTAATTACAAATCTCTCTCACTTCCTCTAATCTTTCTTTCCATCTTTCTACCATCTTCTTGATTTTCACATTTTTCTTTTCTCTTTCCTTTTCTTTTTATTTGTTTCCATCTTTTGTCCACAATTTTCTAAAAAAAAAAACTTTTGCATTTTGTTCTCTGTCTACGTTGATTTCTTTCTTGTTTTTGTCTGCTTTTATTTCTTTCCTCAATTCCTTCTACCCTTCCTCTCTACTCAAAAAACCTTGTTTTTTTTCCTTATTTCCTTCCTTTTTTCATTTTTTCCCTTTTTTGTTTTTCTTTTTCTCATTCATTTCTTTCCCTTTCTTCTTGTTCAAATTTTCAAAAAAAAAAACATTCTTTTCTTTTTATTTATTTCTTTCCAATTGCATTTCTCATTCACCTCCTACAATCTCTCTTTCCATTATTTCATTTATTTCTTTCCAGCTCTCTCCTTCATAATTTTTTTCTTTTTCTTTTCTCTCTTTTATTTCTTTTGTTGATTTTGCTACCTTTCTCTCTCTCTCAAAAAAGAAGAAGAAGAAGAGGTGAAATTCAAATCAAAGGCCAAAGGAAGGAACAGATTCAAGCAACGAACAAGGATTCAAAGGTCAACGGATTTGCAAATAATGGATTTCAATCATTAATACTGCTCAATTTTTCTGGACAGATTGCCATACACCGCTGTAATATTTTCTAAACTCTACAGGTGCTTTGCTGCAAAGAAAAAATATAGAAATTGTGTGTAAAAATCTTCTGCAGGGGCAGCGGCTTGCTTGTACAAAATTTTTATTCTGCTATTGTTCTGTGATTGAATTTTTCTTAATCTGTTTAGTTAGGAATTATTTTCCATAACTAAAATCATCATGCTCGTCGTTTTTCAATAATAAAACTTGATTTGATTTTCAAAATAATATAATTGAAAAGTGGTGTTTTGTGAAGTTGACTGTCTTGTATAATTGGATCGCGGATATATAGTAGTTCAATTTATTGAACTATTAGCAAAAGAGGTTGCATACAACCCGTAAAACATTGGTCGTATCCCTTAGTTTTATACTATACGTGAACGACCATAAGACCCTCTTCCCCCTTCTAATTGAGTTAGTTAATTAAGAGAGCACTACTCGACATTTTATATTATTTTGAAGTGAGAATAATTTCTGTCTTCCGTCGACTTCATTCAAATGTCTGATTCAAAAAAATCATTGAGAGATATGTGGGATAATAATCGGAGTAGACGTCCTCTTGAAGAGTATGAGTATGAAATACAACTCATGAAGCAAGATTTTCCGAATTTTTGTGAGCCTAATGCCAACAATTTTCAAAATTTTCAAAATGACTAACATTTTCAACATCATGAATATAATCGAAATGGCGATTTCAATTCAGATTTCAATAATTTCGATTATGGGCCACATCCGTATCAAAACGACTTTGAATCCCAATATAGCTTTGATCCACAACAATATGGGGTTGGAAACCAATTCGAAAATAATTTTGAAAATGATTTTCAAATCGATCAGAATTTTCAAAATTATAGCCCATATCAACATTTTGAAAATAACCAAAATTGCTATTTTCCCTAGAATTTTAACAATTTTGGTTACGAACCTAATTTTCAAAATCAAAATGATTTCCAATATCAATGTCAATTTTCTGAAAACTCGGATAATTTTGGGAATCAAGAAATCCAAAACGAGAGCTCTCAAATCAACGATCGTCTTAACATTCTTAGAGAGAGGGAAGAAAGACTAAATAAAAAGGCTGATGAACTTCTTTGTTTATTGACATCTTTGAAAGAACAACGAGAGCAACAAAATCAAATTCAATGCGATGAATCAGGAAATAATCCATTCTTTACTGATATTGAAATTTTTCAAATTACAACTTTGGAAATTGAAAATGACGATCTAAATGAAGTTGTTCACAATTCATCAAATGATTTAGACATCAATTATTTTCAGGAAAAAGATTTAAGCTCAGATTTTGATCTTCCTCTTTCAGGCAGTGGGAAAATTGAAACTTTTGAAATTGAACAAAATGAAAATGTTGAATTTTTCAATTCAAATTTGGAGAAGGATTTTAATGAACATGAATTCTTTGGATTGTACGAGAATGAGTTGCCAATAGAGGAAGAAGTAGATTCATGTCACGAGTTCGAAAAATTTAACCTTGAGAAAATTTCAAAAGAACTTGAAATTGTCAGTGTCGAAAATACGTTGTCAATTAATGATGAGAAATGTGATCACATAGTCTTGAACAACACTCAGAATTTAAATTTCACGATTGCAACTGAGTTCATATACGATCACAAATTTTTGAGCAATTACACTGATAAATTTGTTGAGCACATGAATTATTTTTGGAATGTTAGCTTTGTTGAAAAACTTCATGTTAGGATGACCCTGGACATTCATTTACTGGACTACAAATCGAGGTATAAAGATGAGATGGTTTTCAAAAACTCTTGCTTGTTAGAAAACATGCCTAGACATAGTGGGAATGGGACTCATAGGGCATGAACCAAGTGTGGGGGAAAAAGTTGGTGGAATTCTTAGCATCGCATGCATCGTAAACACATATATCATTGTACATATGATCCATTATTACATATAGTTAGATTGCATTTCATTCTACAAATCATTTTACATTTAATCCATCTTTGGGTTCTATCTTTCACATTTAGGAAATGTGTTTACAATGTGGACACTATTTAGTTCAAGTGTAGGGGGAGTCTGCATTGCATTCTTTTGAGTTTTCTCTAATTTTTCTTTCTTTCTTTCTTTTCAAATAGGACCATCATGCATTTTAGACTGTACTAACATGCCTTTTTTTTTCTTTTTTTGAAACATGACTCATTTTAGTTTGATGCAACAAAATAAGTTAATGATTATTAATCAGTTGATAGTATTTTTTTCTCTCAACTTAGATCGAATAAGAAATATAATGAAAAGTTTAATTTTGAGGGATAATAGTGTAACCGGTACATAGGGAGATTCTTAGGAGATGGCCATGAAATCTATTCTATATTGTAGACTTTGTTTAAATAAGTGGAGGACTTAAAATACTTATAATGGCTTGTCAAACCTTTAAAACTAAGTTGTGTTAAGTTGAACTCGCGTAACTCTCTTTTGTGCTTATAATTTCAATAATAATAATAATAATAGTAATCCAAGGGTATCCAACATTGCTTGTATATCGAGCGTTGGTGTGCAAACCCGCCAAGCTCTATCCGACATGCTGTTGACAAAGTCAGCGTTGGAATATCTTGGTCTCATTTTATGAGATTGGACACCTAAGGATTACCGACACGTTGTTGACAAAGTCAACGTCGGTCTGCACAATCCGCCAAGCTCTGTCCCAACTCTCCGTCAGTCCGCCAGGCAATGTATGGGTGGTATACCTTGGTCTTTTTAGTTAGGTGTATGTAATTAATCGTAAATTTCAATTTTTATATAGATGGAGAATAAGCGATGATGCCCAAACACTTCTTGACCTTATTGATTTGACTAGCCATACACAAGCAAATTAGAATACCACTTTACAAACTGTGCTAAGCAAACTAAGAATCTATTTCATGGCTGCACTATGTTATCGACCAAACCAACTGGCCAAACTAGAGTTTAACATTGTAAAATTGAATTATATTGAAAATTTGTGACAAGTTGAGGTATCTAAAATAAAATCAACTAATTAGAAATTGTTAACTTAAATTGTTGTACCACTTCCCGAAACAAGTCGTGTTTTCATTTTTTGTTTTCAATTGCATAAGTCCTATGCATTCATGTAGTTTCATTAGAACCATATCATACTGCATTTGGATTTTGTGGGTAGTATCCGCTGAAAACCCTCACGAGACACCACTCGTCCTACTATGGACACCTAGAGGTTTAACGGCTTGTTGCATACGCTCAATGCAATCGTGTTTCCTACGAAAGTGTGACCTATCTAGTTTGGTTTTTCATTTCTTGTTTTACTCGAGGACGAGTAAAAGATAAGTGTGGGGGTATTTAATTGACATAGAAATGTGTTTATTTTATGCTCTTATATCTTATCTTTTGTATATAAATAAATATTACTTGGGTATTGTTTTGTTACTTTTACAGATATTCCAACCCAGCCCGCATGCAACCAGAAAAGTAGAGAAATGGAGATCAGATTGCTATATATTTACATTTTGAAGAATTGTAGATGAAGATCCCACATCTAGTTGCTGTTGAACAAGAAAATGATTGATAAAAAGGCCATGCACATATCAAATCAAGGGAAGCTTGACAAAGAACCAAGAGGAAAAGAAGAAAGGCCAAAAATTTAATAGATTTAACTAAGGCCCATCTATCATTGTATTAGGGTTAGGGTTTGGTTATTCCCTTTAAATACCCTTGTAATGTCATTGTAGCCACCATCCTATCCTATTCTATATTCTCTTCTCCATTAATAACAGTTCTTCTTCTTTTTATTATTTCTGCATTTTTCTTTTTCTTAGCAATCGATGTTGTCTTCACAATTAGTTTTGGAAGAACACCAATTGTATTTTACATTTTTTGTTAGTGATTAGTCGTTTGATTAGTTTCAACGACAATCCTAATTTACTTTTTGTTGTTCTTATTCTGCACTTTTATTGTCTGCCTTGTTGTTCTTGTTTTGCAATTTACTTTCTTTAGTGATTAATCGTTGATTAGATTCAACTATAATCCTAAGTTCGCAATTTCAGTTTGTTTTTATTTCAACAAAATCTCCAGGCTTCGTCTAACTCGCCCAAGAGATTAGATAGATAATTTAATTTTAATTTACCTCCCTGTGTTCGACCTGTATGATACACACCTGTGCGCTTGCAGAATTTTATTACAAATATTATATGACACACACTAAATATATGTGTAAACATGTTATTGCAAGTTGCACTGAATATATGTACCACAAACTGCTATTTTTGAGTATAATGTCTATATCACACACATCTTTATGTATAAATGTATCCGTGGTTATATGACATAAATATTACTTTGTCAGCAGTATACTTAATATACTTGAAGTCAAAACCATAAGTTGGTGTTGTTGAGCTTCCGTACAATATAAGACATAAATATTATTTTTCTTTTAATGATTAACCATATTGATGTAAATATTTTGATAATATTTGTTCTTTTAAACTTTTGATAATGCAACCGATGTTTCATAAAAGGATATGCTTTTAATTTGCATTTTCTTCTTTACTATAAACTCGTTCAAACCTCTAGCAGTATAACAGAGGATTAATTGCAATACTTTATAAAACGTATGATATAAAGAACACTTAGTGTGAAGGGATGGTAGCTATAAGTTTGAATTTTAAAATCCAAATAAACCATTGATGGAACTGGAAACATATGTCCATAAGCAAGCATGCTATCTATAGTGTCTCTTTAAAAACGTAAGTATGCAAGCTGAATAATCTGTCATCTAACATCATATGTCAGCATAATTTTCTTTACATGAACAATCATTAGCAAGACGTTGGACATATATGTACTTAAACATTAGTCAAAAAATAATGAATGAACTAATGCAATGTGCAATACCTTCCTCAATAGAAGAAAAATATAGATTACAGCCTTTGAGCTGGCTTCTATGGCTACAAAGGCATTGACAACCAGACTATGAAAGCTCTGCAATTCTCTATAAATTGCAATGATGCAATAAAGTTATATAGTTTATCCAAATAGAAAAGCGTTGAAGATGAAAATAAAGTTAAAATAAAGATAAGAACTATACCTTGACGCTGTTTTGGAGAATGCACAACCATTTCTATAGAGTGGATGAGTGAAACTAAAAAACCATATCATAAAACAGAGAATATCGTAACGCAGATTAGAAGAAGTAAGGTAAAAAAATGAGAAGAACTATACCTTTACATTGTTTTGTAGACCATGCCACCATTACTATTGAGTAGATGAGTGAAAATAAAAGTTGAAGAAAAAAATTGAGAATATCATAACGTAATGAGGGGATGGAAGATCCAAATAGCAAAAACACCCCCATCACCTTGTTCGATCCAGTAATTTCCAAATCTAGTAGCATATACATCATAAGTTAGCCGTTGAGGAACCAAATCTTTGAGATACAGTGGGAACAAATTTACAGTGAACATAAAAACAGAAAGTAAAAAAGGTAATCTGGTAAACAAAACTAAAAATAATGTTTCAATGAGTAGCATAGAAGAAAATATGGTTATCAGTGGTTGCCAAAAGAGGACCTGAATCTCTTCAATGCTTTAAGGTAATGAGACACTTCATGTGTTATATTTCTTTTTATTGATCTCTCTTGCCCGAAAATTGTTGTTCAAGATTGGGGGAGAAGTAATATTTTGCTTTCCAGATAGGAGAAATTAAGCTGATGTAGGTGAAGAAACAGTTAAACATTTAGCTATTGAACAATAGCAAAAGAAAATTGAAAAACACACAGAAGATCGATGTTGATCCAAGCCAATTACAAACTAATCAACGCAAGATGCAAAAGGAAAAAAGACATACAAACCTTATGTAATGACAACTGGTGAACGCTGCTCTGCTAAGTTATTGCAATTTTGAACGCTGTCTGCCGAAGAAAGTGTAAGCAACAAAAAATTACAAAGAATAAATTATGATAATTAGTAGCAATGACGGAATTAAAAAAGTATTTTACCATGGATGTTGGCGTCAAGGCAGAAGACGCATTCAGCCACAAGTAGATTTGAAGAGAAGTGGCGGATCTGTAAAAAAGCGGATTTAAATTTGGAATTAAGAAGTGAAGAGAGAAAAGAGAAGCATAGCCAGATCTAAAGCTAGAAATTCAATTAAGCGGTGATGAGTGAAGGTTGAATAATCAGGTAAAAGATTTAGTTGAGGGTCGTGAGTGGCGAAGAAGACACGAAGAAAAGGGGGAAACGTGGAGAATGAAGTGAAGAAGGAAATTTTATAGCATGCTTTACTTTGGCTAACCGCACAACAGCAGTGGAATATGGAAAACGTGAAGGACGGAAGACGTATTTTCCCTACAATCTACTTTTCAGTCGTATTACGTGGTAAAGAGGTGAAAGGATATTTTTGAAACTCCCAAAAAGCTTCACCATTTTAAAGTATTTGTATTATTAGTAAAGATATTTTAATTGAATTCATATAACTTCCAAATAATCTAACTTGAATTTTAAACTCGATATTTTCATTTCCAAGTTAAATCGATATTTAATTTGTTTAAAATCCTTTTTTTATTTAATAAATCGTTATAATTCATAAATGATTATACAACGATTTTCTGAAAATTTGATTTTGACGAAACCCAAAATCCACAAGGTGAAATCTCGATTTTTCTCTTCCATTATAAAATTATAATCCAATAGATCTGAAATATCTTTGTTTCAAAAAATTCCAACTTATATTGGATCATGTATATTCAATTGAAGTTTAAAACGTAAAACTATAAACTACCGCGATGCTGCGAGGTCATTTTAAAATTAAATTTAAATTATACAAACTTTGTTTAAATAATAAATTTTTATTATAAATTCAAACCCAAACTTAATTGGGTCTTACTAAACATCCAGTTCATATTATATTTCAAATTCACTTTATTTCTAATTATTTCGGGATTAAATTTATTATTCACTATTCAAAATAAATTAATACTCAAAATTGTATAATTCAAGTTATTTAAATTTCCAAATCAACATTTAAAACTCAATTTTAATTGTTCAAACTTAACGGCCAAAAATCCGGGTCGTTACAAGTTATCTTCCTTGTTCGGGTCTTTCTGTGTGTTTTGGAAACGTATTTTCTACGTCTCCCTTAGCTCTTGGTGATGTTATTTTTTTTAAATTTGGGTACATTTATTTGGTTTATGTGTTGATTTTCGGGGTTTCCCCTATGTCAAAACACCTTGCTCTTTACTTGGTTTGTTGATGAATTTGGATTTATATGGTGTATTTTGGACTGTGGTTGCTACCATAGCTTTGTCTAGTTTTAGGGCTGTCGATGGATACCCGAAAAATCTAAAATTCGTCTACATCTACATCCGAAAAACGGATACGTATCCAATATCTAGAAAAACGAACGCAGATATAGGAATATCCGTACCTGAAAAGTATCGGTCTATTTTTTTTATGATTATAGCTTAAATTATATGTATATTAATATAATTAAATAAACTAGTTTATAATTTTGTAAAGGTGAAAGTCTACTAAACACGTGCTAGTTGCTCAAAATTACATGTTATCATCATCTTTATTTATTTTTATCACTTTAGAAATCAAGTGGGTTGAAAAAGCTAAATATTAGGATAAAAAAAATTATTTATGTTCATTAATTTATTGGCTGTTGGTGGAGCGGATAATTATCCGTTATCTGAAATTGAATTCGGATGCAGATGCTGATATGGCACTATCCGCATTCAAAGGTATCCGTTGATAGCCCTATCTAGTTTCACCTTGGTAATTACGTTGCAACGTCAGTGTCTATTCATGTTGTACGTGGTGGTGGTGCTCATTCAAACTCCTTAATTTCCTCTTCTCCTTCATACTTTGGTTATGTTTAGTGCTGTAAAGTTTCTTCATGGTTACTCAGTTTCAGGTCAACTTGTTGCACTGTTTGAACGCAAGGAGTAAGTCTAATTATCAATAGTTAATGTGAAATGTTGAAGTTTTTTTTATTGTTGTAACTTCATGTGTAATAGTTTCTTACTCTTGTGATTTATTTATACAATTTCTCACTAAGTGGAGTAGGTTAGACAATGTTTAGTTTGTGTTTCTTTCTTACTATGTAGAGAAGTCTTTAATTTGTTGATTGCTTAGGCAACTTTTTGTTGGATCTGCCTTTTGGTAACATGTAATGATGTAATGCACCTTATGTGGTGATATGTTGTATGTAATAGTATTCTAGACATATAGGCTAACCCCTATACTGTAAGCTAGGTTGGTTTCCATCTTATTGTGGTCGGTCAACTCCAAAAACCGTTTGTAGTAGTTAACCAATCAGTCTATGTAACAACCCGGAAAATACGAGCCAATTTAAAATTTTTAAATTGGTTATTTTAAAAGAATTTAAATAATTGAAATAGAATATTTCAATGAAATATTGAATTGGAAATAGTGTGGCAATTTAAAATTTTGAATTCAAACTTTGACTAACTGTACCGGGTGTAAAACATAACGGATTTTAATGAAACCAAAAATATTTAAATCTGTTTATGAATACCTTTCTAACGAATCTGAAAAATGGAAGTTTCATAGCGGAAATCAAAAGTTATCGCCAAATGAATTTTCAGAAAGGTCGCTATAGAGAATATATAGCCCTTGAAAATAGACATTTTGCAAACGACCTCAGAATTCGACGAAACCACTTTTGTTGGATCCAGGATGTCCAATTATTGCTAGGTTTCAAATTTCATAAATTTTGAAGCTAGTACGTGAGCGTAGCGAAGGAAAATGTGTTTGGTCAATTCTAGTTAAATTGAATCGACCAGAAAATGACCATTTTTCAAACGATCTCAGAATTCAACGAAACTAGTTTTGTTGGGACCATAGCATCAAAACATAGCTAGATTTATTTTTCTGGAATTTCTCGAATCAGTTTGTGGCCCTGGCAAATTGAAATGTACGTTCAAATTAAATATTGAATGTTTTATACTTTAATTTGAAAAATATCTGACTGTAACTGTCGAATAGGCCTACGAAACATATCCCATTGTGTCCGGGATGGGGGTATTTTATTGGGGCGACAGTCATTGGGTTTGAATTGGTGTCCGTGTGGAGAAACACTATTTTAAAATTTAATAAAACCATCGGCCAATCAAATTCCTCCTTCATAATTAAAAAATAAATAAAAACATCAGTAAATCCCGCCCCCTCGATTTTAATGGCGACGCAGCTTCCAACCTTCCCGAACAAATCGTCGCCGCCACGTTCATCTTCAGCCCCTCCCCCAGATGAACTTTTTGAAGAGCATCCTCCAATCTTCAAATCCATATAAACTACACCCTCTATCGTTCAGTATTGGAGGAGCATCAGCCTCCTGAAGTCGTGCCGCCTCGGAGCCCGCCGTGCCTCGACCGCCGCACCGAGTGGGACCCCCCATTCCTCGTTCTGCGCGCCTCCCCAAGCACTACAACGTGGTGCCATCTGATTTTGGCAACGAGCAACGGATTTAAAGAAATTGCTAAACCTAGTTTTGAACCCCAACCTGAAAGGTGCAGCTTTGATTATATAAATTGAAAATAACACTTTTAAGTGTTGCAAACTTTGAAAAATCATATCTTTATGATGTGTTAACGAAATTCGATGAAACAGGAAACATCGTGACCGCAAGGAGGCTCTCTACAATGTAGAAGAGACCGCGGATTTTTCTGAGCTATCTACGATTTTTAGCATCTCGAAAACCAATGTGAGATTTCTAAACTGAAATATGAATGGAAATGTGATGTATAAATTATATAAGCGAAATATAAATTATACACGTGTCGTATACCTCATGTACATGTGTTGTGTAAGCTATACGAGCGAAGTATGAATTATACACGCATTGTATAAATGATATGTGCGTTGGAATAGAAATAATATATATATATATACACACACACACACACACACACTCCCCTCGTCCATAAACCATGGACGATATTTGTTGCTTGTGATTGGCGTTAAAATATGTGGTATGACGAATGGTTGAAAATAATTGTTTGTGGTTGATATTGTTGGATTGTGGTTGAAAAATACCTTTGTGGTTGAAAAATACCCTCTTGTGGTTGAAACAAAATAGAATAGGATTGTGGAAATGAAAATAAAACATGCCGCCTGCGTCCGAACTAGATGCATGAAATCCCCACTGTCAAAAACCGCGAGGTTTTAAGGTAGAGCGAGGAGCCGTACATCGAGATGGTGCCGGTTTTAACTACCCTGCCGTTATGCTGCCGAAATTTTCTGAAATATTCATGTGTTAAAAATATTTTTCATATGTTGAAACCGCATTCATGTGTTGAATAGAAATTCATTCGTTGAATAGAAATTCATGTGTTGAATGGTATTCGTGTTTTAAATAAATTGCTTTAACAATAAAAATCACATTTTTATTATATATACAAACTATAGAAAACATTGATGTGTTGAATAGAAATTCATTCGTTGAATAGAAATTCATGAGTTGAATGGTATTCGTGTTTTATATAAATTGCTTTAACAATAAAAATCACATTTTTATTATATATACAAACTATAGAAAACATTCATGTGTTGAATAGAAATTCATTCGTTGAATAGAAATTCATGTGTTGAATGGTATTCGTGTTTTAAATAAATTGATTTAACAATAGAATTTATATTTTTATTGTGAATATGAAATGCTAAAAACATTTACGTGTTGAATAAATATTTCTGATGATAAATATATTACTTTTATCATGTATATGCCTCGCTAAAAATACACATGAGTTGAAATAAATATTTATTCGCTAGGAATATTATTATTAGCTTTGTTCTGCATATATATATATATACATGTGTTGGACAAAGAAAATGGAATAGCTGTTGAGTAAAGAATTTATTTGCGTGCCCGACAAATAGGTAAGCCTTAATGAGTTGGCTGCGCAAATTTATTTTTATATCAACTCCTGTGAATGCCATTGGATGCAGAGTGCTGGTTATTCTGTGTGTAATAATAAACATCGCCATAGGATAGTAACAATTAATTTTGAACTACATTACATGGCATACTTCTTGACGATAAGCATACTTCATCATATACCACATAAGCATTTGGAGCATGTGTGACGAGGTGGAAGTTTTACCATACGAGCAAGAGGCTTGTATGAAGATGACTATATATTACAGGTTGTACTGATGACTAATCTGGACTATATAAATTGTAACGGTAAATTGCTAGATTAATAAAAAACCCACACGGGTCTGGAGATGACAATAAACACGTCTCTCTGGTCATTAAGGCATAAAAACCATTTATAGGGTGACGAGAATTTATTCTCTAGAGTTATGATATATACACACTCCCCTGTGGACACCAGAATATATCACTATAAATATGTGTATGCTTATTAGGATTTATTGGGTACCTAATACGGCCCAATAAATGTCCAAATCCCTTCCCGTACAAAGGAGGTTATGGTGAATTTTTTTGAAATATAAAGGTGTTAGTGAAATATTTGAAGTGAAAACGATGTTGAAATCGTCAAATGAATTATATATATATATATATATATATATATAAATTAAATTAAAACGAATTGAGGCCGTGCAGTTCGTGTTTTGAAATCGTAACTTCAAACGACTAGTGCGGAAGAACCGACCGGCGGATTTTCACGAAACTGGAACCGTTGGGTTCGCTTTGGAAATTTCTTCCCAGTGATATAAACTTTGTAGAAATCCAACGGTTAGATTCCCCGATATGTGTAAAACCAATTTGGGAAAAAACAGCGCCAGTGCCACAACACGACCTAAAACGTCGTTTAATTAAATATGGCCATTTTTAAATAAATAAAAATGGTGAAAAATAGTTATAAAATATTATAAGCGACATGGAATGGAAATAAACCAATTTTACCTGGTTTTCGTTATATTTGATGGTGAATGCGTTTGACATGAAAATTATACTAAAGAACTGAAATGTGAATGTCGAATAATTTAACCATGGAAAGAATTGATTTGAATCCTAAATATACGTGAATTATTTGAAAAGGCCGAGCTAACCCTCATTTCAAATAATTGATCGAACGATTCGAAGTCGAAAATATGAAGACGGTTCAAGACCGACGATCTTCGTATCGGATGGATGGGCGCTGCTTAGGTTCCTGATTGGAGTAGCTACCTTGAAGGGACAGAAGTAGTAGTCGTCTGACGTATGTGTTGATTGTACGGATATGCGAGGAATATGGTGCCTCTGGTTCCGTTCAGACCCAGAACAGACTAGTAAATGGACTATGTGTCTGACATTGGATTTTGTTCTGTGCTGATTGATCTCTGTTAAATATATATCTGTTTGGCGGCGGAGAATTTATTCTCTTGCTTAACGCCCTTCTCTAAGACGTACGAGCTCAGAGGTTATATATTGATAGAAATCAGTCGTATGGAGTGGATTGCCTGTGTGGCATGCCAAGATACAGTGATCAAGGCTTCTGTTGCAAGGCAAAGTCTTGTGGTCGATGATCAAAGTACGGCCTATGTGGCCTAGCTTTGTGTATAGCGTGGATTTGCGAGCCTCACACCTCGGTACGAGTTAAAAACGGGATAAGGACCCAAGGAGTGCACGATGTTTCCTTCTAGCTATGGGTGGTGTCAGTGCTTAAACTGGTTGACATTTATATTACTTTTACCTATGTGGTTGTTGGAATGTGAGGCGCCTTGATTTTAGGTCTGAAAGGACCGGGAAACGTGTGTTCAAGAATAATTAATCCTCAAACGTAAGAGAGGACCGGCCTTGGAGGATCCAAGGGTTACCCAGAGTGTGTAGTCCTGAGGCATTTGCTAGAGTGTCTCGAAGTGGAGAGGAGCTTGCCCCTTGCCTCGACTCATGACGAAAATCCAATTTCCAATACAAGATAACGGATTTGATTGTAACTTATATATGGCGGCATAGTGGCATGGGACGCTCATGTCGTCTATGATTGATATTTATGATTGTATCTAAAATTAGAAACTAACTGCAAACGAGCTAAGACGGTTGGTTTCCTGGGTATTGGTCTGATGTTGGTTTCGGCCTTCGGGGTTAATACTTAGGGAATTGTTATCTTACTAGTTTACGGTTGGAGTCTGATTAAGAATTAAACAATAAAATTTACATTTTAAGTGATTTTACTTTACACGTATTAAGCATATCTTGGCCAATATAAGGTAAAAATCTATCCTCCGGTTTGCGTTGCATTGTGTGATGGGACTTGAGTCTTATATCGGCTTCATTCTTTATTAAATGCATTGCGTTGTTTAAAGAATTTGCTTTGTTTTAATGTACTGGCAATCACTGGAGTAAACCCGTTCCGCGAAAGTGGCGTGGTCCTATGATTTGCCTTATTATAGTTGTTTAGCCAGTTAAGTAGCTTTCTCATACCAGTCCCATGACTGACTCGTTGTTTGTTTCACTTTGCAAACTCGGGTGCCCTTATTTTCACATGGGCAGCCTAGTTGACAGATGACATGTTATTTTGGCTTAGCACTGCAGCACGGAGTGTGATTTTGGCTTGATGGCGAGGATTAGATTTACTTGTATTTTGGCTATTGACTTTCCGCCATCCTTATTTTATGTGTATGATTCCGCCTATGGCGATGTAGACTGATTTACTTCTAGCATTTATTATCTTATGTATATGTACCGCCTCAGGCGATGTAGACTGATACCTTTATTATGTCCCACTGTATGTATATATCCCGCTATGGCGATGTTGACTGATCATTCCCTTTTTATGCACTAAGTTATATCCTACACTGTGCTACTCTGATGTGGTTACATGTTATGATTCCGCTATCATATCTTTGTAAAATTATTCTATTTATTGTTTATGCTATTATCTGTGCTCTGCTAATGTTGATTAATGAGTTAAATTCCAATGATTATCCTTAACACCATCGTACGGGTTTTGGGATCGTCACAGTCTAGCTCTTTACTGTTTGTAATTATTATTTGTTACAATAAAAATCTCTACAGATCACTTTAAAAACCGGCCAGCTTTACCAAAAAAATTCTGAGGCTAGATGGATTTTCTACAAAGTTCTCCAAGCTTCATTATGACTTGATATAATAAGTTCTGGTTAAGGTAGTCACTCAAAATTTTCAGATCAGCTCTATGGCAAAAGGATTAAATCACATCATTTTCACTACAATAACCAAAAAGGATAAGCCTTAACATATAATTGAATACATGCTTGAATACATGTGCTAACATCAATTAAAAAATATTTGCTAAGATTATTTGTAACAAAATCGAATTTTTCAAATTGTATTTGATTTTTTTAACATTAATCTACATTCATTGTAGACAAACATATGAAGGAGAGAATATTTTATTGAAACATGAACTACTAAGATACTTTAAAAGGGAAGAAATCTTAAATATGCATTAAGGTTAAACTGCAAAAAGCATATGACATCATTAATAAATAGTTTATTTATCACAGGCTTTATGCAAATGGATTTCCTTGTTTCTACAGTATAATTAATTTATGAGTATATTAACTCTCCTATATTTAGACAAGAACTAGGGTCAAAATGGCTAAGATACTCCGATAAAGTGCAAGATCTCTTGAGTTCGAATCCCTCTTTGCAGGATTTAGCTTTTCCATGTAGTATGTTACAGACTACTTAGGCTTGTATATGAAGTACCCTGAAATGACCTAAACTCGCCCTTAAGGGAAAGCCCAGATTGAGTTGAGAACACGACAAATCAGAATGCAAACAGAAGAACATTTTATTGCTTATTACAACAATTTACATCAGAGTACAAGAATATAACGGAGTATGAATAAATATTACACATTGGAAAATATCAGAAATTTAAATTACATTTAAATACATAGCAGCGGAAAATAATTCATAATACAACTGAAAGAAATACACGGATACAGAGGGTTCCGATTATAGTTCCACCTGTAAAACTAGGTTCATGTGAAATAGAAATCTACAAAACCAAAACTACTAGCTGCCTATGTGGAAAATAGGGGCACCCGGAGTTTAGGTTAAAACAATAAAATCTAGGTCAGTTATGTGACTGGTGTGAGAACTAAAACAATTATTTAAAACTTTACTTTAGAAATAAAGTAAATGAAGGGACCATGCCGTATAACACGGAATTGTTTCCTCCCAAGAATACCAGTGCATAAAAAAATAGCACAATATTTTTTGGAAAAACAAAGCTATTATAAGACCCAGGTCCCATCACACAATGCAACGCAAGCCGGAGGATAAGGTTTTCCCTTATAATAGCCAAACATGCTTAGTACGTTTAAAACGAATCATTTGATACTATTATAAGTGCATAGTGTATAAAACAACTTCAAATATAAATGCATCAATCTTAGATGACATGGGTACCATATATCATGTCGCCATACTAGGCTTTACAATAAAAATCGAAGAGTTGCGTATTGGAAATTGGATTTCCTTCCTGAGTCGAGGCAAGGGATGTACTCCTCGCCAGCATCAAGACATCCTAGAAAATGCCTCAGGATCTCCTGCAGTAGACCCTTGGATCCTCCAAGGCCGGTCCACACTTACGTTAGTGGATTAGTATTCATGAACACACGTTTCCCGGTCCTATAGGACCAATCCATCGGTTCCGCAGTAACCAATATATCGGAGGTGCCTCGCAATACATCATCCACATAGGTAAAAATATAATAAATGTCTGGGCTCCATACCATGACACCACCCCATAGCTAGAAGGAAACATTATGCACTCCTTAGGTCCTTTATCCCGTTTTTGACTCATACTGAGGTGTGAGGCTCGCGAATTAATGTTATACACAAAGCTATGCTAATTAAAGCCGTTCTTTGATCATCAACCACAAGACTCTGCTTTTCAACAGAAGCCTTGATCATTTGCATCTCAGCATGCCGCACAGACAATCCACGCCATGCGACTGAAGTCTATCAATATATAATGTAACATGCCGTTAATTTCAACGATTTAAAATTTTGATTTTTTGATCAATTTCTTTTTATCTTGAAAATTTAACATAAAAGTTTTACAATGAGAATTTGATATTTGAAATGTGTCCATCTGTATATAGCAGTCGGACAAGTTTCATCGGAAATACTCAAGTTCGTCGATTGTCAAAATTTTCTATGCATATCAGTTCAAAAAAGGCGTTTGTAAAGTTTTGTCCAAAATACTGACAATTCAGCGTTAGAAAATTCTTTTGCTTATTTTGAATTCGGCGGCGCAATCCGTTTTGTGAAATTTGTACATTTCGACCTTCGTTTTAATTTATTTGTACGTTTTTCTTCGTTAAAAGATGTCCGTAATGGGGTTTTGATCGGAGTGTCGTGACACTGAGTTCTTTATACCGTTGCATCTGTATCGTCGCACTGATCACCGCAGTTTATTTGTTTATCAATTTTGAGCGTCTAGTTTGTACTGAAAAATTAAAATAGCCGCGCAATCATTTTGATACCGGTTCATTTAAATATGAACTGTCTGTATTCGTGTCCATTTATTTTAACTATTAAGTTTGGTCAGTGTACCAATCACGCATGCAACCGGAACGTCATCAAAGTTATGAATGCACACATCTCTTCAGGTCTCTCCACCGTCTTCCTATATATCACTACCGTTTCATGTTTCTCCGCTATTTCGTTTCCACCTTCTCTGCCAATTGTAGAATCATCCTCTTCTCCGTCCTTTAAAAAAAACGAAACCCAGGTGGAATAAAAAGAGAGGCGCCTCCTCTTGTTGCATTTGTTTGTCTCCAACGTGCAAAATAAGGCATCTCCCTGTAAACATATTTTGGCATCTCCTCCTGAAGCTAATTATCCTTCATGCACAAAGAAGAAAGTTTCCACCTATAGCAAATATCCATCCTATGCCTCTTCTTGTGTGAGTACTCTTCCCAACCTTTTCCTTTATTTCCTTTTTTCTCTTTTGCCTACCAACGTTGCATGCATACTTATTTATTTATTTATTTATTTATTTTTAAAAAAGCTATTTTTTTCTATTCGTTTTCCTGTTGCATGAGTCTCTTCGTCATTTCTTTTCTTGGTTTTTCTTTGAAGCATGTGCATACACGCATGCTTGTATAAAAAAAAGTTTTAATGTTTGCATTTATATGTACATTAGTTTTTAAAACTTGTAATGTTGGTTTTGCGTCTCATTTACACATACCATCTTCTGTTGTGTGTGAGTCCTTATTATGTACATATATTGATAATGTTTTAGTCCTTATTGTGTACATATATTTATATCATTATATTTATGTTTTGCAAGTGTATATACTTTTTGTTCATGATTTCAAACTTAGGTGTTACGTCTAGCTTTTTGTGTTTATTTGAAACCGAATATTCAAGCATTTTCATTTTATAAGTTCATAACTAGTTTGAAAATATGTTTATAAATTATGCGTATGTTGTCTACCGGTTTTGAAAGAAAAATGTGTTCAAAGTTGATTAATATATTATACAAGTTTTAAAATTTTATTTTTTCTTTCGGTCGAAGAAGTTAATAATAAAGAGGAGTAGACTTCGTTCGTCGTTCGCTTCACATCCGCTTCCATCGTTCCTTTCATTTCTTTTGCTACGGAAGGAGATACCCCTCACTCACGATTAACATTTTTATTTGAGTGTACAAACCTGTGAATTAGTTATCTGAATTGCTAGGATTGCTATAGAAATCATATTATTCTCATTGTACACTGTTGACATGTTATTGACATCATTGATGCATATGATATTATTTGGGTGTTTGTATGAATTGTGATATACGATATCTATATTGATCTGCGTATGTGATATTCGACACATGTTGGTTACATATATGTTGATATGACGGGTAAATATGTTGGACACGTAAAATGAAATCTATATGGATATAATACGTTCAGTGTAGCGTGCATGTAATTTGATACGTGTGAATGTGACGTGCACGATAGTGTACATGACACGCACATGGATACGCGCACGAATATACTCTACGTATGCATGTCTAAATAAATGACATTTGACGTGTACGATAGATATTTAGACGTAATATGAACATGTACGGACGTGTTTTTATGACATGTACGGATCGATATTATATGTCGATGATTGATTTGTTATGTTCTGATTTTCACATTGCAAGTTCCCTTAGTTTAGGAAATCACAATGGGTTGAAATGATACATACCCGAACGACTTGATAGAATAAGGGAAAACCGTTATGGGTTGAAATGATAGACCCAAGCGATTTTTATTGAATCTGGGATTACGAGTTGAAATGATATATACCCGTATTTGAAAATAAATGGATTGAAATGATACATATCCGTATCACTTGACCATAGGATAGAAAATTATATACGGACACCGTTGGTCATATTTTGAAATTATAAATATATTTGATTTGAAAAGATTGATTTTGGAAATTTAATTCAAGTATTTTCTATAATAATAATAATAGTTAAATTTCAAATGATAAACTTATATTTTGGAAATGTTTTGAAAAGTTAATTTATAAGTAAGTATGGATTTAAATGATATTTGAGATTTTACTTATATTTTAATTGTTTTAAAAGTTTACAAAGGTTTTAATAACAAAATAAGTACCTATTTTATATATATTATTTCTATAAATTTTATTATTTAATATTTTTAGATTATGTTTTATTTTATAAACTTATATATTTTATAAACTTTAAATAGTGAAGAGTATAAGTTGTGATTTTGAAAGTATTTGATTTAAATTGTATTTTGATAGTTATTTTGAGTAAAAATTATTATAAAACGACCACGGTGTGAAAAATGTAAACGATTGGTTGTTAAAGAGACCGGGATCTGATTTGTCATACTCTCGGCCAATTCTGAAAACCACTTTAACAACTGTGCACGCGGTGGAGTTCCAGAATGAAGAAGGATGGCTAGGCGATCGACTCTATTTTCTATTTCATCTTAATTACGAGACCCTGACTACCTTGAGTCAACTTGATGTGGCTAAAACAGGTGCTACACCGAGACCAAGTGAGGTCATTCCTCCTATCGAGCATACTTCTTCGAAACCATTCTATTACTTTTGTGATTCGACTGGTGCGCACCCTTGATATGGGAGTGTGTCACGAGGTGGACGGTGGTTGCTGCTATGCGTTATCACCAGTCCGGTTATGCAAACGGTGAATCCACCCTGGCATTCCTCGCATGCCCTGTCACATGCCTTATACGAGCCCAATACGATTTTGTTTTGTACTGTTTTATATGGAGTCCCCTTTGATCAACCTCCAGTTTACGGAGGAATTACGGTACTGTATATACTATGGGAATATATAAACAGTGTAAGGGTAATCATGGTAATCCCGCTTACGCTATTTTGATATTTACTTTACTGGTAGACACTATTGTATATAGCGTATTATAATATATAGTATTAGTTTGACGGATCCATAGAGGATGGTGGTCCCAACATCCTTTAAGTTACTTTGCATTTCGGTAATCGTTTCACTTGAGTTATCATTTAAATAAGAATGTTAATCCTGACCCGAGTGTGTTTGTTTTACATGGATACTCAGGTCAGCTTGAGAGTATCAGCTTTCTTGATTCACTTGGAGCTTGGAGCTTTACTTGGATCTATCTACCTCTTATTTAGTTGTTGCAGTTATTTCAACTTTCCAGTTATTTCCTATTTCAGACTCTATTATTTCCTTATGCATTAGCGGACTTATCTATGTTTGATACTCTGTTGTATTTGCATTAGACTCTATGGTTATGTAGTAGCTTATGGACTACTATTCTATACTATTCCGCTGTGTAGTATTTTATTTCTCTGTGTCTATGATTCTGTGATTGATTTATTTACTATATATGCTGTTGTTTGCCAATTTGTATTAACAATCTATCGTTTTGAGCAATTCAAGTCTGACATGTGTGGATTATTGTCGATTTGAATGGTTCGAAATGGTGGATCGTTACATGTGGTATCAAAGCTCTGGTTTTAGGCAAATTTCAGCATATAGAGTAAAATTCATTAGAGATGGAGTAGTGATACTCTAGAATGAGATAAATTAATCACGGAATCATATTCGTTCGAATCTTTAGACATCTGGTCTTCAACCACCGTCTTCATCGTCGACTTATCGTCAAATCAGTTATTCAGAATGGGTATAACCCCGACCTTTTCAAATAACCCGCGTATATTATAATCAAGTGATATAACTCAGAATATTCTTTTATTCAAATATACACATTTTTAGGGAAAGGTTCCCATTAATTTTATCAAAAATAAATTCTTTTTAATTTATTCTTTAATCTTCCTTTGGATATCAATTCAAAACCAAATTAAGATTTATCAACTAGTCAGCATTAGCGAACCTTACCGAAGTAATCATTTGTTTATAATAAACCCAATCCCAACCTATTCATCCCAAGAAACAAAACTGGTAGTACTCCATATCTAACACCCCGGTGTTATCGTAAATTTAATTACCATTTCATGATCAAATCTAATTAAAGATTTAACTATCGCTTGGAACAAAACTGGTGATACACAATTCTCGGTCATTTCCCAAATTTGACAATTTAAATTATCACATTCCAATCTAATTAAAGATTCCTTAAAACTCCACTTAGTTTTATTCTTCCAACAATCATTAGTTAATGATTATTTAACTTTGGAAACACAAACATGTCGCATCGACAATCTACACCGTACAATTGATTTCTACCAATATATAACCTCTAAGCTCGTATGTCTTAGAGAAGGCTGTTAAGCAAAAGAATAAATTCTCTATCACCAAACAGATATATCTTTAGCAGAGATCAACAAATACAGTTCGAAATACAATGTTAGACATGTAATCCTGTCTTTAACTGGGTTAAAGAACTAATGTCATTTAAAACACAGTTCATGATAAACCCAAAATCACATTCCATTAATTATGGAATCTTCACAAAAAACAGATCAATATATAATCAATATCAATTTCTGTATCCTACTAATAATATAAATGGAATAACAACAAAGCCTTTTAAATTCCATATATATTAACAGTCTTCCTCCACAGAGGCTCACTTCGATTATTATCAAATCGAATTCCATTTTATTCCAATTTATTTTATTAAATTGAAAAACTTTACTTTGGAGAATTCCATTAAATCTTAATAAAGATTTATAAATTCCAAATCAACTCTTCACTGTTAATTGGGTTAAAGAACAAGTGTTATTTAAAATACGGTTCACGATAAACCCAAAATCAAATTCTTAATTCAATTCCAATTAAATAATAATCAATTGGTAAATTTCTCTAAATCTTAATTAAAAGATTTATTCTTTTCTCAACTAGGTTTAAGAACAGTGTTAATGAAGACAATATTCACGGCAAACCCAAAATCCAATTTAATATTAAATACAAGACTCTAAATAGAAATTATATCGGCTTATATTTAATATCAAATTCTGAAACCAACGGATATCGTATTGGGAATAACGATATCTGTATCATCCAAATTCCCATAACAATATGCGTATAACCACGAAATCCAATTTTGAAATATTCTGAAGATTATTTCCAATCCATTCCAATTTATTTATTGGAAGATTTTGGTTATTTCAAAACCATTTCAAATCCAATTTATTTCTTTTAAAAATATTGGATTAGTATACTAGTTAATAACTAGTTCATTTTGGTAAGAATATATTTTTATCTTTACAAACGTGGAATTTTTCATCCCAATTCTTTCCAAATTATTTATTATGATTTTACACAAATTATTAATATTTTTAATAATATTATTAGGGCCCTTTCAGTCGATTTCCATAAACGGTGATCGAACTGCACTTACAGCGACCTTTTCCAAATTTGATTTGGACATATTTCCATATCCAACCATTAGATATTAAATCTCTTATATTCATTGGAAACCTCTTTTCGATACGAACCTAGCGATTCCAGTTTTTGGAGAATCCGACGATCAGATCTCCCGCAATGTCAATTCGAAGTCAATGGTCGAAATTCGCGAACAGTCGCGGCATGACGCATTCTATTCAGGCCATTATATAATATATATAATGTATATTTCATTTATAAATTCGTTTTAATTTCGATTCCCACTTTCACTTCAATTTTAAATCAAAATTGAATTCTCCTTATCATTATAATATATATTTGATAATATTTTCCAAAATATTATATTTTGAAATCATTTCCTTTTCGATATTCATTATAAAAATGAATAAAATCGATATAAATATCGTTCACGGCTAAATGGCGCATATCTAATCAATACGACTTTACATATTTCAATATTTTCGTGTCCATCCCAAATCGGACATAAAAATCATATTTTAACCCTTTACAGAATATTATTTTAAAATATTCATAATTTTAAAATATTCGTTCTTTCTGTATTGGAATCAGACACTGTCAATTACCATATAATATTATTTATATGGATTTCATACACACATGTAAACAACAATAATTATACACAGTCAACCATCATCCAGAGTGCATTCCACAACTGCATAAGCGTTAAATATAAATAATTAACGCTTAAAACAGTCTGTCAACCAATCGATTGACATACAACTAAACAATTGGGATTAGTGTACATCAAATATCATCCCAATACCCGTGTGGGGTTTCAACCAACAAATAATAATTATTATTTGTGCACTTGGGCAATGTGTTATCGTGCCAATTGATATCACAAAAGTAGGCGAGCATATACAAGTCGTCCGACTTGTAAATGGATGTGTAAACTTATTTTAAACTATCTAATAATTATTTTATTTATCGCATTTATATGCTAAAAATAATATTTTCAAGTAACTGAATTTTTCTAACACTTTTTAGAAAATTTCGGCAACATAGCGACACGATACTAGAACAGGAATAAGGTCTAGCCATATCCCTCGCCTAGTACTGGCTCGCGCCATACACATATCAATTCCAATCAATTCAATTCACATCCCAAACCAAATTCAAATAAATAAATCAATCAAAATAAACAACCAAACATCCATGGTTTCAATCGAAGGTGTTGGGAGCAACTAAGCACTGCATCCTAGTATATATTTAACTGTAAATAAAATTAGAGTGAGAAGTTCTCACCTTTGGTTTCCACTCCGTCATTCTTTAGTGGACGATTTGGACTCCGTTCTGCTTCCCGTCGGTTCCATCGCAATCTGTTTCATGCGGTTTATGTTAAAAATCACATTTTTAACCAATGATCTTTGTGAATAAAAAACACATTTTTATTACGCTATATATATATATTTATATATTAAAAATCATATTTTTATAACGCCATTACATATATAAAAAATCATATTTTTATAATGCCATTACATATATAAAAATCATATTTTTATAATGCCATTACATATATAAAAATCATATTCTTAAACAACGCCATTTATATTTTAAAAATCACATTTTTAATTCGCTGCCTATATATTAAAAATCACATTTTTATTCTAATGCTATTCATATAAAAATCACATTTTTATGGCACTATTATATACATAAAAATCAAATTTTTATAGCACTATCATATATATATATATATATATATAAATCAAATTTTTATAATGCTATTCATATAATAAAAAGCATATTTTTATAATGCTATTCATATAATAAAAATCATATTTTTATAATGTATTCATATAGTAAAAATCATATTTTTATTCCTATGTTGTCAACATAAAAATCGTATTTTTATTCCTATGTTGTCTATATAAAAATCGTATTTTTATTCCACCATATATTAAAAAAACTGATTTTTTACAACAAATTACATTAAATAAAAATAAGTAAATAAGAACTCACTTTTTCTTCCACTTTTGGACATCGACTGGAGCTAGGGGAGGCGGAGGCTGGCGCAGGGGGTGCGGCCAGGTGGTGGTGGGTTGTGGTGACCGTTGGTGGAAGTTTTGGGGTTTTGGGGATTAGGTATTTCGATTGGAGAGAGGAGGAGCAAGAGGAGAGAGAGGGGGAGGCGCCTGAGGCTGAGGCGGCGCGGCGCCTGGAGGAGGGGCAACATCGATCTGGGTATCGCGGTTTTCCGCATGTTTTTTTATTTTTTCTTCTTTTGAAAGTCGGATTTGAACGATGGATTTGGAGGGAGGGGTTTGACCGGTCATAAAGAGGAAAAGGGGCTTTGACCCAATTTATATATATTTATATATATTTACTTCTAAAAAGTAGAATTTTCGTTCGAACTCCGAATCAAACCCAATGACTGTCTCCCCTGGCTAATTACCCTCATTTCGGATTACAGTGGGATATGTCCCATAAGCCAGTTCGACTGTTACGCTCAGTTTTCTTCAAAATTAGAACATAAATCAATATATATTTAATTTTAACGTACAATTTAATTTATCGGGGCCACATACCAACCCAAAAACTTCAGAAAAATAAATCTAGCAATGTTTTGATGATACGGTCCTAACAAAACTAATTTCGTCGAATTTGGAGACCATTTGAAAAACGGTCATCTTTCAGTCCAAACACGTTTAAATCCACCACGCTTACATATTAGTTCCAAAAATTATGAAAATTGGAATCTAACAATAATCCAACAAAAGTGGTTTCGTCGAAAACGGAGCTCGTTTGCAAATGGCCATTTTTAAGGGTCATATATATGTTAAAATATATATAAATTCCATAGCGAATATTCTGAATTTTAAACTGGACATAACTTTTATTCCCATTATGAAATTGGATTTTTCACATTCGTTAGAAAGATATTTTTAAATATATTCAAATATTTCTTGTTTTACTGAAATTCGGTTTATTTTGAATCATGTACATTCATTTGAAATTTAAAATCGAATTTTCAAACTACCTGCCATTTTAGGCTTGTTATATAATTTAAAATATATTTATTCATTCTAACTTTGATTTAAATAAATTTGTAGTCGTTATTATTTAAAATAAATCATTTTAAATATTCAAAATCCATTAAAATTGCTAAAATAAATTTTTTAAATTGGTTTTGAAAATCCGGTTGTTACAATCTCCCCCACTTAAAATCTTTTCGTCCTCGTAAAGGAATGGAGCTGAAAGTTGTTTAACTAACTAACTCAACTTTCATTTTGGCTCTCATTTTACAACTTTTCAGTTTCTAATAATTTTCTAATTTCTCAAAAAATTGGCTAACACCCTAAATTTTTGAAAAATTTCGCCATAACCTCTTTTGTACGGGGAGACATTTAAAACTGCAACTTGCCTCATAGGGCCCTCACCAATCCAAAAGAAAAAGAAAAAGTCAAGCGGCTAGCCAATCGGCTCATAAAATCATTAAAACTTAAGAAAATAGTAAACATGTACCTATTTGTCGGGCATACAATTTTATTCCTCTTCTTAGCTTCCATGCTATGACCTGTTCACAAATATATATGTACATGTTTGCAATTCCAATCAATTTCCAATTCAGTTCAATATTTGATTTGATTTGGCTAAATTTACTATTCCTTTACATATTGGTTAAATTAATTTTATTAGTTAAACTAATAATCAAACAACACAACCAACAATCAATCAGTTGATTAACGTTTCAAATTCATAATTTTTATATACTCAAAAATCATGTTTTGGATGCCAATTCACAAACAATAAACCCTGTCTAGTTTTGGTTCTTACACCAGTCAATTGGAATTATATATATCACACTTTCGAAACTCGAAAATAAACGACTGATGCTACGTAGTCATCAGTAGAATCATTCCCGAGCGACTAGAGTGTAATTCGATATCTATCCAGTATATTTGAGACTTCGAATATACGTTCATGACGCGTACATGCAAAATCTTCGTATACTCGATTGTCCAAATTCAATGTAAATTAATATACCCAAATATGTATAATAAGGTTTAAATTTTCAAAATCAAGTTTGTTTTCATTTCTATTTTAAAAATAACACTCTTCACACTCGTTCTAGGATACTACTGATCCTATCTCTAATGAGTCATTCCTATTAGATATTACTAATCCAATCTCTGATGAATTCTTTCGTTCGGTTCTAATGTGCCTTGTTCTCGAGCTCTGTAAACCAAAGCTCTGATACCACGATGAAATGATCCAAACTCGCCCTTAAGGGAAAGCCCAGATTGAGTTGAGAACACGACAAATCAGAACGCAAACAGAAGAACATTTCATTGCTTATTACAACAATTTACATCAGAGTACAAGAATATAACGAAGTATGAATAAATATTACACATTGGAAAATATCAGAGATTTATCATGACACAACTGAAAGAAATACACGGATACGAATATAGCTCCAGCTGTAAAACCAACATCATGTGAAATAGAAATCTTCAAAACCAAACCTACTAGCTGCCCATATACAAAATAGGGGGCACCCGGAGTTTAGGTTAAAATAATAAACTCAGGTCAGTCATGTGACTGGTATGAGAACTAAAACAGTTATTTAAAACTTTACTTTAGAAATAAAGTAAATCATGGGACCACACCATATAATACGGAACGGTTTTGCTTCCAAGAATACCAGTGCATAAAAAAAGCAGCGCAATGCTTTTTGGAAAAATGAAGCTATTATAAGACCTAGGTCCCATCACACAATGCAACGCAAGCCGGAGGATAGGGTTTTCCCTTATAATAGCCAAACATGCTTGGTACGTTTAAAACAAATCATTTGATACTATTATAAGTGCATATTGTATAAAACAACTTCAAATATAAATGTATCAATCATAGACGGCATGGGTACTATATATCATGTCGCCATACTAGGCTCTACAATCAAAATCGAAGAGTCGCGTGTTGGAAATTGGATTTCCATCATGAGTCGAGTCAAGGGATGTACTCCGCGCCGGCTTCGAGACACTCTAGCAAATGCCTTAGGATCTCCCGCAGTAGACCCTTGGATCCTCCGAGGCCGGTCCACACTTACGTTACTAGATTAGTATTCCTGAACACACATTTCCCGGTCCTATAGGACCTATCCATCGGCTTCATAGTAACTGATATATCTGAGGCGCCTCGCAATCTATCATCTACATAGGTAAAAATATAATAAATGTCTGGGATCCATACCATGACATCATTCATAGCTAGAAGGAAACGTCATGCACCCCTTGGGTGCCTTATCCCGTTTTTGACTCATACCGAGGTGTGAGGCTCGCGAATTAACGCTATACATAAAGCTATGCTTTTTAAAGCCATGCTATGATCATCAACCACAAGACTCTGCTTTTCAACAGAAGCCTTGATCATTTGCATCTCAGCATGCCACGTAGGCAATCCACGCCATGTGACTGATGTCTATCGATATATAACCTCTGAGCTCGTACATCTCAGAGAAGGGCGTTAAGCAAGAGAATAAATTCTCCGCTGCCAAACAGATATATATTTAATAGAAATCAATCAACACAGAATAAAATCCAATGTCAGACACACTCCATTTACTAGTTCATTCTGGGTCTGAACGAAAGAGAGAGGTCCTTGCATATCTGGTCGATCTGCAAGTACTTTGGACGATCACCACTTATTATCTTGTCTTGGGTGTACATCCCAATCAAGACATCAGTAATCATCCAAACGATGTGAAGACTTCCGGTCTTCAACCACCGTCTTCATCGTCGACTTATCGTCGAATCAGTTATTCAGAATGGGTATAATCCTGGTCTTTCCAAATAACCCGTGTATATTATAATCAAGTGATATAAAGACACAACATACGCCTCATTCCAATTCATAATATTCTTTTATTTAAATATTCACATTTTTAGGGAAAGGTTCCCATTAATTTTATCAAAGATAAATTCTTTTAAATTTATTCTTTAATCTTCCTTTGGATATCAATTCAAAACCAAATTAAGGTTTATCAACTAGTCGGGATTAGCGAACCTTACCGAAGTAATCATTTGTTTATAATAAACCCAATCCCAACCTATTCATCCCATGGAGCAAAACAGGTAGTACTCCACATCTAACACCCAGGTGTTATCGGTAAATTTAATTACCATTTCATTTTCAAATCTAATTAAAGATTTAACTATCGCTTGGAGCAAAACTGGTGATACTCCATTCTCGTTCATTTCCCAATTTTGATAATTTAAATTATCACATTCACATTCCAATCTAATTAAAGATTCCTTAAAACTCCACTTATTTTGATTCTTCCAACAATCATTAGTTAATGATTATTTAACTTTGAAAACAAAAACATGCTGCATCGACAATCTACGCTGTACTATTGATTTTTGCTGATATATAACCTATGAGCTTGTACATCTCAGAGAAGGGTGTTAAGCAAGAGAATAAATTCTCCGTGTGACACCCCACGTCCGTTCATGTCCCTCACTAAGGGAATGCATTAAGTTTCGCGAAGCATTATATGTAAACAGACATAGAATAATTACAAGACAGATATGAATAAGATAGCAGCAGAAATTTAAATTTTTATTTCAACATAAATCATAATGTCGCGGTCCACAATACCATAAGTCACAAAACCATTAAAAATAACTTTTGTATAGCATCATCAGAGTACATAAGAATATAAAAAAAACATAATTCCCTAATTGAAAGAGTTAAGCCATAGTTGAGATAAGAACTTGAGCCATACTTCAGAAGTAGCTCCTAGCGAGATGATATCTGAGTCATGACCAAGCATGAGTGTTTCCTTCCTGAGAACCTAGGGGGAAATGGAAGAAAAAAGGAGAAACAAAAGGGTCAGACATAAAGTTTGGCGAGTCTAGTTACTTTTAGCCAGTAAATAAATAAAAGTAACATGATAGGCATATAAAGTGGATAAGAGAGATCACTACATAAATGGCAAGTGTGACAAGGTAGAAAGATAAGGTGTATACACTTCTCTAATGATTACTCTACACTATTACTAATATAACCGGAATGAGATGATCCCTTCCACTATAAGGTGGTAACTTAGAGCATATGTCCAAAATATACCCTAACTGCTACCCTAATCGATCGGTTCCCTACTCCGTAGATATTTTGTGACGGCCCCATGGTAGGATGTTTCACGTCCTACAGTGGCAACCCTTCACTGATATGCACAGCCCCCTATCTACTGGTGTCATGGTCATCTTATCCCCCTCTGCCCGGCTCATGCATGCACAAGACCCGGTCGGTTTGCGCCGCCCACACCGTCCTCCATATTTGGATCTCTTACAATCAGTCAGTAAGCGTGTCCCCTCTCCGCTTAGTACGGAGTATTTTATTTGATACTAACTCCGGGTTACCGACTGAAATGGGTCCCATATAATATGAAACAAGCTCTCCCCATTGTCTTGCATCCCCCACTAGGTTTTTCACTAACTATGTATACCACTAGGTGTCTTTAATTACATAGCCCTATTCAGTTATGCTTACCCTAAAAGGTATCCTTAATTAAATAACTTTATTATTTTCTCTAGTTATGTATACCACTAGGTGTCTTTAATTACATAACCTTATCGGGCTAAGTTCGTGGGCCTATATGTAAATATTACCCATCCCCTCCAGATTTACTTAACTCATCCACTATTCCAATCAATTTACTTACCCCTAACCCAAGTTCAAAATCATACAATCCCTATGGATTAGATCTGGTTAAGTAGTCCAATTCATTACCATGTACATTTATGGTTTATAATGGGCTAGACCTCCCACATTAGGCCTACAACGTGTGGATGTTGGATATGTTGGTCGGGTCCGAGCAGTCTTATTCCACAGTTGGGCCTAACCTCGTGTCTTAGTCTGATTCATATTTGCATACTTAGACCTCCCACATTAGGTTCAACACTAGTGGCTGCTGTATATGTCGGTCGGGTCCGGGCAAACTTCCACCACTAATGCAACCTAACCTCGTTTCGTAAGTACAATTACAATTCCTAATTGTAATTACTAGACATTCCATTATTAATTAATTAATCAATCAATTAATTAAGCCTTTCCCTTTATAGGTGTTAATGCCCACTTTACCCAATAATTTGAATTATATGTCCAAAAATGTTCATATTCAAATTATTCAATTAACCCTTTCCCCCTTGTTCCTTAACTAGCGCCCTCACAAAACTGGCAGCATGCCTAGGCTAAACAATAGCCTAGTCATAAACGATAATAGGGAAAATAATGGGAATACAACCAAAGTGGTCATCTTGGCATAAACATAAACTAGCATGACAATAAGGTGAACATACATACTGGCATGGATATGAAATTGTCATCATAAAAAGGTGGACATAAAATTGATGAACGGTTGGCAGTCAATTGATTCTAACATAACTATGATGTCACAATAAGCATAGTAAGATCTAAATTAGCAATTTAGATGTCCACTCGGTTTAGATCTAATATGATAACACAAGGTGATAAATTTGATCACATAATTCAGATCTAGAGATTAAAATAGATCTAACATGATAACACAAGGTGATAAATTAGATCACATAATTCAAATCTAGAGGTTAAAATAGATCTAACATGATAACACAAGGTGATAAATTAGATCACATAATTCAGATCTAGAGGTTATAATAGATCTAACACCACTAAGGTGACATAATAATATGTTTAGATCTAATTATGATTTCTCATGTCCAATTTACAACATATCTAAGTTGATCGCAATATGACAGGTGAAAGGGATTTACATACAGAATTACATCCAACCAATGTTGCAACTATCAAAATTAATAGATTTACATTCACCACAATATAGTTACAAGTCAAGATCCACATAGGCAATATAATATAATAAACACAATTGCATTAGATCTATCATGACATAGTATAAGATCTAACAATAGCATATATTTAAGGTTTACAACGTTTCCAAATCATAGCCTTTCATGATTTACTTCTATTCATTTAAACCTAAAAATAACTAGAAACACACGGCGTTAGGTTTAGAGAATAGAGAAAGAATGGATCTTGGATTTCTGGATTTGATTTGCCTTAGTTGATAGAAGAAGATAAGGGATCCAGTTCAATTCACACACCAATAGAGTTTGGCCGCCATTGATTCTTTGTGAAGAAAACAAGAGAATTGAGGTATATTCATAGCTGCAGAACCCTCTAGAACTGACTGCCACATAAGTCCTAGGGTGAATCAGGTTGCGGGTCGCCTCCCACTTGGAAAAAGGCCCGAATCCCCTAAAACTCCTATGGGCGCACTTTATAGGTGCACCAGTGTAAAATTGCCTTGGCGCACTTGTGAAGTGCGCCAGTTCTACCTAGTTTGAATGTCAAAATTTTACCATTCGTAACTTCTTCATATGTTATTTGTTTTACGCAAACTAGGTGTCTATCCTAACCATAATTTCGAGACGGACGTAATGACATAGTCTGTTTCCCTTAATTCTTAATATTAAATTAATTATTATTTAATTTATCCTCTTTAATGTTAATGTAACAACCTGTATTTTGATAACGTGTTATAACCATAAATCTAGGCAGAATTAAATTTAAAATAAGAACCAAGGGAAACGGGTTGCGCCATTGCGTTCATCTTGGAATTCTGCATGAAATCGAGTCCGAGTTTTTGAAAATCGGAGTCTATATGACCAAGTTATGGCTCCCCAAAGTTTCAGAAATTTTCAGAGTTCAAAACAGTTCGAATTCGAGTTCAAATTCGAATTTCAAAACCCAGACAGACTGGGCGGGAAATATCCCGCCCAGCACCCCAGGTCGACTGGGGAGTCGACTGGGCAGTCGACACCCCCAGGACCAGGTCGACTGCGCAGTCGACTTGGGTGTCGACCTGGTCCCCGAACCTGGTTTGGGCCTGGTTGCTCCTGCTTGACCCTGTTGGCTTGTTTGAGGGCCTGTGACGATTTTTGGCGGTTCAGATCGATTCTAGGGTTTATCCTATGGCCTAAACTAGTTGTTGCAACTATAAAAATACCCTAAGACCTAGGCTAATCCACAACAAATCTTTCTAACACCATTATGCTGCTAAGTCTCCTCTTGAACCATGGCCGCCGCCTCCAACTTGAAGCTTGAACATTCAAACTAGATCCAAATCGAAGGCCAACGTTTCTACAACAATTCAAGGGAATAAATCAACATCTCAACAACGATCCTACGACAATTTCTGTTCTTAGTTCTCAAAAACCATGATCTGTAAGCCCCAGTTACTCTTAGATCTAAACTCTAAACTTAATATGGACATGTGTAAATTGAAGTTGAACATAAACATGATAACTACTTGAGACCTACTCTTTTATATCTTTGATCTATGACTATTCCTTTTTGATCTATTATTTTAGTCTTCTCTTGTTCACCCTAGATCTATTCACCTTGAACCTAGTACCGTTCATATTGAACCTTGATTTGTGGAATACTGATAAGAACTTGACTTAGGGGCCTATTCATGTCATAACCTAAACCCTATCATTATTTTAACATGCCTGTGATGTTGAAATTATTGCTAGTCACAAGTTTAGGATTATCATCTTATGTCATTTATTGCTATGTTTATTACCCTATTTCATATGCCAGTGATGTTATGATCATATCTCAAGTTACACCATGCTTGCCTTGAAATCACCTTTGCCACTTTATACCCATCCTTGTTATGTTATTCCCTAGTTACATCTATTGCCTTGATTCGAATTCACGAGCGTTGGGGATGCGATTTGGGTAGTTTAGGAAAACCTGAATTTAGTATGAACTTGAAAACATGAATATCGTTATAACTTGAGCTTGGATAGGAACATGAACTTGACATGAAATTATACTTGAAAATATGAATTTAGGACATGACACTTAGATAACTTGAACGTGGCTAACTCGAGGTTGGGTTGAGTTTGCAGTATAAATCTGCCTGGAACCGCCCGGCGAATCCAGTAACTGCAAACAATAGGACCCAATGTGAGTAGTTGGTCATATCGCACTCGAAACCCGAGGTTAGACTAGGTTATGGTGTAAAACTGCCCGGACCCGCCCGGCACATCCAGTAACCATAACCAAGTCTAATGTGAGAGGTTAGGGGTGCATTAAGTAAATTAATGCCACTGGATAGGGTTAAGTCATGGACCACTTGAATATACTTAACTAATTTGACATGTTGATTTGATAGGGTTAAGTCATGAACCACTTGAACACACTTAACCAACCTGACACATGATTTGTACGACTAAGTCTTGAACTAGAACGACACACTTAGTCAATTTGACATGACATGTAGATGGGGTTAAGTCTCGATTTTAAATGACAACTTAACCTGCTGAACGAAACCCTAGTTACGCGGTCCTTTTCAGCAGTAACCCACTAGATGTATCACGGTACCCTGGGACTAAGCAGGGTGGGGCACGATTGGTGGGCTGATTGTAAGCGACCAGAACGACGGCTGAGTTGGTGCGCCATTGTAGGTTCAGGCGGACTAGGGTCGTGCACTTAGTCCGGAGTTGAAAAAGCAGGCATTGGGCATCAGTAGGATTATCTGTGCATTTTTGATTCGTGTCGGTGGTTGGCACCCTAGGGCTTGATACACCCTATGGTGGACCTAGCACAGGTGACTACATTCGTGATAGGGCCGTATGACACATACACACGACGAGCTAGACTTGTTGGGAGCCGATCGATTAGATCATACCTTTGGACCCCGAATTGTGTCACTTCACGATATTGGGCCAAGGGATTCTTTCTTGATTTATAGTTGACACGGGATTAGTGTACCAGTATAGTTGGTATGGCGAACCTTGAATACGCAATGTTAAACTTGAGTTATCTTGTTAGCTTAGTTATCATGCCAGACTTATCATCATTCCTATGTTTAATTCCAGTTTATTCATGTCTTGTTAACTTTACTAGTTTCTATGCTGATAGTCACTAGGGCTTACCAGTCTTTTTGACTGACCCGTTTTCTTTCGCCTCTTTGTCTTTCGTCCCCCCCCCCCCCCCCAGGTTCTCAGGGAGGAAACTCTAGCTCTTAGCTTGGACTTTGCTTGCTTTCTGACAGCTCATGTACGATTTGGTCTTGAGCTATGCTATGGCTGCACTCATGCACTTTTTGGGGAATAATATTTTACTTATGTTGTTTTAAGTACTTTGCTTCTTTAGAACTTGATGTAATGAAATAATGACTTGGCATTTTGATGTAAGAGGTTTTGACTCTATTTTTCAGTAATGATATTTGGTTTTAAAGTTTATATCCGCTGCTTTATATATTCTATTTTATCTATTTTCTGTCTTGTGTTATCTCTGTGCCTGTTTACTAGATAATACCCCTCCAAAACTATGGCATTCCCTTTGTGAGTGACCCTAGCGGAGGTGGGGTGTTACAATTAACAAAATTACGGGGTGTTACATTCCCCTTACTTAAAGGACTTCGTCCCCGAAATCTCCAAGTTGAGAAGAATGCATATCCTACAATCCATCATCCATCAATCACTGGCATCCATTGTCCTTAAGGATTTCTAATGCTTACATGAATATATGCAAAGGTGTGTGTATATGTCCCAATACTAATGCAAAGATCAGGGGTTCTACTGATTTAGTTGACCTCCTTAATGCAATGTATATTAGTGCCATGACTCCAATATGTATGCAAATAAGCATACTAGAACATATAAGCTCTATATGTGTGCACACTCATTTGTCTAAATGCAACGTCTATAGGCTAGTTCATCAATTTCCATCCATAAAAGAAAAGAAAATGCACACACATCCATATGCAGTATGAGAGTGATTGAGCCGATCTAGTGCCAAATGTGTGTGTATATGCATCCACATGCAACCACTAGCAAACACTTGCATCCACTTGCATCCATCAATCATAACATGTCTCAAACACATGTTTACATCCATAGGTTTCCTATCTAAAGGTCGAAAAAACTATTGATAGGACATACTCAAATGTTAGAAGCAAGTATTGGTAAAGCTTTGGAAAAAGGAGTTAAGAACATACCCTCGAAAAGAAAAGGGTACGAAGCATGAATCTTGTCTTTGGTCTCCCAAGTCGCATCCTTTGGGTTATCTCTTCATTGAACCTTTAGCAACTTGATCTCTTTTTTGCGTAGCTTGTAACTTCTGATCCCAGAATATGGGTAGGGACTCGCCTGACTGTCGCCTCTCGTTCCACTTCGACTTCTTCCAACACACTCGGCTCAATGATTATTGCGGTGTAATGCAGGCACTTTCGCAGATGGGAAACATGGAAAACATCATGAACGCTAGATAGATCGTCTGGGAGTTTTACTCTATAGGTCATTTGGCCAATCTTCTCGGTTATGGCAAATGGTCCCACAAACCTAGGTGCCAACTTCCCTACTGATCTGAAGCGAACCACATTCCTCATAGGTGACACTTCGATGAAAACCAAGTCTCCAACTTTAAATTCGAGGTCAGTTATTCTCTTGTCTGCATAGGATTTCTGCCTATCTTGAGTTTTCTTCATCCACTGTCGAATAAGGTCAATCTTTTTGGACGTTTCCCTAACCATATCTGGTCCAAGGAATAATCTTTCTGTAGACTCCCACCAAAAAGTTGGTGATCTACAGGGTTTTCCGTACAATGCTTCGAAGGGTGCCATGCTGATGCTAGCTTGATAACTGTTATTATAGGCAAACTCTACTAAAGGGATATGTTCTTCCCAAGTCCCTCCGTAGTCTAGGATACACAGCCTCAAAAGATCTTCAAGAATCCCATTCACCCTATCTGTCTGTCCATCAATCTGAGGATGATAAGCGGTGCTCAAACACAACTATGTACCTAATGCTTCTTGCAAACTCCTCCAAAATTCGCTGGTAAAGATGGGTTCACGATCGCTCACGATGCTGGAAGGTACTCCATGAAGATGAACTATCTCACGCACTTAAATTGCTGCCAACCATGATGTCATCCTCTTACTCTTAACTTGAATAAAGTGAGCGCTCTTAGTGAGTATATCCACCACAACCCAAGTACCGGTGTTGCCTTTCTTCGATATAGGCAAACCATCTATGAAATCCATAGAGATGCTCTCCCATTTCCACTGCGGAACCTCCATTGGATGAAGTAATCCACCGGGCTTCTTTTGCTCAGCTTTGACTTGCTGGTAAACGAAACATTGAGAAACAAATTTAGCCACATCTTTCATCATCCCAGCCCAAAAGAAAACCCTCTTCGTGTCCTTGTACGTCTTATCACCGCCTGGATGAATGGTCATCTTAGAATGGTGGGCTTCTTCTAGGACTGCCTTTATCAAGCTTCCAGTTTAAGGAACACAAAGCCTTCCATCTCGTCGCAACCATCCCTTTTCATCTATAGCATATCTGCTGAGGTGACTAGAAGTCTCCCCTCTTCTGAGCTTATCCATGATGTCTAAAATATGCGGGTCACCTTGTTGCGAAGCTCCGATCTAGTCCATAAGAGTTGGTCGTATCTCCAAGGATGCAAAAAAATCAGGCAAAATCTCAATGGAGGGTCTAAAAATCAAAAGCTTATATGAACTCCAAGTTCTTTCTTTCCATAAACAGAGGACTTAGGGTCACCATCTGCCTACTTATCGTGTTTTCCACCACATTACCCTTGCCATGGGTATAAGAAGTCTCGAAATCATTAGAAGCTAGAAATTCCATCCACCTTTGTTGCCTTAAATTGAGATCCATCTACGAGAAAAAATACTTGAGAGATTTATGATCGGTGTATAACTCGAACTTCTCTCCAAGTAAATAATGACGCCACGTCTTAAACGCAAACACTATAGCAACTACCGTTAGATCATTGGTTGGGTAGTTCTTTTCATGAACTCTCAATTATCTACCCCCATAACACACTACCTTCCCTTCTTGCATTAGAATCGCAACAAGCCCTGTACCACACACATCAATGTAAACAATAAACATCTTATTCCCGTCAGGCAAGGTCAAGACTGGGGTTGTTGTCAGAGCCCTCTTCAGTCGTTGGAAAGCAACGTCACAGTCTATATCCCATGAGAATGCCAAGTTCTTCTTCGTCAGCCTGGTGAGTGGGGCTGATATCTTTACATAGTCCTTAATGAACTTCCTATAGTAACCTGCTAACCCAAGAAAGCTTCTCACCTCGGTTGCATTTTTAGGAACCTGCCAATCTTGCACTGCAACCACCTTCGTGGGATCTACATCTATCCCTTCTTTGTAGACCACATGCCCTAAGAATCTTACCTCTTTTCCCCAAAAATGGCATTTAGAGAATTGTCCTTTAAGCTAATGGTCACGGAGAGTTTTCAAAACTTCTCTCAAATATTGGGCATGCTCTTCTTCGCTTTCGGAGAAGATCAAAACATCATCGACAAAAAGTGCAACAAACTTATTTAGGAACTCCCGAAACACCCTACTCATCAGTTCGACAAAATAGGAAGGTCCATTCATCAACCCAAAAGGCATAACTAGCCATTCAAAGAAACCGTTCGGAGTCCTAAAGGAAGTCTTATCTATGCTGTCCTTAGCTACCCTCAACTGATGTAACCCAGTGGCCAAGTCTAACTGAGAAAATACCGAGGCACCAACAAGCTGATCAAATAAATCATCAATCCTCGGAAGCGGGTGTCTATTTGTCTTAGTGAGTTTATTTTGCTCTCTATAATCAACACATAAACGAACCGAACCATCCTCCTTAGTTGCGAATACTGCTGAGCACCCCATTCAGATATGCTTTGTCTAGTAAACCCTTTCTCAAGAAACTCCCCTACTTGCTTACTTAGCTCCTTCCTTTCCCTTGGAGCCATGTGGCGCACTGGCAATGCAACTGGCTTTGCATTGTCCACCAAATATATACAAAAGTCGATCTCGCGCCTCGGAGGTAAACCCCGAACCTCATCAAAAACATCAGAAAAATACCAAATTACTGGAATAGATTGCAGATCGTCGATAGATGCATAAAGAGACTCTAGGAAACTAAGCATAACCGACCCTTGTGGGTCACAAGAAATCTCAAGGGTTCTCCCATGATAAGTCAGAAGCCCAACAACCCTCTTCTCAAAATCCAGAATGGCACCATACGTGGTAAGCCAATCCATTCCTAGAATCAACCCATAACCCATAAACCCGAGCGCATACGCGTCGCATTCAAACTCGACACCTAACACAGATATTTTCAAACCCCGACAAATCATAGATAAATGAGCTGAACCACCAATGGGGTTTGAAACAAACGGGATCCACTACTATACTAGTAATTAAGTGCAGAGATTCAACTATAGAACTTGATACAAATGAATGTGAGGCACCAGAATCAAAAAGTGTTCTAATAGGATGGTTTTAAAGGGAAATTGAACCTTTCACGGAAATTTTTCTACCTCTATCAGGAGTACTGGTCGCGAGAGCATGCACCTGCCCTCCAGAATTTCCTGGCCTTTGACCTTGTCCCTGTGATCGCCGTTTCTTCGGGCACTCTTTAGCAAAGTGTCTGCCCTCTCCACAGTGGTAGCAAGAGTTCTTCCTTCGCTTACAGCCTTTAACCGGATGACCTTCCTTCCCACAGTGGTTACATTTTCTCTTATCCTTGCCTTTATCATTTTTCCCTCCTTTCTTTTGCTGTTATTGCTACCTCTTCTTGGGCCACACCTTCCTATTTTGCGACGTCTCCTCAGCCTTCTTTTCTCCCTTGTCTTCCTCATGCATTAGAGCCATATCGACAAGCTTTTCAAAAGTGGCACCCATTGGAATATGGGACATGGAAAAACCATGCATAGGCTCAGTAAGCCCTATAGCAAACCGCAAAGCCCTTTTGTGCGGCGTATCCACCGACTCTAAACCTAACCTTGCTAGCTGGTTGAATTTACTCACATACTCTTTTACCATCAAGTTTCCTTGTTTGAGTGATAAGAATCTCTCCATATGCATGCTGCTTTCAGCTTGGGAAAGAAATTTCATTTCGAACCTTTGTCTAAAATCTTCCCAAGTTTCCACCGGACGTCCAGCCTAAGTGACTTCCCACCAAAATGAGGCTTCATCCTTCAGTAGCTAGACGGCTAATTAAACCTTCCTTCTATCCTCTACTTCAAAGATTATGAATAAATCCTCGGTCTCCTTGAGCCAATTCCAGCTTCTACGAATGTCTCGTTCCCATGGAATGGTTTCCCTCCCATAGCACGGAAGTCCTTGAAGATCTTGGCGAAGTTATCTGCTCTTTGAGGGGGAGGAACGACTGGTGCAGCTGCGGGAGGAACATTTCTTTGACCTTCGGCAGGTGCCATGGCCTCCAAATATCTTCGGATCCATCCGGGTATTGTGATGCCCTCTGGGATATTAGGAATGTTTTGTTCCCCAAACATGTTAAAAAAGGAAAAATGAAGAAATTTAGATAAAGGACCGAAGAATTCTACATATGGATTTTTGGAGAATGTTTTTTAAAATAGACTTTTCTTTATGAAAATGCTTTCTTTTAAAACGTTTTTGAAAATAATCTTCAAAAACTTTTATCTAATCTGGTAACCTTCAGCTCTGATACCAAGTGTAACACCCCACGTTCGTTAATGTCACTTACTAAGGGAATGCACTAAGTTTCGTAAAGCATTATAGGTAAACAAACACAAAATAATTACAAGATAGATATAAATAAGATAACATCGGAAATTTCAATTTTTATTTCAACATAAATCATAATACCGTGGTCCACAATACCGTAAGTCACAAAAACTATCACAACAAAATAACTTCTGTCTTGCATCATCAGAGTATGTAAGAATACAAAAAAACATATTTCCCCAATTGAAAGAGTTAAGCCATGGTAGAGACAAGAACTTGAGCCATACTTCAGAAGTAGCTCCTAGCAAGATGATATCTGAGTCCTGACTAAGCCAAAGTGTTTCCTCCCTAAGAACCTGGGGGGGGGGGACGGAAGAAAGAAGGAGAAACAAAAAAGTCAAACATAGAGTCTAGCGAGTCTAGTTACTTTTAGCCAGTAAATAAATAAAAGTAACATGATAGGCATATAAAGTGTATAAGAGAGATCACTACATAAATGGAAGATATGACGAGGTACACAAGGTAAGGTGTATACACTTCTCTAATGATTACTCTGCACTATTACGAGCATAACAAGAATCAGATGATCCCTTCCACTATAAGGTGGTAGACTTAGGGAATATGTCTAAAATATACCCTAACCACTACCCTAATCGATCGGCTTCCTACTCCGTAGATATTCTTTGTTGTCCCCATGGTAGGATGTATCACGTCCTACAGTGGCAACCCTTCACTGATATGCACAGCCCCATATCTACTGGTGTCACGGTCGTCTTATCCCCCTCTGCCCGGCTCATGCATGCACATGGCCCGGTCGGTTTGTGCCGCCTACACTGTGTCCCCTCTCCGCCTAGTATGGAGTATTTTATTTGATACTAACTCCGGGTTACTAACTGAAATGGGTCCCACACAATATGATATAAGCTCCCCCTTGCCTTGTATTCCCCCACTAGGCTTTTCACTAACTATGTATACCACTAGGAGTCTTTAATTACATAGCGCTATTCAGTTATGCTTACCCTAAAAGATGTCTTTAATTACATAACTTTATTATTTTCTCTAGTTATGTATACCACTAGGTGTCTTTAATTACATAACCTTATCGGGCTAAGTTCGTGGGCCTATATGTAAATATTACCCATCCCCTCCAGATTTACTTAACCCATCCACTATTCCAATCAATTTACTTAACCCTAACTTTAGTTCAATATCATACAACCCCTATGGATTAGATTTGGTTAAGTAGTCCAATTCATTACCATGTCCGTTTATGGTTTATAATGGGCTAGACCTCCCACATTAGGCCTACAACGTGTGGATGTTGGATATGTTGGTCGGGTCCGAGCAGTCTTATTCCACAGTTGGGCCTAACCTAAAACTGATGAACATACATACTGGCATGGACATGAAATTGTCATCATAACAAGGTGGACATAAAACTGATGAACATTGGCAGTCAATTGATTCTAGCATAACTATGATGTCACAAAAAAATCTAAATTAGCAATTTAGATGTCCAATCGGTTTAGATCATAACAAGGGGAATGTTTTACAAATCAGACTTTTGTTTATGAAAATGCTTTCTTTTAAAACCTTTTTGAGAATAATCTTCAAAAACTTTTATCTAATCTGGTAACCTTCAGCTCTAATACCAAATGTGACACCCCATGTCCGTTAATGTCACTCACTAAGGGAATGCATTAAGTTTCATGAAGCGTTATAGGTAAACAAACATAGAATAATTACGAGACAGATATAAGTAAGATAGCAGCGGAAATTTAAATTTTTATTTCAACATAAATCATAATACCGTGGTCCGCAATACCATAAGTCACAAAAACCATTACAATAAAATAACTTCTGTCTTGCATCATCAGAGTACGTAAGCATAAAAAAAATTCCACAATTGAAAGAGTTAAGGCATAGTAGAGACAAGAACTTGAGCCATACTTCAGAAGTAGCTCCCAGCAAGATGATATCTAAGTCCCGACTAAGCCTAAGTGTTACCTCCCTGAGAACCAAGGTGGGAACGGAAGAAAGAAGAAGGAACAAAAAGTTCAGACATAAGTCTAGTTACTTTTAGCCAGTAAATAAATAAAAGTAACATGATAGGCATATAAAGTGGATAAGAGAGATCACTACATAAATGGAAGGTGTGACAAGGTAGATAAGGTGAGGTGTATACACTTCTCTAATGATTACTCTGAACTATTACGAGTATAACCAGAATGAGATGATCCCTTCCACTATAAGGTGGTAGACTTAGGGCATATGTCCAAAATATACTCTAACCACTACCTTAATTGATCGGTTCCCTACTCCGTAGATATTCTGTGTTGTCCCCACTGTAGGACGTTTCGCGTCCTACACTGGCAACCCTTCACTGATATGCACAGCCCCATATTTACTAGTGTCACGGTCGTCTTATCCCCCTCTGCAAGGCTCATGCGCGCACATGGTCCGGTCGGTTTGCGCCGCCCACACCATCTTCCATGTTTGGATATCTTACAATCAGTTAGTAAGCATGTCCCTTCTCTGCCTAGTGCAGAGTATTTTATTTGATACTAACTCCAGGTTACTGATTGAAATGGGTCTCACACAATATGATATAAGTACTCCCCTTTGTCTTGTATCCCCCACTAGGTTTTTCACTGACTATGTATACCACTAGGTGTCTTTAATTACATAGCCCTAATCAGTTATGCTTACCCTAAAAGGTGTCTTTAACTATGTAAATTTATTATTTTCTCTGGTTATGTATACCATGAGGTGTCTTTAATTACATAACCTTATCGGGTTAAGTTCATGGGCCTATATATAAATATTACCCCCCTCTAGGTTTACTTAACCTATCCACTATTCCAATCAATTTACTTAACTCTAAACTTAGTTCAATATCATACAATCCCTATAGATTAGATTTGGATAAGTAGTCCAATTCATTTCCATGTCCGTTTATGGTTTATAATGGGTTAGACCTCCCATATTAGGCCTACAACGTGTGGATGCTAGATATGCCGGTTGGGTCCGGGCAGTCTTATTCCACAGTTGGGCCTAACCTCGTATCTTAGCCCGATTCGTACTTGCGTACTTAGATGTCCCACATTAGGTTCAACATTAGTGGGTGTTGGATATGCCGGTTGGGTTCGGGCAGACTTCCACCACTAATACAACCTAACCTCGTGTCATAAGTACAATTAAAATTCCTAATTGTAATTACTAGACATTCCATTATTAATCAATTAATCAATTAATTAAGCCTTTCCCTTTATAGGTGTTAATGCCCGCTTTACCCAATAATTTGAATTATATGTCCCAAAATGTTCATATTCAAATTATGCCATTATTAACCCTTTTCCCTCCATTCCTTAACTAGCGCCCTCACGATATTGGCAGCATGCCTAGGCTAGACAATAGCCTAGTCATAAATGATAATAGGGAAAATAATGGGAATATAACCAAAGTGATCATCTTCGCATAAACATAAACTAGCATGATAATAAGGTGAACATACATACTGGCATGGACATGAAATTGTCATAATAACAAGGTGGACATAAAACTGATGAACGGTTGGCAGTCAATTGATTCTAATATAACTATGATGTCATAATAAGCATAGTAAAATCTAAATTAGCAATTTAGATGTCCAATCGGTTTATATCATAATAAGGGGAATGTTTTTCAAAACCAACTTTTCTTTATGAAACTGCTTTCTTTTAAAACCTTCTTAAAAATAATTTTCAAAAACTTTTATCCAATCTGGTAACCTTCAGCTTTGATACCAAGTGTGACACCCCACATCCGTTAATGTCAGTCACTAAGGGAATGCATTAAGTTTTGTGAAGCGTTATAGGTAAACAGACACATAATAATTACAAAACAGATATAAATAAGATAGCAGCGGAGATTTAAATTTTTATTTCAACATAAATCATAATACCGTGGTCCACAATACCATAAGTCACAAAAACCATTACAATAAAATAACTTATGTCTTGCATCATCAGAGTACATAAGAATATAAAAAATGTAATTCCCCAATTGAAAGAGTTAAGCCATAGTAGAGACAAGAACTTGAGCCATACTTCAGAAGTAGTTCCTAACAAGATGATATCTGAGTCCTGACTAAGCCTGTGTGTTTCCTCCCTGAGAACCTAGGGAGGGGGGATGGAAGAAAGAAGGAGAAACAAAAGGGCCAAATAAAAAGTCTGGCGAGTCTAGTTACTTTTAGCTAGTAAATAAATAAAAGTAACATGATAGGCATATAAAGTGGATAAGAGAGATCACTACATAAATGGCAAGTGTGACAAGGTAGACAAGGTTAGGTGTATACAATTCTCTAGGCCTGTAAACGGATACAAACGGATGCGGATAGTGTTGTATTCGTATCCATATCCGAAAATAAAAATCCGTATCCGAATTCGTATCCGTATCCACGAATATTTATTAAATAATATCTGTATCCGCGGATATTTTCGGATATCCAAAAATATCCGTATCCGGCTTAGCAAATACGGATATTTTCGAATATTCGAAAATATCCGCATCTGAACTTAAAAATTTATCCGGAACTGAACAGTATAATGCAACCATGCAAATTTCATTTAGCTTTGAACAATATCTAAAAAAATTGAAATAACACATAAAATATATCAATTTAACAATAGCTAATTAAATCACATAAAATTCATACAATAGTATTTCATTATATTATCCATGCGCTAATTCAAACGCACATGCAAATTAAAGCAAAAGCATATAAAAACATTACCATATAATCCATACGCTAATTCTAATCTGCATACAAATTAAACTAAATACCATAATTCATCTTAATAGCACACATACAAATTAAAACACTGCATTCTTCATGAAATGGTCGAAGCTTCCAAAAAATGATCCTGCAAAAGAGGCACAAATTCAATCATAAAAAGTATAAAATAAATTGACCAATCATGTAAGTATAAACTAAAGAATAAACTAGAAATGAAAGTATAAACTAAAGAATAAACCAGAAATGACCCTACAGCAGCACACAGCTTGTTGCTGTGCCGAGCACAGCTTGCTTTCACTAAAAGAAAATTAATTAGCTTAATTTCACATTATAAGCAGGTTTATTTTGAAAATGCTAGGCATTTAATTGTTTTTTTCCTTGTAACTATAATGCAGACAAGTTTGTAGATATTTCAGTAACTTAGCTAATTTCAGCATATGTAATTAAGCAATACTTATGGATATATAGATTAGCCAAAAATTAAGACCAGTTATGATATAACATGAGAAAGCTTTGGCATTTAGTTACCTGAGCATACAAACCATATTGTTTATAACATTGGAAAGCTTTAGCAATTAACTAAAATTCTAGTTTAAGTCACGAGAAACATTACCATATTTTTTATAACATCCCTTTTGAGACTAAGCTTTAGAGATCATCTTTTCTTCATCATCAATTTCCATATAGAAGTACGAGCCTTTTTCTAATATCCTTTCATTATCTTCCTTGTCTTTAAATATAATAACATAAAATCTGCTTTCATTATAGTGAACAAAAATAAATTTTTTGGTTACCAGACCTTTAAGTTATGATAAAAATAGTGGTAATATGGGAGTAAGCCCTCCAAGTATATGAAAATAAAGTTTTCCCAGTATAATCTAGCAAATTCAACCATTGAATTCATCATTTATACAGTAGTTCTCTTCATTAAGACCTATATTATGAATCTATGATATAACATGGGAAAGCTTTGGCATTTAGTCACCGCAGCATACAAAAGATAATAAGAACTTACACAATCTCAAGGTTTGTCAAGTTGCCAATACTTGGAGACAATGTACCTTGTAAATTTTGACTACGAAACGCTCTGCATAAGCATCGTTCTTGCAAAATATCAATATATATTTTAAAAAATGAAATCCCAAAAAAAGATAAATAATGAGAACTTACATTTCAGTGACTAAATTATCAGGCGAACAAGTGATCTTAGTCCAACTGCAAGGATCAACTGAATCATGATCCGAATTACTATAAACACCATGAGGATCCTTTTACGTTTGCTTTAATACCCACTAAAGCTTGAACTAAAAATAAACAAATACTCAATTGAAAAAAGAGAAGAAAAAATACCACTGATTTTACAAAGACAATTGGAACTAATAAAAATACTAAGCAAACCCATGATAGAAATCTTAAAAATACCTTCAAAGTTCACTCCTTTGTAGCTTATACATGATCGCGGCAGCCCGGCAAGACGAGGACAGCAGACTTCGAGAAGGCGGTCGGAGACGAGGACACAGACTTCGAGATGGCGGCTGAAGGCGGTTGCACTTCGAGAAGATGAGGACAGCACCTTGACTTTCCACTACTTTGCGTGCGTTGGATTCTTGGAGACGACAAACGAGTATTAGGTTTTGGACCTTTTGGTGAAAAAAATAGCGGCTGAATAATGAGAGTGGGAGAGGGTTTCTGTGATACTGAAAATATAAGGGATTGGGAATGAACGCAAGATTTGTATCCAACGGTTGTTAAATAAAATTCCTGATCGACTGCTGTAAATCATAAGGGTTAGGTAATAGTGTAATACCATAACAAGGGTTTTGCTTTTTGAATCCATTTATAAAATAATAAATATATAATTATAACATAAATATAAAAATACAAAAATATATATTTTCACACCGGATGGATATTTTTCGGATACGGATATTGCCATATTTGTATCCGTATCCGATAAGTATTTCAGATATCGGATATCCGTATCCGCTTTTCGAATATCGGATATTTTTCGTATTTCGGATGCGGATATGGACATATTTCGAATATTTCGGATATTCATTGACAGTCCTGCACTTCTCTAATGAATACTATGCACTATCACTAGTATAACCAGAATAAGATGATCCCTTCCACTATAAGGTGGTATACTTAGGGCATATGTCCAAAATATACCCTAATCGATCGACTCCCTACTTCGTAGATATTCTGTTCCGGCCCTACGGTAGGATGTATCACGTCCTACAGTGGCAACACTTCACTGATATGCACAGCCCCATATCTACTGGTGTCACGGTCGTTTTATCCCCCTCTGCCCGGCTCATGCACGCACACGGCCCGGTCTGTTTGTGTCACCTACACCGTCTTCCATGTTTGGATCTATTACAATCAGTCAGTAAGCATGCCCCCTCTCCGCCTAGTACGAAGTATTTTATTTGATACAAACTTGGGGTTACTGCATGAAATGGGTCCCACATAATAAGCTCTCCCCTTTGTCTTGTATCCCCCACTAGATTTTTCACTATGTATACCACTATGTGTCTTTAATCACATAGCCCTATTCAGTTATGCTTACCCTAAAAGGTGTCCTTAATTACATAACTTTATTATTTTCTCTGGTTATGTATACCACGAGATGTCTTTAATTACATAACCTTATTCGGTTAAGTTCATGGGCCTATGTGACAGCCCGTCCCACACCATCCGACATTTCCAATGAAACGCGTTGTACCGATGTCTAAGTAGCATGGGACGGTCGTCAAAGGAAAAGGAATTTGAAACTATGAATCATCGAGGATCCTGTAGTATATCTCACAACGCATGGAACAAAATATAATAATAACATAACTTGATATAAAACAGGCGAGACAGTGCATAAGTTGAAAACTAAACCATCATAGCAGCGGAAAATTCAAACTACAGCTTATAATCCAAACCATCTTTTTTAAAACTTTTAAAACTTTCAATAAAGCAAAATAGGAAGGTACACTACTAATGCCCAAAGTAGTGACCAACAACAACACAGGGAGAATATATGGAAATGATACGTATATGCCTCTTGCTCGTCTCCGGACAGCTACACATGCATAACCAGCTAACCTGTGTTTAGTCTACTCGTTTAAGAGCACCCAGAGTAATAAGAAGAGACATAAAACTCTGGGTCAGACAAAAGTCTGGTATGAGCGATAAGCAGCAAAAACAGAACAATAACAGGTATACATAACCATACCTGAACCTGGACCTGCAACCAAAGAGTTAACACAACAAGATTTACAATACTCTAAGGTGACACTAATACACGGTGTGAAAATAATGGGAAGGGGGTGTGCATGTCATGGTGATAACAAACATCAAACATAGTAAACATCCACACATCTCTCACTCAGTGCGTAAAGTATACGATATCGACCAATTTGATCACCCAATTCTTTTCCACGATTACTCAGCCCCATGGAGTCATGACGACTCCACTGCACTGATCCATAGCCACTAATCCTTTGCTATGTCCACTTTGCCCCCATGGAGTCATAACAACTCCACTGCACTGGCTCATAGCCTTGCTAGGATCACTTTTCCCCATGGAGTCATGACAACTCCACTGCACTTACCCATAACCAATTCTGTCTCTCAATGGTGAGTCAAAGCTATAGACATCGATAACCACTTTGCACATGTCCCGCAATAAAGTACAACTAATGAAGTTAACTCATTGTTATCCATATAGATCCTAAGTATTAACCTCCCATTTGGACTTCCTTTGCATCTCGGGTTTTGGTTGAACTGAAGTTGGTCTTCAGAAGAATTGTCGCGTAATAGTATTGGAGGCTCAAATCCGGTTCGGTTCGGATATATATAGTGTTCAAGTTCCCCATCCAGTTCGGCCTAATCTCACTCGTTCGGTTAGGTTCAGAGATATAGTGTATGTTCTCTGTTCGGTTTGGTCCTCTGCCTCCTGTTCGGTTCAGTCCCCTGGATCCGGTTCGGTGCTCCACCCCTTTCGCTACGTTTCGATCCATATAAATCTGATCCCACGCTCTCCTGCCGTTCCGATCCAACCCCAACTCCACTCAGCTTGAATGGCCTTACTTTTTGCCCTTGCCTTTGTGCACGGCTGAAGATGCCACCACTCTGGTTTGGTCCGGTCCGGTCCATCCGATCCGATCCCCTCCATCGATCCGATCCGGATCTCTGCAGCATTTCCAGCAAGCTTATATCGTCCATTTTCACTATACGACGACATTTTCAACCATTCTAACTTTACTAATCAATCATAAAACATCACAAACAACAATAACAACATATGGGTACAATTAAAAAGATCAAAACATCAAGCATATAGGTCATTTTTAGATCAAACATACCCAAAACCCATGTTTTCCCTTTAATCTCCTTAATCATGATTTAACCATAGGATTAGCAAAACATGTCCAAATTAACCCAAATTTTTACCAGAGCCCTAAAATAATATTTAAGAATTTTTACATATTTTCCAGAATTTTATCATGCATAATTTTGCTAATTATCACTAATCACCCATAATTAGCCATTATTAGTGGAAAACAGTGCAAATCACTCACCTTAGCCACAAATCAAACTTTAGATCTAAAACTCTACTGTTTTGGGGCGTTTTCCAATGCAACACAGCAGCTCCAACTCTGATTTGACACTAATCTTTCTTGATTTGGTGTAGATTAAGCTAATACGCGATTAGAAAGCGATTTGAGATGAATTTAGATGGTGGACGCCATTGTTAGGGTTGAAGAGAGGTAAGTGGCGGCTGTAAAAATGACAAAGAAAGGTTTCTCTAACCCTTTTCTGCCTTTATGTAACCCTTTTCCCGAAATCCCTAATGGGCCTAATTGCTAATCACCCTAATTAGGCCCAGTTAAGCTGTTTTTCACCTTTTAAACCTTGTTTCAATCATATCTCCCAAACGGTAAGTCCGTTTGGGTATTGTGACCACTTTACGGAAAGGTAAACCATCATCTGAATCCAATGGAAGTGGTTTCAAGTCAAAAATCCTTACCAATCAAAAGTTATAGGCAAAACAAGATTTGCCAAGGGCAAAACATTCATTTAAAAATCGGTGAAAATCGTGAACATTGGAAATGGTCCCAATAGTCGTTCCCCAAAGTTACACGACCATACGACTTCATATGTAAATGAAATAAATATTCTATGACCCCCCGATACATATAATGCGGGTCGTTACATTCTCCCCCTTAAGAAATTTCGCCCCCGAAATTCCCTAATTAAAGCATACACCGGGTCCCGCATGCCTAACATCCATTTACAAACAATCAAACACACATAATAACACAACAAATCTATCCTAGCATGCGGAATAGCTAAATTGCAATTAAAATCTTACCAAGCAAAGAGTTCTGGATACTACTCCCTTGTGCTCTCCTCTGTTTCCCAAGTACAGTCATGCTCATTATCACCCCACTGAACTTTGACCAGTTTCATTGCCTTCCATCGAAGTTGGTATCGCACTCGACAATACGGATCGGCCAGCGGTACCCAACCGCCTCAAGTTCTACTTCGATGTCATCCAACTGATTCGTTGTAATAGTAATATCGGGGTCGTGCACGAACTGTTTTAACGGGGAAACATGAAATACATTGTGAACTCCTGCCATCTTGTCAGGTAATCCAACTTTATACGCTGAATTCCCAACTTGCTCGAGAACCGGGAATGGACCAACAAACCTTGGTGCTAGCTTGCCTCTCCTACAAAATCGAATCACGCTCTTTAATGGAGAAATCTTGACAAACACCAAGTCGTCAATGGAGAATTTTAATTCTCTTCGTCTCTTATCAGCATAGCTCTTCTGCCTATCTTGGGCAGCCTTCATTCGTTGTTGGATAACTTTGATTTTATCTGAAATTTCTCTTATTACATCCGGCCCAAGCACGAATTTCTCACCGGTTTCTAACCAACATGATGGTGAGTTGCACGGTCTTCCGTACAAAGCTTCAAACAGAGCCATACCAATACTAGACTGATAACTATTATTATATGCGAACTCCACTAGGTGCAAATGGTCATCCCATGACCCTCCAAAATCTAATATGCAAGTTCTCAAGAGATCTTCTAATACTCGATTCACCCTCTCTGTTTGACCGTCGGTTTGAGGATGGTACGCTGTACTGAGATGTAATTCTGACCCAAAAGCCTCTTGTAAGCTCTTCCAAAATCCACTAGTAAACAATAGATCTCAGTCACTCATAATGCCTTTGGGTACTCCATGAAATCTCACTACCTACTTCCATTCTGGAATTTCCAATGGTTGTAACAACCCACTAGGCATCTTTTGCTTGGCTTTAACAAGCTGGCAGTTCATGCATTTGGATGTAAACTTCCCGACGTCTCTTTTCATCCCTTTCCAGTAGTAGGTCTGCTTCATGTCCCGTTACATTTTGTTACCACCGGGATGTATAGTCAGTTTTGAGTGATGACATTCTCTAAGCACTTCATCTATCAATCCATTAACATTGGGTACAGCTAATCTCCCATTCTTCCTAATCCATCCATGTCGATCAAACCCAAACTTTTTCATCTCCTCGTCGATACTCATCTCTAACTTGGAGATGATTTCCAATAGGTTAGGATCGTCCCTCTGGCTGGAACCAATCTGCTCAATTAAAGTGGGTCAGATCGTCAAACTTGCTAATATCTCTGGATCCAATTCGCACTTTGGTCTGAAATAGTACCCTGCGATATACTCCAGTTGCTTCCATTCAAGAAACATAGCCCCTAAACTGGCATGTCTCCTACTCAATGCATCAGCTACTGCATTGCCCTTTCCTGGTGTATATGCTATATCGAAATTATAGGAAGCCAAGAATTCTAACCATCTCTGTTGACGAAGAATTAGATCCTTCTGAGAGAAAAAGATACTTTAATAATTTATGATTGGTAAACAACTCGAATCTTTCTCCCAAAAGATAATGTCTCTACATCTTCAACGCGAACACGATCGCTGCCTATTCCAAATCATGGGTAGGATATCTTTTCTCATGCGGTTTCAGCTGTCGACTAGCATGCACTAGAACCCTACCTCTTTGCATCAATACTACACCTAGTCCGGTACCACATGCATCCATGTATACCGTCATCTCTTCATTCCCTTTAGGAATAACCAACACTGGTGCACATGTCAACTTTTCCTTTAGACTCCTGAATGCATTCTCACACCTTTCGTCCCAAACAAAAGCTTGATTCTTTTTGGTCAACTGAGTTAACGGTGCCACTACCTTGGAGAAGTCTTGGATAAACTTACGATAATATCTAGCCAATTCCAAGAAGCTTCTTACGTCTGTTGCATTCTTGGGTGTAAACCAATCCTGTACCGTAGCCACCTTCGCAGGGTCCATGGCAATATCATTCTCTGACATTGTTTCATCCATATCTCCCAAACGGTGAGTCCGTTTGGCTAATGTAACCACTCTACGGAATTGTAAACCATCATCTGAATCCAATGGAAGTGGTTCCAGGTCAAAACTCCTTACCAATCAAAAGTTATGGCCAAAACAAGACCAACTAGGGACAAAATGATCATTTAAAAATCGGCAAAAATCATGAACTGGGAAATGACCCCAATAGTCGTCTCCCAAAGTTACATGACCATACGACCTCGCATGAGAAAGAAATAAGTATTCTATGATCCTCTGACGCGTAGAATGCGGGTCGTAACATTCTCCCCCCTTAAGAAATTTCGCCCCCAAAATTCCTTAGCTAAGAAACAAGCAAAGGACCCCGCATGCCTATCAACTATTCACCACAATCATACATATAAAAACAAACAAACAAGTCTATACTAGCATGCGGAAAACTAAGTCGCAATTAAAATCTTATCAGGCAAAGAGTTCTAGATACTTCCTCCTTATGTCCTCCTCTGTTTCCCAAGTACAGTCTTCCTCATCCTCACCCCACTGAACTTTGACTAGTTTCACCGCCTTCCTTCGAAACTGCTTTGTATCGTTCCCAATGATACGCTTGGGTTCGATCTTGATATCGTCCAACTGATCCGGTGAAATAGTCGCACTAGAGTCGTGCACAAACTTCCTTAATTGGGAAACATAAAATACGTTGTGAACTCCTACCATCTTCTCTGGAAATTCAACTTTATATGCCAAATTCCCGACTTGTTCGAGAACTGTGAATGGTCCAACAAATCTTGGTGCTAACTTGCCTCTCTTGCCAAATCGAATCACGCTCTTTAACGGAGAAATCTTGACAAACACCAAGTCGCCAATGGAGAACTTTAAATCTTTTCTCCTCTTATCAGCATAACTCTTCTGTCTATCTTGGGCAGTCTTCATTCGTTGTCGGATAATCTTGATCTTATTTGAGGTTTCTCTTATCAAATCTGGTCCAAGCACATACTTCTCACCAGTTTCTAACCAACATGACGGTGAGTTGCATGGTCTTCCGTACAAAGCTTCAAATAGGGACATACCAATACTGGATTGATAACTATTATTATATGCAAACTCTACTAGATGCAAATGGTCATCCGATGATCCACCATAATCTAATATGCAAGCTCTCAAGAGATCTTCTAACACTCGATTCACCCTCTCTGTCTGACCGTCAGTTTGAGGATGATACGCGGTACTGAGATGTAACTCTGATCCTAACGCTTCTTGTAAGCTCTTCCAATATCCAGTAGTAAACAATGGATCTTGGTCACTCACAATGCCTTTGGGTATTCCATGAAATCTTACTACCCACTTCATATATAGTTCAGCTAATTTAGTTTCCGTTCTATTCGACTTTGGGTATAAATCTTGCACTCTTGGTCAATCGGTCCACAATCACCCAAATGCTATCATGGCCCGATCTAGTTCTTGGTAAGCCATCAATGAAATCCATTGAGACTTGTTCCCATTTCCATTCTGGAATTTCTAATGGTTGCAACAAACCACTAGGCATCTTTTTCTTAGCTTTAAATAGCTGGCAATTCATGCATTTGGATATAAACTTCCCAATGTCTCTTTTCATTCCTTCCGAGTAGTAGGTCTGCTTCATGTCTTGATACATCTTGTTACTACCGGGGTGTATAGTCAATTTTGAGTGATGACATTCTCTAAGCACTTCATCTCTCAATCCATTGACATTGGGCACAACTAGTCTTCCATTCTTTCTAAGCCGTCCACCTCGATCAAGCCCATACTTGTTCATCTCCTCATCGATGCCTATCTCTAACTTAGAGATGATTTTCAATAAGTTAGGATCGTCCCTCTGGCTGGAACCAATCCGTCCAATCAAAGTGGGTCTGATCATCAAACTTGCTAGTACTTCTGAATCCAATCCGCACTTTGGCCTGAAATCATACCCAACGATGTACTCCAGTTGCTTCCACTCAAGAAACATAGTCCCTAAACTGGCATGTCTTCTACTCAACGCATCAGCCACCGCATTGCCCTTTCCTGGTGTGTATGCAATATCGAAATCGTAGGAAGCCAAGAATTATAACCACCTTTGCTGTCGGAGATTTAGATCCTTCTGAGAGAAAAGATACTTTAACGATTTATGATCGGTAAACAACTCGAATCTTTCTCCCAAGAGATAATGTCTCCACATCTTCAATGTGAACACGATCGCTGCCAATTCCAAATCATGGGTAGGATATCTTTTCTCATGTGCTACTAGCATAAGCTACAACCCTACCTCCTTGCATCAATACAACACCTAGTCCGGTACCACATACATCTGTATATACTGTCATCTCTTCATTCCCCTTAGGAATGACTAACACTGGTGCACATGTCAACTTTTCCTTTAGACTCTTGAATGCATTCTCGCACTTTTCGTCCCAGACGAAAGCTTGATTCTTCTTGATCAACTGATTCAACGGTGCTGCTATCTTGGAGAAGTCTTAGATAAACTTACGATAATATCCAGCTAATCCCAAGAAATTTCTTATGTCCGTTGCATTCTTGGGCGTAGACCAATCTTGTACTGTAGCCACCTTCGCAGGATCTACTGCAATACCATTCTCTGAAACAACATGGCCCAAGAATCTCACTTCCCTCCTCCAGAAGTGACACTTAGAAAACTTCGCTTTCAATTGGTGTTTTCTCAACACCTCCATCATTACTCTCAAATGTTCCTTGTGTTCTTCCTCTGTCCTCGAGTACACAAGGATATCGTCCGCGAACACAAGAACAAACTTATTCAATTGATCCCTGAATACCCTATTCATAAGATCCGCAAAATATGTTGGTGCATTGGTCAACCCGAATGGCATGACTAACCACTCATAGAATCCAGACGGCGTCCGAAATGTCGTTTTACGAATACTCTCAGTTGCTACTCGGAGCTGATGTAATCCTGTCGTGAGGTCCAACTGGGAGAATACTCTTGCTCCTTCCAATTGATCAAACAAATCATCTATCCATGGAAGAGGATACTTATTCTTCCTAGTCGCTTTATTCAACTCGCGATAGTCTACACATAAACGAAGGGAACCATCTGCCTTATTAGCAAATACAGCTGGTGCTCCCCACTCGGAGACACTTCTTCAGATAAATCCCTTCTTCAAAAGATCGCTTGCTTACACCCTGAGCTCTCGCTGCTCCCTTGGTGTCGTACGATGAAGCGGCATCAATATAGGTCTGGCATCTTTCACTAAATCAATACAGAACTCAATCTATCGGTGTGGTGGAAGTCCGGTCACTTCCTTGAAGATATCCGGATGCTGGCCAACAATGGGAACCTCTGATAACTCATCCTACGGAATGTCGAGGGAATTTAGAAAACTAGCAATCAGCTCATCACTAGGTAGGCCACCAAACACTACCCTCCGCCCATCATCCGCCCTAATAGTCACCGAAAATCCCTCACAGTCTACCACCACCCCATACCTTTGGAGTCAATCGACTCCCAAAATAATGCCATACCCAGTAAAGCCTAAAACAAAGCAATCACAAGCAAACATATATCCATGACTCGATAAGACCAAATTTCGACAAATCATACTAAGGCTAGTCGAACCCCCAATCGGGTTCGTCACCACTAAAGGTCTATCGACAATCTCGGGTTCCAGTCCCAACCTATCAACCTGGTCACTAGATATGAAGGAATGGGAAGCCCAAGTATCAAACAATACTCGAACAGGGACATCGTAAATAGAAAGCATACCTTGAATGATGACATTCTTCCCTTTCTCCGCCGCAGTTGGGGCATTCGACGAAGTAAGAACAACATTAATAGCATGTGCTTTCACAATCTATTTCTCTTTAGGAGGTTATGGACATTTTTCCTTATGATGTCCCACTTAGCCACAATTAAAGCACTTCCTGTCCGTTGTCTTTGCTCGACATTCTGTAGCATAGTAGCCCTTCTTGCCACAGCTAAAGCACTCAACATCTTTTTTATTCTTTTTCTGCTTATCCTTAGCTTGGTTCTACTTCCTCTTATTTTGGGAACTATTCTTGCCTCCACCACTAGCTTGCGGCTTTGGCTCCCCTGCAGATGTAACAACGACCTCAGTTTTGGGCTTAGGATAACGGCTCTCTGATCTCAATGCTTTTCCAACAATCGATTCAAAAGCCTTATCAATATGGTTTATAAGCCTTTCCCCTAAGTACTGATCTAAGTCTGTTATGAACTTCTCATTCCTCTTCTCGGCAATGTCAATAAGGGATAATCCATACTTCGATAAAGTATTGAACTCAGCAATATTCTCCGAGACTGCCCTACCATTCTGCGTAAGATCCAAGAACTTTCTAAACAATTCTAACGTCTGGGCAGCTGGGATAAACTTATCACTGAATCGGGTCTTAAAATGATCCCAAGTAACTTGATCCTCAGGGGAAGCTGCCTTAATAGCATTCCACCAATTCATAGCCCGTCCTTGCAGCTGGCGGGATGATAACTTTCTCTTCATTGCGTCTTCGATTCCCAAATCCCCGAAGATGCGCTCACAACTATCTAGACAATCTTGAACATCCGTGGCCGATTGCATTCCGTGGAACGCCTTCTCACCAAGACTAGTATAATCCTTATTAAGCTTGGCGAAATCGGCCTTAGGTGCCTGCACTACTGCGCCACCACCGTTAGCAGCATTAGGAACTGCTCTCTGAACATCCCTAAGCATCTCTCTCATGAAGTCAGTGAACATTGTCCTCATATCAGAAGCATTCCTATTATTGGCTCCTGAACCAGTATTCCTCGTATATCGACTCATCGTTCAATCTGTAAAGAGAAAACGATTAACCATCTCTTCAGTGGTGCCAGTGCAGTGCGACTTTATCCTTAGATATACTAATAGTATATATATATATATATATCTTTTGAAACCCCAAAATGTAACAAATACACCCTCTCATATACATACTATCTCTCCCTGGTGTCTTTCCCTAGGTTAACTACGCAACCTGGAGATCTGATACCCAGCCCGACCCGCACCAGCCGACATTTCCAATGAAATGCACTGTGTCGATGTCCAAATAGCACGGGACGATCATCAAAGGAAAAGGAATTTGAAACTATGAATCATCGAGGAACCTGTAGTATATCTCACAGCGCATGGAACAAAATAAAACAATAACATAACTTGATATAAAACAGGCGAGACAGTGCATAAGATGAAAACTAAACCATCATAGCAGCGGAAAATTCAAAATACAACTTATAATCCAAACCATCTTTATTACAACTTTTAAAACTATCTCTAAAGCAAAATAGGACGGTACACTACTAATGCCCAAAGTAGTGACCTGCAACAACATAGGGAGAATATATGGAAATGGTATGTATAAGCCTCCCGCTCGTCTTCGGAAAGCTACTCGTGCATAACCAGCTAACCTGTCTCTAGTTTGCTCGTTTAAAAGCACCCAGAGTAATAAGAAGATACATAAAACTCTGGGTCAGACAAAAGTCTGGTATGAGCGATAAGCAACAAAAATAGAACAATAACAGGTATACATAACCGTACCTGAACCTGGACTGCAACCAAAGAGTTAGCACAACAGAATGTACAATACTCTTAGGTGACACTAACACATGGTATGGAAATAATGGGGAGGAGGTGTGCATTTCATGGTGATAAAAAACATCAAACATAGCAATCATCCTCACATCTCTCGCTCAATGCGTAAAGTATACGATATCTACCACTTTGATCACCCAATTCTTTGCTACGATCACTCTGCCCCATGGAGTCATGACTGCTCCACTGCACTGATCCATAGCCATTAATCCTTGCCATGTCCACTCTGCCCCATGGATTCATAACAACTCCACTACACTGGCTCATAGCCTTGCTAGGATCACTTTGCCCCATGGAGTCATGACAACTCCACTGCACTGATCTGTAACCAATATCTGTCTCTCAGTGGTGAGTCAAAGCTATAGACATCGATAACCCCTTTGCACACGTCCCGCAGCAAAGTCCAACTCATGAAGTTAACTCATTGGTTCCCTTTTGGATCTTAAGTAATAACCTCCCATTTGGACTTCCTTTGCATCTTGGTTTTTGGTTCAATTGAAGTTGGTCTTCAGAAGAATTGTCGCGTAATAGTAGTAGAGGCTCAAATCCAGTTTGGTTCGGATATATATATATATATATATATATATATATAGTGTTTAAGTTCCCCGTCCAGTTCGGCCTAGTTTCACTTGTTTGATTTGGTTCAGAGATATAGTGTTATCCTCTGTTCGGTTCGGTCCTCCAGCTCCGGTTTGGTTTCCTGGTTCCGGTTCGGTGCTCCACCCCTTTCGCTACGGTTCGGTCCATATAAATCTGATCCCATGCCCTCCTACCGTTCTGATTCCAACTCCACTCAGCTTGAATGGCCTTCCTTTTTTCCCTTGCCTTTGCGCACTGCTGAAGATGCCACCACTCTGGTTCGGTCCGGTCCATCCGTTCTGATCCCCTCCACCAATCCGATTCGGATCTCTACAGCATTTCCAGCAAGCTTATATTGTCCTTTTTCGCCATACGATGGCGTTTTCAACAATTTTGACTTTACTAATCAATCATAAAACATCATAAAAAATAATAACAACATATGGGTTTAATTAAAAAGAAAAAAACATCAGGCATGTAGGTCATTTTTAGACCAAACATACCCAAAACCCATGTTTTCCCCTTAATCTCCTTAATCATGATTTAACCATGCGATTAGCAAAATATGTCCAAATTAACCCAAAATTTTATCAGACCCCTAAAATAATATTTAAGAATCTTTACATATTTTTCCAGAATTTTAACATGCATAATTTCGCTAATTATCACTAATCACCCCTAATTAGCCGTAATTAGTGAAAAAAAATGCAAATAACTCACCTTAGCCATAAATAGATCTTTAGATCTGAAACTCTACTATTTTGGGGCGTTTTCCAATGCAATACAGTAGCTCCAACTCCGATTTGACACTAATCTTCCTTGATTTGGTGTAGATTAAGCTAATACGCGATTAGAAAGCGATTTGAGATGAATTTAGAAGGTGGAGGCCATTGTTAGGGTTGAAGAGAGGTAAACGGTGGCTGTAAAAATGACAAAGAAAGGGTTCTCTAACCCTTTTCAGCCTTTATGTAACCCTAATCCCGAAATCCCTAAGAGGCCTAGTAGCTAATCACCCTAATTAGGCCCAGTTAAGATGTTTTTTAGCTTCTAAACCTTGTTTTAGCCATATCTCCCAAACAGTAAGTCCGTTTGGATAATGTGACCAATCTACAGAAAGGTAAACCATCATCTGAATCCAGTGGAAGTGGTTTCAAGTCAAAATCCTTACTAATAAAAAATTATAGGCGAAATAAGATTCGCAAGGGGCAAAATAGTCATTTGAATCAGCGAAAATCGTGAACATTGGAAATGATCCCAATAGTCGTTCCCTAAAGTTACACGACCATACGACTTCATATGTAAATGAAATAAATATTCTATGACCCTCCGATACATAAAATGCGGGTCGTTACACCCTATATGTAAATAGTACCTACCCCCTCCAGATTTACTTAACCCATCCACTATTCCAATCAATTTACTTAACCCTAACCTTAGTTCATTTCATATAATCCCTATGGATTAGTTTTGGTTAAGTAGTCCAATTCAATACCATGTCCATTTATGGTTTATAATGGGCTAGACCTCCCACATTAGGCTTACAATGTTTGGATGTTGGATATGCCGGTCGGGTCCGGGCAGTCTTATTCCATAGTTGGGCCTAACCACATGTCTTAGCCCGATTATTATTTGCTTACTTAGAACTCCCACATCAGGTTCAACATTAGTGGCTGTTGGATATGCCGGTCGGGTCCGGGTAGACATCCACCACTAATGCAACCTAACCTTGTGTCATAAGTACAATTACAATTCCTAATTGTAATTACTAGACATTCCATTTTTAATTGATTAATCTATTAATTAAGCCTTTCCCTTTATAGGTGTTAATGGCTGCTTTACCCAATAATTTGAATTATATGTCCAAAAATGCTCATATTCAAATTATGCCATTATTAACCCTTTTTCCCCCGTTCCTTAAATAGTGCCGTCATAAAATTGGCAGCATGCCTAGACTAGACAATAGCCTAGTCATAAACGATAATAGGGAAAATAATGGGAATATAACCAAAATGATCATCTTGGCATAAACATAAACTAGCATGATAATAAGGTGAACATACATGCTGGCATGGACATGAAATTGTCATCATAACAAGGTGGACATAAAACTGATGAACGGTTGGCGGTCAATTGATTCTAACATAACTATGATGTCACAATAAGCATAGTAAGATCTAAATTAGCAATTTAGATGTCCAGTTGGTTTAGATCATAACAAGCGGAATGTTTTTCAAAGCAAACTTTTCTTTATGAAAATTCTTTCTTTTAAAACCTTTTTGGAAATAATTTTCAAAAACTTTTATCCAATCCGGTAACCTTCAGCTCTGATACTAAGTGTGACACCCCACATCCGTTAATGTCACTCACTAAGCGAATGCATTAAGTTTCGTGAAGCATTATAGGTAAACAAACACAGATAATTACAAGACAGATATAAATAAGATAGCAGCGGAAATTTAATTTTTTATTTCAACATAAATCATAATACCGTGGTCCATAATACCATAAGTCACAAAAACCATTACAATAAAATAACTTTTGTCTTGCATCATCAGAGTACATAACGAAATAAAAAAAACATAATTCCCCAATTGAAAGAATTAAGAAATAGTAGAGACAAGAACTTGAGCCATACTTCAGAAGTAGTTCCTAGCAAGATGATATCTGAGTCTTGACTAAGCCTGAGTGTTTCCTCCCTGGGAACCTTTGGCGGGGGAGAAAGAAGGAGAAACAAAAGGGCCAGACATAAAGTCTGGTGAGTCTATTTACTTTCAACCAGTGAATAAATAAAAGTAACATGATAGGCATATGAAGTGGATAAGAGAGATCACTGCATAAATGGCAGGAGTGACATGGTAGACAAGGTAAGGTGTATACACTTCTCTAATGATTACTCTGCACTATTACTAGTATAACCAAAATGAGATGATCCTTTCCACTGCAAGGTGGTAGACTTTGGGAATATGTACAAAATATACCCTAACCACTACCCTAATCGATCGGCTCCCTACTCTGTAGATATTCTGTGTCAGCCCCATAGTAGGATGTATCGCGTCCTATGATGGCAACCCTTCACTGATATGCACAACCCCATATCTACTGGTGTCGCAGTCATCTTATCCCCCTCTGCCCGGCTCATGCATGCACATGGCCCGGTCGGTTTGGGTCGCCCATGTCGTCCTCCATGTTTGGATCTCTAACAATCAGTCAGTAAGCGTGTATCCTCTCTACCTAGTACAGAGTATTTTATTTGATACTAACTCCGGGTTACTGACTGAAATGGGTCCCACACAATATGATAGAAACTCTCCCCTTTATCTTGTATCCCCCACTAGTTTTTTCACTGACTATGTATACCACTAGGTATCTTTAATTACATAGCCCTATTCAGTTAGCTTACCTTAAAAAGGTGTCTTTAATTACATAACTTTATTATTTTCTCTGGTTATGTATACCACTAGGTGTCTTTAATTACATAACCTTATCGGGCTAAGTTCGTGGGCCTATATGCAAATATTACCCACCCCCTCCAGATTTACTTAACCCATCCACTATTCCATAACCCTAACCTTAGTTCAACATCATACAATCCCAATGGATTAAATTTGGTTAAGTAGTCCAATTCATTACCCTGTCCATCTATGGTATATAATGGGCTAGACCTCCCATATTAGGCCTACAACGTGTGGATGCCAGATATGCCGGTTGGGTCCGGGCAGTCTTATTCCATAGTTAGTGTAACACCCTACCTTCGTTAAGGTCACTCATAAGGGAATGCCTTAACTTTGGTGGAGCATTTTAGTAAACAGAACAGAAACTTACAAGACAGATAAAACAATAATTGAAAAATTTATAACTTTATTTCAACAGAAGCTTGGTTACATCCTTTCAAATCACAATATCAGAATTCAAGTACAAAATATCAGTCTTGTACAAAAGCCTTCAGAATGCATAGTTTAAAATCATAATCCCCACAGAAGAAGACAAGCCATACTTTAAGCACTGCAAGCGGAAGAAATCTGGATCAAGCTAGAGTATTCCCTTCTACAAAACCTGTGGGGGGGGGGGGGGAGAAACGGAAGAAAGGAGGCGAAACAACAAGGGTCAGACAAAAGTCTGGCAAGTCCAGTGATTTTCAGTTATGAACAGATAATAATAACATGACATGAAAATAAAATTGGTTGAGAGATAACTGTAATAGATGTAGCAGATATGATAGAAGAACAGAATGATATAAGTTATTGCTTTACACTTCTCTGCAATAATACTAGTATAACAGAATTAGGTGTCACCCTAATGTCTAAACTGAAACAGAAACAGGTACAGAATAATTTCCACGCTAGTAATGGGCCTTTACCACCCGATCAGAAACAGACAGAAGCAGAATGTAGCATAAGTTGTACACTACTAATTGGGCCTTTACCACCCGAACAGACGGTACCACACAGAAACAGACAGGTGTTGCCACCCAACAGAAACAAACGGTACCAACAGAAACAGACAGAACTAAGTGTACCCTAAAACCTTACCCCAAGCGATCGGCTCCCTAATACATAAATACCCTGTGCCAGCCCCACCGAAGGGTGTATCATTCCCTAAAGTGGCAACCTTTGAATGACACAGACCTATTTACAGATTTCACGACGTCTTACATCCTCAGAGGCAGACCGGGATCCATGCACGCACATGATCCGGTTGGAACGCACCATCAACACCCCTCGCCATTATCAGAATGAACCGCTTATAATTAGTTCAGTAAGCATGCCCGGACCCTACCTACTGTTGGGTCAAAGTTTTGATACCAGAAAGGGTTACTGACTAATATAGGTCCCAAACAACAGATGACACAAGTAATTCCCGTCCTATCCTTGTGTCCCCAGACTAACAGATTTCAGATTAACAAGTTCAGACATACAGAATTCAGATCAACTAGTTCACGGGTCAGACAAGTTTTAGACTAATGGATCAGATATACGGATTTAACATATTTACAGATTTGTCTAACTTTGTAATTGGGCCTACCGATTCACGGAACAGATTTATTAAACTCATCGGTCTAGTGGGTTTAACCCTATCCGCCCAACACGTTTTAGACATTATATTTATCTCAGATTTTCATTAATTAAATATTAATGCCCAGACCTCTCACATTAGACTGACAGTTTGCGGCTACTGGTTAGGCCGATTGGTTCCGGGCAGATTTCTGCCGCAAACTGAGTCTAACCTCGGGTTTCAAGCACGTTATGACTAACTTCTCACATTAGAACCTATTGTTTGCGGCCACTGGATGTGCCGGGCGGTTCCGGGCAGGATTACGCCACAAACTCATTCTAACCTCGAGTCAACCATGTTTATCTTTGCGGCCAATTAATTATTAATTTACCATTTATGCCCACGCCTAATATACATGTCAATTTTCATAATTATAGCCAATTCAGATTATGTCAATAACAGACTAAATATATCAACTCAACAGATATGGCAGATAACAGATTTAGCAGATTAGGCGACTTAACGGAATCATCAGATTAAGCAGTTTAGCAGATTTAGCATATAACAGTTTAGGCATCTTCAGCAGACTTAGCAGATGACAGATTTGGTATATGAACAGATATAGCAAATTATAGCAGAACTAGCAGATTAGGCAATATAACAGAACTAGCAAATTAGGCAATATAACAGAACTAGCAGATTAGTCCATATAACAGATTTAATCATTCCTTAAAGTTTCATAAACATATCTTGCCTAATTATAAATTTGGCCTAAGTTTGCATGCCTAAATAGTTGTCATGATTCACATTATGATCATATACCCCACGTTTCCATTGAATTTACATGGCATAGATTATGGTCATAATTTACCATATAACGCACATCTCAAATTTAGTTAAACTTGCCTAGTACAAAAGATTCACATATAAATTATACCAAATATAGCCATCGATTTCAATGCATGTCATATATTCAAAAATCTCCCACTTATGTGTTATTCACATTTAATAGTTATCAAATCTTAACATAAATCTTCACACCTAAGTCATATTCCCTTTTTATCCCAAATCATGAATCTCTATATAAACAATATGCCCAACAATCTAGAACTTTAAATTATAACAGATCTTTAATTCAAAAATATGCGTTATGTCCAATGTCTCAAGTCACATGTTAATATACAATGGTTCCTCTTCTTCCAATTCACAGAATATGCACAGATCTAAATCTAGTTTACAAGTTATGTCCTTTTAGTCACAGATTAGCCATGTCCAATTATGCCATCATTCATTATTTGTCCCAAAGTTTAACGTTCGTGCGTTAATCTCTTATGAGATTTGGCGCAGGCTCGGGGTAGCCTGGCTATAGAACAGAAAGAAGAAAGAGATATAGAATAAAATAGATCAGAACAGAACATACGCAATCTCAAATTCAGATTTACAATCATATCACAATTATAATTAAAGTTTATATCGTAAAATAACTGCACTTGCCTTGGTTGGATTCTAAATGAAAAAGGTGTTGTAGCTGTTCTCTTTTAATCCTAATCAGAATTGGAGGAAGAAGAAGCACAAGTCCTAGCTTAGGTTTCAACAGAGTAGAGACGCCATTGATTTATTTATTTTTAGAGAGGAAGAGAGCAATGGAGGCTAGAGAATTGTATATGAGATTTAGGTTTAGGTTAGGGATGTATATATCGGTTTAGGAAGTTATTTAGGACCATTAGATTAACCCTGAATCATGAGAACCATTCAAATGCAAAATCTGCATTTGAGCGAATCGGCCCACGGGATGACAGCCAAAGACCCTGGATTAACCCCTAGTCGACCCAGCGAGGCTCGGGTCGACCTCAAAAATGGGCCGGTTTGGTTATTCCCCCTCCCAATTCACTGTTTTGAACCTTTTTTGCATGTTTATTTATTTAATTTTTATATATATCTATATATATTTCTCTCATATGCATACAAACTTCAAGGCTTAATAACTTCTTCATAATTAACCATTTTTTTTATATATTCTACGAAAATACGAGGTGTTACATTCTCCCCTCCTTAAAGGATTTCGTCCCCGAAATCTTCAAGTTAAGAAGAATGTATCCTAACATCCAACATCCATCTACTCAACCATTCAATCACAGGCATCCATTGTCCTTAAAAGGTTTCTAATGCCGTATGAACATATGCAAAGTGTGTATATATGTTTCTTATCTAATGCAAAATCAGGCGGTCTACTGATCCAGTTGACCTCCTTAATGCGAATCATGTTAGTGTCATGAGTCCAAATATGTATGCAAGAAATCCTATTTGATACACATCATTTCTATATGAGTGCATAACCATTCATCCAAATGCAACATCCATGTGAGGAGTCAATCATTCTGCATCCACAAAAATTGAAAAATGCACACACATCCATATGCAGTATGAGAGTGTTTTTGAGCCGATCTAGTGCCTAGTGTGTGTATATGCATCCACGAGCAACCACTAGCAACCACTTGCATCCACTTGCAACCATCAAACATAACATGTCTCAAACACATGTTTACACCCATCAGTTTCTACCTAAAGTTCGAAGATTCGATTGATAGGATACAGTCGAATGATGGAAGCGAATATAGATAAGACAAAGACTTGGTTCCCATTAGACATTGGTTGAGAAAATAATTCCCCTAAGTATCAACCCCGAAGACCGAAATCAACATCAGATTGACACCCAGAGAATTACCTCCTTTAGACAATGTCAAAACTGGAAAGCATAATTATTCAAATATTTATAGACTACTGGTACAGATCAGGTTCCCTAATGATTCTTAGGAAGCTAAGCATGATAAAATCATATCCCACAAAAACTCAAAATGTATGCGTCATACTTGACGTCTAACATAGATATCCCTCAAACCCCAATCTATCATAAACAGATGAGTCATAACCCTTATCGGTTTGAGTCTACAACGGAATCAGAAACAATACTAGTATTAAAGTGCATAGTATCAATTACAAAATCAAAATACCAGAATCAGAAAGAGTCTTAACTCCATAATCAGATAAAGAAATTAAACCTACTATAGGAATTTTCCTACTTCTATCCTAGCCACTAGCCATAAGAGTGTTCGCCTGCTCTCCTTGTCCTCGTCTCTTCGGGCAGTCCCTAGTGAAGTGTCCCATCTCCCCACAGTTGAAGCACTTTTTCCCCTTCTTATCTTCAGACTTCTCATCCTTCCTTTGCGTTTCCTTTTTGGGCCCTGCTTTCTTATTCTGTGGTTCTTCCTTCTTTGTCTCTTTCGGGCCTTTGTCTTCCTCGTGCAATAGTGACATGTCCACCAATCTCTCGTAAGTCGCTCCCATGGGTACATGAGTCATGGCTAGGCTGTGCAGTTGCTCGTTCAATCCTTTAACAGAGCGAAGATCCTTTTTATGCTGAGTGTTGACTAAATCCAATTCGAACCTAGCTAGTTGGTTGAACTGGTTGACGTATTCCTTGACCGTCATACTTCCTTGCTTAAGAGATAAGAACTTTTCCAGTTGTAAACTTCGTTCAGCTTGCGAGAGGAATTTTGTCTCAAACCTTGTTCTGGAATCCATCCATGTCTCAACCGGCCTCTCGGCGTTAGTGACTTCCCACCAGTAGGAAGCTTCGTCTTTGAGCAGCCATACCGCCAACTGTACCTTCTGCCTATCGTCCACCTCGAAGATAACGAATAGATCCTCAGTTTCTTTGAGCCAGTTCCTCGCTTCTACGAATGATTCAGTTCCTTTGAATTCCTTCCCACCCATGGCCCTAAAATCTCTACAGATCTTTGAAAAAGTAATTTCACGAGGAGGGGGTGGAGGAGGAGGATCATTTGCTGGACCTGCGGCGGCGGTCCTAGCCTCAAGATATTGACGAAACCAACCGGGTACATGAACACCCTCTGGTATCTCAGATGCTTCAGACATGCTGAAACGAAAAAAAAGGAAAGATTCAATACAAAAAAAAGGACTGAAGGAAAGATATATGGCTCTTGGGGATCATGTTTTTCAAAATAAGCTTTATTTTTAAAAATACTTCCTTTCAAAACCTTTTTGAAAATAGTTTTCAAAAACTTTACCCAATCTGGTAACCTTCAGCTCTGATACCAAGTGCAACACCCCACCTCCGTTAAGGTCACTCACAAGGGAATGCCTTAACTTTGGTGGAGCATTTTAGTAAATAGAACAGAAACTTACAAGACAGATAAAACAGTACTTGAAAATTTTATAACTTTATTTCAACAGAAGCTTGGTTACATCCTTTCAAATCACAATATCAGAATTCAAGTACAAAAGATCAGTCTTGTACAAAAGCCTTCAGAATGCATAGTTTAAAATCATAATCCCTACAGAAGAAGACAAGCCATACTTTAAGCACTGCAAGCGGAAGAAATCTGGATCAAGCTAGAGTATTCCCTTCTACAAAACCTGGGGGGAGAAACGGAAGAAAGGAGGCGAAACAACAAGGGTCAGACAAAAGTCTGGCAAGTCCAGTGATTTTCAGTTATGAACAGATAATAATAACATGACATGAAAATAAAATTGGATGAGAGATAACTGTAACAGATGTAGCAGATATGATAGAAGAACAGAATGATATAAGCTATTGCTTTACACTTCTCTGCACTAATACTAGTATAACAAAATTAGATGTCACCCTAATGTCTAAACTGAAACAGAAACAGATACAAAATAATTTCCACGCTAGTAATGGGCCTTTACCACCCGATCAGAAATAGACAGAAGCAGAATGTAGCATAAGATGTACACTAGTAATTGGGCCTTTACCACCCGAACAGACGGTACCACGCAGAAACAGACAAGTGTTGCCACCCAACAGAAACAAACGGTACCAACAGAAACAAACAGAACTAAGTGTACCCTAAAACCCTACCCCAAGCGATCGGCTCCCTAGTACATAAATACCCTGTGCCAGCCCCACCGAAGGGTGTATCATTCCCTAAAGTGGCAACCTTTGAATGACACAGACCTATTTACAGATGTCACGATGTCTTACATCCTCGGAGGCAGACCGGATCCATGCACGCACATGACCCGGTTGGAACGCACCATCAACACCCCTCGCCATTATCAGAATGAACCGCTTATAATTAGTTCAGTAAGCGTGCCCGGACCCTACCTACTATTAGGTCAAAGTTTTGATACCAGAAAGGTTTAATGACTAATATGGGTCCCAAACAACATATGACACAAGTAATTCCCCTCCTATCCTTGTGTCCCTAGACTAACAGATTTCAGATTAACAAGTTCAGACATACAGAATTCAGATCAACTAGTTCACAGGTCAGACAAGTTTTAGACTAACGGATCAGATATACGGATTTAACAGATTTACAGATTTGTCTAACTTTGTAATTGGGCCTACCGATTCACAGAACAGATTTATTAAACTCATCAGTCTAGTGGGTTTAACCCTATCAGCCCAACACGTTTTAGACAATATATTTATCTCAGATTTTCATTAATTAAATATTAATGCCCAGACCTCTCACATTAGACTGACAGTTTGCGGCTACTGGTTAGGCCAGTTGGTTCCGGGCAGATTTCTATCGCAAACTGAGTCTAACATCGGGTTTCAAGCACATTATGACTAACTTCTCACATTAGAACCTATTGTTTGCGGCCACTGGATGTGCCGGGCGGTTCCGGGCAGGATTACGCCGCAAACTCATTCTAACCTCGAGTCAGCCATGTTTATCTTTGCGGTCAATTAATTATTAATTTACCATTTATGCCCACGCCTAATATACATGTCAATTTTCATAATTATAGCCAATTCAGATTATGTCAATAACAGACTAAATATATCAACTCAACAGATATGGCAGATAACAGATTTAGCAGATTAGGCGACTTAATGGATTCAGCAGATTAAGCAGTTTAGCAGATTTAGCATATAACAGTTTAGGCATCTTCAGCAGATTTAGCAGATGACAGATTTGGTATATGAAAAGATATAGCAGATTATAGCAGATTAGGCAATATAACAGAACTAGCAAATTAGGCAATATAATAGAACTAGCAGACTAGGCCATATAACATATTTAATCATTCCTTAAAGTTTCATAAACATATCTTGCCTAATTATAAATTTGGCCTAAGTTTGCATGCCTAAATAGTTTTCATGATTCACATTATGATCATATACCCCACGTTTGCATTGAATTTACATGGCACAGATTATGGTCATAATTTACCATATAACACACGTCTCAAATTTAGTTAAACTTGCCTAGTACAAAAGATTCACATATAAATTATACCAAATATAGCCATCGATTTCAATGCATGTCATATATTCAAAAATCTCCCACTTAGGTGTTATTCACATTTAATAGTTATCAAATCTTAACATAAATCTTCACACCTAAGTCATATTCCCTTTTTATCCCAAATCATGAATCTCTATATAAACAATATGCCCAACAATCTAGAACTTTAAATTATAACAGATCTTTAATTCAAAAATATGCGTTATATCCAATGTCTCAAGTCACATGTTAATATATAATGGTTCCTCTTCTTCAAATTCACAGAATATGCACAGATTTAAATCTAGTTTACAAGCTATGTCCTTTTAGTCACAGATTAGCCATGTCCAATTATGCCATCATTCATTATTTGTCCCAAAGTTTAACGTTCGTGCGTTAATCTCTTATGAGATTTGGCGCAGGCTCGGGGTAGCCTGGCTATAGAACAGAAAGAAGAAAGAGATATAAAATAAAATAGATCAGAACAGAACATACGCAATGTCAAATTTAGATTTACAATCATGTCACAATTATAATTAAAGTTTATATCGGAAAATAACTGCACTTGCCTTGGTTGGATTCTAAAAGAAAAAGGTGTTGTAGTTGTTCTCTTTTAATCCTAATCGGAATTGGAGGAAGAAGAAGCACAAGTCCTAGCTTAGGTTTCAGCAGAGTAGAGATGCCATTGATTTATTTATTTTTAGAGAGGAAGAGAGCAATGGAGGCTAGAGAATTGTATATGAGATTTAGGTTTAGGTTAGGGATGTATATATAGGTGTAGGAAGTTATTTAGGACCATTAGATTAACCCTGAATCATGAGAACCATTCAAATGCAAAATCTGCATTTGAGCGAATCGGCCCACGGGATGACAGCCAAACACCCTGGATTAACCCCTAATCGACCCAGCAAGGCTCGGGTCGACCTCAAAAATGGGCCGGTTCGGTTATTCCCCCTCCCAATTCGCTGTTTTGAACCTTTTTTGCATGTTTATTTATTTAATTTTTATATATATCTATATATATTTCTCTCATATGCATACAAACTTCAAGGCTTAATAACTTCTTCATAATTAACCATTTTTTTTAATATTCTCCGAAAATACGGGGTGTTACAGTTGGGCCTAACCTCTTTTCTTAGCCTGATTCGTATTTGCGTACTTAGACCTCCCACATTAGGTTCAACATTAGTGGCTGCTGGATATGTCGGTCGGGTCCGGGCAGACTTCCACCACTAAGGCAACCTAACCTCATGTCATAAGTACAATTAAAACTCCTAATTGTAATTACTAGACATTCCATTATTAATTGATTAATCAATTAATTAATCAATTAATTAAGCCTTTCCCTTTATAGGTGTTAATGCCCGCTTTACCCAATAATTTGAATTATATGTCTAAAAATGTTCATATTCAAATTATGCCATTATTAACCCTTTTCCCCCGTTCCTTAAATAACGCCCTCACAAAATTGGCAGCATGCCTAGGCTAGACAATAGCCTAGTCATAAATGATAATAGGGAAAATAATGGGAATATAACCAAAGTGATCATCTTGGCATAAACATAAACTAGCATGATAATAAGATGAACATAAATGATGGCATGGACATGAAATTATCATCATAACAAGGTGGACATAAAACTGATGAACGGTTAGCAGTCAATTGACTCTAACATAACTATGATGTCACCAGAAGCATAGTAAGATCTAAATTAGCAATTTAGATGTCCAATAGGTTTAGATCTAACATGATAACACAAGGTGATAAATTTGATCACATATTTCAGATCTAGAGGTTAAAATAGATCTAACATGATAACACAAGGTGATAAACTAGATCACATAATTCAAATCTAGAGGTTAAAATAGATCTAACATAATAACACAAGGTGATAAATTAGATCACATAATTTAGATCTAGAGGTTAAAATAGATCTAACACCACTAGGGTGACATAATAGCATGTTTAGATCTAAATATGAGTTCTCATGTCCAATTTACAACATATCTAAGTTGATCGCAATATGACAGGTGAAAGGTGATGATTAGATCTAACCAATGTTGCAACTATCAAAATTAATACATTTACATTCACCACAACATAGTAACAAGTGAAGATCCACATAGGCAATATAATATAATAACCACGATTGCATTAGATCTAAAGAATTATATCTATCATGGCATAGTATAAGATCTAACAATAGCATAGATTCAAGGTTTAAAATGTATCCAAATCACAGTCTTTCATAATTTACTTCTATTCATTTAAACCTAAAAATAACTAGAAACTCACAGCGTTAGGTTTAAGGAATAGAGAAAGAATGGATCTTGGATTTCTGGATTTGATCTGCCTTAGTTGATAGAAGAAGATAAGGGATCTAGTTCAATTCACACACTAGTAGAGTATGGCCGCCATTGATTCTTTGTGAAGAAAACAAGAAAATTGAGGTATATTTATAGCTGTGGAACCCTCTAAAACCGACTGCCACATAAGCACTAGGGTGAATCAGGTTGCGGGTCGCCTCCCACTTGGAAAAAGGCCCGAATACCCAAAAACTCCTATGGGCGCACTTTACAGGTGCGCCAATGTAAAATTGCCTTGGCGCACCTGTAAAGTGCGCTACTTATAACTGGTTTAAATGTCAAACTTTTATCGTCCATAACTTCTTCATATTTATCTGTTTTACGCAAACTAGGTGTCTATCCTGACCAGAATTTCGAGATTAACGTAATGACATAGTCTGTTTCCCTTAATTCTTAATATTAAATTAATTATTATTTAATTTATCCTCTTTAATGTTAACAAAATTACGGGGTGTTACACTCCGCCACCAAACAGATATATATTTAGTGAAGATCAACAAATACAGTTCGAAATACAATGTGTAACGACCCGCATTCTACGTATCGAAGGATCGTAGAATATTTATTTCTTTCACATACGAAGTCGTATGGTCATGTAACTTTGGGAGACGACTATTGGGGTCATTTCCCATGTTCATGATTTTTCTCGGTTTTTAAATGACAGTTTTGCCCCTAGCTAATGCTATTTTGGCCATAACTTTTGACTGGAAAGGAATTTTGGCTTGGAACACTTCCATTAGATTTGCTTGATGGTTTACAATTCCGTAGAGTGGTCACATTAGCCAAACGGACTCACCGTTTGGGAGATATGGATGAATCAAGTTTCAGATAGTGAAAAACAGCTTAATTGGGCTTAATCGGGTGATTAACAGCTAGGCCCAATGGGGAATTTCGGGATTAGGGTTATAAGGGGATTGAAATCAGTTAGAGAACGATCTTATCTTCATTTTTCAGCCGCCACTTTCATTCTTGAAACCCTAACAATGGCCTCCAACACTCAAATCAACTTCTAATCACTTTCTAATCGAGTTTTGGCTTAATCAACATCAAATCAAGAAAGATCTTCACCAAATCAGTATTAGAGCTGCTGTTAGACATCAGTATTCGCCCAAATCAGTGAGGTTTCAGTTCTGAAAATTTAATTTGTGGCCAAAGTGAGTGATTTACATAGTTTTGCACTAATTACGGTTAATCAAGGGTAACTAGTGAAGATTTGCGAATTTATACACTAATAATTTCTGGAAAAATATTTAAAAATTCTTAAATAATTTTGTAGACCTCTATTAGAATTTTGGTTTAATTTGATTAAGTTTTGCTAATCATATCGTTAGTTTTGCCTAAACATGCTTAAGGAAAAATATGGGATTTTGGGTATGTTTGCTCCATTTTACATGTTAAGATTGTTGTTTTGGTGTTTGTGGTTGATTATACATGTTGATATGACAGTATGGTATGTTTTGTGATTGATTAGAACTGTTAGATTGGTCGAAAACGCCATCGTACGGCGTAAAACAGTCGTTGGAAAGTCGCAAGAAATATGCAGGGTTTCGAACTGGATCAGATCGGATTATTGGGCTCGGATCGGATAGGGGAACCGGGCAAGTGAACTGGATTCGGATTGGAACTTAGCATAAGGGGCTTGGCGAGAAGGAAGGCCATTTGCTTAGAGTTGGAGATGGACAGGGGATCAGATCGGAGGAACCAAAAAGGATGGGATCGGATCGGGCGAATGAAAGGGATAGGATCGGATCAAGCGAATGAAGAGGGACGGGATCAGATCGGGCGAATGTGGAGGGATGAGATCGGATCAGACATCGAGGAGGGAGCAATCACCGAACCGAACTAGGAGGCAACCACCGAGCCGCACCCATATAGAGGGCATCCGAACCGAACCGAGCTAATGGGAAACATCTTAACCGAACCGCACCCAGGAGCATACGAAGAGGCACTAGACCGAACTGAACCGATGAGGACTGGAGCACTGTGCATACCCAAACCGAGTGCTATTACTACTACGCGACGACTTTCTGAAGACCAACTCCAATTCGATCAAAACCCGAGATGCAAAGGAAGTCCAAATGAGGAGCTTTAACTCAGGATCCATTTGGGAACCAATGAGTGAGCTTCATGAGTTGGGCTTTGTTGCGGGACGTGTGCTAAGGGGTTATCGATGTCTGTAACTTTGAATCACTATGTGTAGGGAGTACGTGAACGGATTCAGGGCCACAGTGGCCTAGGTATGACTAAAGGGCTATAGACCAATGAAGTGGGGTCATTTGTAAAGATTGGTTATGACTCCATGGGGTAAGCTTGGTAGTAGCAGTAGTTGTACAAGTCGAACTCCGTCACTACTTCCATGGGTCTAGTGATTGACAGTGGTGGACATCGTATGCTTTACGCACTGAGTGAGAGATGTGAGGATGGTTTCTATGGTTGATTTGTTTGCCATCATTATGACATGCACACCCCCACCCCCGTTATCCTTACAATATCTGTTCAATGGCACCTTAGAGTATTGTACGGTATGTAGTGCTAACTCTTTGGTTGCAGGTCCAGGTTCAGGTATGGTTTAGTATACCTGTTATTGTTCTGTTTAGCTGCTTATCACTCATACCAGACTTTTTGTCTGACCCAGAGTTTTATGTCTCTTCTTATTACTCTGGGTGCTCTCATGGCAGACTAGAGACAAGTTAGCTAGTGATGCACGAGTAGCTGATCCGGAGGCGAGCAGGAGGCTTCCACGTATGATATATATAGATATTCTCCCTGTGTCGTTGGTGGTCACTACTTGGGCATTAGTAGTGTACCTCCCTTATCTTGATTTTACCTTTAGAGACAGTTTGAAAAGTTGTAATAATGATGATGTGGAACATAAGCTGTATTTGGATTTTCCGCTGCTATGATAGTTTGTTTTCAGCTTGTGCACTGTCTCACCTGTTTTATGTCAAGTATATGTTATGATTATATTTTATTCCATGCGCTGTGATACATTCTACAGGTTTCTTTATTAGTTCCTTCGTCTTCTTTCCTTTCTTTGGCGATCGTTCCGTGCTAGTCGGGCATGTGTACAACGCACTATTGGAGGAAATGTCGACTGGTGCGGGGCGGGCCGTCACACAATGTTAGACATGTAATCATGTCTTTAACCGAGTTAAAGAACTAATGTCATTTAAAACATAGTTCACGATAAACCCAAAATCACATTCCAATAATTAAGGAATCCTCATAGAAAACAGATCAATATATAATCGATATCAATTTTTGTATCCAACTAATAATATAAATGGAATAACGACAAAGCCATTTAAATTCCATATATATTAACATTCTTCCTCCACAGAAGCTCAATTCGATTATTACCAAATCGAATTCCATTCCATTCCAATTTATTTTATTAAATAGGACAATTTTACTTTGGAAAATTTCATTAAATCTTAATGAAAGAATTATAAATTCCAAAACATCTCTTCACTGTTAATTGGGTTAAAGAATAAGTGTTATTTTAAACTTGGTTCACGATAAACCCAAAATCCAAGTCTTAATTCAATTCCAATTAAATATTAATTAATTGGTAAACTTCTCTAAATCTTAATTAAAAGAATTATTCTTTTCTCAACTGGGTTTAAGAACAGTGTTAATGAAGGTACCATTCACGACAAACCCAAAATCCAATTTAATATTAAAACATGACTATGAATAGAAATTATATCGGCTTATATTCAATATCAAATTCTGAAACTAACAGATATCGTATTGGGAATAACGATATCTGTATCTTCCGAATTCCCATAATAATATCCGTATAACCACGGAATCCAATATTGAAATATTCCGAAGATTATATTTATTTATTCCATTCCAATTTATTTATTGGAAGATTCTGGTTATTTTAAAACCATTTCAAATCCAATTTGTTTCTTTTAAAAATATTGGATTATTATACTAGTTAATAAGTAGTTCATTTTGGTAAAAATATATTTTTATCTTTACAAACGTGGAATTTTTCATCCCAATTCTTTTCAAATAATTTATTATGATTTTATACAAATTATTAATATTTTTAATAATTTTATTAAGGCCCATTCAGTCGATTTCCATAAACGGACATCGAACTGCACTTACAATGACCTTTTCCAATTTTGATTTGTACGTATTTCCAAATCCAACCGTTAGATTTCAAATCTCTTATATTCGTTGGAAACCCCTTTTCGATACAAACCCAACGGTTTCAGTTTTAGGAGAATCCGACGGTCGGATCTCCCGCAGTGTCAATTCGAAGTCAGTGGTCGAAATTCGCGAACGGTCGCGTGCGGCGCATTCTATTTAGGCCATTATATTATTTATATAATATATATTTCATTCAAAACGTATTTTATAAATTCGTTTTAATTTCGATTCCCACTTTCACTTCAATTTTAAATCAAAATTGAATTCTCCTTATCATTATAATATATAATTGATAGTATTTTCCAAAATATTATATTTTGAAATCATTTCCTTTTCGATATTCATCATAAAAATGAATAAAATCGATATAAATATCGTTCGCGTCTAAATGGCGCATATCTAACCAATGTGGCTTCACATATTTCAATATTTTTGTGTCCATCCCAAATCGGACATAAAAATCATATTTTAACCCTTTATAGAATATTATTTTAAAATATTCGTTATTTTTAAATATTCGTTCTTTCTGTATTGGAATCAGACACTGTCAATTACCATATAATATTATATATATGGATTTCACACACACATGTACACAACAATAATTATACACAGTCAACCATCATCCAGAGTGCATTACACAACTGCATAAGCATTAAATATAAATAATTAACGCTTACAGCAGTCTGTCAACCAATCGATTGACATACAATTAAACAATTGGGATTAGTGTACGTCAAATATCATCCCAATACCTGTGTGAGGTTTCAACCAACAAATTATTATTATTATTTGTGCACTTGGGCGATGTGTAAAAATTATCGTCCCAATCGATATCACAAAAATAGGCGAGTATAAACAAGTCGTCCGATTTGTAAATGTGTAAACTTATTTTTAACTATCCAATAATTGTTTTATTTATCGCAGTTATAAGCGAAAAATAATATTTTCAACTAACTGAATTTTTCTAACACTTTTTAAAAAAAGTCGGCAGCATAACGACACGATACTAGAACCGGAACAAGGTCTAGCTTTATCCCTCGCCTAATACTAGCTCGCGCCATGCACATACCAATTCCAATCAATTCGGTTCACATCCCAAACCAAATTCAAACAAATAAATATATCAAAACAAACAACCAAACATCCATGGTTTCAAACAAAGGTGTCGGGTGCTACTAAGCACCGTCTGCATTCTAGTATATTTTTAACTATAAACAAAAATAGAGTGAGAAGTTCTCACCTTTGGTTTCCACTTCGTCATTCTTTAGCGGACGATTTGGACTCTGTTCTGCTTCCCGTCAGTTTCATCGTAATCTATTTCACGCGGTTTATGTTAAAAATCACATTTTTAACCAAAGATCTTTATAAATAAAAATCGTATTTTTATTCCTATGTTATCTACGTAAAAATCATATTTTTATTCCTATGTTGTCTACATAAAAATCATATTTTTATTCCATCACATATAAAATAAAACTGATTTTTTTACAACAAATTACATTGAATAAAAATAAATAAATAAAAACTCATTTTTTATTCCACTTTTGGACATCGACTAGAGCTAGGGGAGGCGGAGGCTGGCGCGGGGATGCGACCAGGTGGTGGTGGTCTGCGGTGGCCGTTGGTGGCGGTTTAGGGGTTTTGGGGATTAGGGATTTGTATTGGAGAGTGGAGGAGAAAAAGGAGAGAGAGGGAGGAGGAGGCGCCTGAGGCTGAGCCGCCGTTGGCGGCGGCGGCGGGTAGGGGAGTCGCGGCGGTGGCGCGACGCTTGGAGGAGGGGCAACGTCGATCTGGGTATCACGGTTTTCTGCGTATTTGTTCTTCTTCTTTTGAAAATCAGGTTTGAACGATGGATTTGGGGGGATGGTTTTGACCGGTCATAAAGAGGAAAAGGGGTTTTGATCCAATTTATTTAAATATATATATATTTACTTCTAAAAAGTGGAATTTTCTTTCAGACTTCGAATAAAACCCAACGATTGTTGCCCCTAGCTAATTATCCCCACTCCGGACACAATAGGATATGTCCCATAAGCCAATTCGACTGTTACGCTCGGTTTTCATCAAAATTAAAACACAAATCAATATATATTGAATTTAAAAGTATATTTTAATTTATTGGGGCCACATACTAACTCCAAAAACTCCAGAAAAATAAATCTAGCTATGTTTGACGATACGGTCATAACAAAACTACTTTTGTCAAGTTTGGAGACTGTTTGAAAAACGATCATCTTTCAGTCGATCAAATTCAAATTGAAATTGCCAAACACGTTTAAATCCACTACGCTTACATATTGATTCCAAAATTATGAAAATTGGAATCTAGCAATAATTTGACATTCCGGATCTAACAAAAGTGGTTTCATCGAAAATGGAGCTCGTTTGCAAAATGGCCATTTTTAAGGGCTATATATATATTAAAATATATATAAATTCCATAGCGACTATTCTGAATTTTAAACTGGACATACCTTTTTATTCCCGTTATGAAATCTGGATTTTTCACATTCGTTAGAAAGATATTTTTAAACAGATTCAAATATTTTTTGTTTTACTGAAATCTGGTTTATTTTGAATCTTGTACATTCATTTGAAATTTAAAATCGAATTTTCAAACTACCGCGCTATTTCAGGCTCGTTATATAATTAAAATAAATTTATTCGTTCTAACTTTGATTCTAACTTTGATTCAAAATAAATTTTTAGTCGTTATTATTTAAAATAAATCATTTTAAATATTCAAAATGTAGTAAAATTGCTAAAATAAATTTTTTAAATTGCTTTTGAAAATCCGGGTTGTTACATACCAATATCAAAAATCTCCTATATTTATTAAGTCTCTTGGAATAACCAGAGATATTAAATTAAAATATAAATCACCCTTGGATTATTCTAGGTGATTTTAATATTACAATTAATGCATATGAAAAGAGAAGGGTGAATTTCTTACTGAGAACTGGTTTATTGAAACAACTCTTATTGGAAACAACTCTTATTGGAAATAAGGTGAATTTAGAGGACACTATAAGCTGGATAAAATACTTAAGAATAAAAATTTTAAGAGTATGCTACCTAGCCATAATTTTTTTTCCTCATGCACAAGCCACAAGAGATCACACTTCAATTCAACTACTTCTCTCAAAGTTGCAGAGAAAATCTACTTTTAGATTTATTGATGGTGAGGTTTATGATGATAGTACCGTGGACATAGTGAAAGAAGCCTTAAGTTAAAAACTGAAGGCAGTGCACAATATAAGATTTTTAAAACTTTGCAAAATACGAAAAATAACTTGAAAAACTGGAATCATAGCAGAAGAAAAAGTGAAATAAAGCAAAGTTGAGAGGAATGTGTGAGACTGAAAAATGATCATGACAATGATTGCACAGATAGATTGGCGGTAACATCCCGAATTTTTTAATGGTCGCATAAATAAATTTGTTTTATATTTAATTATCGATTTGGTAATTTAAATGACTTGAATTAAATAATATTGAATATTTAATTTATATAAATAGTGGAGTAATATATTTATTTCCGAAATAGTCGGAAATAGTTGAATTTGCAATATTTGTGAATTGAATGATGTAAGAGATGTAATTCAGTTTAGAATTGAATTATAATAATAGGTTTATTATTCAAACAAAGTTTGAACATATTAATTTTAATATAATTATAAATGAACTCGTAATGTCACGGTAATTCGTAGTCATACGTTTTGAACTTTAAATGAATGTTGAAGATTCGTTATAAGTCGAAATTCTTTGAAACAAGAATCATTCGTGTAGCATCCCAGAAAATCCGACTCTCGAATTTAGACACTAATATATCCCGTGTCCAAACTCAAGTATCGAAAACGCAGAAAGCTGGAAGAAAGAAGCTAAAGGGTGAGATATGGAAGAAAAAAAGTTAGGAATAGAAGGATGAGAAGAAGAAACAACACAGAATCAGAGTCTCATATCGCAGCAGAACAAAATATAATATAGAAATAATCTTAATTGAGAGCATAAAATAATACTTACAAACATCATAGTACATCAATATATTTGGACAATTATAAATATTTGTCCTTATATACACTACACAACGGAATACAGAATATGAATCATACGTCCGGGATTCTCCAACTCATCTTTCGACTTCATAGCATCCGATAACCTAAAGCTATAAACTCGGTCTGACTGAGCCTATTTGCAAAATCATACGGAATGTCAGTCTGGAAGACTTTTAGTGGGAAAACTCATACAACAACAAACTTGCTTAATTTTAGCAAATTCTTTGAAAGAAAAGGATAATCGTAAGACCAAATCCATACATAAATACGAATCGTTTTTACCTTACAATAAACCAAAACATTTTTAAATCATATATTTTCTGATATTATAATAAAGTCTAAATATAAATAAATAACAATCTAGCAGAACGCTTGCATCTCATTCTCTACATATATAGTATACAATCAAAACCGCGGCTCTTATTGGAGAATGGATTTCCAAATATGGCAAGGTATGGGACCACCTTCTGTCAATGTACTTCCGAAGATGGATACATTGGGGTTCAACAAGAACATCTTCCAACCCAGCTAAACACGACCGACCACTCACTTCTCTTGAGTGTTCCGAATATATCATCACCACGGTTGGGAATAGCCAACTGCCGAACACATATAAAAATAAAAGGGATAACCGAAGGCATTTGATTTCTCCAGATCAGGTAATGATATTTAATGGGTGAGACCCACTTAACCATGCGACCTACCCGATTTTATACCATTTCCCGGTTGATAAGGCTTGAGGTTATAAACTCTTTTGGAACATCTGGCCACCATTCACTTCGAATGCCACATCGTCAGATCCACCAGAAAATCACTAATTGACGTCCACAAAATTACTCTAGTTGTTAAGCTAAGAGAATGGCCATTTTTTCCCATAAGTATGGTATGTTTGAAGAAATCAACGTATGCAATCCCTTTCGAAATACTATGTCAGGTATCCGTCCATACAAGTTGTCCTGGGACTGGACAAACCGAAGGCACCCTCCTACCACATCCTAGGAATCACCCTATAGATCGGCAGCGAGTAGTCCTTGCAATACGTAAATTCCAACCACGACAGAATCACAAATTATCTCTAGGGATTAACCAGAGATTTGTAAGTAATTCTTTCGTTTTATATGAAGATATACAGTCTTCAATTGCTCTATCTCGATTAGCATCTTCCACGTATTTGTATTTATCGGCCAGAATGGTTTTCGAATATAAATTCAATCCCAGTCTTTCTATACTAATAATGTATAGGTCAGATTTGATAGTCGGTTATTTAACTATCAAATAAAAAACATTCATCCATAAAAATAATATAAATTCACTGATTTAGTACCCAGTATCATTTAGCCTCTTTAATTAACTCATCGTTAATTAAAATTCTAAATCGTCCAAAATTTGGAAAACATTCCACTTTTCTTATTTAATATGAGAATATTCGATTATAATTTCACTCTACTCCATTAGCTCCTCATTGTAAATTGGTAAGTGAATAAATCTCTAAGTATACAACCCCGAAGGCCGAAACCAACATCAGATTGACACCTCGAAAGTTACTCCACTCAACCAGCGTAGATTCTAATTTCTTACAAACTGTATCATATTCATTCGAAAAAGACATTTATCAATCTTTAAATACATTTACTTAAATTAAGTGTTAAGCAAACTATTATTTAACTTTTTATATTAACCTAAACCATCCTTTAAAAACAATTTACACAAACCTTGATTCTATTTAAAATAAAATTTCTTATAAAACTTCTTCAAACTTATTTTAATCTTATCACAATAAAACTTCATTTCTTACTTAAATGTGTGATTTTAAATTGAATACTTATAACTTAACTTGCCTAACCATTCAATTCAATTTGGATTTCCCTTCTAATTTCCATTTCATATCTTCATATTTCCAAGCTTCCGTTCGTTCACAAACAAAATTAAAGTTTATAGCTTTATCAACTTATTTCAATAATTGAAATCATTTGAAACACATTCCATAAACTTGGTTTTTAACACTTCGTCAAATCTTGGATTTTATAAATCCAATTAAATAGAATTCCAATAAGAATTCACTTTAAATTTCAATTTAAAATTTAACTAATTTTAATATCAATTCACTTAAAATTTCATTTAAAAATAAACAGGGCCTTATGATTTTACTCACCTCTATTAATTTACTTTTAATTTGTCACTTTGATTAGTGTTAAAATAAAAATGGTTTACTTTATCGTCAATAACCTCCATTAATTAACTTATAATAAACTAACTTAATAACCAAATTTAGTTAAACCCATTAACTTAGTCAACACAAACACGAATTAATCATTACTCAAATCCCACTTAGTCCTTCTATTTAAATTAATTACTTAATAATATAATTAATTTAAATAATCCCATTTGCTTTGATTATTATTAAATAATAATTCATTTTCAAACATTTATAATAATGGTTTATGTGACGACCCGCCCCGCACTAGCCGACATTTCAATGAAAGTGCGTTGTGCCAATGTCTAACCAGCACGGGACGGTCGCCAATGAAAGGAAAGGAAGGGTATTTGAACTAACAAGGAACCTGTAGAATGTCTCATAGCGCATGGAATAAAATATAATAATAACATACTTTGACATAAAACAGACGAGACAGTACATAAGCTGAAAACTAAACATCATAGTAGCAGAAAATCCAAATACAGCTTATGTTCCACATCATCATTATTACAACTTTAAAACTGTCTCTAAAGCAAAAGAAAGGAAAGGTACACTACAAATGCCCAAAGTAGTGACCAGCAGCGACACAGGGAGAATACATGTAGATAATATGTAGGAGCCTCGTGCTCGTCTCCAGTACAGCTATTCGTGCACAACCAGCTAACCTGTCTCTAGTCTGCCTATTTAAGAGCATACAGAGTAATAAGAAAAGACATAAAACTGTGGGTCAAACAAAAGTTTGGTATGAGCGATAAGCAGCAAAACAGAATAATAACAAGTATACTAAACCATACCTGAACCTAGACCTGCAACCAAAGAGTTAGCACTACATACTGTACAATACTCTAAGGTGCCACTAACATATGGTATAATACGGGGGTGGGAGTGTGCATGACATAGTGATGGAAAACAATCAAGCATAACAACCATCCTCACATCTCTCACTCAGCGTAAAGCATACGATATCTACCACTCTAACCACCCATTCCTTGCTATGATCACTCTGCCCCATGGAGTCATAATGACACCACTGCACTGATCCATAGCCACTAGTCCTTGCTATGTCCACTCTGCCCCATGAAGTCATGACGACTCCACTGCACTGGCTCATAGCCATGCTACGATCACTCTGCCCCATGGAGTAATAACTACCCCACTGCACTGATACGTAGCAAAGTCCTTTGCATAGTCCCGCAGCAAAGTCCAATCATGAAGTTAACTCGTTGGTTCCCAACTGGATCGAGTTCTACTTCCTATTTGGACTATCTTTCCATCTCGATTTTGGTCTTCATCCAGATCGGTTCGGATATGTGTAGTGCCTCAATCGCCATCAGTTTGGTTTTGTGCCTGTAGTCCACGTCTGGGTTTGGTTCATGGTGTTCCTCGTGCGGCTCGGTTCGGAGGAGGCAGTGGTACACAGTGCTTATTCCTCCTTGGTTCGGTTCGGTGGTTGCTTCCTGGTTCGGTTTGGTGGCTCTCTTTCTCCAGATGTTGGTTCGGTTTGATGTAAATCTATGGTTCATGGTTCCTTCCTTCGAAATACTCTGATCCGATCCCGCTGTCCTTCATTAGCCCGATCCGATCCCGCTCTACTTCATTAGCCCGATCCGATCCCAATCCAACTATAGTGGCCTTCCTTTTCGCCATGCTTTATCTTGTGCCAAGTTCCAGTTCGGTTCGGTACTCTTTTGCCCAATCCACTATCCGATCCGAGCCCCTTTAACCGATCCGATCCGAAACCCTGCACAATCTTCCTTCGACTTTTCTAGCGACTGTTTTACTCCATACGATGGCATTTTCGACCACTCTAACTTTTCTAATCAATCACAAAGCATACCATACAGTCATAGCAACATAGAGAACTAACCATAAACACCAAAACAATGAATTAACACGTCAAAACGGATCAAACATATCCATAAACCCATATTTTCCTCTTAAGCATGTTCAAGCAAATCTAATGATAGGATTAGCAAAACTTAACTAAATTAACCAAATTTTCTAACAGAGGCCTAAAACAATATTTCGAAATTTATAAATATTTTTCCAGAATTTAATCATGTATAATTTCGCTAATTAACACTAATTACCCTTAATTAACCATAATTAGTGAGGAACTATGCAAATAACCCACCTTAGCCACAAACAAAATACCAAATCTGAAACCATCCTCTGTTTGGCGATGTTCCCAAGGCGATACAGCAGTCCTATCCTTGATTTGGTGCTATTTCTCGTTAATTTGGTGAAGATTAGGCTAATACTTGACTAGAAAGTGATTAGAGGTGATTATAGATATTGGAGGCCATTACTAGGGTTACAAAAATGAAAGTGGCAGCTGAAAAAGTGTCTAAATTTTTTTTCCTAACCCTAATCAACCCCTATATACCCTCATTCCCGAAATTCCCCGTTGGGCCTAGCTATCAACTACCCAATTAAGCCCGGTTAAGCAGTTTTTCACCTTCTAAACATTGTTTCAGCCATATCTCCCAAACGGTGAGTCCATTTGGCTAATGTGACCACTCTACGGAATTGTAAACCATCATCCGAATCCAATGGTAGTGGTTTCAGGTCAAAAATCCTTACCAATCAAAAGTTATGGCCGAAACAACATCAGCTAGGAGCAAAATGGTCATTTAAAAATCGGCAAAAATCATGAACATGGGAAATGACCCCAATAGTTGTCTCCCAAAGTTACATGACCATACGACCTCGCATGAGAAAGAAATAAATATTCTACGATCCTCTATTGCGTAGAATGCGGGTCATTACATTCTCCCCCCTTAAGAAATTTCGCCCCCGAAATTCCTTAACTAAGAAACAAGCAAAGGACCCCGCATGCCTATCAACCATTCACCACAATCATACATACAAAAACAAACAAACAAGTCTATACTAGCATGCGGAAAACTAAGTCGCAATTAAAATCTTACCTGGAAAAGAGTTCTGGATACTTCCTCCTTATGTCCTCCTTTATTTCCCAAGTACAGTCTTCCTCATCCTCACCTCACTGAACTTTGACTAGTTTCACCGCCTTCCTTCGAAGCTGCTTCGTATCGTTCCCAACGATACGCATAGGCCCGCGGTTCCCAACCGCCTCGGGTTCAATCTCGATATCGCCTAACTGATCCGGTGAAATAGTCACACTAGAGTCGTGCACAAACTTCCTTAACTGGGAAACATGAAATACATGGTGAACTCCTGCCATCTTCTCTGGTAATTCAACTTTATACGCCAAATTCCCAACTGTTAGAGAACTGGGAATGGTCCAACAAATCTTGGTGCTAACTTGCCTCTCCTACCAAATCGAATCATGCTCTTTAACAGAGAAATCTTGACAAACACCAAGTCGCCAATGGAGAACTTTAAATCTCTTCTCCTCTTATCAGCATAACTCTTCTATCTATCTTGGGCAGTCTTCATTCATTGTCGAATAATCTTGATCTTATCTGAGGTTTCTCTTATCACAACTGGTCCAAGCACATACTTCTCACCAGTTTCTAACCAACATGACGGTGAGTTGCACGATCTTCCGTACAAAGCTTCAAATGGGGCCATACCAATACTGGATTGATAACTATTATTATATGAAAACTCTACTAGATGCAAATGGTCATCTCATGATCCACCAAAATCTAATATGCATGCTCTCAAGAGATCTTCTAACACTCGATTCACCCTCTCTGTCTGACCTTCAGTTTGAGGATGATACGCGGTACTGAGATGTAATTCTGATCCTAACGCTTCTTGTAAGCTCTTCCAAAATCCACTAGTAAACAACGGATCTCGGTCACTCACAATGCCTTTGGGTATTCCATGAAATCTTACTACCCACTTCATATATAGTTCAGCTAACTTAGTTTCCATTCTATTCGACTTAACGGGTATAAATCTTGCACTCTTGGTCAATCGGTCCACAATCACCCAAATGCTATCATGGCCCGATCTAGTTCTTGGTAAGCCATCAATGAAATCCATTGAGACTTGTTCCCATTTCCATTCTGGAATTTCTAATGGTTGCAACAAACCACTAGGATTCTTTTGCTCAGCTTTAACTAGCTGGCAATTCATGCATTTGGATATAAACTTTCCAACGTCTCTTTTTACTCCTTCCCAGTAGTAGGTCTGCTTCATGTCTCGATACATCTTGTTACCATCGGGGTGTATAGTCAGTTTTGAGTGATGACATTCTCTAAGCACTTCATCTCTCAATCCATTGACATTGGGCACAACTAGTCTTCCATTCTTTCTAAGCCGTCCACCTCGATCAAGCCCATACTTGTTCATCTCCTCGTCGATGCCTATCTCTAACTTGGAGATGATTTTCAATAAGTTAGGATCGTCCCTCTGGCTGGAACCAATCCTCCCAATCAAAGTGGGTCTGATCATCAAACTTGCTAGTACTTCTGAATCCAATCCGCACTTAGGCCTGAAATCATACCCAACGATGTACTCCAGTTGCTTCCACTCAAGAAACATAGACCCTAAACTGCCATGTCTTCTACTCAACGCATCAGCCACCGCATTGCCCTTTCCTGGTGTGTATGCAATATCGAAATCGTAGTAAGCCAAGAATTTTAACCAACTTTGTTGTCGGAGATTTAGATCTTTCTGAGAGAAAAGATACTTTAACGATTTATGATCGGTAAACAACTCAAATCTTTCTCCCAAGAGATAATGTCTCCACATCTTCAATGTGAACACGATCGCTGCCAATTCCAAATCATGGGTAGGATATCTTTTCCAATGTGGTTTTAGTTGCCTACTAGCATAAGCTACAACCTACCTCCTTGCATCAATACAACACCTAGTCCGGTACCACATGCATCTGTATATACTGTCATCTCTTTATTCCCCTTAGGAATGACTAACACTGGTGCACATGTCAACTTTTCCTTTACACTCTTGAACGCATTCTCGCACTTTCGTCCTAGACGAAAGCTTGATTCTTCTTGGTCAACTGAGTCAACGGTGCTGCTATCTTGGAGAAGTCTTGGATAAACCTACGATAATATCCAGCTAATCCCAAGAAACTTCTTATGTCCATTGCATTCTTTGGCATAGACCAATCTTGTACCATAGCCATCTTCGCAGTATCCACGGCAATACCATTCTCTGAAACAACATGGCCCAAGAATCTCACTTTCCTCCTCCGGAAGTGACACTTAGAAAACTTTGCTTTCAATTGGTGTTTTCTCAACACCTCCATCACTATCCTCAAGTGTTCCTTGTGTTCTTCCTCTGTCCTTGAATAAACATGTATATCATCCATGAACACAAGAAAAAACTTATTCAACTGATCTCTGAATACCCTATTCATAAGATCCACAAAATACGCTGGTGCATTGGTCAATCCGAATGGCATGACCAACCACTCATAGAATCCAAACGGCGTCCGAAATGTCGTTTTAGCTATACTCTTAGCTTCCACTCTACGCTGATGAAAACCTATCGCGAGATCCAACTGGGAGAACACTCTCGTGCCACTCAACTGATCAAACAAATCATCTATCTGCGGTAGAGGATACTTATTCTTCCTCGTCACATTATTCAACTTGCGGTAGTCCACACACAAACGATGGGAACCATCTGCCTTGTTGCAAATACAACTGGTGCTGCCCACTCAGAAACACTTCTTCTGATAAATCCCTTCTTCAAAAGATCGCTTACTTGCACCCCGAGCTCTCGCTGCTCCGTTGGTGCCATACAACGAAGTGGCATCACTATAGGTCTGGCATCTTTCACTAAATCAATATCGAACTCAATCTCTCGGTGTAGTGGGAGTCCGGTTACTTCCCCGAAGATGTCCGGATACTGGCCAGCTACGGGAACATCTGACAACTCATCATGCGGGATGTCGAGGGAATTTAGAAAATTAGCCATTACCCCATCACTAGGTAGACCACCAAACACTACCCTCCGCCCATCATCTGCTCTAACTGTTAACAAAAAGCCCTCATAGTCTACCACCACCCCGTATCTTTGGAGCCAATCGACTCCTAAAATAATGCCAAACCCAGTAAAGCCCAAAACAAAGCAATCACAAACAAACATGCATCCATGACTCGATAAGACCACATTACGAAAAATCATACAAAGGCTAGTCGAACCACCAATCGGGTTCGTCACTGCTAAAGGCCTATCGACCATCTCGGGTTCCAATCCAAACCTATCTACCAGGTCACTAGATATGAAGGAACGGGAAGCTCCGGTATTAAACAATACTCAAACAGGAACATCATAAACAGAAAGCATACCTTGAATGACGACAGTCTTTCCTTTCTCCGCCGTAGTTGGGGCATTCGATAAAGAGGGAATAGCATTGATAGCATATGCTTTCACAATCTGCTTTTCTTTAGAGGGTTGCGGACACTTGTCCTTGTGATGTCCCACTTGGCCATAGTTGAAGCACTTCCTATCAGCTAGCTTGGCCCGACATTCTTTGGCATAGTCGCCCTTCTTACCACAGCTGAAGCACTCAACATCTTTCTTATTCTTTTTCTTCTGGCCATCCTTGGTCTAGTTCTTCTTTCTCTTATTCTGAGAACCATTCTTGCCTCCACCGCTTGCTTGCGGCTTTGGCTCCTCCGAAGATGCAACATTAGTCTTCGACTTAGGGTAAAGGCTCTCTGACCTCAATGCTTTCCCTACAATCGATTCAAACGTCTCATCGATGTGGTTAATAAGCCTTTCCCCCAAGTACTGATCTAAGCTTGTTATGAAATTTTCATTTTTCTTCTCGGGAGTGTCAATGAGGGATAATCCATACTTCGATAAAGTATTGAACTCTGCAATGTACTCCGAGACTGCCCTACCATTCTGCTTAAGCTCCAGAAATTTCCTAAACAACCCTGACTTCTGGGAAGCTGGGATGAACTTATCACTGAATCGGGCCTTAAATTGATCCCATGTAACTTGATCCTCTAGAGTAGCTGCCTTAATAGCATTCCACCAATTCATTGTCCGTCCGTGCAGCTGATGGGATGCTAACTTCTTCTTTATCACATCCTCGATACCCAAGTCTTCGAAGATATGCTCACAGCTATCCAACCAATCCTGAAATTCTGTAGTCGATTTTGTTCCATGGAACGGCTTTCCACCAAGACTAGTGTAATCCTTGAAAGCTTGGCGAAATCGGCCCTATGCGCCTGCACCGCTGCACTACCACCATTAGCAGCATTAGGAACTGCCCTCTGAACGTCCCTAAGCATCTCTCTCATGAAGTCAGTGAGCATAGTCCTCATGTCAGGAGCATTCCCATTGTTGGCTCCTCTACCAGCACCCCTCGTTTATCGGCTCATCGTTCAATCTGAAAATAGAAACGATTAACCATCCTCTTTGTGGTGTCAGTGCAGTGCGACTTCATACTTAGCTATACTAATAGTATATATACATATATAGCTTTTGAAAACCAAAATATCACAAATATACGCTCTTATATAGGTACTATCTCTCTCTGTTGTCTTTCCCTAGGTCAACTACGCAACCTAGAGCTCTGATACCAAATGTGACGGCCCGCCCCGCACCAGCCGACATTTCAATGAAAGTGCGTTGTGCCAATGTCTAACCACCACGGGTCAGTCGCCAAAGAAAGGAAAGGAAGGGTATTTGAACTAACAAGGAACCTGTAGAATGTCTCATAGCGCATGGAATAAAATATAATAATAACATACTTTGACATAAAACAGGCGAGACAGTACATAAGCTGAAAACTAAACATCATAGCAACGGAAAATCCAAATACAGCTTATGTTACACATCATCATTATTACAACTTTAAAACTGTCTCTAAAGCAAAAGAAAGTTACACTACTAATGCCCAAAGTAGTGACCAGCAACGACACAGGGAGAATACATGTAGATAATATGTAGGTGCCTCCTGCTCGTCTCCAGTACAGCTACTCGTGCACAACCAGCTAACCCGTCTCTAGTCTGCCCAATTAAGAGCACCCAGAGTAATAAGAAGAGACATAAAACTCTGGGTTAGACAAAAGTCTGGTATGAGCGATAAGCAGCAAAACAGAATAATAACAGGTATACTAAACCATACCTGAACGTATACCTACAACCAAAGAGTTAGTATGTAGCTCTAAGGTGCCACTAACATATGGTATAAAGAATACGGGGGTGAGGGTGTGCATGACATAGTGATGGCAAATAATCAAGCATAGCAACCATCCTCACATATCTCACACAGTGCGTAAAGCATACGATATCTACCACTCTGACCACCCATTTCTTGCTATGATCACTCTACCCCATGGAGTCATAATGACACCATTGCACTGATCCATAACTACTAGTCCTTGCTATGTCACTCTGCCCCATGAAGTCATGAGGACTCCACTGCACTGGATCATAGCCATGCTACGATCACTCTGCCCCATGGAGTAATAACTACCCCACTGCACTGATACGTAGCCTAACATCCGTCTTGGTGGTGAATCAAGGCTATAGACGTCGATAACCCCTTTGCACACATCCCGCAGCAAAGTCCAATCATGAAGTTATTTCGTTGGTTCCCAACTGGATCCTGAGTTCTACTTCCTATTTGGGCTACCTTTGCATCTCGGTTTTGGTCTTCATCCGGATCGGTTTGGATATGTGTAGTGCCTCAATCGCCATCAGTTCGGTTCGGTGCCTATAGTCCACATCTGGGTTTGGTTCATGGAGTTCCTCGTGCGGCTCAGTTCGGAGGAGGCAGTGGTACCCAATGCTTATTCCTCCTTGCTTTAGTTCGGTGGTTGCTTCCTGGTTCGGTTCGGTGGCTCTCTTTATCCAGATGTCGGTTCGGTTTGATGCAAATCTATGGTTCGTGGTTCCTTCCTTCGAAATACTCCGATCCGATCCCACTCTCCTTCATTAGCCTGATATGGTCCCGCTCTCCTTCATTAGCCCAATCCGATCCCAATCCAACTATAGAGGCCTTCCTTTTTGCCATGCTTTATCTTGTTCCAAGTTCTAGTTCGGTTTGGAACTCTCTTGCCCGGTCCACTATCCGATCCGAGCCTCTTTAACTGATCCGATCTGAAACCCTGCACAATTTTCCTTCAACTTTTCCAGAGACTGTTTTATGCCATACGACGGCATTTTCGACCACTCTAACTTTTCTAATCAATCACAAAGCATACCATGCAGTCATAGCAACATAGCAAACTAACCATAAACACCAAAACAATGAATTAACATGTCAAAACGGATCAAACATACCCAAAAACCCATATTTTCCCCTTAAGCATGTTTAAGCAAACCTAATGATAGGATTAGCAAAACTTAACCAAATTAACCAAATTTTCTAACAGAGGCCTAAAACAATATTTTGAAATTTGTAAATATTTTTCCAGAATTTAACCATGTTTAACTTCGCTAATTAACACTAATTACCCTTAATTAACCATAATTAGTGAGGAACTATGCAAATCACTCACCTTAGCCACAAACAAAATACCAAATCTAAAACTATCCTCTGTTTAGCACTATTCCCAAGGCTATACAGCAGTCCTGTCCTTGATTTGGTGCTATTTCCCCTTAATTTGGTGAAGATTAGGCTAATACTTGATTAGAAAGTGATTAGAGGTGATTCTAGATGTTGGAGGCCATTACTAGGGTTCCAAGAATGAAAGTGGCGGCTGTAAAAGTGTCTAAAGAAATGTTTACTAACCCTAATCAGCCCCTATATACCCCTTATCCCGAAATTCCCCAATGGGCCTAGCTACTAACTACCCAATTAAGCCCGGTTAAGCATTTTTCACCTTCTAAACATTGTTTCAGCCATATCTCACAAACGGTGATTTCGTTTGGCTAATGTGACCACTTTACGGAATTGTAAACCATCATCTGAATTCAATGGAAGTGGTTTCAAGTCAAAACTCCTTACCAATCAAAAGTTATGGCCGAAAAAAGATAAGCTAGGGGCAAAATGGTCATTTAAAAATCGGCAAAAATCATGAACATGGGAAATGACCCCAATAGTCGTTTCCCAAAGTTACATGACATACGACCTCACATGAGAAAGAAACAAATATTCTACGATCCTTTGATGCGTAGAATGCGGGTCGTTACAGTTTACTTCATCATTAACCACCTCCATTAAATTAATAAACTAATTTAATAATTAATTTTAATTAACACAGTTGACTTGTTCAAATTTAAACATGATTAACTTGATAATTAATTCCAATCAGACTCTTCAATTTAAATTAATTAACAATATAGTTAATCTAAATAATCCCATTTACTCTAATTATTATTAAATAAATAATAATCAATTTCAATTAGTCCTTTCATTAGATTAATTAATAAAAATAATTAATTTAAAGAATCCTTTTTTAATTTCTTGTTACAAACAATTAATCCCAGTTATAAATCATTAGGTAAGTTTCTGCTCATCTTCTTCTAAAACATAAGAATTTTGCTCTATGAAATCATACTATAATCATTTATTAAATTAAATAAATATTAAATATATATTTGTTTACTTCTAAAAAAATACGTCGTATTTAAATTCAGTTTTGAAAACATTTCGGAATCGACGTAAAAATCGATTCCATAAATCTTTGTTTGATGTCGACGGTACTTAAAGAGCAATGTCTACTTAAGGACCCAACCCGTGAAATATAACCCAATTTCACATCATATTAAACACAACAAATCATATTGATAAACATTATCAACACCAGTGGGGAATCCAATTAGATTCCCCAACCTGTTATTTCCTACATTCAAATAGGTTACCTCAAATAAAATCATCCATTTAATACTGCAATATAATATCATGAATAATTAACATTCAACTAACAACAACAATTTAAGCATACAATCATTAAATTGGATATGTTTATATTATTATAAATGTAAACAATAGGGTATGTTTTCTCGATTTGTACTAATCGTTAAAAATAATGATTCCATTTCATTTAAATTAAACAAACGTTTAATTTAAAAATTATATAGAAATATTCAGCAAACAACTAAACAATCATTTAATAATTAGCAATCATGGCACACAAATATTAAACCCAATTTATAATAATTATAAGTAGGACAACTGAGTGAGTTTAACTCACCTTGAGTTTAGTCTGTTGATTAAAACGATTGTTTTAATTGAATTAAACTAACGTTTAATTTAATTGAAAATCCCTATTTCTTTCAATGTCAACCAGATCGGCTCCATCTCAAAGCCTCCGTCCGTACGATTCCAACAATGCCAAATTTGTCCAATTCTGATAATGAAGGATACATTATAAATGTTATAAATTTATAAATGCAATTAGTTAAATTAAAAAGTTAAAACGGGCCTTACCCACTTTATTATCAGCCCACGCCACTTTTGTAAAACCCGTGTTCATGCCTTTCTGCCATATTAAAACTTCCCCCACAATTCTATAATCCATCTGCTACTTTCATTTGTCTGTTTTTCTTCCAATCGTAATTTTTTTTAATATCGAAGGCCTAAAGCCTAAACCCCCAGCCCACGCTGAAAAGTGAAACCCGCATGCACAGTCATCGTCTTCCCAAACTACTTCGTTCTTTCTCCTGAAGCTCCCAAAGTCGTGCACGCAGCACGCATATATGCGATACCGCATATCTTCACCAAAATAGCCACCCTACTTCACTTCGCATGAATCACGTACACAAGCTTCCCTCTCTGTTTGTTTTCTTTTCATCCAGGCATATATGCCACTGCTCCTTTTTTTAAACCACCGTTGTCAATCGATGCTAGTATCGGACCCGACATCGCCCACACCCACCTGGGCACCGACCAACAACCCCCTTTGCACGATGTTCCAGTCTCCAAACCCATGACTTCTTCTTTCTGCATACTGCGGCATCATTCTGTCGACCTCAAAACACCTACTAACCCACTTCTTAAAACCCATCACGTGAACCGCACTTATCTCCGACGACCGAAGCTACACCACCTGTGATGACCGCCCATAAGCCCTGCACTTAACAAGAGGAATAATGTGCTGAAAGACATTCCTGGCAGTTGTGGATGATCAACTAGGTATGATAATACAAACGAAACCTGTTGTAACTCACAACGCAATGATAAATTATATTAGAACATATACAATAGGTATTAATAGTGAAGCATAAAACACCAAACTTCCTTAACAACTAGAAAGTAATATCCATACATTGGATTACAACAATAGTGTTTATGCAATTTTGCAACACTACAACACTCGAAGAAGAATAACAAACAACAGAAATCCAAATACTATATAGTAGGAAAGATAATACGTCAGCCTCCTGCTCGCGTCCGAACTGCAACATCGTCCTCACTAAGCTATCACCTGCCTCTTTGTATGCCCATCCAACAATCGAATGAACAACCTAAGGTAATAATTGGGAAACATAAAACCTTGAGTCAGACAACAGTCTTAGTGAGCGATAAAACAACTACCTAACATCATCAATATAGTATATGAGAATGGGTAAATTAACGAACTAATCTACCCACAACACCAGCGAAGAACACAACTCTCGTCTTCTCCACATCGGACAATGATAGCCTTTACATCAAACATTTCAACCATCCATCCATGGAAACCAAACAACCATTTGTTCATGGCAATCAGAAGCAACCAACAATAGCACTCATAGCATCCAGATTGTATATATCCCACGTAAACCATCCAAATCGAATTCAACATCCCTCAAGCACAAGCCTCTGAGGCCTAAACCAATATCAGACAAGCACCCAAGGAACATCTCCTTCGATGTTGGATAATCTACGTGAGATGGTCCAAATAAAACATCCATCATACATGATAGACTCTGGCTATCACCGCCAATCCTGCTTTGAAACAATCGTTGATCGTATGACTGGCCGAACAATTTGCCATCAATTGTCAAGGGCCAATGGTAAACCCATGTTCTAGCATAAAACTCACACCCCATACGACGAAACATGTCTAGGACATACACGACGCCTGGGTACTTGACCATACGACGAAATCGTGTAACCCCTGCTTTGAGCATGCTAGAACCTACGATAAAGATAATTCCTTAGGATTTGGTATCTCTGGTCATCATCGATGGCGACCATCCAACCATTAACAACCAAATCATAACACCTTTGAGTAGTCACAACATTTGTTGTATTACAACTAACAACGAACACATCACATCACTTCGACATTCCCCATTGAATTCACTTCGAAGTCACAATTATCACTAAACTGAATAGCATTAATACAAGGTTCAATACAAACCATAGCGTTCCATCCATTTGCTATGGAAACAAGCCACATCGTTTCTACCATCGATCATGGCATTTGAAAGCGCTGTTATAACCTATCATGGTCGAGCATCACTCTGATCGAACACTATAGGGATCGAACATCTCCCTGGTCGAGCATCCCTTGGTCAAGCATACACACTCGGGTCGAGCACACCCTGGTCGGTCACGCCCACTCTGGTCGAGCACACTCTGGTCAAGCATACCCTGGTCGAGCACACGTACTCTGGTCAAGCACATACACTCTGGTCGAGCACACACACACACACACTCTGGTCGGTTGAGAATCCCCTGGTCGGTTGAGCGCCCCCCTTGGTTGGTCACATAGGTGTTAGATAGCTGACACAATGGAATTTTCATAATTATGATAGGCGTGATCCGAACCTTTTCCAAACTTGACCAAAACTTCATCAAACGATCCTAATAATGAAATCAAATCATCCAATCCAACCAATAGGATTATAATCATGTTATGAAATTGCTAACATCGTGGAAATAATAACGATCATGTAAAATTCACCAAAATTATGTTAAATGATCATATAAACTAAAATTAATGATCTAACTTGCATAAACATATAAAAATATATGGAAATTACTGGTTTTAAGTTGCTAAATTAGATCCTACAGCGATTCATATGAAAATAGACTTACCATGATGTAGATCTAAGGAAAACAACTTGAAAATGATGAAATCAAGATCATAGAACTCATATACTTGATTGAATCCATGTGAGAGATGCATATCACTCACCAATTCTCCAAAAAAATCCAAAACACTTAGATCTAGATCTGGACAGCAAAGAATTTGATCTAAACTCTTCAATTTGATGAACTCACCCTTGGAATGGTGTCGATCTAGCTTCCAACGATGTAGATTTTTGATTCTCTGATGTATGTAAAGGTGTAGGAGAATGAAGAAATTGAGGAACACATGCTCCTCCAAATGATAGAATGGAGAAAGTAAACTATTCTCCATGCTTCCTACCCACCAGCCCAGTAATGGGCCTCCCCAAATCAGCCCATTAAGGCTTACCAAACCTGAACAACCAACTTTAAAACCTTAAAACCGTGCTTTCTCCCGAACCGCTGAACCAAAACTTTAGTGTGACCACTTTACGAAAAGGGAAACATCGTTTCCTTTCCAATGGCACGGGTCTCAACACCTGATGCAACACCAATCAAAAGTTATGCCTTGTACAAGACTGACAAGGGAAAAATGGTCACAAACAAAATTGGTAAAAATTATGGACATGTCTCGCATCCCCATAATCAACATACTAAAATATTGGAATGATCCAACCCTTAGGGAATAAAATAAAAATATTTTATGATCCTCCGATACATAAAATATGCGGGTCGTTACATCACCAGAGATTGAATTGCCTCACCTACCTCCTTCTAACGCCAACCCAATGGTACTTCCACCGCATTCAAAACAAATTCCATCAGAAATCACAAGGATTTTCTATATTTATTCACGCATGGAGTTTGGTTTGCTTCAACTGGAAAGAAATGGAGGTAGGCAAACGTGACTGATGCTCGAAAAAACAAAGTAACGAAAAGCTTACATTTTTATATACAAAGAATGGATATGATCAACGTCTTCCATCATGGTACGCATAGGTATGTGGGTAGCTGCTATGTTTTCCTTTTCAATACTATATAATGGGAGTTCTTAGGCGTGCGTTCATACTTGGGGAGGAAGGAATGTAGGGTAATTATTCTGTTGATTAAGAGTTCCATGTGCGTTAGCTGTAGAAGAAGGGTTAGGGTAGCTGTTTAATTTTCAGTTTGATTGTATGATGATTGATACTTAGTATAGGATAGCTAAAAAAAATAAAAAGAATAAGTTGTACATATTTTAATGGTAGGCATGTATATTGTCCTTAAATAAATCTTAGAATCGGTTGTGTCTTGTGTGGCTGCCAAGGCAAAAAATTGTAAATCTATTTATTATTATTATTATGTTAATAGTTGAATTATTATCATATGATGTTAACGTTTAATAATCACATCGCCACACACGAACTCCAAACGCAGTGAAAATGGACGTGCTGCTGCGTTTTGATGTTACGGTCCCAATGAATTTTGTTTGGTTGAATTCTGACTTTGTTTGCATAATGACATTATTTTAATTCTACATTTATTTATCGGTTCACTTTAAAATATCGTCTACTGATAAAACAACTCTGATTGACCTCAAACTGGAACTCTAGCAATAACAAGCAATACGTATTCCAATAAAATTTATTTCATAAAAATGAAGGTTGTTTGAAAATGATTATTTTTAACGCTTATAAAATATCGATATAATTTAAATAAATTCCAAAATGGTTAAATTAAATAATAACAATTATTATTGTTGAATATATCCAAATAAAATAATATATCACTTCAAATCCAGCAAATATGGAATTAAAACTCAAAATTAATTGTTTTGGAGTTAAGCGATATCCAAATATATAGAAATTCCTTTTAAATAAATGTTATAATTTATAAACAATTTCACAAAATTCCGACTTAAATGGATTCTATATATTTAATTGAAGTTCAAAACTCAATATTGCGAACTACCACGACATTACAAATTCGTTTTAAATTAAATATAAATTAAAACGTCCAATCGTCATTGAATTAATGAATTCTTTAAATCCATCAATATTTCCGAATATAATATTTAAATAAGATTTAAATATTCGAATTCAAATGATTGAAAAATCTAGGTCGTTACAGTTCGAATCTATTGAAATACTTTTTCTAATGGAAGTGAAAAATCAAGATTTCATATTGTAGATTGTGAATTATGTCCAAATCAAATTTTCAGAAAGTCACTATGGAATCGTTTATAAACCATAACGATTTATTAATATAATAAAAAGGATTTTAATATAAATTGAATATCAATTTATAAATGAAATTTTATAATATCAAGTTATGGATTCGAGTATGTTTATTTTGAAGCTATATGATATTCAATTTGGATATATGCAATAATATTAATTTATTTTCATTAAATTGAATTGTTTTGGTTTTAATTAATATTTTATTGGTTTTATTTAAGCCTTATAAATAGCCATTTTGCAAATGACCTCCATTTTCGACGAAACGAAGTTCATTAAATCTGTAGTGATTAATTATTGTTAGATTTCAAGTTTCGCATCAATTGGATTTTTTTGTGACAATTCAAAATTAAAACGAGAATCGATCAATATTTTGACTTTAAAATAATGCTATGTGAGCAAATAGACTCGCATTTCGACGAAAAAAGTTGCATTAGATCTGTAATATCAAACTTTAGTTGTATGTTCGTTCTCATCACAAATGGGATTCGTATACGATTGTCCGAATTTTTAAATGAAGAATGTAAATAGTGATTGAATAAAACCGAATATAAGATTGAATAATAAAAATATTTTTTCTACCTTATAAATAATTCTAACCTACCCTAACCCTAACCCATTTCATTCTTCAGTCAAAAAATCACGCCACTACTCTTCTTTGACATACTACAGAAAATGTGAGCTTTGAAAATCGATTAAAAATCATATAAAAATCTAGAAATCACGAAACATATGTATTTGAATTCACCAAAGCCTTCATTTCAACCTGGTATGCATTTAGGGGAATACAAACAACTGTTCGTTTGCTGTATTTAAGGCAGCGGCTTCAAGGGTTAGATTTTTAGGAAAGTAGAGGCATCAATTCGTGAAATGGGCATTGTTTTTAACATGTGATTTAGAGTGTGTATTCAAATTTTGGAGATTTTGGAAGAGGTAAAATGTCATGATGATAGATGTAGGCAACGTGGAGGGGTTGAAGTCGCAGTTTTTAGGAATGGTGGAGTTGGATGACTTGGATATAGAGAGGAAGAGACCGGGAAGGGGATTCCAATGGTAATTTCTAAGTGATTTTTAATGTAATATGAGAGGTAACTTGGATTTAAAAAAAAACATGACCGTGATATTTGAAAGCTTTAGGTTGCGGAATTTATAGACAAGGAAGAAACATGATGAGCACGTAATTAGGGTATAATTAGATTAATTAATTATTATTAAAAATGGTTAATGACCGATATTTGTGTACAAACCTATAAAAATCATAACTTTGTCATACATTATCAGAATCTGACAAAAAAGATCCGTTGGGATCATATGGACGTAAGCTGCGCAATAAAACTGGTTTGGAGTGATTTAGAGCTCGCTACAGTTTATGGAAAAATAAAAAGCCTAACTAGATTAATCAATGTTTACCGTTATTCAACGAAAAACGACCAATATGAGTAAACTCACAAACTCTGTCCAATTTTATAATATTATAAATGTAATTCAATGTTGATATAAGATGATAGAATGTCATATGATGATTGTTTGGATGAATTTATATATTACTATAAATTGTTTTTTATAATATATATACATATATTAGTTATATTTAGGTTTGATAGTTGGATATTCCTGCACAATTTAGCGGATGAGACCCTATGTGCCCTGCATAACAATGGATGACCTTCTATACCGTGATATCCCACCTCGAAGTGGGACTGATATTATTTATGTTGTCTAACATCTGTGGATGCAGGAAAAACACGTTGGAGGGATCCAACTGGATTCCTCAAAATTGTTACTGTTTGTTTTCATATATTGCGATACATGATGTGTTAAATGTTCTGTGATAGATTTTGTTGTGTTGGATGTCTGAATAATAATGGCCCTAGAATAATTGGTATTTAAATACTATAAAAATGTACATTCGAATGAAAACAAAATGAATTTCGGTTTTATAAAGGGAAATCTATTTTTCTAACTTAGAAATTGAATTTCGAATGGGATAGAATATAATAATTTGTTTCTAATAATAAAAACAAATGGTTAAACTTAAGGTTGAGTCATAACCTTGGCTCTGTGGCATGAATCAATAGATTAGATAGGGTTAGTAATAACCTAGATTGAGTTTGAGTGTATTTATATGAGAGACAGTGTATTTGTAGACGGTATAAAAATTGTTTTATATTGTGGAGATTTGTTGGTTGAGTGTCTTATGAATTCTGATCGATAGTGGGGCACCACAATGTTGACATTGAATACTATGAAACGACATAGTATGTTTGGAAAGTGGATAAATGAAATAATTTTACCCGAAGTATACTTTGATATAAAGAAAGTATTTATCTTGGGATTATTATAGTATATTGGATTTGTTGGTTGTTATTGTAATCGAATAAGATTATAATTAAGATGGTTATAAATAACCAATCAGAATTCGTACGTGTAATATATAAAATTAGATGAACTAAATCTGGATTTAAATCTGAGTTTGGAATTAAAATTCCGAAAACATGAAAAATGTTGTAAAAGGATTATGGATTAAATATTTGGAAATTTCAAGATCCTTAGAAATTTGGAACTGTTTTCCAAGCATTGAAGGATATTTTTAAGTAACTTCCAAATGGAAGTGTTTAAGAATGATTTTTGAAAATTGATATGTGAATTCACTTCGGTCAATGGAAAATAATTCCGACGATGAGTGCACCATCATTGATGTTCATTTACGAGTTTCTATGTGAAGTATTACTACCAAAGATATTGTTTTGACAAAACAAGTTATTTGAATTCTTGAAAGGGAAAGTTTTCTTTTAAAAAGGCTTAGTTGTGGGCGTTATGCAAGTAAAAGCTTTCTCGTTCAAGAAAATGGTGGTCGTGTATAACAACTCTTATTTCTCTTCTCTGCATGATAATTCTCGAGCTACTTCTCAATTTCTTAATCTTAAAACTCCAATATATTTCGTTGGAAACATTCGATCATATGTAGATGTGGTTAGGGCGTATTCTTCTCAGAATCAGTCTCAATCAAAAAATCGATTCAAACTAATATAAAGAATCGAAAAAGGCGATCCAGCGAAGATCGGAAATGCTTTGCATGTGGTGGACTCGATCATTTTGCAAGGAATTGTAGGAAAAAATCGTTTCTTTCACTATGGAAAAATAGGGCATCATATATATGATTGTCCAGATCTTTTTAGAGGAAAATCAAGTTTTGAGTTAGTGCACTACAACTGTTTGATGTTTTACCAAAAATTGATATCGTTCATAAATATTTTCAAAAAGGCCAAATCCTGTCGGAAAGAAGAAGTTGCCTATTTGTTGTTGGTTTTGGGGTGGCATCTAGAAGGTTTAGATGATGGTGTTTTATGGGATAAAATAAAATCTACTGATTCAAGATCAGCGGGTCTATTTCCTCCATTACCTTTGCCATTAGATAGAAAGGAAAATGCTTTCTTTTTCAACATTGCTTATCTAGGATTGAAGAATATCTTCATTGTTTCTATTACTGGGAAAATGAGAAGGGTTTTAGACTGTTAGATGAAATGCTGATACACTTTGGTGTTATAAATTCGGTAATTAATTGTAAGCCTCTGTTGGTTTGGAGTATAACAGTAAGACAGAATTCAAATTTAAACAGCAGTGAAGTAGTAGTGATTAGTGATACATCTACCTTGAATTGTGATGATAGTGATATTGTTGATTCAGCAGTTTTATTATTTTACAGTAGGCAGTTGGATTGTATGTTGTTGGACTCCTACGTACTGAAGTGCATGGATTGTATGTTGTTTGATAGTACGTCTATTTTTTGTCATCAGGGATGGAAGAAAGTTAACTATGACGGTTCTTGGGTGGGGCTAATGCCAGTAGGGGTTAGAGGTGGACTATTTTATATTGATGTTGATAATACTTTTACTTCTTCTAGTGACGGTGGCACTGCATTGGTTAACGAATTGAAAGCTTTGCACGAGAAAGGTGTGATGGAGTCTAAGGGTTGATAGCTTGCAGATGATATTGTTTTAAACAATAAGTTTGAAGTGTCAAAGTTGATTGGAGACAGTGAAGTATATAATGTATTAAAGGTTGGGAATGTGATTACTAGGTTGAGGAGAGACTTTATGCAATATAAGGGGATGGAAAACAATATTGTATTATTAGATAATGATGTGTTGGCGAATTGTGAGAATGATATAAGTATGTTGTCAATAACTAACAGGGATTCAGTGGATGTTGTTGATAATGGGGATTATGTTGTAATGGAGCAGGATGAAATAGCGGATCCATTATAGGTGCGTGATTATTCATTTACTGTGGATGTTGAGTTTGATATCAATGATATGGTTATTTAGGAAATATATAAGAAGAATGTGTCTTCTAGTAATTTGGCAAGAGTGGTGGATTTTAATATTGGCAGTTATGGCTTTTTGCTGAAGATTTTGCGGTTACCATGTTTTTGGGTAAGATGGGACGAATATATTTTTTATGCCTTGTCCTAGTTATTCTCTGTCTCCATTGGTCAATGAGTTAATGGAGAGAGTTGGGGTTTCATTGGGTGGTGTTAGTGATGTAGAGAAGTTTATTTCGGTAAAGGATAGTTTAGAAGCTACTACTAGCAACGTAATTGGCTCTTTATCTACTTCATTTAGAAGTGGTAAACGTAAGAGGGTTGTTCCTACTAGTGGATTGGTTCGTCATAGTGCTAGGATTAGATCCATTGCCTCTTCATCTTATGGTAAGTACCTTGGTTCTAATACTACTAGTAGCACATTGAATTTGGGCTTAGGTTTATGGTAGTAGTTATTCTCCATTTATTTTGGGTAGTTTATTCACTAGTCAGTTATGTCAGTTAGCGGATGATACTGCTTTTGTTTTTACTAGTATTGAGTTGGATATTGATTTCATTAGGAGTAGGGAATTAGAGAGGGCATATTCTTTTAGATGTTGAGATTAGTTAGTTGGAACATCCATGGTTTTAATGACCACAAAAAATGTGATAAAGTTAGAGCATTTTTTAAAGATTTCGATATTGATTTAGCTTTATTGCAAGAGTTAAAAGTTGAAAATATCATTTAAGATTTTATAGGAGGTCGGGGAGCTTTCAATTACATAATTAGACTTGTTTACTTGAAATTTGTAGCTCAGGGGGTTTGCTAATTGGTTGGCGGGAAAATCAATTTAGGCTTATTCAGGCTATCCCTAAGAAGCATTCCCTTCATGTTATTTTATCTTCACATGATGATAATTCTATTTTGTATATTACTAATGTTTATGGTCCTCATACTTAAATTGAGAGGAGATATTTGTGGGGTGAATGTTCAGATTTTAGAAATCTTACCTCGAGTCAATGGATTGTGGGAGGTGATTTTAATGTTTCTAGGTATCTAGGGGAGCGATCACCATGTGAAGGTGACTTCTCTGATATGGAAGAATTTAATGATTTTGTTTTGGCTAATAATTTTATAGAATTACCTTTGAATAACAGATCATTTACTTAGTTTAACTTTAGAGATTTTCTTTCTTTCGCTCTATTAGACAGAATATTCATTAGTAATGAGTTTAAGATAGGTTTATTTGTTGTAATGTTAAGGGGTTGCCTTTTTTATACTCGGATCATTGTCCTATTATTCTTTTATGTGAGTCTAGTTGTTATACTAACAATAACTTTAAGTTTGAGAAAATGTGGCTTTTAGATCCTGGTTTTTCTAGTTCGGTAGATTATAAATGGAATTCTTTGTTTTATTTCAATAGTTTGTATGCTAGTAATTTTGCAAAGATTTTTGTATCGAAGCTAGGTAAGCTTACATTATTTCTTAAGCACAAGAATAAATATGTTTTTGGCAGTGTTAGAATTAGGAAGGGCAAGATTATGTAATTTAGATAAGATTAGTGAGATTCACTACACCATATTGTTAGGGACTGCGGAAATGATCGTTAAGGTAAAGCAAACACAAGAGGGGGTGAATAGTGTTTGTAAGAATTTTAAACAAAGAATTTTGGAGTGAATTAAACAACACAAACACAATCACAGACACCAATTCAAACACAAATGCAAAATAAACTGAAATAAAGGAAAATGTAGAAAAGGAAAGAACACACCGGATTTTATACTGGTTTGGATCACTACTACGTCCAGTCCGGCACAACGCTGGATTGTGCAGAATTTCATTACTATTTTCAAATAGCCAAATAACCCCCCTTGATTTCACGGCTCAACAAGGAGACACCGACTCCTATCCCTTGCTTTCACGGCTCAACAAGGGCACACCGACTCCTAAACCTTGATTTCACGGATTCAAGGATAAAACTGTTTACTCTTGACTTACAAATTGGATCTTTCAATCCAATCAATTACAAAACAGCCCTATAACTCTTCAATAGCACTTGATTCAGAGAGTAGAGAGTGTAAAGAGAAGAAGTTTGATCGATTCAGAAGTGAATTCGGTGGAGTATAAGTGTAAAAACCATAAAAATGAATAAGAATAATGGTAGGATGAAAGGAGATGAAGATGGAGAAGAAGATCTGTTAGAAAATTCGGTTTTGGCCTCTTTTTTATAGAGAATGAAGGGTTGCAACGTTTCTGAAACATTTCTAATAGTGAAAAGACACTTCCCTTCAAAATTAAAAAAAATAGCTATTATATATCGACATACATATTATGCTATGTCGACATACCTATGTACAAAATTGATTTTCAAAGCATTTTCAAGTTTTTTTGATATAAAACTAATTCTAGAAATTCTTGAATAAAATTCTAATGCTGTAAATCAATATTATATGATAAAAAAAACATATGAAAACATATTTTTAAACTACATAAATATATTTATAAAATTATAAGGTTTTAAAATATAAATAAAGTATATATAAAAACTTAAGTTTGAAAAAGTATATATAAAAACTTAAGTTTGAAAAACAAAGAAGAATAAAAACAAAATAGAGAGGATTGAGAATAAAATAGAACAAAAATAGATAGAATTGAGAAAAACAAAAATAGAGAGGATTGAGAAAAGAATTGAAAAATCAGAATTTGAATTTGGATTTGAACTTGAAGTGCTATTTAGAGTCTTACAAAATCTAGACTCTATAATTATATTACTCTTGAACTCTTGACATCTTGATATCTTGATTACTCATGAGTCTTGAATCTACTCTAAATTCTGAATCTCTAAAAACTCTTAAACTGTACAGTCTTCAGTATTAATTCCTGTATACAAATCCTGCATATGTGTATATGTGTGTGTATATTCTAGATAAAGATGTTAGTATATATTTTATAATCAATGATAATTGAAATAAGGTTGTTGTCATTAAAACTCCATTCTCCAACAATCTCCCCCTTTTTGATTATGACAACCTTAGTTTATAAAATATCATACCTGTATATACCTGTTTGATGATGATCCTCTTATACTCCCCCTATCTATAAGAATTCTACAAAACTATGCCTATATTTTATAATTTCTCCCCCTTTGGCATTATCAGAAAGAAAGATTAAAGATACTTCCTCTAAGTTAAACAGAAATTGCACAGGAAATTCAAGAAACTAATAGAAAGAAGATAGAGGGTGAGAATAGATAAGGTAGAACTATTAGAATAGAAGAAGAAGAAGAAGAAGATCATCATCAGAGCAAACACGAATCTCACAGTGGAACGAATAAAATATAACATAACTTTTGAAATACAAACAATATATGTATACAATAGCACTTATCAGAGTACAACACTTACAACACAGCGGAAATAATAATAGCTATAGAATCTTGAAGCCTCCTGCTCCAGCTCTTCATGTATCTGTAAATTCCTGACTACTTGACTGCCCGTACAAATTTAGGCACCCAAGAGTTTCGGGAAAACAAAACAAATAAACTCCGGGTCAGTCATGAGACTGGTATGAGTAAAACAGTTTAAAACAATTCGAACAAGTAAACGATATCTCATAAGACCACGCCGTATAACGGAACGGGTTTTTCCCTTATGAGAATCCAAAATATCTTTATATCAAAAACCTTTTAATATTATAATAATGTCTATCAACCACAATATAATAATCATCTAGCAGAAACGCTTTCATCTCACGTTCTACATATAGTATACAATCAAAAACTGCAAGCACGTATTGGGTAATGGATTTCCAACTATGACAAGGTATGGAACCACCTTACGATCAGTGTACTCTAGGAACGATACAGTGGAGTTCAACAAGAACATCTTGTAACTCAGCCACACATGACCGACCACTCATTTTGCTTGAGTGTATCGAATGTATATCACCAACGGTTGGGATCAGCAACCGTTTCCCGTATATATATATGAGACAGCGCTGATAGATTTAAGAAGCAAATGAATATTCTCTAGATATGTGATTATACACCCTACTTTGGTGCAACCGACTTAGCCATGCTGCCTGCCCAATTTTTGTCATTTCTTGGTTGTCAAGGCTTGAGTCTACGCTTTATCAGCGCATCATATTTACTTCGAATGTCACATCGTCAGATCCATTAGAATCACAAATTTGACTTTCACCACAATACATTATGTGTTAGCTAAAAGAAGTTACCTTCTCCGCTTCCACTCTTGGTACGGTTGGAGAAATCAGTGTATGTGATCTTTCTGGAAATACTCTGTCAGAAATTCTTCCATACAAGTTGTCCTGGGACTGGACAAACCGAAGGCACTATTCAGTACATCCATCTTAGGCAATCGTTATCTAAGACTTATACAACAACCCTTGCATAAACTCCATCTTCACGGTATTCAACATACTTGATTCTCAACGCTTATGCCAATACGGAGTGGTTCTTTGGATAATAATCCAACTGGTCTCTCCATATTTACAACGTAAAATGTCAAAAACTTCGATAGTCGGTGAGTTAACTATCAAAGAAAAATACGTGTGCAAACAACGATATTATTTCCAGATGGAAATTCTATCAATCAATCATCAATCATATATATATATATTTCCTTATTTTCTATGTTTAGAAAATATACGTTAACACTGGAAAACATTTCCAATCTTCTTTACTTGGTTTTAAACAGATGTTTAGATCAACATCGCGACGACAACTCAAACCACTATACTTATTTACTAAATTTACTTAACCACTTCACACTCGAATCGTGACCATTTCTTAATTTAAAACGTAGTCAATCAAGTTGGGGTATATCTACCTCTCAGACCTTAACTGAACCACCTTTCAAATCTCGAAATAGATAAGATTCACCTTTTTAACTCTTTAACACTTCCTTACGAACCCTCAGATTCTATTTACGAACCCCCTTCTTTTACAAGTTTATGTGATTATAACAATGGTGTTATAATCTCCTACATCCGAAATATATTATTTTTAATATGACTTTTATTTCCTAACTCGAATAATATAACACCAACTAATTTATTTATTCCTATTCGGTTAACTCTAATCTATAACTCTTATTTGAATAACTCCAACCTAATAACTCCTACTGGATTTACTCTGATTCGAATCACTTATTCGATTCGCTTACTTTCGAATACTTATATTCGATAAATCTCTTTCTTCGAATACTCTTATTTGATTAAATCCTGTCAAATAACTAGATTCGATCAACTCACTTCGAATATCTCTGATTCGATTATCTCACTTCGAATATCTCTGATTCGATTATCTCACTTCGAATATCTACTATTCGATTATCTCATATCGAATATCTCTGATTCGATTATCTAACTTCGAATATCTACTATTCGATTATTTCTTCGAATAACTAAATTCGATTAACTTTTTTTCAACTCTATTCGAATAAAATAAATTCGATTTACCCAACCGATTAATTCTAACTGGTTAACTCTAACTCGATTAACTTGGTTCGACCAACTCGATTTGACTAACTAGGCTCGACTAACTTGGTTCGACACACTCGATTCGACTAACTTGACTCGATTAGCCCGACTCGACTAACTTAATTATCTTTAATTTCCTTGACTCTTATCACTTAGCTCCTTTCGAATAAACTAAATTCGATCATCTCTCTTCGAATAACTTATTCGATAACTCCTTTCGATTAAACAAATCGATAACTCCTTTCGATTAAACAAATCGATAACTCCTTTCGATTAAACAAATCGATAACTCCTTTCGATTAAACAAATCGATAACTCCTTTCGATTAAACAAATCGATAACTCCTTTCAATTAACTAATCTCGAATATTTACTATTCGATCAACTCTAACTCGATTGACTCTATTTGAATACTTCAGTTCGATTCAACTCTAATCGATTAACTCTAACTGATTTACTTTAACTGGTTAACTCTAACTGATTAACTCTAACTGATTTACTCTACTGATTAACTTTACTAGTTAACTCTACTGACTTACTCTAACTAGTTAACTCTACTGATTAACTTTACTAGTTAACTCTACTGACTTACTCTAATTAGTTAACTCTACCGATTAACTTTACTAGTTAACTCCTTACGATTAGCTTAATACTAATCGATTTACTTAACTCAAATCGATTAACTCTTCTTTGATTAACTTAATTCTAATCGATTAACTTAACTCTAATCGATCAACTCTACTTCGATCAACTAAATCTGATTAACTCCTTTCGAATATCTATATTTGATAACTCTATTCGATTAACAAATATTCGATAACTCTTCTTTGAATATAACTTATTCGATTAACTCTTTTGCTTTATAAAGACTCCCTTTTTATAACGTTTGTCCATTCCAAAAGTTTTCCTTTTAACAGCGTTATTCATTTATAAAGATTTACTTTTGGTAACGGTTCTTCACTTTATAAATGTTTTCCTTTTTAAACTCTATTTATTTTCTAAATAAATATTCCTTTTATCTTTTCTATTTATTTAATAAATATTTCCTATTTCAATCCCATTTGTTTTCTAAACAAATATTTTCTGTTTCAATATTATTATCTTATTTGTTTTCTAAACAAATATTTATATTTCAACCTTATTTGTTTTCTAAACAAATATCTCTATTTCAATCTTATTTGTTTTACATGAATATCTCTTTTCATTTCTATTTAATTCCTAAATAAATAACCCTTTTACTTTTATTTATTCCCTAAATAAATAAATAAATCCCTTTACTTTCTATTTGTAAATATCTTACAAATATTTTCGTTCTAATTCCGTTTGTAAATGTTTTACAAATGGTTACCCTTTTTATTTCTATTCGTAATTGTTTTACAAATATTCCTATTTTATTCTATTTGTTTTACAAATATTTTCCTTTGTATTTGTTTTAAAAATATATTTACTTTATATTTGTTTTACAAATATATTTCTTCTATATTTGTTTTCACAAATATATTTCCTTTTTATTTCTTTGATTTTATAACTCCTTCAAAAAAATCTTTTTCCTTTATATATAAAATCCATTGATTTTATATTATTAATTTATTTTCAAAATGAACTTTGAAAATCCCCTTTCCTCATCCTCGTATTTCTTACTGTATTTAAAATATCAAATAACAGTGATCGATACCGTTCAAAACACATATAATCAACACAGATTATATATCACATCATACATCACAATATATGAAACAAAACAGTATTTTATATATTGAGGAACCCAGTTGGGTCCCTCCAACCAGTTCCCCTGCATCACAGATGTTATATTGTATAATTATCATCACTTCATTTCAGTATGAAATGTTCTGATAAACAACAGCAATATATATATATATAATTTCAATTAACTGACTAGCAGTTCAATCAACCAAATCAACACACAGCAATCAACAGATAATTATCAGTTCTAAGCATACGTTATAAAAATACAACAGTTCAGAGTTGGTGAGTCTTACTCACATTTGCAGTTCATCGTTAAAGAATGATAAACTGTTATTTGATTTGAATCAAACAGTTTATTCCACCCTAAATTCAAACGAGGCTCAATCCACTTCCAGTAAGTCCCATTGGGTAGTGTCCGTCCATACGATCCCGATGGATCTTGTTTCACTGAATTTCGATCCCGTATGAGCAAGTTATTATCATTTGAATTTAATATACTATTTATAATAGAACTTAACTTAGTTTATATATAGATCATGGGCTTAACCTTTTAATTCTCTTCCTGGCCCATCAACAAAACCTCAGGCCCGACATTTTACAGGCTCGCCCCGTGATTCCTTTCACTCCCAAACGAAGAACTCCTCCAGGCTTCAAAGCCATTTACGATCCTTTCACCCACCACATCTCTCTCGTTACTCCACCGATTTAGATACACTCTTCACCACGACATTCTCCATCAAAATCCGCTCCTCACCATCCTATTATCAACGAACTCGCACTCCTTGCTCCACTTCCGTTCTCCGGGAAAGACCGCACGCCACAACAGATGTATCGACATTTTTTTTCATTTTAATTCCAGAAAAATCACGCAATCTCAGATCGATCTCTTGAATCTACATCTAATACCCAGAACGCTGATTAAATCTTCGATTTGCCAAACTCTCGAGCCCTAGCCGCTGCGTCTAAAAGCCTTACTCCAGAGATGGTCGTCGCACCCCCTAAAATTTGTACTGAGTTGAAGAGCGCATCAGCAGGAGTTCGAATATACATGGATTTGGATTTATAGATTTTGTTTTTGATTTCTTTTGATTTTTTCTTGGATTGAACTTTTTACTAGAAGGAGCAAAAAGAACAACGACGCATTTTTTTTATCTGTTGACTTGAGAATTAGGTTTTAAGGGTTTAGGAAGGCTTATTTATAGGACCACAAAATATCTACATACTTTTTTTTATATTTTTATATTTTATTTTGCAAATTTCTATCTTTATTTGTCTTTTAAAATTCGTGTGATCACACACGATACCCAAAAATTACCAAACTGGACATACTGCTAGAGTTTGACATTATGGTCCCAACGAAACTAGTTTCGTCGAATTCCGACTTCGTATGCTCACACAGCGTATTTTTAACCGTCAGAATACTGGCTGTTTTTCACTTTAAAAATCCGGACTCTAAAAATCACGAAACTTGACATCTAGCAATAATTTGATATTGCGAATCCAACAAAACTAGTTTCATCGAATTCCGACTTCGTTTGCAAAAGTGGCTATTTTTAAAGCTCTGGATGGCCCATTTAAATATATAAATATATTTAAATATAATTAAATATAAATAAATTTATATTATCGTATATCTTCACCTATGATATCTACAACTTTAGAATATCATATCAGAATTTACAGCTTGATATTTCAGATTCCAGATTATCTCGATATTCAGTTTATATCGAAAATCCTTTTATAACGTAAATAAAGCGTTGCAAATTATAAAGGAATTCCACAGCGACTTTTCTAAAATTTGATTTGGACATAAATCAAAATCTACACGACGAAATCCCGATTTTTGTCTTCTATTAGAAAGATATACTCCACCAGCTCCACACGTTTCTTGTTTCACAGAAATCCGACTTAAAACGGCTTCTGTATATTCAGTTGAAGTTCGAATCGCCAAATAGCGAACTGCAGCGCCATTTCGAGCTCAGTTTTAATTATAATATAATTATACGTTCAAACTGACGTTATTTAATTATATTCGTTATTCTAATTCAACTCTAAGCTGAATTAAATATTTTGAATCGCCCAGTTCACACAATATTGTGAATTCCACTAATTTTGATTATTTCAGAATTAAATATATTATTTAATTATTATTTTAATTAAATATTCACAGTTATTTAATTTAAACGACCATTAAATTCTCTAAACCACTATTTAAATAACTAAATTGATTAATTATTATACCCCTGAAAATGCGGGTCATTACATTCTTCCCCACTTAAAATAATTTCGTCCTCGAAATTGCTAAGGTAGAGGACGACCCTATCTACTGGGTAAATATTTATTTGTTTACCTCTCAACTTTGGTTTCAACTGAAGCAATTAATATCGACTAATATATTAATTTATTCCGACTAACTTAGTTTTCAAAAATTCTGAAATTTTTTCTAACACTTATAATTTTCGGAAAATTTCGCCATAGCCTCCTTTGTACAGCCCTATCAGTAAAACCACAACTCGCCACTCTAGGCCATCTCCAACCCAAAAGAAAATCAAACAGCCTAGCGGCTTGCCAATTCGGCTCATAAATCTCAAACTCGTGTGAAATATAAACTTGTACCTTTTTGTCGGGCATTTTATTATATCCCTTCCATTTGTTACCAACTCTGCATATACCATGCCATACCAATCAACTCCAAACAGTTTATATTCTCAAATCATATCTCATTCTTAACTCGAGTTCCATTCTCGATTTTCAAAATTTTAACTCACCAATTCCAATACCATTCCAGATTATTCTAAAATCAAATCTAGATCTTATTTAACTTACTTCAAGTTAAATTTTATTGACTTTTACCATCTCGATATATTTAACTTTATAAGTTAAATTTAAATCCCAGAATTTAAATTCCTGGGCTCATTTCAAATCAGTTTTAAATCATAACACCAATTCAAAACCTTTGAATTTCTAAACAACTTGTTTTCTCAAAATAATTCAAAAACTGAATCTTTGGTAGTAATCCGTCACTTAGCAACTCGAAAATGAACACTGATGATGTGGCCACACTCATCAGGGTTATTTCCAAGTTTATCGAAGTGAGTTCAATACTATAACACTTTCAATTTGAAAACATTTTCAAAATCTCCCAGGAACTTAAAATTTCCTTATTTTAATTCCTAATTTTGATTTACATTCAAATTTAATTCATCTTATTTCATATACTTTACTTATATGAATCTTGATTAGTTCTTTATAATCATTTCACGTTTTATAATCTTATTCGATTATAATAACAACCAATACAACCAATTATACTATGTTAATTTCAAAACATATCATGTTGGTTCATCGTATTCGAGTGTTTAGAAACCCCTATCGATATTGTGGTGCCCCACTATCGACTAGAATTCATAAGCCACTCAACCAAGAAATCTCCACAATATAAAACAACTTTTTATATCAAATAACAAATACGTTCACTCGTATATATACACTCAAACTCAATCTAGGGTATTACTAACCCCATCTCTACTGAGTTACGCCACAGAGCCAAGGTATAACTTAACCTTAAGCTCTGATACTAACTGTAGTGACCCGAAAATCCGGACCAATTTGAGCTGACTAAATAACACAAGTCCAACCCCAAATTGCACTGGAAATTCAAGAAACTAATAGAAAGAAGATAGAGGGTGAGAATAGATAAGGTAGAACTATTAGAATAGAAGAAGAAGAAGAACATCATCATCAGAGCAAACACGAATCTCACACCGGAACGAATTAAAAATATAACATAACTTTTGAAATACAAACAGTATATGTATACAATAGCACTTATCAGAGTACAACACTTACATCACAGCGGAAATAATAATAGCTATAGAATCTTGAAGCCTCCTGCTCCAGCTCTTCATGTATCTGTAAATTCCTGACTACTAGACTGCCCGTACAAATTTAGGCACCCAAGAGTTTAGGGAAAACAAAACAAATAAACTCCGGGTCAGTCATGAGACTGGTATGAGTAAAACAGTTTAAAACAATTCGAACAAGTAAACAATATCTCATAAGACCACGCCGTATAACGGAACGGGTTTTTCCCTTATGAGAATCCAAAATATCTTTATATCAAAAACCTTTTGATATTATAATAATGTCTATCAACCACAATATAATAATCATCTAGCATAAATGCTTTCATCTCACGTTCTACATATAGTATACAATCAAAAACCGCAAGCACGTATTGGGTAATGGATTTCCAACTATGACAAGGTATGGAACCACCTTCCGATCAGTGTACTCTAGGAACGATACACTGGAGTTCAACAAGAACATCTTGTAACTCAGCCACACATGACCGACCACTCATTTTGCTTGAGTGTATCGAATGTATATCACCAACGGTTGGGATCAGCAACCGTTTCCCGTATATATATATGAGAGAGCATTGATAGATTTAAGAAGCAAATGAATATTCTCTAGATATGTGATTATACACCCTACTTCGGTGCGACCGACTTAGCCATGCTGCCTGCCCGATTTTTTTCATTTCCTGGTTGTAGAGGCTTGAGTCTACGCTTTATCAGCGCATCATATTTACTTCGAATGTCACATCGTCAGATCCATTAGAATCACAAATTTGACTTTCACCACAATACATTATGTGTTAGCTAAAAGAAGTTACCTTCTCCGCTTCCACTCTTGGTACGGTTGGAGAAATCAGTGTATGTGATCTTTCTGGAAATACTCTGTCAGAAATTCTTCCATACAAGTTGTCCTGGGACTGGACAAACCGAAGGCACTATTCAGTACATCCATCTTAGGTAATCGTTATCTAAGACTTATACAACAACCCTTGCATAAAATCCGTCTTCACGGTATTCAACATACTTAATTCGCAACGCTTATGCCAAAACGGAGTGGTTCTTTGGATAACAATCCAACTGGTCTCTCCATATTTACAACGTAAAATGTCAAAAACTTCGATAGTCGGTGAGTTATCTATCAAAGAAAATTACGTGTGCAAACAACGATATTATTTCCAGATGGAAATTCTATCAATCAATCATCAATCATATATATGTATCTATACATATATATTTCCTTATTTTCTATGTTTAGAAAATATACGTTAACACTGGAAAACACTTCCAATCTTCTTTACTTGGTTTTAAACAAATGTTTAAATCAACATCGCGACGACAACTCAAACCACTATACTTATTTACTAAATTCACTTAACCACTTCACACTCGAACCGTAATCATTTCTTAATTTAAAACGTAGTCAATCAAGTTGGGGTATATCTACCTCTCAGACCTTAACTGAACCACCTTTCAAATCTCGAAATAGATAAGATTCACCTTTTTAACTCTTTAACACTTCCTTACGAACCCTCGGATTCTATTTACGAACCCCCTTCTTTTACAAGTTTACGTGATTATAACAATGGTGTTATAATCTCCTACATTCGAAATATATTATCTTTAATATGACTTTTATTTCCTAACTCGAATAATATAACACTGACTAATTTATTTATTCCTATTCGGTTACCTCTAATCTATAACTCTTATTTTAATAACTCCAACCTAATAACTCCTACAGGATTTACTCTGATTCGAATCACTTATTCGATTCGCTTACTTTCGAATACTTATATTCGATAAATTTCTTTCTTCGAATACTCTTATTCGATTAAATCCTGTCGAATAACTAGATTCGACCAACTCACTTCGAATATCTCTGATTCGATTATCTCACTTCGAATATCTCTGATTCGATTATCTCACTTCGAATATCTACTATTCGATTATCTCACCTCGAATATCTCTAATTCGATTATCTCACTTCGAATATCTAGTATTTGATTATTTCTTCGAATAACTAAATTTGATTAACTTTTTTTCAACTCTATTCGAATAAACTAAATTCGATTTACCCCAACTGATTAACTCTAACTGGTTAACTCTAACTCGATTAACTTGGTTCGACCAACTTGATTTGACTAACTAGGTTCGACTAACTTGGTTCGACCCAATCGATTCGACTAACTTGACTCGATTAGCCCGACTCGACTAACTTAACTTGATTATCTTTAATTTCCTTGACTCTTATCACTTAACTCCTTTCGAATAAACTATATTCGATCATCTCTCTTCGAATAACTTATTCGATAACTCCTTTCGATTAAACAAATCGATAACTCCTTTCGATTAAACAAATCGAGAACTCCTTTCGATTAAACAAATCGATAACTCCTTTCGATTAACTAATCTCGAATATTTACTATTCGATCAACTCTAACTCGATTGACTCTATTTGAATACTTCAGTTCGATTCAACTCTAATCGATTAACTCTAACTGATTTACTTTAACTGGTTAACTCTAACTGATTAACTCTAACCGATTTTCTCTACTGATTAACTTTACTTGTTAACTCTACTGACTTACTCTAACTAGTTAACTCTACTGATTAACTTTACTAGTTAACTCTACTGGCCTACTCTAATTAGTTAACTCTACTGATTAACTTTACTAGTTAACTCCTTACGATTAGCTTAATTCTAATCGATTTACTTAACTCAAATCGATTAACTCTTCTTTGATTAACTTAATTATAATCGATTAACTTAACTCTAATCGATCAACTCTACTTCGATCAACTAAATTTGATTAACTCCTTTCGAATATCTATATTCGATAACTCTATTCGATTAACAAATATTCGATAACTCTTCTTTGAATAACACTTATTCGATTAACTCTTTTGCTTTATAAAGATTCCCTTTTTATAACGTTTATCCATTCCAAAAGATTTCCTTTTAACAACGTTATTCATTTATAAAGATTTACTTTTGGTAACGGTTCTTCACTTTATAAATGTTTTCCTTTTTATACTCTATTTATTTTCTAAATAAATATTCCTTTTATCTTTTCTATTTATTTAATAAATATTTCCTATTTCAATCCCATTTGTTTTCTAAACAAATATTTTCTGTTTCAATATTATTATCTTATTTGTTTTCTAAACAAATATTTATATTTCAACCTTATTTGTTTTCTAAACAAATATCTTTACATGAATATCTCTTTTCATTTCTATTTATTTCCTAAATAAATAACCCTTTTACTTTTATTTATTCCCTAAATAAATAAATAAATCCCTTTACTTTCTATTTGTAAATATCTTACAAATATATTCTTTCCAATTCCGTTTGTAAATGTTTTACAAATGGTTTCCCTTTTTATTTCTATTTGTAATTGTTTTACAAATATTCCTATTTTATTCTATTTGTTTTACAAATATTTTCCTTTGTATTTGTTTTAAAAATATATTTACTTTATATTTGTTTTACAAATATATTTCTTCTATATTTGTTTTCACAAATATATTTCCTTTTTATTTCTTTGATTTTATAACTCCTTCAAAAAAAATCCTTTTCCTTTATATATAAAATCCATTGATTTTATATAATTAATTTACTTTCAAAATGAACTTTGAAAATCCCCTTTCCTCATCCTCGTATTTTTTTACTGTATTTAAAATATCAAATAACAGTGATCGATACCGTTCAAAACACATATAATCAACACAGATTATATATCACATCATACATCACAATATATGAAACAAAACAGTATTTTATATATTGAGGAACCCAGTTGGGTCCCTCCAACCTGTTCCCCTACATCACAGATGTTATACCATATAATTAACATCACTTCATTTCAGTATGAAATGTTCTGATAAACAACAGCAATATATATATATATATATATATATATATATATATATATATATATAATTTCAACTAACCGACTAGCAGTTAAATCAACCAAATCAACACACAGCAATCAACAGATAATTATCAGTTCTAAGCATACGTTATAAAAATATAACAGTTCTGAGTTGGTGAGTTTTACTCACATTTGCAGTTCATCGTTAAAGAACGATAAACTGTTATTTGATTTGAATCAAACAGTTTATTCCACCATAAATTCAAACGAGGCTCAATCAACTTCCAGTAAGTCCCATTGGGTAGTGCCCGTCCATACGATCATGATGGATCTTGTTTCACTGAATTTCGATCCCGTATGAGCAAGTTATTGTCATTTGAATTTAATATACTATTTATAATAGAATTTAACTTAGTTTATATATAGATCATGGGCTTAACCTTTTAATTCTCTTCCTGGCCCATCAACAAAACCTCAGGCCTGACATTTTACAAGCTCGCCCCGTGATTCCTTTCTCTCCCAAACGAAGAACTCCTCCAGGCTTCAAAGCCATTTACGATCCTTTCACCCACCACATCTCTCTCGTTACTCCACCAATTTAGATACACTCTTCACCACGACATTCTCCATCAAAATCCGCTCCTCACCATCCTATTATCAACGAACTCGCACTCCTTGCTCCACTTCCGTTCTCCAGGAAAGACCGCACGCCACAACAGATGTATCGACATTTTTTTTTTCATTTTAATTCCAGAAAAATCACACAACCTCAGATCGATCTCTTGAATCTACATCTAATACCCAGAACGCTGATTAAATCTTCGATTTTCCAAACTCTCGAGCCCTAGCCGCTGCGTCTAAAAGCCTCACTCCAGAGATGGTCGTCGCACCCCCTAAAATTTGTGCTGAGTTGAAGAGCGCATCAGCAGGAGTTCGAATATACATGGATTTGGATTTATAGATTTTGTTTTTGATTTCTTTTGATTTTTTCTTGGATTGAACTTTTTACTAGAAGGAGCAAAAAGAACAGCGGCGCATTTTTTTATCTGTTGACTTGAGAATTAGGTTTTAAGGGTTTGGGAGGGCTTATTTATAGGACCACAAAATATCTAGATTTTTTTTATATATTTTAATATTTTATTTTTCAAATTTCTATCTGTATTTGTATTTTAAAATTCGTGTGATCACACACGATACCCAAAAATTACCAAACTGGACATACTGTTAGAGTTCGACATTACGGTCCCAATGAAACTAGTTTCGTCGAATTCCGACTTCGTATGCTCACACAACGTATTTTTAACCGTTAGAATACTGGCTGTTTTTCACTTTAAAAATCCGTACGGCCACACAGTGACTCTAAAAATCACGAAACTTGACATCTAGCAATAATTTGATATTGCGGATCCAACAAAACTAGTTTCGTCGAATTCCGACTTCGTTTGCAAAAGTGGCTATTTTTAAAGCTCTGGATGGCCCATTTAAATATATAAATATATTTAAATATAATTAAATTAAATATAAATAAATTTATATTATCGTATATCTTCACCTATGATATCTACAGCTCTAGAATATCATATCAGAATTTACAGCTTGATATTTCAGATTCCAGATTATCTCGGTATTCAGTTTATATCGAAAATCCTTTTATAACGTAAATAAAGCGTTGCAAATTATAAAGGAATTCCACAGCGACTTTTCTAAAATTTGATTTGGACATAAATCAAAATCTACACGACGAAATCCCGATTTTTCTCTTCTACTAGAAAGATATACTCCACCAGCTCCACACGTTTCTTGTTTCACAGAAATCCGACTTAAAACGGCTTCTGTATATTCAGTTGAAGTTCGAATCGCCGAATAGCGAACTACAACGCCATTTCGAGCCCGGCTTAAATTATAATATAATTATACATTCAAACTGACGTTATTTAATTATATTCGTTATTCTAATTCAACTCTAAGCTGAATTAAATATTTTGAATCGCCCAGTTCACACAATATTGTGAATTCCACTAATTTTGATTATTTCAGAATTAAATATATTATTTAATTATTATTTCAATTAAATATTCACAGTTATTTAATTTAAACGACCATTAAATTCTCTAAACCGCTATTTAAATAATTAAATTAATTAATTATTATACCCCTGAAAATGTGGGTCATTACAGTTAGAACAATATTAATCATAAATGAGAACTTTATTAAAGAAATACGTGTATCTATACATGAATTCATACATATACAACATATTATAAGAATGTAATAAACCAAAATCTAAACAACCCTTAAATACTAACTTATTTGACAATGGGAGATTTGTGAATTGGACAATTTGGATAATGGAGACAAAATTCTCCATTATTTTCAATCACATTCCCATTTTCGTCAAATATAACTTCTCCTACGCACTCAACGTTATCGTCTTCGTTTGTTGGTTGAGTCTCTCGTTGTTCTTCCTCCTCCATCATTTCTTCCTCTTCCGGTTCTTCTTCTAGATATTCTTCTGGTTCTTACTTTTTTTCCATTGGTTGATTATCATCATTGATGATAATCGGATTAGTCTCATTATCCATTATAAACTTTAAGAGACTTCTCATTACCTTTCCTTGTCTGTTTTGCTCTTGACTTAGTCTAGTTTGGAGTACTTGCATCTCAGCCACCATTTGCAATAAGTACTCCATTTTCTCTTCAATTTTGATCACTCTAGAGAGCATGGATCGTTGAAATGGACTCTCAGACGGTCCAACGTGTGAATCGAAGTTATTTTGGGTATTTGGATTAGTGGAGGCCATTGTAATTTTTAATTTAGAGTTTTTTCAGAGAAGAAGAATGAAAATAAAGAAGAAAAGTCGAAATAATTGATTTACATAATTGAAATAACTAACTTTTGATGGGAATTAATTTAAAAAACTTTTCAGTTATATGTCGACATAGCAGAAAGTTTATGTCGATATAATGTTGTTTTAAATTTCATTATTTTAATTTCTTATATTATTATTATATATATGTATATATTATTACTTAATTATTCTAATTCACTAAATGAACATATACCTAATTCCCTTCTAAATTTAGCGAATGTTGCTTCATTTAATGGTTTAGTTGATATATCAACTATTTGTTTATCTGTTTCTATAAATTCAAGTGAAATCTTTTCGTTACTTACATTATCTCTTAGAAAATGATGTCGCACATCAATATGTTTAGTTCTCGAATGATGAGTAGGATTTTTAGAAATATTTATAGCACTTGTATTATCGCAGTATATGGGTGATTTACTTATGTTTAAACCAAAATCGTTTAAAGTTTTTTGCATATAAATTACTTGTGAACACGCCAAAGCAGCAGATATATATTCTGCTTCAGTTGTTGACAAAGATACAATATTTTGTTTCTTACTAAAACAAGATACAAGAGAATGTCCTAGAAAATGACATGTTCCACTAGTGCTTTTACGATCGGATTTACATCTCGCATAGTCTGCATCACAGTACGAAACTAGATCGAACGAATCATTTTAAGGATAAAATAATCCAAAATTTGATGTATGCTTTACATATCTCAGAATATGTTTTACAGCTGTTAAATGAGTTTCCTCAGGTTGTGATTGATATCTTGCATAGAAACATACACTATGCATTATATCTGGTCTACTAGCAGTTATATATAATAATGATCCTATCATTCCCCTATATAGTTTTTGATCAACGTCTTTTGATGTATCATCTTTACTTAAAACAATATTAGCTGCCATAGGTGTTGGTCTACCATTAGTTGTTGTATTGTATTAATTAATTAAATCTCTCGCATATTTTTCTTGATTAATAAATATTCCATTCTTTAGTTATTGAATTTGTAAACCTAAAAAGAATGGTAATTCTCCCATATGAGTCATTTCAAGTTCTTTTATCATAATATCTGAAAATTCTTCGTTCATTTTTTCATTTGTTGACCCAAAAATTATGTCATCAACATATATTTATACTAATTGTATATCTTTGTTATTTTTCTTAATAAACAACATATTATCTAGTTTTCCTATTTCAAAGTTTGATTGTAATAAATAATTTCGTAATCTATCATACCAAGCTTTAGGAGCCTGTTTTAATCCATATAAAGCTTTCTTTAGTTTATATACGTGATCTTGTAATTTTTCATCTTCAAAAAGGGGTGGTTGCTCTACATATACGACTTCTTTGACAAATCCATTTTGAAACGCACTTTTAACATCCATTTGATATAATTTGAAATTATTATAGTTTGCAAAAGCTAGTAAAATTCTAATAACTTCTAGTCTTGCTAGGGGGCAAAAGTTTCAACATAATCTAATCCTTCGTCTTGAGTATATCCTTGTGCTACTAGTCGTGCCTTATTTCTTACTACCTCACTGTGTTCATTCATTTTATGTTTATAGACTCTTTTGATTCCTATAATTGTTTTATCCTCTGGTCTAGGAACAAGTTCCCATACTTCATTCCTAGTAAATTGATTCAATTCTTCTTGCATAGCAAGTATCCATGAATCATCGGAAGAAGCTTCCTTTGGAGTTTTAGGTTCCATAGTTGATATAAATGCGGCATTACTCATATTATTTAATTGATTACGAGTTCTAACAATGGATTCAATATCCCCTAAGATATTTTCTATAGGATGATCTCTAAGTAATCGAATTCTTTTATTTGGTTGGTTATCTTCATTATTAATTTCATTAATTTCATCCTCACAATCGTCTTTATCGCTTTGAGTTATATTTTTATAGTTTTCATCGAAAGATACGTTCAATGTTTCTTCTATAGTGTTGATTCAAGTATTAAAAACTCTATAAGCCTAGCTTCTTTCTGAGTATCCAATAAAAATTCCTTTATCTGACTTTGAATTTGTCTAAATTATCCTTTGTATTAAGTATAAAACATTTACTTCCAAATATTTTAAAATATGATACTTTTGGTTTCTTGTTATATAAAAGTTCATAAGGAATTTTATGAGTCAAAGGTCTAAGTGAAATTCTATTAATAATATAACAAGTTGTTGCTACTGCCTCAGCCCAAAAATTCCTTGGTAAGTTACTATCGGATAACATAGTTCTTGCACATTCTTGTATCATTCTATTTTTATGTTCAACTAATTCATTTTGTTGAGGAGTTCTTGGAATTGAAAAATTGTGAGTTATTCCCTTTTTACTACAATATTTTTCAAAATTCTCATTTTCGAATTCTCCACCATGATCGCAATGCATTATTTTAATTTTAGCGATAATAAATTTTGAATCTTTTAGAAAAAAAATTTGAATTGATCAAAAGCATCACTTTTATTTTTAAAAAACAAAGTCCAAGTGTATCTAGAAAAATTGTCAACTATTACAAACACATATCTGTTTTTATTAATTGATTTGAGTTTGAGATGGACCAAATAAATCCATGTGTATTAATTCTAATGGTTTTAAAGTAGTGATTTCTTCTTTTGATTTAAATGAACTCTTCTTTAATTTTCCGAATTGAAAAGCATCGCATAAGTTATTTACTTTGAATTTCATTTTGGGTAATCCTCTAACAGAATCTAATTTAGAAATTCTAGAAATATGTTTGAAATTTTTATGACCGAATATCTTATGCCAAATCCAAGGATCACTTGTATTGGCCATAAGACATAAATTATCGTTGGTAATTTTCATAATTAATATATAAATATTTTTCTTTCTATCTCCTTCGAATATAACTTTTGAATTCCTAGCTTTTATAAAACATTTATTCTTTTCAAATTTTATTTTAAATCCTTTATCGCAAAGTTGACTTACTTAGTAAATTGTGTTTTAAATTCCTAATTAATAAAACATTAGAAATAGTAAGAGTTTCAGAATTACTGACATTGCCAATTCCAGTGATGTATCCTTTAGAATTATCTCCGAAGTTTACCAATCCACTATCTTCATACTTCAGATTATTGAGTAGTTCTGTATTTCCAGTCATATGTCTCGAACAGCCACTATCCAATATCCATTTGTCCTTTTTCATTTCCACCAGCTATTTTCCAAAATTTGAATTTTCAATAGCCATATAACACGCCAGTTCAAGTTTTGAATTTCCAATAGACACCTCTTCAGAATTTGAATTGCCAACAGCCATCTTTTCAGAATTTGAATTGCCAATAGCCACTTCACCCATCTTTTCAAACTTTGAATTTTCAAAAGTCATAGAACTCATCCTTTTCTGTATTGAACAATATCTCAGTACATCACATGCTTCTTTAATATTAATATATGCAAACTCTCTTAATATTGATGCAGTGCATGAATTGACACTTATAAAATCAAAGATTCCAAAATCTGCCATTTTACCAAAATTTCAAAAATCAGATTATGATCTTTTAAAAGACCTTGCTCTGATACCAATTGATAGGGACTGCGGAAAGGATCGTTAAGGCAAAGCAAACACTAAAGGGGGGCGAATAGTGTTTGTAAGAATTTTAAACAAAACTTAAATCTAAATTGTAACACCCCGTATTTTCTGTGAACGTATAATTAAAAAATCAGAGAATAATTAATTTTTAAAATAAGAATCAAGGGAAACGGATTGCGCCCTTGCGTTTGTCTCGAAATTCCGCTTGGCGAGTCCGAGTTTTTGAAAATCGGAGTTCGTATGACCAAGTTATGACCCTTAGAAGTTTCAGGAATTTAAATAAAATAAAACATCTCGAAAATAAAGCCAGAAATTCGAAATTCAAACCCAGAGAAGGCTGGCGGGAAAATTCCCACCCATATATCCAGGTCGACTGGGGAGTCGACTCCCTCCCCCCCCCCCCCCAACCAGGTGGACTGGGGTGTCGACCTCCCCATGACCAGGTCGACTAGGGAGTCGACCTAGGGGTCGACCTGCTCCCGAAACCCAGTTTTTGAACCTGGTTCATTCTAATGTATCCGGTCTCGTTTTCTGTCTAGATTCGTCCGCCTAATCCTATATAAACAGCCCCTAGCCTCATTTTCTCTACACAATTTCGTTATGTCTATACTCTGCCTCTGTTCTAATTAAAAATAAAAATGGCGTTGCTACTCTGCTGGAATTAAAACTTGGACGATGCATCTTCTTCCAACCTGAATAGAATTAAAAGCTAAATCAAATGTCAAATCAAAGTTTAGAGCTACAACAACAATTAAAGAGGAATAATTCAGCATTTCTGCATCAACAACAGTTTATTATCCTTTCTTAAAACCACAAAAGGCAAGTACAGTTATTTTCCGCTATAAACTGTAACTATAATTGTGACATGATTGTAAATCTGAATTTGAGGTTGTGTACGTTCTGTTCTGATATATTTTATTTTGTATCTCTTTCTTCTTTCTGTTCTATAGCCAGGCCACATCTCACAAGAGATTAACGCATGACGCTAAACTTTGGGACAAATAATGAGTGATGGCATAATTGGACATGGCTAATCTGTGACTGATGTTGTAAACTAGATTTAGATCTATGCCTATTCTGTGAATTGGAAGAAGAGGAACCATTAGATGTTAACATGTGACTTGAGACTTTGGACATAACGCATATTTTGAATTAAGATCTGTTATAATTTAAAGTTCTAGATTGTTGGGTATATTTTTATATAACGATTCATGACTTGAGATAAAAAGAGAATATGACTTAGGTGTGAAGATCTATATTAAGATTTGATAACTGTTAAATGTGAATAACACCTAAGTGGGAGATTTTTTTTTTTTTTTGAATATATGACATGCATTGAAATCGATGGCTATATTTGGTATAATTTATATGTGAATCTTTTGTACTAGGAAAGTTTAACTAAAATTGGGATATGTGTTATATGGTAAATTATGACCATAATCTGTGCCATGTAAATTCAATGCAAACGTGGGGTATATGATCATATTGTGAATCATGACAATTATTTAGGCATGTAAACTTTGGCCAAATTTATAATTAGGCGAGATATGTCAATGAAACTTTAAGGAATGATTAAATCTGTTATATTGCCTAATCTGCTAGTTCAGTTATATTGCCTAAATTGCTAATTATATTGAATTGCCTAATCTGCTAATTATGTTAAATTGCCTTATCTGCTAAATCTGCTAAATCGCCTAATCTGCAAGATCTGTTATCTGTTTAATCTGTTGAATGGCGTAATCTGTTGGAACTAAAATGCTGAAATTTGAAGTATGTAAATCTGTAGGCTCGATTTAAAAATTGAGCAAAACTTGTTAATAGAACCTCGAATAATCTGCTGTAACTTGTACATAAGTTAATCTATTAAATTAGCACGATTAGTCTGATATTAGCATAGTCTGTGAATGAATGCATTGGCTAAACATGAAACATGGCTAACTCGAGGATAGAATGAGTTTGCGGCGTAATCCTGCCTGGAACCGCCCGGCACATCCAGTGGCCGCAAACAATAGGTTCTAATGTGAGAAGTTAGTCATAACGTGCTTGAAACCCGAGGTTAGACTCAGTTTGCGGCAGAAACCTGCTCGGAACCAACCGGCCTAACCAATGGTCGAAAACTGTCAGTCTAATGTGAGGGGGCTGCGTGTTAATTTTTAATTGATATAAATCTGAGATAAATATGATGTCTAAAACGTGTTGGGTGGATAGGGTTAAACTAATTGGACTAATGAATTTAACAAACCCGTTTCGTGAATCGGTAGGCCCAATTACAAAGTTAGACAAATCTGTAAATCTGTTAAATCCGTATATCTGATCCGTTAGTCTGAAAACTTGTCTGATCTGTGAACTAGTTGATCTGAACTCTGTATGTCTGAACTTGTAAAAAAGTTAATTTGAAATCTGTTAGTCTGAGGACACAAGGTTAGGAGGGAAATTACTTGTGTCATCTGTTGTTTGGGACCCATATTAGTCCATAACCTTTTCTGGTATCAAAACTTTGATCCAACAGTTGGTAGGGTTCGGACACGCTTACTGAACTAATTATAAGCAGTTCATTCTGATAATGGCGAGGGGTGTTGATGGTGCATTCCAACCGGGTCATGTGCGTGCATGGATCCCGGTCTGCCTCTGAGGATGTAAGACGCCGTGACATCTGTAGATAGGTCTGTGCCAACTGGTTGTCACTTTAGGGAGTGATACACCCTACTGTGGGGCCGACACATGGTATTTATGTATTAGGGAGTCGATCGCTTGGGGTAGGGTTTTAGGGTACACTTAGTTCTGTCTGTTTCTGTTGGTACCGTCTGTTTCTGTTGGGTGGTAACACCGGTCTGTTTCTACGTGGTACCGTCTGTTCGGGTGGTAAAGGCCCATTTACTAGTGTACACCTAATTCTACATTCTGTTTCCGTAGGGATTAATCTGTTTCTGTACTTTCTGTTCGGGTTGTAAAGGCCCATTATTAGCATTCTGTTTCTGTCTGTTTCTGTTCGGATGGTGAAGGCCCATTACTAGCATTCTCTTCTGTGGAAATTATTCTGTTCCCGTTTCTGTTTCAGTTTAGAAATTTGGGTGACACCTAATCCTGTTATACTAGTATTAGTGTAGAGAAATGAAAAGTAATATTATTCTGTTTTCTTCTGTTTAACCTAAGTACATCTGCTGCTCCTGTTACTGTTATCTCTTATCCAGCTTATTTTCATGTCATAATTATCATTATCTGTTCATATGCTGAAAGTCACTAGACTTGCCAGACTTTATGTCTGACCTTGCTTGTTTTCGCCCCTTTTTCTTCCGTCCCCCCCCCCCCCCCAGGTTTTCTAAGGAGGGAATACTTGAGCTTGATCCAGATTTCGTCTACTTGAAGTGCGTAAAGTATGGATCAACTTCTTATGGCATCTTCGGTGGGGATTATGATTTTAAAGTTTTGTACTCTGATGATTTTCTGAACAATACTGATATTTATGTACTTGAGTTTTTGGTAAAGATGTAACCATACTGATTTCTGTTTTCCGCTGTAATAAAGTTATAATTTCTCTAGTACTGTTTATCTGTCTTGAAATTTTCTGTTCTATTTACTAAAATGCTCCACCAAAGTTAAGGCATTCCCTTTGTGAGTGTCCTTAACGGAGGCGGGGTGTTACATTTGGTATCAGAGCTGAAGATTACCAGATTGGGTAAAGTTTTTGAAAACTATTTTCAAAAAGATTTTAAAAGGAATTATTTTCAAAAATAAAGTTTATTTTGAAAAACATAATCCCCAAAAAGCCATATATCTATCTTTTCAGTTCTCCGTTTTAAATCTTTTTCTTTCATTCCAGCATGTCTGGGAATCTTAACTTTCCAGAGGGCGTGCCAATACCTGGCTGGTTCAGGAGGTACTTAGAGGCTAGGGCCAACGATGCAGGCCCAGCAGATATTCCTCCTCCAGCTGCAGCGATTCCTCCTCCTCCGCCCCCTCCTCGTACAATTGCTTTTTCAAAGATCTGTAAAGATTTTAGGGCCATGGGTGGAAAGGATTTCAAGGGAACTGAATCATTTGTAGAAGCGAGGAACTGGCTCAAAGAAACTGAGGATCTGTTTGTTATCTTCGAGGTGGACGATAGGCAGAAGGTACAATTGGCGGTATGGTTGCTCAAAGACGAAGCTTCCTATTGGTGGGAAGTCACTAACGCCGAGAGGCCGGTTGACACATGGATGGATTTCAGGATGAGGTTTGAGACGAAATTCCTCTCGCAAGCTGAAAAAAGTCTACAACTGGAAAAGTTCTTATCTCTTAAGCAAGGAAGTATGACGGTCAGGGAATACGTCAACCCGTTCAACCAACTGGCTAGGTTCGGACTAGATTTAGTCAACACCCAGCATAAAAAGGCTCTCCGCTTTGTTAAAGGATTGAACGAGCCACTGCATAGCCTAGCCATGACCCATGTACCCATGGGAGCGACTTACGAGAGATTGGTGGACATGGCACTACTACACGAGGAAGACAAGGGCAAGAAGGAGGCAAACAAGGAAGAACCACATAACAAGAAAGCATGGCCCAAAAAGGAAAAACAAAAGAACGATGAAAAGTCTGAAGATAAGAAGGAGAAAAATTGTTTTACTTATGGAAGCTCGACTCATCTAAACAAGGATTGTAGAAAAAGAAAGGGCACTTGCTTCAACTGTGGTGAGATGAGACACTTCACTAGGGACAGCCGAAGAAACGAGGGCAAGGGCAGAGGGCAGGACCAACTTCTGGGGGGTAGGCGAACACTCTCGAGGCTAGTGGATAGGATAGAAATAAGGAAACTTTATGTAGGAGGTCTAATTTCTTTATCTGATTGTTGAGTTAAAACTCTTTTCTGATTCTGGCATTTTGATTCTGTAATCGATACTCTGCACTTTAATACTATTATTGTTTCTGATTCCGCTGCAGACTCAGACCCATAAGGGTGATGACTCATCTAAGTGTGGTAAGTTGGGTATCTGTGTTAGCGTTAAGTTGACTATGACACGTATGTTCTGGGTTTTTATCATGCTTAGTTTCCTAAGAATCATTTAGTAATTTGATCTGTACCGATAGTCTGTAAATATCTGAATATTTCTGATAATGTTAAGATTTCTAGTTTTGACATTGTCTAAGGAGGGTAATCCTATGGGTGTCAATCTGATGTTGATTTCGGTCTTCGAGGTTGATACTTAGGGGAATTTGTCTCTCAACCAAGGTCTAATGGAAACCAAGTTTTTGTTTATCAGCACTCGCTCCCATCACTCGACTGTATCCTATCGATCGAGTCTTCGACCTATAGATAGGAATCCTATGGATGTAAACATGTGTTTGAGACATGTTATGTTTGATGGTTGCAAGTGGATGCAAGTGGTTGCTAATGGTTGCTCGTGGATGCATATACACACACTAGGTACTAGATCGGCTCGAAAACACTCTCATACTGCATATGGATGTGTGAGCATTTTCAATTTTTGTGGATGAAAAATGATTGACTCATCACATGGATGTTGCATATGAATGAATGGTTGTCACTCATATAAGAATGATATGGATCAAATAGGAAAATTGCATACATGTTGGACTCATGGTACTGACATAATTCGCATTAAGGAGGCCAACTGAATCAGTGGACCGCCTAATCTTTGCATTAGATAAGGAACATATACACACACTTTTGCATATGTTCATACAACATTAGAGGTTTTCTAAGGACAATGGATGCTTGTGGATAATGGTTGAGTAGATGGATGACTGGATGGTAGGACACATTCTTCTTAACTTGAAGATTTCGGGGACGAAATCCTTTAAGGATGGAAGAATGTAACACCCCGTATTTTCTATGAACGTATAAGTAACAAATCAGAGAATAATTATTTTTTAGAATAATAATCAAGGGAAACGGGTTGCGCCTTTGCGTTCACCTCGAAATTCTTCTTGGAATCGAGTGCGAGTTTTCGAAAATCGGAGTTCGTATGACCAAGTTATGGCCCTCAGAAGTTTCAGGAATTTAAATAAAATAAAACAGCTCGAAAATAAAGCCAGAAATTCGAAATTCAAACCCAGAGAAGGCGGGCGGGAAAATTCCTGCCCATATACCCAGGTCGACTGGGGAGTCGACCCCCCCCCCCCCAACCAGGTCGACTGGGGAGTCGACTGGGGTGCCGACCTCCCCATGACCAGGTCGACTGGGGAGTCGACCTGGGGGTCGACCTGCTCCCGAAACCCAGTTTTTGAACCTGGTTCATTCTGATGTTTCCGGTCTCGTTTTCTGTGTAGATTCGTCCGCTTAATCCTATATAAACAGCCCCCTAGCCTCATTTTCTCTACACAATTTCATTCTGTCTATACTCTGCCTCTGTTTTAATTAAAAATAAAAATGGCTTCGCTACTCTGCTGGAATCAAAACTTGGACTGATGCATCTTCTTCCAACCTGAATAGAATTAAAAGCTAAATCAAATCTCAAATCAAAGTTTAGAGCTACAACAACAATTAAAGAGTAATAATTCAGCATTTCTACATCAACAACAGTTTATTGTCCTTTCTTAAAACCACGGAAGGCAAGTACAGTTATTTTCCGCTATAAACTGTAACTATAATTGTGACATGATTGTAAATCTGAATTTGAGGTTGTGTACGTTCTGTTCTGATATATTTTATTCTGCATCTCTTTCTTCTTTCTGTTCTATAGCCAGGCTACCACGAGCCTACGCCACATCTCATAAGAGATTAACGCACAAATGCTAAACTTTGGGACAAATAATGAGTGATGGAATAATTGGACATGGCTAATCTGTGACTGATGTTGTAAACTAGATTTAGATCTATGCATATTTTGTGAATTGGAAGAAGAGGAAGCATTGTATGTTAACATGTGACTTGAGACTTTGAACTTATTGCATATTTTGAATTAAGATCTGCCATAATTTAAAGTTCTAGATTGTTGGGTATATTTTTATATAACGATTCATGACTTGAGATAAAAAGAGAACATGACTTAGGTGTGAAGATCTATATTAAGATTTGATAACTGTTAAATGTGAATAACACCTAAGTGGGAGATTTTTTTTTAAATATATGACATGCATTGAATTCGATGACTATATTTGGTATAATTTATATGTGAATCTTTTGTACTAGGAAAGTTTAACTAAAATTGGGATATGTGTTATATGGTAAATTATGACCATAATCTGTGCCATGTAAATTCAATGCAAACGTGGGGTATATGATCATATTGTGAATCACGACAATTATTTAGGCATGTAAACTTTGGCCAAATTTATAATTAGGCAAGATATGTCAATGAAACTTTAAGGAATGATTAAATCTGTTATATTGCCTAATCTTCTAGTTCTGTTATATTGCCTAAATTGCTAATTAGATTGAATTGCCTAATCTGCTAATTATGTTAAATTGCCTTATCTGCTAAATCTGCAAAATCGCCTAATCTGCAAGATCTGTTATCTGTTTAATCTATTGAATGGCGTAATCTGTTGGAACTAAAATGCTGAAATTTGAAGTATGTAAATCTGTAGGCTCGATTTAAAAATTGAGCAAAACTTGTTAATAGAACATCGAATAATCTGTTGTAACTTGTACAGAAGTTAATCTGTTAAATTAGTATGATTAGTCTGATATTAGCAAAGTCTGTGAATGAATGCATTGGCTAAACATGAAACATGGCTAACTCGAGGTTAGAATGAGTTTATGGCGTAATCCTGCGCGGAACCGCCCGGCACATCCAGTGGCCGCAAACAATAGGTTCTAATGTGAGAAGTTAGTCATAACGTGCTTGAAACCCGAGGTTAGACTCAGTTTGCGGCAGAAACCTTCCCGGAACCAACCGGCCTAACCAGTGGCAGCAAACTATCAGTCTAATGTGAGAGGGCTACGCGTTAATTTTTAATTGATGCAAATCTGAGATAAATATGATGTCTAAAACGTGTTGGGTGGATAGGGTTAAACCAATTGGACTAATGAATTTAACAAATCCGTTTCGTGAATTGGTAGGCCCAATTACAAAGTTAGACAAATCTGTAAATCTGTTAAATCCGTATATCTGATCCGTTAGTCTGAAAACTTGTCTGATCTGTGAACTAGTTGATCTGAACTTTGTATGTCTGAACTTGTAAACAAGTTAATCTGAAATCTGTTAGTCTGGGGACACAAGGTTAGGAGGGAAATTACTTGTGTCATCTATTGTTTGGGACCCATATTAGACAGTAACCCTTTCTGGTATCAAAACTTTGACCCAACAGTAGGTAGGGTCCAGGCACGCTTACTAAACTAATTATAAGCGGTTCATTCTGATAATGGCGAGGGGTGTTGATGGTGCATTCCAACCAGGTCATGTGCGTACATGGATCTCGGTCTGCCTCTAAGGATGTAAGACGCCGTGACATCTGTAAATAGGTCTGTGCCAATTGGTTGTCACTTTAGGGGGTGATACACCCTACTGTGGGGCCGACACAGGGTATTTATGTATTAGGGAGCCGATCGCTTGGGGTAGGGTTTTAGGGTACACTTAGTTCTGTCTGTTTCTGTTGGTACCGTCTGTTTCTGTTGGGTGGTAACACCTGTCTGTTTCTGCGTGGTACCGTCTGTTCGGGTGGTAAAGGCCCATTTACTAGTGTACACCTGATTCTACATTCTGTTTCCGTAGGGATTAATCTGTTTATGTTTTTGTACTTTCTGTTCGGGTGGTAAAGGCCCATTATTAGCATTCTGTTTCTGTCTGTTTCTGTTCGGATGGTAAAGGCCCATTACTAGCATTCTCTTCTGTGGAAATTATTCTGTTCCCGTTTCTGTTTCAGTTTAGACATTTGGGTGACACCTAATCCTGTTATACTAGTACTAGTGCAGAGAAATGAAAAATAATATTATTCTGTTTTCTTCTGTTTAACCTAAGTACATCTGTTGCTCCTGTTACTGTTATCTCTTATCCAGCTTATTTTCATGTCATAATTTTTATTATCTGTTCATATGCTGAAAGTCACTGGACTTGCCAGACTTTATGTCTGACCTTGCTTGTTTTCGCCCCCTTTTCTTCCGTTCCCCCCAGGTTTTCCAAGGAGGGAATACTTTAGCTTGATCCGGATTTCTTTTGCTTGAAGTGCGTAAAGTATGGCTCAACTTCTTATGGCATCTTCTGTGGGGATTATGATTTTAAAGTTTTGTACTCTGATGACTTTCTGAACAAGACTGATATTTATGTACTTGAGTTTTTGGTAAAGATGTAACCATACTGATTTCTGTTTTCCGCTGTAATAAAGTTATAATTTCTCAAGTATTGTTTATCTGTCCTGAAATTTTCTGTTCTGTTTACTAAAATGCTCTACCAAAGTTAAGGCATTCCCTTTGTGAGTGTCCTTAACGGAGGCGGGGTGTTACATAAATAGAATTATGGAGTGAATCAAACAACATAAACACAAATGCTAAATAAATAAAAATAAAGGAAAATGCAGAAAAGTAAAGAACGCACCGGATTTTATACTGGTTCGGATCACTCCTATGTCCAGTCCCGCACAACACTGGATTGTGCAGAGTTTTATTACTATTTTCAAATAGCCAAATACACCCTCCTTGATTTCACGTCTCAACAAGGAGACGCCGACTACTATCCCTTGATTTTACGGCCCAACAAGGGCACATCGACTCCTAAACCTTGATTTCATGAATTTAAGAATAAAACCATTTACTCTTGACTTACAAATTGGATCTTTAAATCCAAGCAATTACAAAACAACCATATAACTCTTCAATAGCACTTGATTCAGAGAGTAGAGAGTGTAGAGAGAAGAAGTTTGATCAACTTAGAAGTGAATTCGGCGGAGTATAAGTGTAAAAACCATAAAAATGAATAAGAATAATGGTAGGATGAAAGGAGACGAAGATGGAGAAGAAGATATGCTAGAAAATTCGGTTTTTGCCTCTTTTTATAGAGAACGAAGGGTTGCAACGTTTCTGAAATGTTTCCAATAGTGAAAAGACACTTCCCTTCAAAATTAAAAAACTAGCTGTTATATGTTGATATACATATTATGCTATGTCGACATACCTATGTACAAAATTGATTTTCAAAGCATTTTCAAGTGTTTCGATATAAAACTAATTCTGGAAATTCTTGAATAAAATTCTAATGTTGTAAATCCATATTATATGATAGAAAAACATATGAAAACATATTTATAAACTATATAAATATATTTATAAAATTATAAGGTCTTAAAATATAAATAAAGTATATATAAAAACTTAAGTTTGAAAAAGTATATATAAAAACTTAAGTTTGACAAAACAAAGAAGAATAAAAACAAAATAGAGAGGATTGAGAATAAAATAGAAAAACAAAAATAGAGAGAATTGAGAAAAATAAAAATAGAGAGGACTGAGAAAAAAATTGTAAAATCAGAATTTGGATTTGGATTTGAACCTGGAGTGCTATTTAGAGTCTTACAAAATCTAGACTCTATATTTATATTAATCTTGTACTCTTGACATCTTGATATCTAGATTACTCATGAGTCTTGAATCTACTCTGAATTTCGAATCCCTAAAAACTCTTAAACTGTACAGTCTTCAGTATTAATTCATGTATACAAATACTACATATGTATATATATATATATATATTCTAGATAAAGATGTTAGTATATATTTTGTAATCAATGATAATTGAAATAAGGTTGTTGTCATCAAAACTCCATTCTCTAACTCATATATGCTAATTAAGCTTTGTTTTTAGCCATATCTAAGCTCTTAAACACGGCAAAAAGCCATTCAAAAAATGGCGTGTTAATTTTTTAGATACGGCTATAAACTGTATCTCACTAATGATAACGTCGGCATGTAGCCGTATCTAAATTATATTCATACTCGACCTTTGACCTTATCTAATTATATCTGTGTGTGCACATATATATATACATGCGTGTATATATATAAAAAAAATATAAAAACAGAAACTGTAGCACATATTTTTCATAACACAGCATATATATCACTGTTTATACACAGAATAACACAATATATATATACACTCAAAGCAATACAAGATTTTTCATAACACGAACACAATGTATAACATATTAACATATACAAAGGAAACTGTCAAAGATTTCCATAACAGTAAACTAACAAAGAAAGGTAAAAACATATGATCGGCCTGATATAACTCTAATCGAGGCCAGGAAGATTGAGCGTGCGTGTTGATCATGCCGATGAAATCCGTGTGTTTGCTGTAAATCAAAGCAGTATGAGAACAAGCTAGCTCATGATGCTGATAAAGTTTATTTTCATTCTCCAAAATCTCTGCAAACATGATTTTCACGTAATGGCTCACTAATTCGCTGTAAAAGTATTAAACCACAAACTTATTATAATTCTCCTAGTAACTTGGCTGCAATGTAGATATGACGTTATTATAGCCTTGCCCTTACTATTCTATCACGCTTATCTAATGTAGTGTATCCTAGATGAGGGGGATGGAAAAAAGCGAGATATTACCCATAAACTCGAGATATTACCCAAAGTTTATATCAAATGCTCTGATTTTTCCAGCTAAGTACTATGACAGAAATCCTAATCCAGCAGACCCTGCACAATTATGGTTTTACTACATGGTTATAACTTATACGGTTCAAGACACTAAACAACTTGTCGTATTACATGAGGGTTGTACCATGACAGAATTACCTAAATAAAAACGTTATTGAAATAGACATCGCCAACAAAATGACCATATTGATTGCTACCTTAGATATTAACCTTGAGCCTCCTTCCTTCCACTAACTTTACCAATTCCTCCTTCGACTCCTTCCCATATGGCATTGCACTCTCAGCTCATCACCCCACAAGTTCAACAAAAATCCATAGAAAGCATAAGTAATAAGTAAGAGTGTTCTAATATATAAGCATGCATATATCCTAGCATCATTACTACACGAATGGCAGTTTCTCATTAATCATCGAACTAGAAACCTCTGTAAGTATGTTGAGATATGAAAAAGTAACAAAATCAAAAGCTAGATTGTCACATTAAGAGATATGAACAAGTAAAAAGAATTACTTGAATGTAATGATACAAATTAAGAATAAGTTGATCTTTTTCATAACTCATACCATTTTTGAAGTGTGTTACGCCAAAGTACACAATCTTCAGATTACCTATGATATTGATAAGGCAAGAGTTGAATAGCATAAAATTTAGGAATCTTCCCAATTTCTGTGCTATTCAACTCAATTGCCTCATTAATATCATTTAGACCTTATACGACAGCCACAACATCTATATTTCACTTTAGTCAAGCCTGTAATTAAAATTATAGAGCAAACCTCATCATTGGCTCCACACGTAGAACATTAAGAGGATGAATTTGGCAAACTAAGCTTTGAGCTAGTTAGATCATTGGCATCATTTACATTTACAGTGGCTATTATGATGTAAGGTCCCCTTGAGAAGCCAGTTCGTCAAATCAAATTCCACTTTATAGCCGAATTAGGTAAAGCACAGCTACTTATAATTATACCTGAGGCTTTGATGAAGGTTGATTAGCACATTGGAATGATGCTAACGATCTAACTAGCGCAAAGCTAGAGACACAAATCGATCATCAACTTCAGATCGCAAGGGTTGTCGTGTTTCTATCGAAGGAGAGGGTTGTTCATCTCTGCCGGAGGAGGAGATTCCAGAGAAAGGCAGAGGCACGATTTGGTGACTAAAAACCCTAATTTGGGTTTTTAGTCACCATTAAAGTAAAACCAAAGGAAAAGGGAGTGGCCAAAATTTGTGTTCGGAGTGCCTAATGGGATGCACAATATGATACATATTAGATTTGGCCAAAGGCCATGTCAAATTAACTGATCTGGAGCTTCCTCAATTGACGGTCAAATTTAGGGTGTTTAGGGTGGTGCGGATCGCAAAATGTTGTTTGATATGAATCTAAGCACTATCAAATATGATACGGCAGCTGTATTTTATCTCCCTAGCGTTGTGTGCCAAATTTACCGTTATGGTGTAGTGATTAGATTGCTTAGTCCTAATAAGCGAGATAAACTCCGTTATCTTAAGAATGATATAAAATTGATTCTTGAGAAAGAAGAGGTCATGTGGAAGAAGAGGTCTCGTATTCGGTGGATCAAAGAGGGTCATAATAATATGAAGTTTTTCATAGTGTGGCTAATGGGAGAAGGCGTAACAATTTTATTCATTCTATTTTTGTTGATGGCATATAATTGATAGTTCAAAAAGACTTAAATGACGCTTTTACTAAATATTATAGACAAATTTTTTGCTCTAAAATCAAGAGGAGGATAAATGATATTATTTGGAGTTTGAAGCATCAATTTGCAAAATGGTTTTGGGTTTTGGAATGGTGGTGAAGAACCACACTTCTACGCAAAATTTAGGGTTTGTTTGACATAGTAAGTGTCGTGACCTGTTTAATGGAGTGCAAGAGAGCTACGGTCGATGCGATGGCCTGGGGTGTTGCGAGATTGATATGTTTAGTTAGAGAATGTCAAGCTCGAGTAGAGATGGAAGGTGGTGGCCATGGTTTTTAATTTCGTGAAAAGTGAGGGAAAATGGGAGCTAGAAGAAAATGGCAATGGCAGATTCGACAGTTTCAACGATAGAGAAGAAGTATTTGGTGGCCTGGGAATTGATAATAAATGGATTAAGAAAAATTAATTAAGGTTCTAATTAATTAAATTATTTAGTTAATAACCATTATGTGTATGTAAATTTGGAATAATCATAATTCTTGCATACATGATCAGAAATTGATGAAACAATGTCCCTTGCAATCGTATGGACGCAAACTACGCAATGAAACTGGTTTAGAACGATTTAGAGCTCGTTAATGGTAAGATAAGACGCCTGATTCGATTACATTGGCAATTAATCATTATTCGACGATTAATAACCAAAGTAAGTAAACTCACTAACTTTGTCTAGTTCTATAATATTATAAACGTAAATTGGAATTGATAAATGGTGATCGAGTTTTTGTGATGATTGTTTGGTTGAATTGATATATTATTATCAACTATTGCTATTATATATATTAGTTATATTTAAGATTGGTAGTTGGATATTCCCACACTATTAATGGATGAGACCCTATGCGTCCCACATAATAGCGGATGACCTTCTAATTGCATTATCCCCCTTGAAGCGGGATTGGTGTTATTTATGTTTTCTAACATCTGTCGATGCAGGAAAATAGTTTGGAGGATCCAACTGGATTCCTCAAACTTTATTACTGTTTGATTTCATATATTATGATATATGATGTGTTAGATGTGTTGTGATAAATTTATTGTGTCTGGATTCTTGAATAGCACCGACCCTAATATAATTGGTATTTAATACTGTAAAAATATAATCGAATGAAATGGAAAAGAATTTGAGTTTTAAAAGGAAAAAACTTTTTTTCCAATGAATTGGCTAATAAATAATTACTTGTTTTTTATAATAAAAACGAGTAGTTTAGTTTATAAACGATGTTTAAAAGTGAAGTGAAATTATTATCATTGGATAAGTTGGGAATGTAAGTTCAAGAGTGAATTTAATTGGGAATTGGGAATCGTTTGAAAGAAAAACGATGAAATTTATTCCGAAGTTCGGAATGTGAGTGAAATTAAAATAAATCCATAAGGATTTACAATTGGAAGACTATGTCAAATGTTATAAAATTTAATTTATTTTCAGAAATTATACATTATATAATTCGGAACCTGACAAGATAATTTATATTCGGTTTAAAAACGATATTTCATAATTGAATGTAAAATCAATATAGAAATATAAACTAGTTAAATAAAATAGACTGGATAGTTGGTGTGTAAATAAGAGTTGATAATGAATTGGAATGTGAATGAAAGTTATAAAATGACCCGATAAATGGAATCTGAACCTGCAATAATATTTACAAATGAAAAAACAAGATTCGTTTTGATATAACGAGTCCAGATTTCTATAAAGGGATAACATTCACATTTTAAAGTGGATAATGGTTAAAAAGCAAACGTTTTGCATATTGGAAAAGTTATAAAGGAAACTGGTAAGGAATTAGAAGTGATAAATTAAAAGGTGAATTTAGAATGAAAAATGGGAATTGAGTTGACCTAAAATGGTAAATTTATTTCGAAGTTTGAAACGTTAATCGAATAGAAATTATTTTAAGGAGCGTTATACATTAAAATTCGATGATGTCGAATTCAGGAAAGTAAAATTTACTTTCCATTTTAAATAAAGATTACTTAATTAATTAATTAATTATTATTTATTCAAACTAATGAATAAAGGTCATATATTAAGATTTAATATCTCGGAGCATATATCATAACACAATTGTTATAATCGGTGATTTCCGTTAAAAAAATTAGATTCTTAAATTGAATCCAAGACTTGTGTAAGCGATGTTTTTTTGTTATTCGAAGTTATGAACTTTGTCCACTTCTAAGTTAAGAATGTTGTTCAGTTAAGGTCTGATAGGTAATTATACCCCAACTTGATTGATTTCATTTTTGATTAAGGAATGGTTAAGGTTCGATGGCGAAGACTGGTTAGAGATGTGATTATAATGAGTGATTAATGGGTTGAGTTGCCATAACGATGTTTGTACAATATTTGTTTAAATCCAAGCAAATGATTTATAGAAATGTTTTCCAAATATAACCAGAGATGTTTTCTAAGCATAGAAAATGGAATGATTGGGTTGATGAGAAGTTAAGAAATTGTGAATATACGCAAATGTTTTCTGATATTAATAACGTATATTTTCTAAATATAGAAAATAAGAAGGTGAATATATGGAGAAATTTTCCGATATTATGTATTTTTCTAAGTATAGAAAATAATAAGGTGAATATATGGAAATGTTTTCCGATATTAATAAATTATATTTTCTGGAATACAGAAAATAAATAGTTTACGATATATGGAAATGTTTCCAAGAATTCTGAGAGGCAAATGGGTTTTGAAAAATATCTGGGTAAAGATATTGAAAGGAAGTTGGAAATGAATAAATTAATCAGATATTGATTTTAAAAGGGCTCAGTGTTGCTTGATGCTTAATCGATAGAATTTTCATTTGCAAATAGGATATTTGGGTGTATGGATGTTTCCTTTGATAGTTAAATGACCAGCTATCAAAGTTTTGGCCCATTTTATATTTTTGTTGTCAATACGGAGAGAAGGAGATCAAGTTTATTATCTAAAAACCACTCCGTATGGGGATAAGTGTTGCGAATCAAACATGTTGAAGATAGTTATAGACGGAGTAAAGTGCAAGGACTGTTCTATTAATCCTAGGTAGAAATTGCCTAAGATGGATTGATGGGATGGTGCCTTCGGTTTTGTCCAGTCCTAGTACAATTTGTATGGATGAATGTCTGACAGAGTATGCCTAACAGATCATCTACATTGATCTCTTCAAACATATTTACATTTGGTGGTGGAGGAATTCGTTTCTCTTAGCTTTATGCCCGTGATATTTTTGGGGAAATCAATTAATGATTTTTCGGGTTTGACAATGTGGCATTCAAAGTGAATAATGCTATGATGTTAAAATAACAAGTATGGCCTCAAGCCTCACAGTCGGGAAATGACAAAAATCGGGAAGGCAACATGGCTATGTGGTTTGCTCCCATTAGAGTGTATTGTTACCTAATCTAGAGAAAAATCCATTTGCTTTTTATTCTATCGTTGTTGTATGCTTTGGTAACAGTTGTTGATCCCAACCATTGGTAATAATACATTAGGTACACTCAAGCGAAATGAGTGGTTGATCATGTGTGGTCTGGGTTGCAAGATGTTCTTGTTGAACCCAGTGTATTCCTCTCTAGAGATACACTATCAGAACGTGGTTCCATGCCTTATCATAGTTGGAATTCCATTCTCCAATAAGCGCCCTGGGGTTTGATTGTAAACCATGTGTATGGAGCGTGAGATGTAAGCGTTCCGCTAGATTGCTACTTATTTTATATAGACACTATTATAATATAAGAATAGTGTTGATACAAATAATATTTTGGGTTATCGTAAGGTAAAAACCATTTGTGTTTATGTGTGGATTGATCTTACAATTATCCTTTCTTTTAAAAGGATTTTTAAAAGTTAAGTCAAGTGGTTGGAGTTTACTCGCACCAATCCCATGACTGACCCAGCGTTATTTTGTTTTGTTTTTACACTAAACTCTTGGGTAATCAAATTTGTATGGGCAGTTAACTAGCCAGGGTTTTACAAATACACTTGGAAGAGCTTAGAGCAGGTGGCTTCAGCATTAGATAACTACAGTTTATTTCCGCTGTGTTGTATGGTTGAACTCTGATGATGGTATGTGTATACATTTACAAAAGTGTATTTCAAAAGTTATGTTATATAATAAAATTTATTCATTCCGATGTGTGATTATGTTCTTCGGTTTTTTCTATTCTAATTTTTCTTTCATTCTATTTCTCACCCTCTAACTTCTTTCCAATGATCCTGTAAATTTATGGTGCTTGGTTAGTCGACATGAATTTTGTGTCGGTCATCAGGATCAGGAATTTGTCAGTTCGTTACATACTATTATTTGTGCATAGTGTGTAAAATCACTTCACAAATAAATGTATCAATCTTTGCCAGCATATGTACCATATATTATGCTGACGTAGGTATACAACTAAAACCGTACGGGTTTGAAGTGGAGAATGGGTTTCCAGTAATGACCAAGGAAAAGGACCTTCCTTATCTGAACTGCATTTGAACACCTCCAATGGGATGCCCGATGATCAATAGATGGCCCCCATGCTACAGAAGGTCGGGTTATCCCTTAACTAGATAATTTAGAGTACTCCTAAGTATTCCATCCCCTGGTCATAACCAATCATTACGAGCACGCTTCAACATCCACGTAAAACAGAGTTTTCCACATAAGTAAAATACCCGGGATCCACACCATGATACTACTTTTAAGCTAGAAGGAAATGAACATAGACTAATGGGTGCGATCCATCAAACCTTACTACATTTAACCCTGTTTGGGCCATTTCCGGGGTGTGAAGCTTGACGAAGTCTTGTTACAAAGAGCTATACCTTATCCTGAAGCCATGCTTTGATCATCTGGAGCTCAATTACTTGGCATGCCTCATTGCCATTTCATAACATAGAATTTATAATCACCAACCATATCACCTTTAAACTTGTATGTCTCAAAGAAGGGTGTTAAGCGAAGAGAATATATTCTCTGCCATTAAACAAAAATATGTTTAGTAAAGATCAACCAATATGTTACAAAATACAATGTCAAACACACATCCATACAAGTTCATTTTGGGTCTGAACGAAACCGAAGATGCTTTATTCCTCGTTCAAATAAAGGAGAGAAACCCTTGAAAATCTGAAAATTCTCCAGGTACATTCGGACCACTACTATAATATAGATAATAAGTACAAATATAGAGCTCTTGAGACCATCAACAAGAAGTCCTCCCGATGTAAAGGTTTTCGGTCTTCAACCATCGTTTCTTTAATATCTTATATGCTCCATTACATCATATTATTATTCAGAATGATTTTCGGATAGAAATTCTAATTTGGATGTTCCCGAATAATAAGCATCATGTAAAACGATATGGATATATACAATCTCAATCAAGTCTCAACTTATCTTACACTTTGAAATTCCCATTAATCACTAAAAACGCTTCATTGCTCATTTGGAAAGGTTTAACAAAGTTTGGATGAAGATTAATATGTTTAACTTTTCAAAATCAATTATTAAATAAAAAGTGTTTCAAAAGCGTCGTTAAAAGCATTACAAATAGGCTTATTTAACTAGTTCGATAAAAATAACTTTAAAATCCTATAATTTAAATCCAAATCACTTTGAAATTTTTTATTATGATTAGTATTTTTTCCATATTTTTAATCATTTTTATATAGCCTTTTTAGTTGATTTTCATCAAACTGCACTACCGCAATTTTATGGAAAACTGTTTCGAACATAGCTTGAAAACTGTACATTGGAACTTTAAACTTCCTTTTTCATTCAGAAAATATTATTATAAGAATGCAAAAAAAATTCGTTCTAGGGAAATCCAATTTAAAATGACTTTGTTACAACAGTTTAAAGTCTACGGTCGAAATCGGTGAACTACCACAACTCAACAAGCTCTATTCTAACCTTTTTTATCTTTATATTAAAAATAATATGTTTTACTTCAAAATAGTTTAGAGTGCCAATTAAAGCATATATAACTATTTCAAAACAATATTTCATAATTTCAACTTTAAATTCAAATATTTATTTTTAATTAATATTATAATACTATTTAATTAATAAAATATTTTTATTTTTCAAAAATTAATCTTTTGAAATTAAAACTTTGCAGAATTCAAATTAAATACTATATAAGCTATATGAAACAACCGATTTGAGTTAAAACATTTCCAATATAGTTAAACCAAACTTCTATCTTAAAAACAAAATCAGCTTAACCCATTTAAACTTGAACACACCGTTTAGTATTAAAACCTTGTTTACTAAAATTCCAGCCTTTACAAAAGATTTTCCTAATCACTTTAATTTCATTTCTACCTGGTTTCGAATCGAAAATTCCAAATTTTATTTGTGTACTATAGTTAAATGAATAAAATATTCATTTATATTATCTGTTAAAAATGAAACTTAACAAATACCCATACAAGTCCACACAAGTGGGTGTAACATGTACAGTATAACATTGTATCACAACTATCAACCATTACAACATTCATAACATCCATAACATCCATTTAACCATCACATAGCATATATATCACAGTATATACGTATAAGCATTTGGTAATTAACACTTACACTTCGTTTAATAGCAAATTAACTATCAATTCACAGCAACCAACATATCATCCATAATAAACAAATATAAATGAAGAGTTTCTCACCTTGGGGTTCCACTACATCTAACTTTACTATAGGACTTCCTAGCTAACCCAGACTGCTCCAAATTGACTATCGATTCTCATTGACGTCTTTAACAACAATAATAATATTACTATCAAATATATTTTTATATAATATAGGAGGAGGGCTAGGGGGTTATGAGGTGGTGTGGGGACGGACTTGGCTTAGTGGCATTTTGGAAAGTGGTTGGCCGAGCTAGGGGGTGTGCAAACAGGATCTAAGTGTGGCTGATGTGGAAGGATGTGGGTGGCATTAGTTAGTGGGTAGTTCGCCGAGGAGGGGTTGGTAGGTAGTGGTTTGAGGTGGAGGACGGTGTACGACCTAGAAAGACAGAGAAGGAAGGAGGTTATGAGTTCTGTTTTAGGGTGGACGAAGATGGGGCTCATGACCTAGAAGAGGAGGAGGGAGGGAAGGGTACTTAGGCCGAGCAAGGAGAAAGGAAAGAGGGGTGGAAGGAGAAGGCAATGATGCAATAAGAAGTAGAAAAGAGAAAATGAGAGTGAGATGGAAGAAAATGGAGGAGGCCTCCTTATATTGGAGGGGAGGGTTCATGAGGTTGTGACAACTCATAGGACACATAGATCTTATACATGCTTAGCTCCATGCATAATGACAAGCGTCCTAACGCTTGTCTCATAAAGAGGAGGTGAGTTATGGTAGCATTTTCACTTAGATGTTATAGAAACTATATGCAATACTTAACCAAAAAGCTACCTATACATGTTGTTATTCATTTAGTTTGTAAAAAAAATTCCATGTTTAACTCACTGAAAATTCTAGATCATTACATTCTCCACCCCTCCCCCTTCTTAATTAATTTCGTCCTCGAAATTGCATAAGAAAGGAATTACCAAAAGGAAACAGGTAAAAAAAGAGTTTACCGAGGGGTTAGGCTAGGCTTGGATGTCAAGTCGACGGTTGAGGTAGAATTTCTACATACTCTCCACAATTTCCAAGGTATAATCTTTGGGATCACCGCTCGACTACACTTTAACTAACTTAACATTCTTATTTCTCATCCTCTTTTCATTTTAAGCAACGATCTTAATGGGTTGCCTCTTTACTGCTTAGTTTGGGGTAATCTTTAGGTCTTGTTGAGCAGCCTCCTCAATATTTTGATTCGGGTTATGCACATACTTACGTAGATTAGATATGTGAAAAATGTCATGCATTCCTAATAACAGTTCGCGTAGCTGAACTCGATAAGTCAGTTGCCCAATTCTTTCAAGAATAGGAAATGGTCCAATATAGCGTGGTGCTAACTTTCCAATTTTTCTGAATCTTATAACTCCACGCATTGAAACTTTAAAGAACACCGAGTATCCAATTGTGAATTCTAAAGATCTCCTTCTACCATCAGCATGACTCTTTTACCAATCCTAGGTTGTTTTCAATTTCTTTTTAATCAAATACACTTTCTCCATAGCCTTTTTTATCATATCCAGTCCAAGTACAAGTCTATCTTCGAACTTAATCTAATAAGCTGGTGACTTACATGGACAATGATACAATGCTTTGAAAGGTTCCATCTTGATGTTAGCTTGATAACAATTAAGGGTACGTGACTTTCCCATGAACCTTCGAAGTTAAAGCTCTCGTAAAAGATATTCCAAAATCTGGTTAACCCTTTCTGTCTATCCATCCATTCGAGGGTGGAAGGCAGTGCTAAATTTAAGTTTTGTTCCCAAAGATTCTTTAAAAGCTTCCTAAAAATGTCTAATGAAGATTGGATTTCGATCACTCACTAAGCTACTTGGTATCCCATGTAATCGAACTATCTCCGTTATATATACTTTGCCAGGCTTGCAGCAGTTCTTGTAGATTTCACCAGGATAAATTGAGCACTTTTGGTTAGATGATCCAAAATAACCCAAATTCATTCATTTCATTTACGCGATCAAGGTAATCTATCGATGAAATTCATGGATACTTGGTCCCATTTTCAATTTGGTATTTGCAAATGGTAAAGCAATACTGATGTCTTATGTTGATCGCTCTTGATCTGTTGACATGTGGCACATCAGCTAACATAAATGGTTATGTCCCTTTTTTATCATTCTCCACCAAAACGCAAGTTTGACATCTAGATACATCTTGTTGATTCCAGGGTGGATGCTGAATTTAGACTTGTGAATTCATCTAATATTTTTTGATTGAGCTCTTTAATACTTGGAGCACAAATTTTACCTTTTAATCTGAAAATGCCTTATCATCAATTTCAATACTTGATTTCTTGCCATGTTGCATATTCTTTGCAATCATTTGTAAAAATTTATTCTCACTTTGCTTATAGGCAATCTTTTCAATAAGGCTTGGGTGACGACTAGATAGGCAATGATAGCATGCTTTTTACTCAAGGCGTCCACAACCACATTGGATTTTCTAGGTGTTTATAGAATATCTAGATCATACGATGCTAGAAATTCCTACCAATGCTGTTGTCTCAAACTCAAATCCTTTTGAATGAACATATACTTTAGGGATTTGTGGTTGGTAACTTGTCTCCTAGCACGTACACTACAAGACAATTGATTTTTTGTTGCAAAAATCAGTGGCGTTTATTCGGAAATGCAAGTAAAAGTTTTTTTCCTCACATTATAGATGCGGTAAAAATATTTCTATTTCCCACCTAACAAAAAATGGTACGCCTATTCCAAAATAAACGTGACCGCATATTTTCCTTACTCTCCCCCTCATACTTACATTTTTTTATACCTCGTTCCCTTTCCCCCAAATTGCTAATTTGATCGCACCGACTAATCTATTTGCCATTTTATTCTATTATATTACAGGATGCCGATGTGGATTTGGTGTCGGAGGAGCCGGTGGCGAAGCTTTCGATGATAGGGTTTCCATCCAGCAGGAGGAAGTTAGGGTTCTACTATAACTCCTTTACAAACCTACCTTCCCCGATTTTTGTTTCTCCTCCGCTGATATCATCCCCTTTCCTCTTCCCATCTATCATCTACCTACATTCTTAATCCAGCAAATAATTATTACACGGTTTTCTACCAATTCAGCATCTACCAAGATTTCATGTCTTCCTCGATCATCTTAGTCTTCTACTGTAACTCCTCCGTACGAGCATAAATGGGCAGCATAATTTGCAGCAACTCAATGAATTTCAGGTACCATATCAACCAATTGTTATCGATTTTATCGGCTAATATACGGTGTTGATTTTGAATCCTAATCTTTATGCAGTTCATGTTTTTAAATTTGTTTTGATTTATTATAGATGAGTATTGCTGATTAGGACGTTTAAACTACAACTTGCTTGATAGCAATTGATGAAGACCAATTTTCTATATGATGTCTCAAACCATAATTTGGATGATGATTCTTTTAAGGATAATTAAACGTTGTAACCATCAATCGCCAATTTTTTTTAATGCTGTACAGTTTACACTAATTCATGGATTAATCATTATTATTGCAAACTTCACCATTCGGTACTGCTTGCATATGAACTAATTCTTTTCACATAACCCTTTTTTTGTCCCTATGAGTTGTTTTCATTAAATGATTAATCCCCCTTTTAATTTAGTCACTTAATTGCATGTAGTATAATGTTTTTTCTCACTTTTAACTTAGCAAAAAGCAATTAGTTTTTTTCTGAATCAAGTATTTTTTGTAACCATTCCTACTCATGGAAGTGATAAATCCTAAGTTCATACTTTATACCACTTATTCATCTGTTATGCCGCTTATTCGTCTGTGATTTGATTTTTAGAGTAGACAATATTACATGCTATAAGCATTTAATTAAATTCAAAGTATACGACAACAAATTAATTAATAGCAATCTATGTTTCATTTGGAAACGATATTACTTGTTTTTTTATTATTCATATTATGTCTTACTAATAAAGTTACGTACTGCTAGTTGTGTCCTTTGATCTGAAAATGCAATCTAATTTGTTTATGCGAGGTTGTACATGCTACCAAATAACAATGCTATGAGTATTTTTTAATCTACTACTAGGCTATATTTTTTTTAGTTTTATGATTTAATGTATATCCAAATGTTGGCGACGTTTGATAGTCCAAATAGATGAGAATAATAGACAACATCAACAGGTGGTCATTACTAGAGGCACAATCGCAGATAATATATAGTTAATAATTCAGTCTACATTATAAGCGATCACCGATGAGGAGTTCTACAAAATAAAAATAAAAATAAAAATAAAAATTATTATGAGGTAGCTAAACAGGTTTCTTAGTTTGAATATTTTACATTTCTCCTTTTGCATACTCAACTATTTAATTTTCCTCTTCATCATTATAGTTCACCGTTCAAAATTGTATAGCATACACTAATAACCTATTTACAGCCTTCTTATGCCATGTTCTACTATGATTTTTTTTCTTTTTTCCCCTTCCTATATGCTTATTTTAGACTGAAACTGAGTTTTTTGTTCCACATAATTTGGTTTTCAAGCAAAAGTATGATCTAATCTTGTTGTTTGTCTGTAATTTGGTGGATGTGTTGAATGGACGAAAATTTAAATAATAAGTTCTACCTATAAAAATTTATTAGGCACATATATTTACAGCTGTAATGATTTGTAAAACTTTATTAAATATTTGTTCCCCTTTTCTTCTAGTTTTGACGTTGATCAATCATGTGCAGCAAAAATTCTTCGCTTTATTTGCCTTTGGATAAGAAGAGATGGAAGTCCTAGGAGCAGGCTCTTCTGTTTTGGTCATGTATTTGTCTTGTTATTTGCATCCTTGTTAATAAGTTTCATCAAATAGATAATATGTTGCTATTAATCCTTGTTTTTCTCTTTAGCTTTTCATTACTTGCAGTTCTATGGCAGCACTTTTACTGCCTCAAATATTTACATATTAGGGCATTAACCTACAAGCTAGTTAGGCCAAGATATTAGGGCTATATGACCCAGTTATCATGTAAATAATAATATGAGAAACAAATGTACTTGGATTTGTAGATATGGCATTTGGCACTGGAAAAGATGTGGCTCATAGGCCAGTTGATGCTGTAATGGGACCCCGGACCATCCAACATGAAGCAGTTGTTGCTCAAGCAACTGAAGGTGTTTCAACACCGATGGATAACATGGAAAATGGTGGAGATGCTTGTAGCATTGACTCTAAGGCTTTCCCAGATGTATCTTTTCCCTTGATTGACCGGTAATGATATGATAATGGGAAATTTACCATTATCATGTTAGTCCTAATATTGTACGACTTAATGTGCTGAAGCAATAATGATTGTCAACTTGCTACATTTGGTTATAATGGTTACTGTTAAGGTAGTGAATAGCAATGAACCACTACCTCTTTTCTATTCAATTTCTTATAAATATCAATGAACACTTCTTGTCTATATTAAATTTATTTAAAACAAGAAGTGGTATCACTTATAATACCCAATAGTGAATGGATGAACACGTTTCAATTTTGATTGAAGTCTTTGAATGGTGACCTTGGGTTTTAATGTTTTGGGTGAAGATCTTAGATTTTGCTATGAAGGGAACCGTTCTATTCCAGGAATGAATTTCTCGACAATTCTATTGTGAATATTAGTGCATTCCACCCAAACATTTATCGTATTAGAAATACAAGTTTTTTACTAAGTCACCGTGATCATTTGTCACAAATGATAACTAATAACAACTGCACTCCAAGATCGAATCCATGTTGGGCTAGTTCAAGCCATCTACATGTAAGATTTTCTACCGTTCCATTAGAGAGTACTGGTCTCCCAGGAATGGAATCTATGGCATCTTATAGACACTATAGGCTGCTATTTATTACAGGAAGAAATTAAAGAAATGGGAGGGCCCATAGTTCGAATAGCAGAATCCATGAAGGTTATCTTGAAGACCATATTCGTAGCTCTAGATGGGCATCTAAGGTAAGTAATCTTATTTCATAGATAGGATTCAAATTATTATTTTGTTACTGGACTGATATATGTTCGGGGCACTGTAATGATGGATTTTTCATGCCTTAATAATTCAAGGAGTTGGTTTGATGAACATATGGATATGAGGTTAGATATAAGATGATATGAGCTATGAGGTGAGTTATATTTCCTCCTAATTTCCCTTTTGCCTTATGATAACAATTATTTATATTTCTTGATTTCCTTCTGTCCTGTGCCTATCATTTAGCATTATGCTCAAAATAAATCAGATATCAGTCATCCTGTAACCATGCAATGATGCTTATTCAGTTGTATCTACTAAGGTTGTTGGGTGATCTATAAAATGAACATATTCAATTATGTAACATTATAAAACCATCCATTATCTTTTGCACTTGAAATTTCTTTTGTCTCTGGGTCTATATTCAAAACAAATCCTTTACAAAGTATGGATAGGACAATGTGCTAAAGCTCATTGTATAAAGCATTTGTTTCATGCCTGTAGTAGTTGAGTTATATTTTCTTACAATATATTGCTATTGCTGTAGGAATCACTTGTTTTAGGGGAAAGGATTGGGCATGTGAATACGGGTTTGTCTGATGAAACTATATCCAAGTGTTTGGAGGAAGCAATATTCCATTGTCCCAGCCATATCAAAGAACAAGAAAAAGAGAAGTGTGTGATATGTTTGGTATGTAAGATCTTGCATGGTTTAATAAAATGTATGTGTTTTTCTAAATGTGCATCGGATATCTTATACTGAACTTATCCTCAACTTTCCTTCAACCTATGAAACTAGTTTCAACTAAAAATAAAAATGAAAATGAATATTCACTGTACCTCCTCCATCGATTTTATTTACTAATGTGTAACTGACTTTATCGATTCATCATTTAGTGTGAAAAAACACAATGTGTTCAATTTTATGTGGACTAAATGCAGTAGGGATTGACAATCCTGTCTTTATTTGCTTTGTATTTTTGATCCATTTAGAGAGCAAGTTGTGAGTAATTGTATTGATGCTATCTCGTTCACCAGGAACAAATAACAAATATCAGTTTTCATGATTTGGTCTGAGCTTGGTTTACAATATTGCTAGATTTCTAAGCAATGTAATGAATATTGCAGTCGGGCTTATTACATTCGATGCTGAAATCTACTGAACATGTTTATATCAAAAAATATAAACATTAGAGGATGTTTATATTGAAAAATATTGCAGTCGGGTTTTGTCTGAGCTTGGTTTTCAATATTTCTAGGTTTCAAGGCTTCATTTTCCAAAAAAAAAAAATAACGAGCATGTTTATATCTATATATTTATTAATATGATATTAACAATTGGCGAGCTTATATTCATGTCTGCAGATTTGGACTATGTGCAGATTTGTGAATCTTGTTGTGAGATCTGAGAGGAGCTATCTGAATATATGTTGTGCTTTCGCTTGTGCAAGCATTGGACGTTCAAAGAGCAAGTTGAACTTTTATGGTGCTAGGTTTCACTTGTGCATATGATAAAGAATTATGGGTAATCAAGCGTTTTGTAGGTACTAGTTAGGTATAACCTTTTCTTTGTACTAGATGCGTAAATTTGTATATCAATGGTTATTGTATGTGAGTTTGGTCATTTATCAAGAAAACTATTATATTGAAATGGTTATGCATATTCTATTTGATTATACGGTTAATTGTTTTTTTAATGTTTTGAAATATGATGATTATGTGAATGATTATTGATTGATATTGTGGAAATAAAATAGACTATTAACAAGAAATAATTGCATCAAAAAATACAACAAATTAATCAATAATTTTTAGTAGCACTTTAAAAACGCTACTAAAATACATGTAGTGGCGTTGAGTAAACACAAACGTAAATCAGGGGTAAAATTGGAAGTTTTGTTAGTAGCATCAAAAAACTTTTTTATGGCGTTTTTAAAGTGCTACAGAAATATTTATGGTGGCGTTTGGAAAATGTTACAACAAAAGTATTTACAGTGGCAAATTTTTAAAAGTGCAAAAATGTTTTTTATTTTTAGTGGCATGTTTTCTCGTAACGATTATTGAAACGCCACCAAAAATAATTAATGCGTTTTTTGAGCGCTACAAAAACTTCATTTTTCTTGTAGTGATAGTACCCTAGATCTCTAAAGCGAATATTATGGCTAGTAGCTCTAGGTCATGAGTTGGATAATTTTTCTCGTGCGGTCTTAACTGTCTCCTTGCATAGAAAATCACTTTGCCTTCTTGCATCAAGACTACACCAATTCCTTTCTTGCATGCATCAATGTAAACTGATAACCCTTTGTTATGATTTATTATTACCAAAACTGGAGCCGTGGTTAACCTTTTCTTCAATTCTTGAAAGGCTTCTTTACACTCGGAGAAACAATTAAATTTTGCATTCTTCATTGTTAACTTTGTCAAAGGATAAGCAATCTTCGAAAAATCTTAAACAAACTTCTTGTAATAGCCGACCAATCCTAGGAAGCTATGGACTTTCTTTGGGGTCATGGGTTGTTTGCAGTCCAGAATAACAGAAATCTTCCCTAGGTCCACTGAAATTCCTTTCTCGAATACGATATGACCAAGGAACTTTACTTCCCTTTCCCAAAAATGACATTTAGAAAATTTCGCATTTAGCACATTCCTTAATATTTTCAGAACAATCCTCAAATGCTCAACATATTTCTTCTCAATTTTGGAGTCGATAAGGATATAGTCAATGAAAACCAGCAACAATTTATTTAACACATCACACAACACTCTACTTATTAGATCCACGAAATAGGTGTGAGCTTTAGTTAATCCAAACACCTATCTTTGGCAATCGTAAGCTGATGAAAAACTGTGGCTAGGTCAATTTTTTAAAAGAAACGAGAACAACTCAATTGATCAAATAGGCCATCTATTAGAGGTAGCAGGTATTTTTTTCTTAAGGGTTTGCTTATTAAGGCCATTATTGTCAATGCACAACCTTAAGGAACCGTCTGACTTAGCTACAGACACTACCCTAGACCCTTGGTTCGAGCGACTTGGTCGAGTAAATCTTTTGCCAATAGTTCTTAGATTTTTTATTTAATTCTTCCCTTTCCCTTGGGGCCATTCTACAACTAGGATGGACAACAGGTCTGGTATTTGGTACTTAGTCGATTCTAAACTCGATCTCTCTATGCGAAGGGAGGATTTTAACTTCTTTAAATACATAAGCGAATTCTCTAACTATGGGTATGGTTTCCAGGTTAGGATCGGGATATCCTAAGTTATATATCAAAGTGCCCCTCTTTGGACTTGGATCTTCATAAGATATTCCAGTAAAATCCATGTCTTCATTTTTACAGATACCATTCTTTTTTCATAATCCAGAATAGCTCCATACTTATTTAACCAATCCATTTTGAATGAAATTTCAAATTCGCTAAAATCCAGAATAATAAGGTTAAAGAGGAATTGATGAAGAGAATGAGAAATAGGAACCTTTCTTCAATATAGACCGAAATTCATGGGACCCCTACCGGATTCTTCACGCCAATTGGTTGGTCAATGAATTCAGGTTCGATTATTAATTCTTCTGCAATTTCCTTTGAAATAAAACTGTGCAAAGCACTGGTATCAAATAACACTCTAACTAGTTTATCGCCAATAAACATCTTTTATTGTATAGACTCGTGTCGTATCCATTTCCTTTGCTAGAGGATAATCTTTACTTAGGTGTTCGAACTCAAGACAATTGCAATACTTCTAGATATCCTGACCCTACTTCCTCCATTCCTTTGGATTCTTGCAATTAATTCCTAAATGATCCTTTTCCTGACAGTTGTAACAAGTAACTTTCATCAAGCGATTTTGCTTAGTTCCTTTCTTTGGTTTCTTTGACCCTGGCTTCTTTCCTCCTGGCTTCCTCTTCTTGTTAATATCGTTACTACCTTTTTCCTCTTGTGAACTCTACTTTTCTAACATTACGTAATTATCCCATATCTACTAACTCAAGAAATGATTGTTTTACATGCACAGTCATCCTTTCATGGTATTCCCTCTTCATTCCTCTTATGAATCTCTCGTTTTTCTTTAATGGCGTATTAATTAATTCTAGACCAAAATGAGATAATTCATTGAACTTGTTTAGATATTACTCAAAAGACATATCTTCCTGCTTCAAAACCGTGAATACTTGGTACATCTGAGACTTTGTGGCCAATGGTATATATTGTTCTTTCAAAACTTTTTGAAATATTCCCATGATTTTTTTTCTTCCGGCTCATCCTGGGTGATAGTTTCCCACTATGTGAAAGCTCCTTCTTGTAATTGCCAAGAATCCAACAACCTTTTCCGAGTATTATCCAGGTTCAATCCTTTGAATACTATTTCATACGAATGAATCCAGGCTTGAGCTTCGATGATATCCTCAGTGCCCTTAACTGTTCTCCACCTAATCTATTGTAGTTCTTGTACAGAACTGGAAGTTTGGAGTGGGGATGAGCTTGAATAGCAGCTGTAACGTCCCAGAGTTTTAGGGAATTAAAATTTAATTAATTTAATTATTTTAATATATTGGTTTGATAATTTAATTTCATTGAATTCAAATATTTCAAATAATTAATTTATATAAATAATGGGATAATAAGTTTAATTCCGAAATAGTCGGAAAAGGTTTATTTGCAATATCGTGAAAATCAAATAATTTAAATAGATTTAATTCAGTTTAAAATTGAATCATAATAACGAATATATTTATTAAAGCTGTTATATAAAGCGTGCTTTAATAATAAAATATGGGTCGCTTTCAGAAAATCCTTGTCAAATCCTTATATAGTTGCTTATTATCTTTAAAACAATCTAAATGAGAATTCAGCACTGGTTAAAAACCTTATAAGGAACTTGAACATAATATTTGATAGAATATTGCACCATATTTCATATCCTTACCATATCTTACAAATATTTCACTTGTGTCCAAATAACATTCAATGTCGGTTAGGTTTGCATGGTATATACGACAAAGTTTCTGACATATATTGACTTAAAAAGAAGAAGACAATAATATATAATATCTCTACCCATTTTGTTTTATTGCTAAGGACCTTATTTCCTGCGTGCACAGTAATAAAATATTCTATCCGATCTGTGAAAGTCTGAAGGGGTAGTGCTTGCCATGTTACCTCGTATACGATTAGTCTAACATTTTGGCTACACACTATATTATATATAATATATAATAAATAAAATAAACATGAAGCTTCTATTGGAAGCCACTCGATCCCTTCCCACTAAAGTCACTGAAACGTCTACTGGAAGGCACCTTCTTTTATATATCCTGGATTTTCTTCTTCCTTGTTTTGGCAGATCGCGCTGTTTAGTAAAATAAAATAATAATAATAAAAACACCAAATATGAACCTACCCGTGCTTCTGAAAATCCCAGGCCGTTCATTGCTAAAATCCCTAACTCCCACTCGTTTTTCCCCTTTGTATTCTTTCTGCTAATTCACGAAATACTCCATCCCTTCAAAAATCCAAACAAAATTCAGAAAAAAAACGAAATCATTCCATTTCTGATTCATTATCCTTCTCATTTCCTTGGCTTCACACTAATCCATCTACTGTTGAGTTCGATCTTACCGCAGACGCACAATTTATATCTCAGCGAGGTAAGCGAATGGAATTTTGGCAAATTAAAGAGGGAATTTGTAGAAACGAGGCATGAATTCCTGTTTGAGGTGGGATTCCGCACTTGCCGGAAAAATTTGTTGTGAAAATTTTCGCAACTGTGTACTTGTGAGGTCGACGCGGTTGTGGGGGGGGGGAGGGTTTTGTCTTGGATGGTCAGAAATGGTACGAGGTAAATTTGTGGTGTAGTTTTGTATATTGTTTTAATTGTCTGGAAGGGAGTCATGATTTTTCCAAAGAGAAATGAAAATGTGTGGGTTGATTTCTTAATGTAAGAAACAGAGGGAACAACATGGTTTTAGATGAGGAAGGGTGAAGAATGACTTGAGATAAGTAACGATAGTGGGTTGATTTTTAAGAAAGAAAATGGTTACGGTTGGGAGAGAAATGGTGTGTTCATTGTTGAGGACGATAGGAAGAAGAGTGTTGTAAGTGGGACAGGTTGGTTACATAGACTTGCATGTTTATTTTGAAATGAAGAAGTGCGGCTCTATTACAGGAGATAAAGAGCGGTGATGGTGTGTCACTACAGGGGGTGACGGGCTCAAAGGAATTGAGGAAGACATTATCGAAACATGGTTAGGCCTGCTAAAAACGTAATCAAAGTTAATTAACTCTAATTTAATAATATAATAATATATGTACTGAACGGTTTTAACTTGTGCAGAAAAGGAATGGGGCATGAGAAAATATCGCAGAGCATGAGAATGGAGGAGTCAAAGGCCGATTAATACACTAAGTAAAGCAATTAAAATGTTAATTAATCCTTGACTAATAAAGTTATTTATTTTAAATTAAATCGTAAACTTATACTACATAACTAGGGGTTTTGTTAACAAAATCGAACGAAACGAAAGATGATGAGGCTGTAATGATGGAATCTACATTATAGCACTGATTTGGCTGAAGCAAAGCTACTAGAATTTCATGATAAAAATCAAATGTTTGTTTAATTTTAAACGAAACAAAAGCAAAATCGTCAACCGCGAACAAATGTGAGCAAACTCACTAACTCTGACTCGTTTATATTTTTATATAAACGAGTTTTAAATTATATATATATATATATATATATTAATTATGTTGTGTGATTGTTGATTGGATGAATGGTTGATAAAATTGGTTGAAATAGTTGATATAGAAACCATTGATTGAATATTGATTCTATTACCATATATAATTAAAATTGATGAAATTTGTGTTGATTAACATCTGTGGATGCAGGGAAACAGGTTGGAGGGATCCAACTAGATTCCTCAACATTTTATTTATTGTGATATATAATATGGTATATGACCGGTTATTGATTTTGTTGTGGTTGAATTACACTAGCCCCATAATTTTGGTATTTAAATACCGTAAAATATTTTAGAATGTAGAAAAGAAATTTGATATTTTAAAAGGGGATTTACTTCAAAAAAAAAAAAAACTAGATTTCAAATGGACTGGAAATAGAAACTTGTTTAAGCAGATTAAACAAGAAGTTGATTATAACGATGTTTATAATTTAAACACAATATTTATCACTGGATAAATTAAAATGTAAATTCAAGTTGAATTTATATAATTAAAGTGGAAATTAGTTGACACCGATATTGGAAGTGGAACTTAAAGCAGTAACTGTAGAAGAGATTTGGATTGGGATCAATGAATTCAAATGCGAATTTGAGTGAGAAGGGAAATGAGAAATCGGTTTCATAAGAAGACGATGGGTTTTATTCCAAATTTTAGAATATACATGTAACGAGATAAAATCCAAGGGATTTTTATTTCAACTATGTTGGATCTTGTTTAAAGGATTTATTTCAGAAAAGATACTTAAAATTTTACCTAGTGTGAATCTATAAAATATGTCAAGAAACTAATATTTCAATATTTATAGCTATGTAAATAGGATTACATGTTTTTGAGATAATTTTATATTATTTTAAGATTAAGATTTATAAACGAGAATGGGATCATAAGAATCAAAAAAACTAATTTCAGAAGAAGGGAATGTATAGCTAGTAAATACGTTTAAAAGGGAATTTGACTTGTTTTATATAAATAGAATGATGTCGGTAGCTATCTTTATAAATGGAGTAGAATATGATATGGGTTTATCGATAACTGAGGTTTGGATCTAGAATGATTGTTGCAAAGTAAAATCAAGTTTATTTGATAAAACGAATCTAGATTCCTATTAAGGAACAAAATTCATATTTGGAAGTGAATAACGATTTGAAAAAAATTATTTTGCGGATGAAAATAATTATAAGGGAATTTGACTTAATCTAAAATTTAAGATAAATTCCGAAGTTCGAACTATAATCGAATATAGATTATTCGAGAGAGAGATATTTATTAGGATTCTATTATATCAAATTTATGGAAATAGTTATTTTTACCTTCAGTTTGAATCAAATTTGCTTATTTAATTAATTACTTATTAATTTAATTATTGAAATTAATAAGTACAAGTTATATTTGGAAACAGCGATTATAACATGTAATGACCCGCATTGGCAGAGGTATTATAATTAATTAATTTAATTATATAAATAGGGATATAGTGAATTAAATGGTGGTTTAATAAAATAATGGTAAATATTTAATTAAAATAATAAATAAATAAATAATATTTAATTCTGAAATAATCAGAATGAGATGAAATGGCGATATGGTGTGAACTGGATCATCTGTGATATTTAATTCAGCTTGGAATTGAATTTGAATAACGAATAAATTATATAAATGACAGTTTGAACGTAGAGTTATAATATAAATAAAATCGAACTCGAAATGGCGCTGCAGTTCATAAATTGGCGATTCGAGCATCAACTGAATATACAAGATTCATTTTAGGCCGGATTTCTATGAAACAAGAAACGTATGGAGCTGGTGGAGTATATCTTTCTAGTGGAAGAGAAAAATCGGGATTTTGTCATGTAGATTTTGATTTACATCCAAATCAAATTTCAGAAAAGTCGCTATGAAATTCCTTTATAATTCGTAACGCTTTATATACATTATAAAAGGATTTTTCAATATAAAATTGAATATCAATTCAATCTGGACTCGGAATAGCGAATATATAATTACGCTGGAGCTGTACGATATTCCTCAGCGAACATATACGATAATATTTATTTATAAATATTTAATTTAATTATATTTATATATTTAAATGGGTCATCCAGAGCTTTAAAAATAGCCACTTTTGCAAACAAAGTCGGAATTCGACGAAACTAATTTTATTGGATCTGCAATGTCAAATAGTTGTTAGATTTCCAGTTTCGTGATTTTTTGAAGTCAGTGTGTGGCCGTATCGATTTTTTAAAGTGAAAAATAGTCGATAATTCGATCTTTAAAAATATGCTGTGTGAGCAAACGGAGTCGGAATTCGACGAAACCAGCTTCGTTGGGACCGTAATGTCGAACTCTAGCTGTTTGTCAATTTTCATGATTTTTAGGTATCGTATGTGTTTGTAGGGATTTTTAGAGTGGAGGAATGAATATAAAATAAAATATATCCTTAAAAAAATATCCTAACTTTTCTATGTTCGTAAACAGGGCCACGCCCCATCATTTTCAGCCACAGAAAAATATCTCAGTCCCTTATTTGATTTCCTTGAGCCGCCACTTTGTTGGGTTACAGGAAAAATAAAATCGATCTTCAAAAATCATTTCAAAATCAAGAAAAAGTTATAAATCACAACTTGAACATCGTAGTAATCCTTGAGGGAAACCCTTCAGTTCTATACCCTCGTATGTTATGCAATCCACATTTGGTAGCTCCTGCTTTTCATGACAGTAGCTAGAGCTGAGTTTGGTCGAGGATTGAAGCGATGTTAAGTGAAGGTGAGGATGGCATGACAGTTAGGGTTGTGAGGCACACCTAAGGGCATCGGCGAGAGGGATTCTGGCAGTCCGATACAAGGTGCGATAGCAGATTTTCACGGTCGGAGCAGCAGGATGCATTTCGAATGGCTGGAGCGTGTTCATCTTCATGGGTATGCACGGAAAGAGGATTCGAAGTGGGAGACAATGGTGGATTTTGTTTGAGTTGTCATGGAGTAATATTGGAGAAAGGTGGATGTAATTGTCGGCAATGGTGTTATGCGGAGCGACGGGTTTTCCTGTTCGGGAAGAAGAGGATTCCACTGTTCATTCGGGTGACAGGCTGAAGGGTGTTGGGCCAAGAATGGTTGAGCCCAATTTTAAATATTTTAGCTTGGAATTTGATAGGGAAGATAAAGTGATAAAGGAGATGGTAATGGGGGACTGAAGTGCGGTTCCTGTATTTGTTTATGCGGGATAAGGCGTGACAAGCAGGTCCGGATATTTGGAAATGGGATTGGGCTTAAGGTAAGAGGGTGAGCCCAATTAATAAATATTTAAGTTTAATTTAATTTTAAATTGTATATTAACTTATAAAATGTATATCTAGCCCATACATTATCAGAATTCAGTGAAACTGGTAACGTTAGGATCGTATGGACGGACGCTACCCAATGGAACTGACCGGGAGTGGAGTGGAGCTCGTTTGAATTTATAGCAAAATAAATTGTTTGATTCAAATCAAACAAACAGTTTATCGTTCTTTAACAATGAACTGCCAATGTGAGTAAATCTCACTAACTCTGAACAGTTTATAATTTTATGTTGTATTTTTAGAACTGTTAAATATTGGCTGATTGACTGTGTGTTGACTATTTGATTGAACTGTTAGTAAGTTAGTTGAATTTCTATATTGATTCTGTTTAACAGAATATATCATATGGAACTGAAAGTGATGTTATCTATATTGTTTAACATCTGTGATGCAGGGAAACAGGTTGGAGGAACCCAACTGGGTTCCTCAACATTTATTTTACTGTGATTCATATATTGTAATATATGATGTGATATATAATCCGTTGTCGATTATATATGTTTGAACGATATTATCGTTGTTATATGGTATGTTAAATACAATAAGAAATACTGGATGTGGGAAAGGGGATTTTCAAAGTGTATTTTGAAAATGAATTATTTATATAAAATCGATGGATTTTATAATAGAATTAAAAAGGAAATTTGTTTATAACCGAATAGGATGTTATAAAAAGGAAAACGTTTTAAAAAGGAAAACGTTACTAAAAAGGAAATCATTTGTAAAGTGAAGAACCGTTACTAAAAGTCAATCTTTATAAATGAATAGTTTATTCAAAAGGAGTTATCGACTAGAGTTATTCAAATAGAGTTAAATAGAGTTAAAGGAAAGGAGTATCGATTTTTAGTTAAATCAAAGGAGTTATCGAATATTAGTTATTCGAATAAGAGTTAAATAGAGTTATCGAATATTAGTTATTCGAATAGAGTTAAATGGAATTTAAGGAATAAATCGAATATAGTTTATTCGAATGGAATTAAAGGAGTTAATCGAATTTGGTTTATTCGAATAGAGTTAAAGGAGTTATCGATTATAGTTTATTCGAAAGGAGTTAAGTGAAACGAGTAAATCAATAGCGTTAGTCCAATAGATTTAATCCAATAGCGTTAGTCCAATAGAGTTAATTGAAAAGGGTTAATCGAATAGAGTAAATTGAATAGAGTTATCGAATATACCTTATCGAAGGGAAGAATTATCGAATAGAGATGATTCGGAAGAGAGTTACGTAAGAAAGTTTGTTAAAGAATTAAAAGGTGAACTTTGTCTATTTCAAGGTTAGAAACGTTGTTCAGTTAAGGTCTGAGAGGTAGTATTACCCCAACTTGATTGACTTCATTTTTAACTAAGGAATGGTTAAGGTTCGACAGTGAAGGTGGGTTAAAGGAATTTAGTTAATAAGCGTAATGGTTTGAGTTGGCATCGCGATGGTTTGTTTAAACATCTGTCTAAGTCCAATGAAGGAGTTTTGGAAAGGTTTTCCAACTAAGAACTAGAAATGTTTTCTGATATAGAAAACAAGAAATGGAAATGTTTTTCCAATGGTAATAACATATATTTTCTAAATTTAGAAAATAAGAAATGTTGAATATAGGGAAACAGGAGATGAAAAATGAACTAAGTAGATAAATGTTAAATGATGGTTGATTTGATAGAATTTCCACCTGGAAATAATATCGTTGTTTGCACACCGTGTTTTCTTTGATGGTTAAATCACAGATTATCGAAGTTTTGACCATTTTAACGTTGTTAATATGGAGAGACCGGTTGGATTATTATCCAAAGAACCACTCTGTATTGGCATAAGCGTTGCGAAATCATATATGCCAAAGATAATTGAAGACGGAGTAAAGTGCAAGGGCTATTGTATAAATCTTAGATAACAGTGCCTAAGATGGATATACTGAATAGTGCCTTCGGTTCATCCTGTTCCTGGATGACTTGTATGGATGAATGTCTGACAGAGTATTTCCAGAAAGGTCACGTACATTGGTTTCTTCAACCGTACCAAGAGTGGAAGCGGAGAAGGAAACTTCTTTAGCTAACACGTAATGTACTGTTGTAGACGTCAATTAGTGATTTTCGATGGATTTGACGATGTGGCATTCGAAGTGAATCTGATGTGATGATAAGCGTAACCTCAAGCCTCATCTACCGGTAAATGACAGAAATCGGGCATGTAGCATGGCTAAGTCGGTCGCTCCGAAGTAGGGTGTGTAATCACCTGATCTAGAGTTTCATTTATTTCTAAAAATCTATTGTCAATACTGTCCCATTCGGGAAACGGTGCTGATCCCAACCGTCGATGATATACATTCGATACGCTCAAGCGAAATGAGTGGTCGGTCATATGTGGTCGGGTTGTAAGATGTTCTTGTTGAACCCAGTGTATTCCTCTCTAGAGGTACACAAGCGAAAGGTGGTTCCATACCTTGTCACAGATGGAAATCCATTACCCAATACGTGCTTGCGGTTTTGATTGTATACTATATATGTAGAACGTGAGATGAAACGTTTCTGCTAGATGATTATTATATTGTGGTTGATAGACATTATTATAATATCAAAAGGTTTTTGATATAAAGATAATTTAGATTCTCATAAGGGAAAAACCCGTTCTGTTATACGGCGTGGTCTTATGAGATATCATTTACCTGCTTAAACTATTTTAAATTGTTTTACTCATACCAGTCCCATGACTGACCCAGAGTTTATTTGTTTTTTTCCTAAACTCTTGGTTGCCCAATTTTGTACGGGCAGTCAAGTAGTTGGGATTTACAAATACTTGAAGAGCTGGAGAAGGAGGCTTCAGGATCATATAGCTATAGTTATTTCCGCTGTGTTGTAAGTGTTATACTCTGATAATGTTATTGTATACATATAATGATTTTATTTCATGGATATATTATCTATTGTATGTTGTTCGTTCCACTGTGAGATTCGTGTTACTCTGATGTTGTGTTCTCCTTCTTCTTCTATTCTAAGTTTCTATCTTATCTTTCCTCACCCTCTAATTTCTTTTATTTATGACCGGTATTTTCGATCCTTGGATGTTTGATATGTGTTGTATATCAGATAACCAAAGTCGACAATTCCCGGGTCATTACATTTGGTATCAGAGCATAAGGTTAAGTGAATTACCTTGGCTCTGTGGCGTGACTCAGTAGAGATGGGGTTAGTAATACCCTAGATTGAGTTTGAGTGTATATATATGAGTGAGCGTATTTGTTATTGCTATAAAAATTGTTTTATATTGTGGAGATTCATTGGTTGAGTCGTTTATGAGTTCTGGTCGATCAGTTTGATCCACTGTATCGGTAGGGATTTTGTAAACACTCGAATACGATGAACCGTCATGGTATGTTTTGAAAAGAGGGTAAATGAAATAATTTTACCCAAATTATATTTTTATATAAATGATTTATATTGGAATGATTATAATATATTTTATACATTGGTTGTGATTATAATCGAGTGAGATTATAAATTAAATGGTTATGTAAACAACCAATCAGAATTCATATAAGTGAAATACGTGAAATCAGAAGAGTTAAATCTGGAATTTTAATCAGAAATTGAATTAAAATTCTGGAAAATTGGATAAGTGTTTGTAAATGAATTTGGATTAAAAGTAAGGAAAATTTAAGATCCTGGGAGATTTTAAATTGTTTTACAAGCAGTGTGAATTATATTTTGAAATGAATTTCAAAGTGGATATAGTATTGAACTCACTTCGATCGCTGGAAAACAGATTCCGATGATGACAGCTGCATCATCAGTATTCATTTTCGAGTTGTAAGTGACGAATTATTACCAGAGATACTGTTTTGAATTTGTTTTGGGAAAGACAAGTTATGCTGAATTTCAAATGGGATTTATAATATAGAATTTGAATAGAATTTGATATATAGAAGTTGATATATAGAATTTGATATATAGAATTTGAATATATAGAAATTGAATATAGAAATTCAAAGAGAGTTTGAATATATGAAATTCAATGAAAATGAAATAGAGTTTGAATATAGAAATTCAAATGGGGTTTGAATATAGAAATTCAAATGGAATTCAAATATAAGATTTGAATATAGAAAATATAAAGGAATTAAAATATAGTATTTGAATATCGAAAGTGAAATGGAATTTGAATATAGAATTCAAATGGAATTAAAATATAGGATTTGAATATATAGAATCTGAATATAGAATTCAAATGGAATTTAAACTATAAATTTGAATAATAGAAGTGATATAAAATTTGAATAGAAATTGAATAGAATTAACTAAGTCGAAGAGGAATTAGTTAATCGAGTTTTGAATTTGAAGTTGAACTTTGAAAGGTGAATTGGATTTGTAATTGGATATTCGAAATCGAATATAGAACTTAAATTTGAAATTTGGATTCAAATTAGTTGATAAGCAAGTTAAAATATATTTGAACATGTCATGTTCAAATATAAAAGTGAAATAGACTAAAGAGTTAATTAACAAATTAATTAACGAATTTAGTTAAAACGATCAGGTATAGTTAAAATAGATTGGGCAGGTATAAATATACATGAGATAGGTATGGATAAGGTATGAAGGTATATAAATAGAATACTCGACGGAAAGGTATGTATTTAATTCATATATGAGATTTTATGCGCCGTATCGGCTAGCCGCTTGGCTTTTTCTTTTTCTTTTGGATTGGTGAGGGCCATGGGAGGCTATTTGAAATATCTCGATGCTCCTGGTACAAAGGACGTTATGGCGAATTTTTCCGGGAATTTAAAGAGTTAGAATATTTTTAAGATAATTTGATAGTTAGAAATCAACATATCGATATATATATATATATATATATATATATATAAGTCGATAAGGAGACGAACTTAGAAATAGAATAGTAAAATCAAAAAGGAAGATTAAGAATAAAATCTAGTAAGAATAGAAACAGGAAGTGTATACGTGTTTAAAAGTGAATAAGTAGTTGTATGGTATTGATTATTCGGGTAAGTAGTCATATCTGTTTTGACGTTATAAATGTTATTCAGTCTAGGTCTAAGAGGTAGTTATACCCCAACTTGATTGATTTCATTATTAACAAATAAATAGTAAGATTTCAGGCTCGAAGATCAATGTTGAATAAGAGTTAGTTGAATATAGTATTTGGGTTGTCGTAACGATGTTTTACACATCATCCATTTTAACCCAAATAAGTGTAAGCCTGGAAATATAATAAAGAATATTTCCTAAGTATAGAAATAAACGAGATCGGAAAAGAGATAAGTAATTGGAATATTTTCCAATTATAAATAGCATATATTTTCTAAAGTTTAGAAAATAAAGGAAGGCGATATTCGGAAATGTTTTCCAAATAACATAAAAGGCCAATATGGTTATTGAAAATATTTGGTTAACAAATATTGATAAAGAAATAGAGAAGTGATTTAACTAATGGAATATTAAGTAAGGGCTCAGTGACATGTTCAAAAGGAAAATTTGATTTTTGAAAAGAGTAAACTATTTAAAAACTCCTAGGGAAAGACTGTTTGAATTAAAAACAAATTTAACAAAAATTTGTGAAAGCAAAATTTAATTAAAGTAAAGCCAGTAAAGTGGTAACTGAGATTGAATTAGAACGATATCAAGACAAATTGGATTGTGAGATTCAAATTTTGAAGTGTAATGTGATAATCAAGTTAAGAGTTGGGAATCGAGAAGAAACTCGAGTTGAAATGATATTTGGCTTGGATATAAGCGAATGGTTGTGTTGTGGATAAAAGCAGATTGGAATTTGATTGGGATGACCCTTGTATCCGCTGAATTGACAGCAGGTGAAAGTGATAGAGTTGATATGCCGACAAAAGGTACAAGTTTATATTTCTATTGGATATAAGATTTATGAGCTGAATTGGCAAGCCGCTTGGCTGTTTGATTTTCTTTTGGGATGGAGATGGCCCAGAGAGGCGAGTTGGAGTTTGACCTATTAACCAGTACAAAGGAGGTGCTCGCGAAATTTTTCGAAGAGTTAAGGCGTTAGAAAATTTTCAGGATTTTTGGAAAATTTTCGTTGATAAGAATTAAATAAATTTTTAATTGAAATTAAGTTGGTTCGGTTGAAACTAAAGTTAAGAAGTGAACATATATGTTCTAACCAATCGATAGGGTCGTTCTCTACCTTAGCAATTTCGAGGATGAAATTATTTTAAGTGGGGAAGATTGTAATGACCCGCATTGGCAGAGGTATTATAATTAATTTATTTAATTATATAAATAGGGATATAGTGAATTAAATGGTGGTTTAATATAATAATGGTAAATATTTAATTAAAGTAAAAAAAATTAATTCTGGAATAATCAGAATGGGCTGAAATGGCGATATGGTGTGAACTGGATCATCTATGATATTTAATTCAGCTTGGAATTGAATTTGAATAACAAATATATTATATAAATGACAGTTTGAATGTAGAGTTATAATATAATTAAAATCGAACTCGAAATGGCGCTGCAGTTCGTAAATTAGCGATTCGAACTTCAACTGAATATACAGGATTCGTTTTAAGTCGGATTTCTATGAAACAAGAAACGTGTGGAGCTGGTGGAGTATATCTTTCTAGTGGAAGAGAAAAATCGGGATTTCGTCGTGTAGATTTTGATTTACGTCCAAATCAAATTTCAGAAAAGTCGCCATGAAATTCCTTTATAATTCGTAATGCTTTATATACGTTATAAAAGGATTTTTCAATATAAAATTGAATATCGATTCAATCTGGACTCGGAATAGCGAATATATAATTGCGCTGGAGCAGTACGATATTCCTCAGCGAATATATACGATAATATTTATTTATAAATATTTAATTAATTATATTTAAATATATTTATATATTTAAATGGGTCATCCAAAGCTTTAAAAATAGCCACTTTTGCAAACGAAGTCGGAATTCGACGAAACTAATTTTACTGGATCCGCAATGTCAAATAGTTGTTAGATTTCCAGTTTCGTGATTTTTTGAAGTCAGTTTGTGGCCGTACCGATTTTTTAAAGTGAAAAACTGTAACAACCCGTATTTTGATAACGTGTTATAACCATAAATCTAGGCAGAATTAAATTTAAAAATAAGAACCAAGGGCAACGGGTTGCGCCATTGCGTTCGTCTCGGAATTATGCATGAAATCGAATCCGAATTTTCGAAAATCCGAGTCCGTATGACCAAGTTATGGCTCCCCAAAGTTTCAGAAATTTTTAGAGTTCAAAACAGTTCGAATTCAAGTTCAAATTCGAATTTCAAAACCCAGACAGACTGGGCGGGAAATTTGCCGCCCAGCACCCCAGATCGACTGGGCAGTCGACACCCCCAGGACCAGGTCGACTACGCAGTCGACTTGGGTGTCGACCTGGTCCCCGAACCTGGTTTGGGCCTGGTTGCTCCTACTTGACCCTGTTGGCTTGTTTGAGGGCCTGTGACGATTTTTGGTGGTTCAGATCGATTCTAGGGTTTATCCTATGGCCTAAACTAGTTGTTGCAACTATAAAAACACCCTAAGACCTAGGCTAATCCACAACAAATATTTCTAACACCATTATGCTGCTAAGTCTCCTCTTGAACCATGGCCGCCGCCTCCAACTTGAAGCTTAAACATTCAAACTAGATCCAAATCGAAGGCCAACGTTTCTACAACAATTCAAGGGAATAGATCAACATCTCAACAATGATCCTACAACAATTTCTGTTCTTAGTTCTCAAAAACCACGATCTGTAAGCCCCAGTTACTCTTAGATCTAAACTCTAAACTTAATATGGACATCTGTAAATTGAAGTTGAACATAAACATGATAACTACTTGAGACCTACACTTGAATATCTTTGATCTATGACTATTCCTTTTTGATCTATTATTTTAGATCTACTCTTGTTCACCCTAGATCTATTCACCTTGAACCTAGTACCGTTCATATTGAACCTTGATTTGTGGAATACTGATAAGAACTTGATTTAGGGGCCTGTTCATGTCATAACCTAAACCCTATCATTATTTTAACATGCCCGTGATGTTGTGATGTTGAAACTATTGCTAGTCACAAGTTTAGGATTATCATCTTATGTCATTTATTGCTATGTTTATCACCCTATTTCATATGCCAGTGTTGTTATGATCATATCTCAAGTTACACCATGCTTGCCTTGAAATCACCTTTGCCACTTTATACCCATCCTTGTTATGTTATTCCCTAGTTACATCTATTGCCTTGATTCGAATTCATGAGCGTTAGGGATGCAATTTGGGTAGTTTAGGAAAACCTGAATTTAGTATGAACTTGAAAACATGAATATCGTTATAACTTGTGCTTGGATAGGAACATGAACTTGACATGAAATTATACTTGAAAATATGAATTTGGGACATGACACTTAGATAACTTGAACGTGGCCAACTCGAGGTTGGGTTGAGTTTGCAGTATAAATCTGCCCGGAACCGCCCGGCGAATCCAGTAACTGCAAACAATAGGACCCAATGTGAGTAGTTGGTCATATCGCACTCGAAACCCGAGGTTAGACTAGGTTATGGTGTAAAACTGCCCGGACCCGCCCGACACATCCAGTAACCATAACCAAGTCTAATGTGAGAGGTTAGGGGTGCATTAAGTAAATTAATGCCACTGGATAGGGTTAAGTCATGGACCACTTGAATATACTTAACCAATTTGACACGTTGATTTGATAGGGTTAAGTCATGAACCGCTTGAACACACTTAACCAACTTGACACATGATTCGTAGGATTAAGTCTTGAACTAAAACGACACACTTAGTCAGTTTGACATGACACGTAGATGGGGTTAAGTCTCGATTTTAAATGACAACTTAACCTGCTGAAAAACCCTAGTTACGCGGTCCTTTTCAGCAGTAACCCACTAGATGTATCACGATACCCTGGGACTAGGCAGGGTGGGGCACGATTGCTAGGCTGATTGTAAGCGACCAGAACGACGGCTGAGTTGGTGCGCCATTATAGGTTCAGGCGGACTAGGGTCGTGCACTTGGTCCGGAGTTGAAAAAGCAGGCATTGGGCATCAGTAGGATTATCTGTGCATTCTTGATTCATGTTGGTGGTTGGCACCCTAGGGCTTGATACACCCTATGGTGGACGTAGCACATGTGACTACATTCGTGATAGGGCCGTATGACACAGACACACGACGAGCTAAACTTGTAGGGAGCCGATCGATTAGATCATACCGTTGGACCCCGAATTGGGTCACTTCACGATATTGGGCCAAGGGATTATTTCTTGATTTATAGTTGACACGGGATTAGTATACCAATATAGTTGGTATGGCGAACCTTGAATACGCAATGTTAGACTTGAGTTATCTTGTTAGCTTAGTTGTCATGTCAGACTTATCATCATTCCTATGTTTAATTCCAGTTTATTCATGTCTTGTTAACTTTACTAGATTCTATGCTGATAGTCACTTGGGCTTACCAGTCTTTTTGACTGACCCGTTTTCTTTCGCCTCTTTGTCTTTCGTCCCCCCCCCCCCCCCAGGTTCTCAGGGAGGAAACTCTAGCTCTTAGCTTGGAATTTGCTTGCTTTCTGACAGCTCATGTATGGTTTGGTCTTGAGCTATGCTATGGCTGCACTCATGCACTTTTTGGGGAATAATATTTTACTTATGTTGTTTTAAGTACTTTGCTTGATGTAATGAAATAATGACTTGGCATTTTGATGTAAGAGGTTTTGACTCTATTTTTCAGCAATGAGATTTGGTTTTAAAGTTTATATCCGCTGCTTTATATACTCTATTTTATCTATGTTCTGTCTTGTGTTATCTCGGTGCCTGTTTACTAGATAATACCCCTCCAAAACTAGGGCATTCCCTTTGTGAGTGACCCTAGCGGAGGTGGGGTGTTACATTTGGTATCATAGCAGAAGGTTACCAGACTGGGCAAAAGTTTTAAAAACCTTCTAGAACTATTTTCAAAACCGTTTATAAAGAAGCATTTTTAATGAAAAGTTTTATTTTTAAGAAAAGGCTATTCCCCAAAAGCCATTAGCACTTTCCTTTGTTTCCTCGTTTGAATCTTTTTCCTTTTCGCTTTTCAGCATGTCTGATCTTAACCTTCCTGAGGGAGTACCCATACCTGGCTGGTTCCGAAGATACTTGGAAGCTAGGGCCAACGGCGCGGGCCCGGCAGATATCCCTCCTCCTCCTCCCCCGGTGGCCACGGTTCCTCCTCCTCCTCCTCCAGGTACCGCCTTCGCCAAAATATGCAAGGACTTTATAGGAATGGGTGGCAAGAACTTCGTTGGAACTGAAACCTTCGTTGAGGCGCGAAACTGGCTAAAAGAGACTGAAGACTTGTTTGTTATTTTCGATATGGAGGATCGTAGGAAAGTTCAGTTGGAAGCATGGTTGTTGAAAGAGGAAGCTGCATTTTGGTGGGAAGTCACCAACGCTACCAGGCCAATTGAGACTTGGGCAGACTTTAGAGAGAGGTTTGGGCTTAAGTTTTTATCATCCGCAGAAGCGAGTCTTCAGATGGAGAGGTTCCTGGCACTCAAGGAAGGGGACATGTCAGTTAGGGAATACGTGAATAAGTTTAATCAGCTTGCTCGGTTTGGTTTGGACTTAGTCAACACGGCTGAGAGGAAGGCTCTACGCTTTGCTCGAGGATTGAGCGAGCCACTCCACATTATGGCCATGACTCATGTACCCATGGGGGCGACCTTTGAAAGCTTGGTGAATATGGCCCTACTTCATGAAGAAGACGAGAATGGCAAGAAGAAGGTCAAGGCGAATGAGTCTCAAGACAAGAAGGTAGACTCCGAGAAAGGAGGAAAGAACAACAACAACAAGAATGACAAGTCACGTGAGAAAAGAAAATGCAACTTCTGTGGTATTGACGGGCATATAGTCCAGGGCTGTAGGAAGAATAAGATGAAGATAGGAGCATGTTTTCAATGCGGTGAAACTGGACACATCAGAAAGAACTGCCCTAAGAAGCAAGGGCAAGCCCCGCAAGAAGGATCTTCTAGGGGTACATCTTTAACTTCTTTTCCCTAGATACTCTGTTTTATCTTGTATATCCTTTCGATCCTGCCTTGAGAACCTTAGGTAGAATCCTATGAATGTAAACATGTATTTGAAACATGTTATGCTTGATGTTTGCGAATGGTTGCAAGTGGTTGCAAGTGAATGCTCGTGGTTGCATAACACACATTAGGCACTAGATCGGCTCAGACACATTTTCATATTGCATATGCATGAGTGTTTATACTTATTTATGGATGAAATTGAATGTGTTATCATATGAATGTTGCATATGGATGAATGTTTGTGCACACATATAGTGCTTACGTGACTAGGATTTGTTTGCATACATGTTGGATTCATGAAACTAAACATATTTTGCATTAGAAAGATCAATCAGGCCTGATCATTTGCATTAGATAAGGAATATATACACACACTTTTTGCATATGTTCATACAGCATTAGAAATATCTTAAGGACAATGTTTGCTTGTGGATGATGTTTTGAGTAGATGGATGATGGATGGTAGGATACGTTCTTCCTAACTTAGAGATTTCGGGGACGAAATCCTTTAAGGAGGGGAGAATGTAGCAACCTGTATTTTGATAACGTGTTATAACCAAAAATCTTGGTAGAATTAAATTTTAAAATAAGAACCAAGGGAAACGGGTTGCGCCATTGCGTTCGTCTCGGAATTTTGCATGAAATCGAGTCCGAGTTTTCGAAAATCCGAGTCCGTATGACCAAGTTATGGCTCCCAAAGTTCCAGAAATATTCAAAGTTCAAAACAGTTCAAATTCGAGTTCAAATTCGAATTTCAAAACCCAGACAGACTGGGCGGGAAATTTCCCGCCCAGCACCCCAGGTCGACTGGGCAGTCGACACCCCCAGGACCAGGTCGACTGCGTAGTCGACCTGGTCCCCGAACCTGGATTGGGCCTGGTTGCTCCTACTTGACCCTGTTGGCTTGTTTGAGGGCCTATGATGATTTTTGGCGGTTCAGATCGATTCTAGGGTTTATCCTATGGCCTAAACTAGTTGTTGCAACTATAAAAACACCCTAAGACCTAGGCTAATCCACAACAAATCTTTCTAACACCATTATGCTGCTAAGTCTCCTCTTGAACCATGGCCGCCGCCTCCAACTTGAAGCTTAAACATTCAAACTAGATCAAAATCGAAGGCCAACGTTTCTACAAACATTCAAGGGAATAGATCAACATCTCAACAACGATCCTACGACAATTTCTGTTCTTAGTTCTCAAAAACCATGATCTGTAAGCCCCAGTTACTCTTAGATCTAAACTCTAAACTTAATATGGACATGTGTAAATTGAAGTTGAACATAAACATGATAACTACTTGAGACCTACTCTTGTATATCTATGATCTATGACTATTCCTTTTTGATCTATTATTTTAGATCTACTCTTGTTCACCCTAAATCTATTTACCTTGAACCTAGTACCGTTCATATTGAACCTTGATTTTTGGAATACTGATAAGAACTTGATTTAGGGGCATGTTCATGTCATAACCTAAACCCTACCATAATTTTAACATGCCTGTGATGTTGTGATGTTGAAACTATTGCTAGTCACAAGTTTAGGATTATCATCTTATGTCATTTATTGCTATGTTTATCACCCTATTTCATATGCCAGTGATGTTATGATCATATCTCAAGTTACACCATGCTTGCCTTGAAATCACCTTTGCCACTTTATACCCATCCTTGTTATGTTATTCCCTAGTTACATCTATTGCCTTGATTCGAATTCACGAGCGTTGGGGATGCGATTTGGGTAGTTTAGGAAAACCTGAATTTAGTATGAACTTGAAAACATGAATATCGTTATAACTTGAGCTTGGATAGGAACATGAACTTGACATGAAATTATACTTGAAAAATATGAATTTGGGACATGACACTTAGATAACTTGAACGTGGCCAACTCGAGGTTGGGTTGAGTTTGCAGTATAAATCTACCCGGAACCGCCCGGCGAATCCAGTAACTGCAAACAATAGGACCCAATGTGAGTAGTTGGTCATATCGCACTCGAAACCCGAGGTTAGACTAGGTTATGGTATAAAACTGCCCGGACCCGCCAGGCACATCCAGTAACCATAACCAAGCCTAATGTGAGAGGTTAGGGGTGCATTAAGTAAATTAATGACACTGGATAGGGTTAAGTCATGGACCACTTGAATATACTTAACCAATTTGACACGTTGATTTGATAGGGTTAAGTCATGAACCGCTTGAACACACTTAACCAACCTGACACATGATTCGTAGGACTAAGTCTTAAACTAGAATGACACACTTAGTCAGTTTGACATGACACGTAGATGGGGTTAAGTCTCGATTTTAAATGACAACTTAACCTGCTGAATGAAACCCTAGTTACGCGGTCCTTTTCAGCAGTAACCCACTAGATGTATCACGGTATCCTGGGACTAGGCAGGGTGGGGCACGATTGTTGGGATGATTGTAAGCGACCAGAACGACGGCTGAGTTGGTGCGCCATTGTAGGTTCAGGCGGACTAGGGTCGTGCACTTAGTCCGGAGTTGAAAAAGCAGGCATTGGGCATCAGTAGGATTATCTGTTCATTCTTGATTCATGTAGGTGGTTGGCACCCTAGGGCTTGATACACTCTATGGTGGACCTAGCACAGGTGACTACATTCGTGATAGGGCCGTATGACACAGACACACGATGAGCTAGACTTGTAGGGAGCTGATCGATTAGATCATACCGTTGGACCCCGAATTAGGTCACTTCACGATATTGGGCCAAGGGATTATTTCTTGATTTATAGTTGACACGGGATTAGTATACCAGTATAGTTGGTATGGCGAACCTTGAATACGCAATGTTAGACTTGATTTATCTTGTTAGCTTAATTGTCATGTCAGACTTATCATCATTCCTATGTTTAATTCCAGTTTATTCATGTCTTGTTAACTTTACTAGTTTCTATGCTGATAGTCACTAGGGCTTACCAGTCTTTTTGACTGACCCGTTTTCTTTCGCCTCTTTGTCTTTCGTTCCCCCCAGGTTCTCAAGGAGGAAACTCTAGCTCTTAGCTTGGACTTTGTTTGCTTTCTGACAACTCATGTATGGTTTGGTCTTGAACTCATGTACGGGTTTTCCTGTACGGTTTGGTGTTATGAGGAGCGAAGGGTGTTGGGCCAACAAAGGTTGAGCCCAATTTTAAATATTTTAGCTTGGAATTCGATAGGGAAGATAAAGTGATAAAGGAGATGGTAATGGGGGACTGAATTGCGGTTCCTGTATTTGTTTATGGGCGATAAGGCATGACAAGCAGGTCTGGATATTTGGAAATGGGATCGGGCTTTAGGTAAGAGGGTGAGCCCAATTAATAAATATTTAAGTTTAATTTAAATTTAAATTGTATATTAACTTATAAAATGTATATCTAGCCCATACATTATCAGAATTCAGCGAAACTAGTCACGTTAGGATCGTATGGACGGACGCTACCCAATGGAACTGACCGGGAGTGGAGTGGAGCTCGTTTGAATTTATGGAAAAATAAATTATTTGATTCAAATCAAACAAACAGTTTATCATTCTTTAACGATGAACTGCCAATGTGAGTAAATCTCACTAACTCTGAATAGTTTATAATTTTATGTTGTATTTTTAGAACTGTTAAATATTGGTTGATTGACTGTGTGTTGACTGTTTGATTGAACTGCTAGTCAGTTAGTCGAATTTCTATATTGATTATGTTTAACAGAATATATCATATGGAACTGAAAGTGATGTTATCTATATTGTTTAACATCTGTGATGCAAGGAAACATGTTGGAGGAACCCAACTGGGTTCCTTAACATTTATTTTACTGTGATTCATATATTGTAATATATGATGTGATATATAATCTATTGTCGATTATATGTGTTTGAACGATATTATCGTTGTTATATGGTATGTTAAATACCATAAAAAATACTGGATGTGGGAAAGAGGATTTTCAAAGTGTATTTTGAAAATGAATTATTTATATAAAATCGATGGATTTTATAATAGAATTAAAAAGGAAATTTGTTTATAACCGAATAGGATGTTATAAAAAGGAAAACATTATAAAAAGGAAAATGTTACTGAAAAGGAAATCATTTGTAAAGTGAAGAATCGTTACTAAAAGTAAATCTTTATAAATGAATAGTTTATTCAAAAGGAGTTATCGACTAGAGTTATTCAAATAGAGTTAAAGGAAAGGAGTATCGATTTTTAGTTAAATCAAAGGAGTTATCGAATATTAGTTATTTGAATAAGAGTTAAATAGAGTTATCGAATATTAGTTATTTGAATAGAGTTAAATGGAATTAAAGGAATAAATCGAATATAGTTTATTCGAATGGAATTAAAGGAGTTAATCGAATTTGGTTTATTCGAATAGAGTTAAAGGAGTTATCAAATATAGTTTATTCGAAAGGATTTAAGTGAAACGAGTAAATCATAGCGTTAGTCCAATAAAGTTAATCCAATAGCGTTAGTCCAATAGAGTTAATTGAAAAGGGTTAATCGAATAGAGTAAATTGAATAGAGTTATCGAATATACCTTATCGAAGGGAAGAATTATCGAATAGAGATGATTCGAAAGAGAGTTACGTAAGGAAGTTTGTTAAAGAACTAAAAGGTGAACTTTGTCTATTTCAAGGTCAGAAACGTTGTTCAGTTAAGGTCTGAGAGGTAGTATTACCCCAACTTGATTGACTTCATTTTTAACTAAGGAATAGTTAAGGTTCGATAGTGAAGGTGGGTTAAAGGAATTTAGATAATAAGCGTAATGGTTTGAGTTGGCATCGCGATGGTTTGTTTAAACATCTGTCTAAGTCCAATGAAGGAGTTTTGGAAAGGTTTTCCAACTAAGAACCAGAAATGTTTTCTGATATAGAAAACAAGAAATGGAAATGTTTTTCCAATGGTAATAACATATATTTTCTAAATTTAGAAAATAAGAAATGTTGAATATAGGGAAACAGGAGATGAAAAATGAACTAAATAGATAAATGTTAAATGATGGTTGATTTGATAGAATTTCCACCTGGAAATAATATCGTTGTTTGCACACCGTGTTTTCTTTGATGGTTAAATCATAGACTATCGAAGTTTTGACCATTTTAACGTTGTTACTATGGAGAGACCGGTTGGATTATTATCCAAAGAATCACTTTGTATTGGCATAAGCATTGCGAAATCATATATGCCAAAGATAATTGAAGACGGAGTAAAGTGCAAGGGCTATTGTATAAATCTTAGATAACAGTGCCTAAGATAGATATACTGAATAGTGCCTTCGGTTCATCCTGTTCCTGGATGACTTGTATGGATGAATGTCTGACAGAGTATTTCCAGAAAGGTCACGTACATTGGTTTCTTCAACCGTACCAAGAGTGGAAGCGGAGAAGGAAACTTCTTTAGCTAACACGTAATGTACTGTTGTAGACGTCAATTAGTGATTTTCGATGGATTTGACGATGTGGCATTCGAAGTGAATCTGATGTGATGATAAGCGTAACCTCAAGCCTCATCAACCGGTAAATGACAGAAATCGGGCAGGTAGCATGACTAAGTCGGTTGCTCCGAAGTAGAGTGTGTAATCACCTGATCTAGAGTTTCATTTATTTCTAAAAATCTATTGTCGATACTGTCCCATTCGGGAAACGGTTAATGATCCCAACCATTGGTGATATACATTCGATACACTCAAGTGAAATGAGTGGTCGGTCATGTGTGGCCGGGTTGAAAGATGTTCTTGTTGAACCCAGTGTATTCCTCTCCAGAGGTACACTAGCGAAAGGTGGTTCCATACCTTGTCATAGTTGGAAATCCATTACCCAACACGTGCTTGCGGTTTTGATTATATACTATATATGTAGAACGTAAGATGAAACCTTTTCTGCTAGATGATTATTATATTGTGGTTGATAGACATTATTATAATATCAATAGGTTTTTGATATAAAGATAATTTAGATTCTCATAAGGGAAAAACCCGTTCCGTTATACGGCATGGTCTTATGAGATATCATTTACCTGCTTAAACTGTTTTAAACAGTTTTACTCATACCAGTCCCATGACTGACCCAGAGTTTATTTGTTTTGTTTTCCCTAAACTCTTGGGTGCCCAATTTTGTACGGGTAGTCAAGTAGTCGGGATTTAAAGATACTTGAAGAGCTGGAGCAGGAGGATTCAGGATCATATAGCTATAGTTATTTCCGCTGTGTTGTAAGTGTTGTACTCCGATAATGTTATTGTATACATATAATGATTTTATTTCAAGGATATATTATCTATTACATGTTGTTCGTTCCACTGTGAGATTCGTGTTACTCTGATGTTGTGTTCTTCTTCTTCTTCTATTCTAAGTTTCTATCTTATCTTTCCTCACCCTCTAATATCTTTCATTTATGACCGGTATTTTCGATCCTTAGATGTTTGATATGTGTTGTATATCGGATAACCAAAGTCGACAATTCCCGGGTCATTACATAACACTACAGTTATAATAAATGTTTTGTAAATCTAAACAGTGATTATGATGCTACCGTTATAATAAATGTTTTGAAATTCTAAACAGCGATTTTGATGCTACCGTTATAATAAAAGTTTTGTAAATCTAAACAGTAATCTCAACGCTGTCATTATAATAAATGTCTTATAAATCAAATATTTGGAAACAATGATTATAACGCTACCGTTATAATCAATGTTTTTGCAAAAGAAGTGGATTCTTAAGTTGAATCTGAGAGTCGTGTAAGCAATGTTTTGTTGGAAGTTGTGAGCTTTGACTATTTCAAAGTTGAGAATGTTGTTCAATTAAGGTCTGAGAGGTAATTATACTCCAACTTTATTGACTTCATGATTGATGGAGGAATGTTTAAGGTTCGATGGTGAAGATTGGTCAGCAATACGGTTAGTTAATAAATGATTAATGGTTTGAGTTATAATAACGATGTTTAATAACATCGCGTTAATTTAAAGAATTCTAAAATGTTTCCCAAATAAAATGAGAGATATTGTCTATATGTAGAAAATGAAATGAATTGATCAATGAGGAATTAATAAAAGGAATATGGAAATATTTTTTGATATTAATAAGGGATATTTTCTGAATATAGAAAATAATGATTCGTGAATATTTAGAAATGTTTTCTAATTGGAATAAGAGATATTTTCTCAAATAAAGAAATTAGGATATTGGAAATGTTTTCAATAATCGAGAGAGACAATCGAGCTTTGAAAAGATCTAGAAAAGGGGAAAAGGGAACTTGGAATTGGTAATATAATAAGTAATTAATATAAAAAGGGACCAGTATTGTTTGATGCTTGATCGGTAGAAATTTCCATTTGGAAATAGGACTGTTGATTGTATGGATGTTCCTGTGATAGTTAAATCACCGACTGTCAAAATTTTGGTTTATTTTATATCTCCGTTGTCAATACGGAAGACCAAGATCGGATTTAATATCTGAAAACCACTCCGTACTGGCATAAGCATTGCGAATTGAATTATGCTGAAGATAATTGAAGACAGAGTAAAGTGTAAGGGCTATTCTGTTAATCCTAGGTAAAAATTGCCCAATATGGATTAATAGAATGGTTCCTTCGGTTGTCCAGTCCCAGGACAACGTATATGGACGAATGTCTGACGATGTGACATTCAAAGTAATTGGTGGCAAGATGTTCTAACAGGATAATTGTGACCTCAAGCCTCGTTACCCGGGAAATGACAGAAATCGGGCAGGTAGCATGGTCATGTGGGTCATTTCCATTAGGGGTATTATCACCTGATCTAGAGAAATTTCATTTGCTTCTTATTTTATTTGCTGCTATATGCTTTCGACAACGGATGCTGATCACAATCGTTGTGATAATATGCTCGATACACTCAAGTTAAATGAGTGGTCACCAATGTGTGGGCCGGGTTGCAAGACGTTCTTGTTGAACTCAGTGTATTCCCCTTAAGAGATACACTATCGGAAGGTGGTTCCATACCTTATCATGTTGGAAATCCAATCTCCAATAAGCGCCCTGCGGGTTTTGATTTAATATTATATATGGAGCGTGAGATGCAAGCGTTCTGCTAGGTTTCTATTTATTTTATTTAGACAATATTATAACATCATTGGATTTGATACCAAAAAATATTTTTGGTCATCGTAAGGTTAAAACCATCCATGTTTATGTGTGGATCGGTCTTACGATAATCATTTCTTTCTATAGGATTTTTTAAAAGTTAAACAAATGGTTGGAGTTTACTCACACCAGTCCCATGACTGACCCAGAGTTTATTTTTTTTGTTTTCCCTAAACTCTTGGGTGCCCAAATTTGTGCGGGCAGTCAAGTAGTCAGGATTTTACAGATTCACTTGGAGGAGTTTGAAGCAGGAGGCTTCAACAGTTAGCTCTAGACTACTATATTTTTCTGCTATGTATTATGTTCGTATCTTGAAACAAGTGTTTGTAACTGTTCCAGAAATAGCTGTTGTGCTCTGATAATGGTATGTATATAAATTTACTGAATTGTATTTCAAAGTTTATGTTATTTAATATATTTTATTCATTCCGCTGTGAGTTTGTGACCTTCGTTTTCTTCTATTCTAATATTTCTTTCTTCCTATTTCTCATCCTCTAACTTCTTTCTAATAATGATTCGTATTTCTGTGCAATTTGGGTTGGACATGTGGTGTTATTTGTCGACTCAAAGGTACGGAAATCCAGGCCATTACAATTGGTATCAGACTGAAGGTTGAGTAGTAACCTTGACTCTATGGCATAACTCTATAGAGATAGGGCTAGTAATACCCTAGATTGAGTTTGAGTGTGCATATATAAGAGCGTATTTGTAAATTCGATATAAAAAAAATTTATATTGTATTGACGGGTTTGTTGAGTGGTTTATGAATTCTGGTTGATACTGAATGTGCAACTATATCGATAGGTGTTTCTAAACTCTCGAACAAAACAATTCGATATAGTATGGTTTTAAAATGGAATAATTTTGCCTAAAAAATTATTTCGATATAAAAGGAATAATTTCTGAATTTTTATGTTTGAGTATGTTGATTGTTATTACAATCAAATGGAATTATGAAATATTGAAATGGCTATATAATTTGTATACGGATAATGTATACAAATGAGATAAAACAAGATTAGGTTCAAACCAGAACTGGAATTTAAATTCCGGGTGTTAAGAAAATATTTTCTGAAATATTAAGTAATATAACTTTACTTTAAAGTATTTTTGAATTAGAATGGTTTTAAACACATTTTGAAAGTGATTAAGCACTGAAATCACTTCAGTGGCGAGAAAATAATTCTGATAATGGATCGCGACATTATCGGTATTTATTTTCAAGTTTCTAAGTGGAGGATTGCTACAACAATAATTGGGGATGAAAAATTTGTTTGAAAAGCACAAGATGTTTTAGAAATTCAAATGTTTTGAATTGAGTTGATTATAAATATATGTATATAAATATATATGATTTCAAACTAATTTGAAATAAAACCCGAAAATTTGAATTTTGAAATTAAAATTTAACTTGTATAAGTTAAATGGGTTGAAATGGTAAAATCGTATCAAATGAATTGAAATTTAACTTAAGTTAATCAAAATTGGATTGGATTAGTAATAATTCCGAATGAAATTAAACAAAGGGAAATGTTGAGAATCGAATTATTAATATGAATTCGACTTATGAATAAGCAAGTTAAATATATATTGGATGTTGTTCATTGAAATTGATCTTTGATAAATTTGGATTCAAGTATAATAAGTGGATGGACTTAAATAGAAATCAGATTTGAATTGATAGAATGGACGTGAACTAATCAAAAGTTGATTAGAGTGTTAAAAACTGGAAGTTGGATTGATTTAAAACCAACTAGAAATGGATATATGTATACTGAGAAGATATTGAAAGGAAGCAAATGCAAGAGATAGAATTATGCCCAACAAAAAGGTACATGTTTAAAATATTACTTGGGTTTGATGGTTTTATGAGCCTATGGGGCAAACCGCTTGGCTTTTTGATTTTCTTTTGGATTGGAGAAGGCTTAGAAAAGTGAGTTGTGGTTGTACCTATTGAGTTGTGCAAAGGAGATGCTAGCGAATTTTTTTCGAAAATTTAAAGAGTCGGAAAATTTTCAAGAAATTTTTGATAATTTAAAATCGATTGTTAATTGTAATTGAAATAAGAAAACCAGAATTGGTTAATAAAATTTCAAGTGGAATAATGAAATTGATAAATGGATTTAAAATCAATTGGAATGGGTGTGGATATGCAGAAGAGCATATGGATTGAAGACAAGAAAGTGATGATGGATTGTCCAAAAATGGTGGACAGATCATCTGGAAAGAATTATGAATGGCCAAGTATTAGTATGAGAATTCGAAGGTCGGGTAAGAACTGGGTTATGAAGATATAGAATATAAGATTTCAACTATGCAGATTATGAGGAGTTAGAGTTAGAGCATTTTTACTGCTTAAATGTTTCGAGGATGAAATATTTTTTAAAGGGGAAGGAATGTTACATCCCAGAGTTTTGAGGATTTAATAATTAATTAATTTAATTATTTTAATATATTGGTTTGATAATTTAATTGCTTTGAATTCAAATATTTCGAATAATAAATTTATATAAATAATGGGGTAATAAGTTTAATTCCAAAATAATTGGAAATAGATGTATTTGCAATATCGTGAAAATCAAATAATTTAAATAGATTTAATTCAGTTTAAAATTGAATTATAATACTGAATATATTTATTAAAAGCGGTTATATAAAGCGTGCAATAATAATAAAATATGGGTTGCTTTCGGAAAATCCTTGTCAAATCCTTATATAGCAGTTTATTATCTTTAAAACGGTCTAAATGAGAATTCAACACTGGTTAAAAACCTTACACGAAACTTGAACATAAGATTTGATAGAATATTGCACCATATTTCATATCCTTATCATATCTTACAAATATTTCACTTGTGTCCAAATAGCATTCAATGTCGGTAAGGTATGCATGGTATATGCGGAAAAGTTTCAGACATACATTGACTTAAAAAGAAGATGACAATAATATATAATATCTCTGCCTATTTCGTTTTATTGCTAAGGATCTTATTTCCGGCATGCATAGTAATAAAATATTCTATCCGATTTGTGAAAGTCTGAAGGGGTAGTGCTTGCCATGTTACCTTGCGTACGATTAGTCTAACATTTTAGCTACACACTATATCATATGTAATATATAATAAAAAAATAAACATGAAGCTTCTATTGGAAGCCACTCGATTCCTTCTCACTAAAGGCACTGAAACGTCTACTGGAAGGCACCTTCTTTTATATATCCTGGTTTCTCTTCTTCCTTGTTTTGGCAGATTGCGCTTTTCAGTAAAATAAAATAATAATAACAAAAACACCCTAAATGAACCCACCCGTGCTTCTGAAAATCCCAGACCGTTCATTGCTAAAATCTCTAACTCCTATTCATTTTTCCCCTTTGTATTCTTTCGTCTAATTCACGAAATACTTCATCCCTTCAAAAATCCAAACAAAATTCAAAACAAAACGAAATCAATCCATTTCTGATTCATTATACTTCTCATCTCCTTGGCTTCACACTAATCTATCTACTCTTGAGTTCGATCTTACCGTAGACGCACAATTTATATCTCAATGAGGTAAGCGAATGAAATTTTGGCAAATTAAAGAGAGAATTTGCGGAAACGAGGCATGAATTCCTATTTGAAGTGGGATTCCACACTTGCCAGAAAAATTTAGGGAAAATTTGTTGTGAAAATTTTCGCAACTGTGCACTTGTGAGGTCGATGCGGTTGCGGGGGGGGGGGGGAGGGGGTGGAGGGGATTCGGGTTTGTCTTGGATGGTCAGAAATGGTACGAGGTAAATTTGTGGTGTAGTTTTGTATATTGTTTTAATTGTCTGGAAGGAAGTCATGATTTTTCCAAAGAGAAATGAAAATGTGTGGGTTGATTTCTTAATGTAAGAAACAGAGGGAACAACATGGTTTTAGATGAGGAAGGGTGAAGAATGACTTAAGATAAGTAATGGCAGTGGGTTGATTTCTAAGAAACAAGCAGGTTACGGTAGGGAGAGAAATGGTATGTTCATTGTTGAGGACGGTGGGAAGATGAGTGTTGTAGGGGGGACAGTTTGGTTACATAGACTTGCATGTTTATTTTAAAACGGAGAAGTATGGCTCTATTACAAGAGATGAAGAGCAGTGAAGGTGTGTTACTGCAGGGGGTGACAGGCTCAAAGGAATTGAGGAAGACATTATCGAAACATGGTTAGGACTGCTAAAAACGTAATCAAAGTTAATTAACTCTAATTTAATAATATAATAATATATGTACTGAACGATTTTAACTTGTGCAGAAAAGGATTGGAGCATGAGAAAATGTCGCGGAGCAATGAGAATGGAGGAGTCATTGGTCGATTAATCAACTAAGTAAAGCAATTAAAATGATGATTAATCCTTGATTAATAAAGTTATTTATTTTAAATTAAATCGTAAGCTTATACTGTGTAACTCGGGCTTTTATTAACAGAACCGAACGAAACGAAAGATGATGAGGCCGTAATAATGGAATCTACATTATGGCACTGATGTGGCTAAAGCAAAGCTACTTGGATTTCATGATAAAAATTAAATGTCTGTTTGATTTTAAACAAAATCAAAGCAGAATCGTCAACCGCGAACCAATGTGAGTAAATTCACTAACTCTAACTCATTTATATTTTATATAAACGAGTTTTAAATTATATATATATATATATATATATATATTATGTTGTGTGATTGTTGATTGGATGAATGGCTGGTAAAATTGGTTGAAATAGTTGATATGGAAACCATTGATTGAATATTGATTATATTACCATATATAATTGAAATTGATGAAATTTGTGTTGATTAACATCTGCGGATGCAGGGAAACAGGTTGGAGGGATCCAACTGGATTCCTCAACATTTTATTTATTGTTCTATTTACTTATTGTGATATATAATGTGGTATATGACCGGTTATTGATTTTGTTGTGGTTGAATTACACTAGCCCCATAATTTTGGTATTTAAATATCGTAAAATATTTTAGAATGTAGAAAAGAAATTTGATATTTCAAAAGTAGATTTACTTCAAAAAAGAAACTAGATTTCAAATGGACTGGAAATAGAAACTTGTTTAAGCAGATTAAACAAGAAGTTGATTATAATGATGTTTATAATATAAACACAATATTTATCACAAGATAAATTAAAATGTAAATTCAAGTTGAATTTATATAATTAAAGTGGAAATAAGTTGACATCGATATTGGAAGTGGAACATAAAAGCAGTAATTGTAGAAGAGATTTGGATTGGGATCAATGAATTCAAATGGGAATTTGAGTGAGAAGGGAAATGAGAAATGGGTTTCACAAGAAGACGATGGGTTTTATTCCAAAGTTTAGAATATAAAATGTAACTAGATAAAATCCAAGGGATTTTTATTTCAACTATGTCGGATCTTATTTAAAGGATTTATTTCAGAAAAGATATTTAAAATTTTATCTAGTGTGAATCTATAAAATATGTCAAGAAACTAATATTTCAATATTTATAGCTATGTAAATAGGATTACATGTTATTGAGATAATTTTATATTATTTTAAGATTAAGATTTATAAATGAGAACGGGATCGTAAGAATCAAATAAGCTGATTTCATAAGAAGGGAATGTACAGCTAGTAAATACGTTTAAAAGGGAATTTGACTTGTATTATACAAACAGAATGATGTCAGTAGTTATCTTTATAAACAAAATTTATAAATGGAGTAGAATATGATATGGTTTTATCGATAACTGAGGTTTGGATCTAGAATGATATTTGCAAAGTAAAATCAAGTTTATTTGATAAAATGAATCTAGATTCCTATTAAGGAACAAGATTCATATTTGGAAGTGAATAACGATTTGAAAGCAATTATTATGCGGATGAAAATAATTATAAGGGAATTTGATTTAACCTAAAATGGTAGATAAATTCCGAAGTTCGGCCTATAATCGAATATATATTATGTTGGATTTAGATTAACCCTAGAGGGGAGTGAATAGGGTTTATCACAGTTTTTAGCTGAATTAAAAATCTAACGAGATATATATAATAAACAGATAACAGAATATAGCAAAAACAGAAATGCAGAAAATAAATCACACAGAGATATACCCAGCTTCGGCAAAATCCTGCCTACTGCTGCATTCCTAAGGTTTTTACTAGGTAATAGAACAGACCTCGCGTACAAGACCATGTACACTCGCGACTCTCGCTCTTATTCTAACCTTACGCTCAAAACCCTAGACTGAACGATGTCCCCTCAATCAGATTTCCCCTGATTACGACCCCGTAACCAGTAACCCAGAATTTACAGACTTTGTCAACTGTCAGTCAACACCCTGACTGAATCCTTAGAATTTTACAGACTCTAGAACTGATTGTTTGAAATTACAGATGGAAAAGCAAAAAAAAAATACAAAACAAAATAAACAAAGAAAACCTTTGGGAGTTAAATTAAAAAGGGGGACATCCCTTTTCTATTTAGAAACTTGGTTTCTTAGCCGGTCCATTTGCAACCCGTTCACTTTGTTTCTTCAAAAACATGGCAGCGCTCCTAGGGTTTTTGAAATCGTCCCAAATCCAGGTCGATTCGATGATGAAATTGATATTGTTCTTCAGTCTGGCATCGATTGTTGCTGCCCTCTTGTTCAACGATTTGGGAACGAGATCGAATCCCTATGAAAACTCGTGAGTTTCTCTGAAATTATTTTAAAGCTTGAAATTGTTGTTATTTTGATTCGATGTACACCTTGCCAGTGATGTATTGGTGTTAAGTAGGATTACAAAATCCTAATTTGCCTCTGATTTCATATTAATGACTTCGATCTGATTTTGGTTGCTTTCCCTTTTTGAAAAATTTGATAGAATCGGCTTTAAATGAAATGAGAAATTCTGGAATTCAATTTTGCCGTCATAAAATTTATTTATCCCAAAAATAATTTGGTCCAATTTGAAACAATTTCCCGATTTGAAAAACTGTGTGATTTTGGCTTTGAAAAGCATGTTTTGCTAGAAAATTTTGTATTACAGGAATTGGTTTAAAACCATGCCATATATGCTTGAGTCCATTATCCCATGTGTGAGCAAATCAGGAATTGGTTTAAAACCATGCCATATATGCTTTCCCCGTTTGCTTGACAATATTTGGACATTCAATTTTCCCTTGCATGATTGTTGTTGCCTTGAATATGTTTGATGAATTTTTGAACCGATTAAACCCTTGCCAAAAGTGAATGCATTTCCAAATAGATTTCTAGAGATTTTCCTTTTGCTCATTAAACTATTGCCCAGTTTAATTGCTTGCTGAAACTTTGATCTGTCTTGGCAGATTCCATGCATGTTGATCCACTCATGCTGCTGCATATATTTACTTGAAACTTGATGATGCACACACAAATATAATCCATACTGCCATACATCACATGCTTGTAACTGCTGCACTTATAACCTGTTCATGTTTATTTGTACATGTTGTAGCTTGAAAACTGCCAACCAGTTTTGATCATGTATGCTTGCATTTGAATTTCCCTTGAGCTACTTGTAACCATGTTGATCTGTTTACTATGCATTTGCTGTTTTGCATGTATCATGCACCACCACTTTGCAAGCTTAACTTTGATGCACCATACATGAATATGTGCACTGTCCTGCTGCTATGTCCACTGTTATTTTTGTGAAAACTGAACTGTTTTGCACCACTTGATGTTGCTGCATATGCACCTGCTTTGTTATGCTGTTTTACTTTGTGTAGCATTGTTTGAGCCCTCTGCCTCATGCTGCTTTGACACCTTGTCCATTTGTTCAAATGTACACAGTCTTGTGCCATAATCCAATTGTCCATTGAGTACTAATCTTACTTGCTACACTTTGATCTGTTTTGAGCGGGAAACTTGTGCTTTATGTTATCTAGCTCACATGTGTTCACTTGTACACTTTGGCACCCTCACTTCATTGTGGTTTTACTTGAAACTGCTCTTCACATTTTTTCACCATCTCACTTGTTCACTTGAGTTGTACATTGTCCATTTACCTTGTTGACTTGTGTTGAACACACACACACACGACCATGTTACTTGTAAATGAACCATGTTTGTAAAGCATCACTGTCTTGACCACTTTGGCTTGAAACACACTTGTACATGCTATTAGCCATTTGTCTTGGCTGTGTATACACGTGCTTACTCGGCTATGCCGTTTCATGCATATTGATATTCCATCCATTTACTTGAGTCTGCATGTCACTCATGATGCTGAACCATTCATGTCTGTATTTGAGTTGCCTTGACCAACACACATATGTATTGCTGCATTGTTTCATTTTTGCCAAGATATGTTGGTTTTCACTTTGGCTTGACCATGCTATGTTTACTTGTCTTCTGGTATATCTGCATTTCTATTGCATGTCCATTTGAGTGTGCAATGAGTAGAGATGGTCCACGTGGCTACTCCTCAGTTGCACACTGATTGGCGAGGCAGTGCACACGTGTATATTTATACATGTGTGTATATGCAGCCATCAGATAAATTTTCCTGTCCCTGTACTATATATATATATATATATATATATATATATATATACTGGTTAGACACAGTTGGATTAAAAAATCAGATCAAGTCATAAAAATGATGAGAAACACACTAGAAAACTGAGGCAAATAAAATTTTAAAAATAAAAATTACATTTGCATGAATTTAGTTTAAATTCGATTGCAGTGTACTCTATGTGTGATTTATTGTGACAGGTAAGAAGATGATGACTGGACTGACTGAGCTGACGTGAAGACAGAAAATTGAAGATAAGAAAACAATGTGTGAATGTAAATGTATCAGTGAACGTGTATATGAGATTTATAAACAAAGTGTTATAATGAGGAGTTGAAATGAATATGAATGAAATTTATTTCAGTGAAATAGTGTTGAGCATATAGTGGAGTTGTAAATATGTACTGTTGAATATCGAAATAAAATATTATATTTAAGCAAAATACTGTGTAGATATTTGAATTTCTGTATAGATGTATTCTGTCTAAATATAAATATTATATTCCTGTCTGTGATGTTATATAACAGTACAGTAACAAACACATTTAAAATAAAATATATTTGTTCGTTATCATCAAACAAAAAACATATAATTGTGTATACAACACCGTTATGTACAACAATCTCCCCCTTTTGATAATGACAAACAAATATGAAGATTTTGAATATAATAAATGTGTTTGAAAGTGAAGGACTGAACTCCCCCTATTTGAAAGCTCCCCTACAACAGAAGCTCCCCCTATAACTTTGCATGAGTGAAGAAAAATGAAAATTGAATAAGTTTTCAAAATTAAAAATATTTATAAAATATTCACTCATAAATCAAAATCTCAACCCATTCTTCCCCTTTAGCTATCATCAAAAGGATACAGAAATTAAAACATAGATGAAAATTGACTAAAAATATAATTTCAGCTTAAGAGCAAGAACGGTCATCTTAAATCTCAATCGGTCAAACAAAAATCATAATAAACTGAGAACTAATGGCATATTTCACATTTCAAATAATGATGGATTTACGATGAAATTTATATAGACGGGGAGAGTTATAAAATTGATTTCCAATTATTTTCAAAGAATTTTATAAAAAAGAGCACAAAAAAAAAACAGTGACGGATTTAGACTATAATTAATAATTCAACTTAAGTGAGAAAATCGAATAATCTCAAATCCCAATACCTATCAATCAACAAATCATAATACGTCATAAGATTTTAACACATTTCACAGATTAGAAGATGGATTGATAGGCTGGTTTTTAAACACCATGGAGAATTTCATATCGATTTCAATTTATAGCACATTTTTTTTAATTTTATTTAAGAGCACACTGACCACGCATAACCAGAGCTAGGATTTTTAAATGAGGTCAGTCGCAGCTTAAATTTTAAGTTGTCTCATAACCCTGCATAGCCAGAGCTTGGATTTTTAAATGAGGTTAGAGACACACTTATGTATTAATTATATATTTTATCATTTTCAGCTTTTAAATAGAAAAACTCCTCGGTATATAAAACCAATATGGATGATAGAAATGCGGTAGGTACAGAATTGGACTGTGAAATAAATTTCTAAATTAATTATATTATGAAATATGATCAACTATACCGGGATTATTGAAAATTTTCAATTATCACCAATTATGAATAATACCATAGTCCAAATTCTATCACAAATATTTCCACTGTTTGTTCAAAAGGATTTTTTTAAAAAAAAAAATTAACTCTCCACATTAATATAAAATTATCGTGGATTGCAGAATAATGGTTGATAATGAAGATGGTTGTGAAATAATCCCAAATTCAAAGATATTATAATAAATGTTCAATCATCATGAAAATATTAAAAAAAAAAATCTCCTCTCGTTGTAAAATATACTGCAGTCACAATTCATCACAATTTCAAAATCTGATAATAATTTTTGATGAATTATAAATACAGTTCAATTTTGGGTATTGATTTCAATTGCTGAATGTATAATCAATAAATAAGTTTAAAATTGAAAATCAATTACAAGAGGAATATGAAGAGCTATACTAAGCAAGAGGGATAAGAAAAATATATATATATACATAAAAATTCAGCGCTTCTGATACCACTTGGTGTCTCTATTAACAAATTTTAATTACAAAGCCCAAACTGATAGAATTAACAAATTTGCACATTTTTCAAAGCTGCATATAAGAACTATAAATTATTTGAAACAGTATCAGAGCAGCACAGAAAACACTATCACATCAGACTTGTCAGAGGATGGTCACATAAGATCATTCATGATCCAAGATTAGAAATACTGTTTATTTGAAATCATTTGAGGAATATGAAAAACTCTATATTCAATGAATCGATCACACCAAATTATTAGTTTCACATACAAGATATGTGTGATTCAGTAAATCAATAATTTCAAATAATTTTAAACAAACAGATAATCAAATCAAATAACCATGAAATACTTATAAATTTCAAGACCCAAATTTTTCAAGGAATTTTTCAAAAACAATTTCTGACAAGCACATGAGTAATTTCAGATCATTTACATCAAATTTAAGAGATATTCATGATCCAGAAAATTAAAAAATAATTTATTTGAAATCACTTGAATCAATGTCAAGTTTTGAGATATAATGAATCAGTCACACGAGATTGATGATTTCAAATTTAGAGGCATGTGATGTTCAGAATATCAAGAATTTCATATGATCTCAAACAAATAAATTTCAACAATAATGATCATGAATATAAGGTGAATTTCTTGATGTATCACTGTAATTCAAGACAATTCAAAATATCCAAGCCAATCTGAAAATTTGTGAAATTATCACAAATGATAAGAAGCCGTGTACTATAATGAGTATAATATTTTAAGCGTTTCCAAAATGAATTGGAAGAAACTCAAAACAGCATAAGTGTGTGAAATTTCAATAATTATTCAGATCTTCAAAAATTTAGAATTCGAAATGACAGTGTTCAAGATATGATATTAATGCATCAACATTGTTATGAATTCAGAGAATCAGAAAGCAAACTTCAAAACAGTTTCAAATAATTACAGATTTAAACTCAAGATCTGGAAATGGTTAAAACAAGAGAGTTTTATTCACATAAAGCAAATTTCCAAATAATTACTGCAACTGGAAGTTTAAGAAGCACAGAATAAGAAATAAAGATATAGCAGTGAAAAATCAAAAAAATCAAAAAAAAATAGAAGGGGTAGAAGAAATAAAAAAAATATTTACAATGGTGAGTTTAGAGATCATACCAGAATCCAATGTAAATCAGAATCTCTAACTCAACAAATCTTGGCCAAGGAACTGTAAAGAATACATAAGTATAACTCAGCTTGATTTCAAATTTCTTTTTGCATAGCGGTTCCTCAGCCTCCACTGGTACCTAGAAAATGAAGGGATCGAGTGGTCTAACAAAAGTATTAAAACCACTCACAGTTATATTCGTAAGTTTTGGTACCCAAACCTGTTTGTATAATAATCCATTTGAATCTATCTTCATACCCTTTGGAACCCAAATCTGTTTGAATTTCATGAAGTTTATTTTATTTCTTTTTAGGATCCAGAATTGTTCAACTGGATTATTATAAAACAATTTCATATCACGTTTATGATTCAATAAATCATTTGAACTGCCAGAGTTTAAAATTTCAAAACAATCTTTTCCAAAATAATTTGAAGAGTTTTCAAAATCATTTGAATTCAACCTATCAAAACGATTGATATTCCCAAAACCAAGTCCACATTTATTTCTTGATGAAAAATGATTTTTCAACAACATATTTAAAGATTTTTCACCGTTTGAAAATTTAGTCAATGTTGTTTCAAGTCGTTGAATTTCAGTTTTAAGATCAGCGTTTTCTTTCATTAAATCTGAACAACAATTTTTAGTGATCTTACATCTTTCAAAATCAAATTTCAAAGCCAAGTTTTCACTTTAAGCAATTTAATTTTGGCTTGGGACTCAGAAATTTCAGATTCAAAATGTTTTCGATTTTCAAATTCAAATTTCTTGAAATTTTCAATCTCGTTCTCAAGATCTTTCAAAATCGAATCACTTTTCAATAGATTTTCTTTTTCAACAATTTGTAATTTGGAATTTATATCAGTCTTAAAAATTTCAAATTCCTTTTGTAAAAAATTATTCAAACTTGAAAACTCAATCTTGTTTCCTTTTAAGATCAGAATTTCTTTTTCAAACCTTTGAATATTTTTATTGAGATGAACAAGATTGATTTTCAATTTCAAACAATTTTTGCAATCTTAATTTGAAGAATTTTTAAAATGTTCTAGTTGTAATTCCAATCATCCATTTTGCTAATCAACTCAGAATTCTTAGATTTCATAGATTTGTTTTTAATTTGGAGTTTATCAACAAATTTAGTCAAATCAACGCACATATAAACTAAATCTTCGTATGAGAAATTTTTTGTTTCAGCATCTTTTGAGTCCCCATCATCTGATCCTTCAGAATTTTCATTTGCAAATCCTGTTAAACAAAACACTGAATCTGAGTTGACTTTCTCGGGTTTTGAGCTACCGTTGTCAGATCTTCCATACTTCTTATTTAGAGTATCCCAGATTTCCTGTGTAGATAAACAATGGCAGATAAGATTAAACTGTTCAGTACTAAGATAATCAAATATAATTTTCATAGCACGAGTATTGAAAGTAATATCTACACCATCAAATCCATTGATAACAACATCCCAATATTTAATATTAACAGATTTTAAATAAAATTCCATTTTGGATTTCCAGTTTAAAAAATCTGTTCCATCAAAAATAGTTGGAGATGAACTGGGCCGACTCTCTATCGGCTGATAACTAGGAAACACCATTACTCTAGAGTTAATAGAATACCTGCTCTGATACCAGTTGTAGTCTCCTTCTCGAGGATTTTAATCACACCTCGGTGGCCTACAATGGCACCTCAGAGACTGATTTCACGTCCTACCTCTCGACATGGACAACCACCCATGGACATGTAGGGATAAGAGTCACTACTTCGCCACTAGATCATAGAGCGAGAACTCCCTGTCATGTTGTAACCTTATACCAGCTGTTGGATCTAGATTAACCCTAGAGGGGGTGAATAGGGTTTATCACGGTTTTTAGCTGAATTAAAAATCTAACGGGATATATATAATAAACAAATAACAGAATATAGCAGAAACAGAAATGCAGAAAATAAATCACACACAGATATACCCAGATTCGGCAAAATCATGTTTACTGCTGCATTCCTAAGGTTTCTACTAGGTAATAGAACATACCACGCATACAAGACCATGTACACTCACGAATCTCGCTCCTATTCTAACCCTACGCTCAAAACCCTAGACTGATCGATGTCCCCTCGATCAGATTTCCCTTGATTACGACCCCGTAACCAGTAACCCAGATTTTACAGACTCTGTCAACTGTCAATCAACACCCTGACTGAATCCCTAGAATTTTACAGACTCTAGAACTGATTGTTTGAAATTACAGATGGAAAAGCAAAACAAAAAAAATACAAAACAAAATAAACAAAGAAAACCCTTGGGAGTTAATTAAAAAGGGGGACATCCCTTTTCTATTTAGAAACTTGGTTTCTTGACCGGCCCATTTGCAACCCGTTCACTTTGTTTCTTCAAAAACATGGCGGCACTCCAAGGGTTTTTGAAATCATCCCAAATCCAGGCCGATTCGATGATGAAATTGATACTGTTCTTCAGTCTGTCTTCGATAGTTGCTGCCCTCTTGTTCAACGATTTGGGAACGAGATCGAATCCTTCTGAAAACTCGTGAGTTTCTCTAAAATTATTTTTAAGCTTGAAATTGTTGTTGTTTTGATTCGATGCACACCTTGCCAGTGATGTATTGGTGTTAAGTAGGATTATAAAATCCTAATTTTCCTCTGATTTCATATTAATGACTTCGATCTGATTTTGGTTGCTTTCCCTTTTTGAAAAATTTGATAGAATCGGCTTTGAATGAAATGAGAAATTCTGGAATTCAATTTTGCCGTCCATAAAATTTATTTGTCCCAAAAATAATTTGGTCCGATTTGAAACAATTTCCTCTTTTGAAAAACTGCGTGATTTTAGCTTTGAAAAGCATGTTTTGCTAGAAAATTTTGTATTACAGAAATTGGTTTAAAACCATGCCATATATGCTTGAGTCCATTATCCCATGTGTAAGCAAATCTGGAAAGATTTGATTGAGATTATCTTTTAAGAAGTTACCAACAATGCTTTCCCCGTTTGCTTGACAATATTTGGACATTCAATTTTCCCTTGCATGATTGTTGTTGCCTTGAATATGTTTGATGAATTTTTGAACCGATTAAACCCTTGCCAAAAGTGAATACATTTCCAAACAAATTTCTGGAGATTTTCCTTTTGCTCATTAAACTATTGCCCAGTTTACTTGCTTGCTGAAACTTTGATCTGTCTTGGCTGATTCCATGCATGTTGATCCACTCATGTTGCTGCATATATTTACTTGAAACTTGATGATGCACACACAAATATAATCCATACTGCTATACATCACAGGCTTGTAACTGCTGCCCTTATAACCTGTTCATGTTTATTTGTACATGCTGTAGCTTGAAAACTGCCTACCAGTTTTGATCATGTATGCTTGCGTTTGAATTTCCCTTGAGCTACTTGTAACCATGCTGATCTGTTTACTATGCATTTGCTGTTTTGCATGTATCATGCACCACCACTTTGCAAGCTTAACTTTGATGCACCATACATGAATATGTGCACTGTCCTGCTGCTATGTCCACTGTTATTTTTGTGAAAACTGAACTGTTTTGCACCACTTGATGTTCCTGCATATGCACCTGCTTTGTTATGCTGTTTTACTTTGTGTAGCATTGTTTGAGCCCTCTGCCTCATGCTGCTTTGACTCCTTGTCCATTTGTTCAAATGTGCACAGTCTTGTGCCATAATCCAACTATCCATTGAGTACTAACCTTACTTGCTACACTTTGATCTGTTTTGAGCGGGAAACTTGTGCACTGTGTTATCTAGCTCACATATGTTCACTTGGACAATTTGGCACCTTCACTTCATTGTGGTTTTACTTGAAACTGCTCTTCACATTTTTGCACCATCTCACTTGTTCACTTGAGTTGTACACTGTCCATTTACCTTGTTGACTTGTGTTGAACACACACACACACGACCAGGTTACTTGTAAATGAACCATGTTTGTAAATGCATCACTGTCTTGGCCACTTTGGCTTGAAACACACTTGTACATGCTATTAGCCATTTGTCTTGGCTATGTATACACATGCTTACTTGGCCATGTTGTTTCATGCATATTGATATTCCATCCATTTGCTTGAGTCTGCATGTCACTCATGATGTTGAACCATTCACGTATGTATTTGAGTTGCCTTGACCAACACACATATGTATTGCTGCATTGTTTCATTTTTGCCAAGATATGTTGGTTTTCACTTTGGATTGACCATGCTATGTTTACTTGTCTTCTGGTATATCTGCATTTCTATTTGCACGTCCATTTGAGTGTGCACTGAGTCGAGATGGCCCACGTGGCTACTCCTCAGTTGCACACTGATTGGCGAGGCAGTGCACACGTGTATATCTATACACGTGTGTATATGCAGCCATCAGACAAATTTTCCTGTCCCTGTACTATATATATACTGTTTAGACACAGTTGGATTAACAAATCGGATCAAGTCAGAAAAATGATGAGAAACACACCAGAAAACTGAGGCAAATAAAATTTTAAAAATAAAAATTACATTTGCATGAATTCAGTTTAGATTCGATTGCAGTGTACTGTGTGTGTTTCATTGTGACTGGTAAGAAGATGATGACTGGACTGACTGAGCTGATGTGAAGACAGAACACTGAAGATAAGAAAGCAGTGTGTGAATGTAAATGTATCAGTGAATGTGTATATGAGATTTATAAACAAAGTGTTGCAATGAGGAGCTGTGTAACAAGTGAAATGAATATGAATGAAATTTATTTCAGTGAGATAGTGTTGAGAAGATAGTGTAGTTGTAAATCTGTACGGTTGAATATCGAAATAAAAAATTATATTTAAGCAAAATACTATGTAGATATTTGAATTTCTGTATTGACGTATTCTGTCTAAATATAAATATTATATTCCTATCTGTGATGTTATATAATAGTACAGTAACAAACACATTTAAAATAAAATATATTTGTTCATTATCATCAAACAAAAAACATATAATTGTGTATACAACACCGTTATATACAACAGATTATTCAAGGGAGAGTTATTTATTAGGATTCTATTATATCGAATTTAGTGAAGTACTTATTTTTACCTTCCATTTGAATCAAATTTACTTTTTAATTATTAATTTATTTATTGAAATTAATAAGTACAAGTTATATTTGGAAACAGCGATTATAACGCTACCGTTATAATAAATGTTTTGTAAATCTAAATAGCGATTATGACGCTACCGTTATAATAAATGTTTTGTAAACCTAAATAGCGATTTCAATGCTACCGTTAAAATAAATGTTTTGTAAATCTATACAGCAATCTTAACGCTGCCATTATAATAAATGTCTTATAAATCAAATATTTGGAAACAACGATTATAATGCTACCATTATAATCAATGTTTTTATAAAAGAATGGATTCCTAGGTTGAATCTGAGAGTTGTGTAAGCAATGTTTTGTTGGAAGTTTTTTTTGGAAGTTGTGAGCTTTGACTATTTCAAAGTTGAGAATGTTGTTCAATTAAGGTCTGAGAGGTAATTATATCTCAACTTGATTGACTTCATGATTGATGGAGCAATGGTTAAGGTTCGATAGTGAAGATTGGTTAGCAATGCGGTTAGCTAATAAATGATTAATGGTTTGAGTTATAATAACGATGTTTTATAACATCGCGTTAATTTAAAGAATTCTGAAATGTTTCCTAAATAAAACGAGAGATATTTTTTAATGCATAGAAAATGAAATGAATTGGTCAACGAGGAATTAATAAATGGAATATGGAAATATTTTCCGATACTAATAAGGGATATTTTATGAATATAGAAAATAATGATTCGTGAATATTTAGAAATGTTTACTAACTGGAATAAGAGATATTTTCTCGAATAAAGAAATTAGGATATTGGAAATGTTTTTCAATAATCGAGTAAGACAATCGAGCTTTGAAAAGATCTGGAAGAGGGAAAAAGGGAATTTGGAATTGGTAATATAATAAGGAATTAATATAAAAAGGGGCCAGTATTGTTTGATGCTTGATCGGTAGAAATTTCCGTTTTGAAATAGGACCGTTGACTGTATGGATGTTCCTTTGATAGTTAAATCACCGACTATCAAAGTTTTAGTTTATTTTATACCTCCGTTGTCAATACGGAGAGACCGGGATCAGATTTAATATCTGAAAACCACTTCGTATTGGCATAAGCATTGCGAATTGAATTATGCTGAAGATAACTGAAGACAGAGTAAAGTGTAAGGGCTATTCTGTTAATCATAGGTAGAAATTGCCCAAGGTGGATTAATAGAATGGTTCCTTCGGTTATCCAGTCCTAGGACAACGTATATGGATAAATGTATGACGACGTGACATTCAAAGTAAATGGTTGCAAGATGTCCTAACAGGATAATCGTGACCTCAAGCCTCACCATCCGGGAAATGACAGAAATCGGGCAGGCAGCATGGCCATGTGGGTCATTCCCATTAGGGGTATTATCACCTGATCTAGAGAAATTTTATTTGCTTCTTATTCTATTCGCTGCTGTATGCTTTTGGTAATGGTTGCTGATCACAACCGTTGGTGATAATATGCTCGATAAACTTAAGTTAAATGAGTGGTCAACCATGTGTGGGTCGGGTTGCAAGACGTTCTTGTTGAACCCAGTGTATTCCCCTCTAGAGAAACATTATCGGAAGGCGGTTCCATGCCTTATTATGTTGGAAATCCATTCTCCAATAAGCGCCCTGCGGGTTTTGATTTAATATTATATATGGAGCATGAGATGCAAGCGTTCTGCTAGAGTTCTATTTATTTGATTTAGACACTATTATAATATCATTGGATTTGATATCAAAAATATTTTTGGTCATCGTAAGTTTAAAACCATCCGTGTTTATGTGTAGATCGGTCTTACAATTATCATTTCTTTCTAAAGGATTTTTTAAAAGTTAAACCAATGGTTGGAGTTTACTCACACTAGTCCCATGACTGACCCAAAGTTTATTTTGTTTGTTTTCCCTAAACTCTTGGGTGCCCAAATTTGTACAGGCAGTCAAGTATTTGGGATTTTACATATTCACTTAGAGGAGTTTGAAGCAAGAGGCTTCACCAGTTAGCTATAGACTACTATATTTTTCCGCAGTGTATTATGTTCGTATCTGGAAACAGGTGTTTATAACTGTTCCAGAAATAGCTATTGTGCTCTGAAAATGGTATGTATATAAAGTTACTAAATTGTATTTCAAAGTTTATGTTATCTGATATATTTTATTCATTCTGTTGTGAGCTTGTGACCTTCGTTTTCTTCTATTCTAATATTTCTTTCTTTCTATTTCTCATCCTCTAACTTCTTTCTAATAATGATTCGTATTTCTATGCAATTTGGGTTGGACTTGTGGCGTTATTAGTCGACTCAAAGGGTACGGAAATCCGGGCCATTACAACAGCTTCATCAACTACTGTGGTGTTGCAACCACTCGAGATGGTACGGCTCCTTCTACTACCTCGTCCTTTTCTTTCACTCATTTTCCACTATCTGTTAAATAGTACGAAAATATTATTAGGGCGTATGGACGAGATATCTTAGGGGATATCAAATCGTTTAGATTTTACGTTCTATTAGATTCTACTCATTCTAGAGCATTACTAACCCTATTTCTAATGGGTTATATCCCCTAAGCTTTGTATAAACCAAAGCCCTAATACCACGTTGTAACAACCTGGACTTTTTACCTTTAAAATCGAACTTAGTACCTCCTAGTATTTAAATGTTGGAGATTCAGATGTCGAAGTCCACATCGCCTGAGATAATAACACATTGGAAACAACATAATGAAGCAAAATAACTTCTTCATTAATACAACTTGAAGGTTACATGGGGATCAACTACGTTAGAGGTTTGCATATATGCAGATATACAAACTACTGGATATAAAATGAGATAGGGGAAAATAACTAAGTGGTACTGGATGAATCCAAAAAGATCCATCTTCACCTCAAAAAGCTCTAGATCACAAAAGTTTTAAATCCAAAAGACTCTCAACAAAAAGCACCAAGATACTTCTACTAAGACCTACCACTAGGTTACCTATGTAAAAATTAAGGGCACCCAAAGTTTAGGGAAAACAAATAACTCTGGGTCAATCATGGGACTAGTGTGAGAAACTCAATATATTTATTATGTGTAGAAAAATCATATATTATTTTATAAAATTAAGCTATCATAAGGTCTCGCGACATACGCACAATGAACCGCAAATATGGGCGAGGTTTCTCCTTATGATAACCAAATGCTTAATACGCGAAAACCATTTGATATTATTATTAGTTCATGGTGTGGAAAATCACTTCGTAAATAAATGTATCAACTTAGCCAGCACAGGTACCATATATTATATTGACGTAGCTATACAACTAAAACCATATGGGTTCGAAGTAAATAATAGGTTTCCAACAATGAACAAGGCAAAGGACCTTGCTTATCTGAATTAAATTTGAACATCTCTAGTGGGATGTTTGAGGGTTAATAGTTGCTCTTCATGCTACACAAGGTTGAGTTATCCCTTAAATGGATAACTTAGAGTAATCCTAAGTATGTCAATCACTAGTCGTAACCAACCATTCCGAGCGCGCTCCAACATCCACATAAAGTAGAGTTTTCCGCATAAGTAAAATACCTGGGCTCTATATCATAATACTACTTTTTACCTAGAAGGAAATGAACATACCTTAATGGGCACGACCCATTAAATCTTGCTACATTCAATCATGTTTTGTCCATTTTGGGGTGTGAGGCTCGATGAAATCTTGTTACACAAAGCTACGCCTTATCCTAAAGTCATGCTTTGATCATCTATAGTTCAATCACTTTGTATGCCACGTTGTCATTTCATAACATAAAATTTGATAATCACTAACCATGTCACCTTTGAGCTCGTACATTTCATAAAAGGGTGTTAAGCTAAGAGAACATATTCTCTGCCACCAAATAAAAATATGTTTAGTAAAGATCAACTAATATATTACAAAATACAATGTCATACACACATCCATACAAGCTCGTTATGAACATCACAACACCATATTGTCAGTTTTGGCACACCAAAATGCGAAAGAATTGCCACAGTCTAAAACCGTAGCAATATTGGAACGACTTAAGCCTGTGGCAAAATGGACTAGCATGGTTTCCGACCATGGCAGTTTTGGAATGGTTTTGGACCGTTCCAATTTGAATGAAAAAATTTCACTGTGCTAATCCCCTATCTCCTAATTATTTCACGTCGCTCTGACAAAGAAAAGAATGCCCCGTACATAGGGTTGTATATAGAACATGACAATGTGTTGTCCGCCTCGGTCTGAGGCTATGAGGTGTTCGGTCCGTGTGTGTACGATTCTCTTATAGGACAGAGCTTGGACACACCATGGTCCAGTCCAGTCCAAAACGTTCGATATTTTTCTATTTTCAGAACATTGTCTGTCCTTTTTCCATCTCTTAAGAACGGTGTTCGAACTTAATGTTTGTCATGTCCGTGTCCGTCTGAATCCCTTTATAGGACAGGACTAGGAGACACCTCCATCCGGTGCGACTTGTTTACACCCCTACCTGTATGTCCTAAAATGCACGCTCCAATCACATTTATTATCACGATCTAGACTTCCCCAATTCTTGAAGAGACGGAGGAGACCGGATTGTGTTGAGAACACAACGCATCATAACGTAAACAACAGAACAATTCATTGCTATTACAACAATTTACATCAGAGTAAAAGATATCAGAGTTCAAATTAATAATATACAACAAAAAAATATCATAGATTAAAATACACAAATTTAAAATGTATAAATACAATGTACAGCGGAAATACATCAACTAACACTACTGAGGGGAATACACGGATACAAAGCTTTCCGAATATATCACCAGATGTAATCCAGGATCCTATGAAAAGAAATATCTACAAATCCAAAACTATAGCTACCTGTGTGGAAAATATGGGCACCCAAAGTTTAGGTAGAAACAATAAACTCCGAGTCAGTCATGGGACTAGTGTGAGAACTCAGAATAATTATTAAACTTTACTTAAAGGTGGAAAATTCATTGGACCACGCCCTATGACATGGAATGGGTTTACTCCACATGAATACTAGTTTAAAACATAAAACATAAAACAACGCAATGCTTTTTGAAAAATGAAGCTATTATAAGACCCAGTCCCATCACACAATGCAAACACAAATTAGAGGATAGAGTTTTACCTTATAATAGCCAAACATGCTTGATATGCATTAAAACAAATCATTTTGGTATTACTATAAGTGCATAGTGTCAAAACAACTTCAAATATAAAAGTATCAGTCTTAGACGACACAGTATCCCATCCTACTATGTCGCCATATAGGTTTACAACTAAAACCAAAAAATCGCATATTGGAAAAATCGCGTATTGGAAATTGGATTCCATCTATAAGTCGAGGCAAGGATGGCTCCTCCCGATTGGAGACACTCCAGCAAATGCCTTAGGATCACACCTATGGGCAACCCTTGGATCTTCAGGGTCGGTCCACACTAACATTTGTGGATTGGTTATTCCTAAACACACGTTTCTCGGTCCTATCTCTGAGCCCTGAAGTGACTCAATAACTGATGCGTCTCATTCCCTCATCCACATAAGTAAAAATGTCTAGGATCCATACCGTGAAACCACTCCTAACTAGAAAGAAACGTCGCGCACTCTCTACAGTCACTATCTCATTTTTGGCTCATACCGGGTGTGAGGCTCACGAATTAACGCTATACAAAAAGCTATACTATTTAAAGCCGTGCTTTGATCATCAACCACAAGACTCTGCTTTTCAACAAAAGCCTTGATCATTTGCATCTCAGCATGCCAATCAATATATAACCTCTAAGCTCGTACGTCTCATAGATGTGTGTTAAGCAAGAGAATAAATCCTCCGCCACCAAACATATATATATTTAATAGAAATCAATCAAAACAGAATGAAATCCAATGTCAGACACACATCCATTTACAAGTCCGTTCTGGGTCTGAACGAAACCAAAGGCATCTTATTCCTCATCCCATATGTCGAATACAAGAGAGAGGTCCTCGCATATCCAGTCGATTCCAAGTACGTCTGGACGATCACCACTTATTACCTTGTCTTGGGTGTACAGCCCAATCAAGACATCAGTAATCATCCAAATGATATGAAGCTCTTCGGTCTTCAACCACCGTCTTCATATCTTCGACTTTTAATCGTCATATCAGTTATTCAGAATGGATTAGACCCGGACTTTCCGAATAACTCGCATATCTTATAATCAAGTACTATAAAAACACATCATACGCCTCATTCAAATCCAGAATACTTGTTTATTCAAATATTCTTCGAAATCATTTTAAAAGATTTTTAATGTCTTTTCTCAACTTAAACCAAATTAAGGCTTATCAACCAGTCGGGATTAGTGAACCTTATCGAAGTAATCATTTATTTTATTATCCCAATCCCAACCTAATCATCCCATAGAGCAAAACTAGTACTCCATATTTAACCCCCATTGTGTTATCAATAAAATTAATTACCATTCAATGTTTCAAATTAATTTAATGATTTAACTATCGCATGGAGTAAAACTGGCGGTTCTCCATTATCGACAGTTCTTGAATTTGGTAAATTTTCTTACCTCATTCCCATTTCAATCTAATTAAAAATTAATTAAAACTCTACTTAGTTTTAATCTCCAAAAATCATTACTTAATTATTGATCACCTTTCTGGAAATTAATCCTGCTTTTACTTGGGTTAAGGAACCAATGTCATTTAAAACACAGTTCACAATAAATCCAAAATCCTCTTCCATCAAAATGGAATCTTCACGGAAATCATAACAATATAGAATCGATATAAATTTTCGTATCGGACTAATATTATAAATGGAATAACGACAAAGCCTTTTAAATTCCATAAATAATAATCGCCTTCATTCGCGGAAGCTCATCTCGATTATCACTAAGTCGAATTCCATTCAATTCCAATTTCTTTTATTAAATTGGAAAAGTTTACTTTGAAAATTTTCCATTAAATCTTAGAATAAACATTTATAAATTCCAAATCTTAATTTCACTGTAAATCGGGTTTAAGAACTAATGTTGTTTAAAACATTGTTCACAATCAACCCAAAATCAACTTCCATTTAATTCTAATTATATTTATTAATTAGAAAACTTCGTTAAATCTTAATTAAAATATTTATTCTTTTTTCAGCTGGGTTTAAGAACAATGTTACTGAAGACACCAATCAATAAAACCAAAAATCCAATTTGATATTAAATATATGGCTCTAAATAGAAATCATATCGATTTATCTTCAATATCAAATTCTGAGATCAACGGATATCATATCGGGAATAACGATATCTATATCTTCCAAATTCCTCTATAATCACGGAATCCAATATCAAAATATTAGGAATATTATTTCCATTTAAATCCATTCCAATTCGTTTTGGTTCCTTTTTGTGTCCATCCAAAATCGGACATCAAAACTAATCTTTAATATTTTTATGTCCATCCAAAATAAGACATCAAAACAAATCTTTAATATTTTTGTATCCATCCAAAATTATATTTTACTTCTTCAATGAATATTGTTTTAAAATATTTGTATATACTCTGAATCGGAATGTGACTCAACCAACTACCATATAATTTTATTTATATGGATTCCATACATCGCCTAAATTCAGAAATAGTGGTGAACAACTATTAAACATCTAGTTCACATCCAGAGTGAAATCTACAATTGTATAAGCATTAAATAATTAAATAACGCTTACTACATTCTGTCGATCAATTGATTGACATACAACTAAATACAAGGGAGATGTGTGAAATTATTATCATCCCCAGACCCATGCGGGGTTTTCAGTCAACATCCAATGATTATCATTTGCATACTTGAGCGATGTGTAAAATTATCATCCCAATACCCATGTGGGGTTTACATCACAATCCATGTGAATTTATCTAATGTTTGGGAGACGGGTGGGTAAATTGTCATCCCAATCATTGATAATATAAACGTTTTATTTATAACATTTATAATCACAGTTTAATAATGATAACATTAAAACTATAAACATCCATCAACCATCAAACAAATATTGCAATCACAGGCAATCAACATATATTCAGTTATAAAAATAGATAAATAACTGTATAAAATATTTGAGTGAGAGAGTTCTCACCATTGGTTTCCACTCTGCCATTCTTTAATTGATGATTTATAAAAATGATTTCGCAAGAATCGAGCCGTTGAAATCTGCGAATTAGTGAAACTGGCAAATCACAAACGAAGTTGAAATGGGCCGAAACTCGGCCAGGAAAGAGCCTGGATGGATCTAAACTATTGAACATGGTCTCTACTGGTCAATAGTTCAAAAACAAGATTCAAACGTCTGAATGAAAATTCAGACATCTGATTTTGCAATTTCCTAAACCAGTAAGAATTTAGTTCATTTTTGAGCTATTTCAGATGTTTGAAATTATTGGGTCAGACGTCTGAATTAAAATTCAGATGTTTGAATTAAGAATTTAAGACTTCTGAATTGCTCTACTTGTTTCCATAATTATTTGAAACAGGTCAGACGTTTGACCCAAAATACTCAGACGTCTAAATCCTTAATCAGAGCATAATTTTCCAAGATAACAAGGTCTAAGTGGTATCAACTCATGCCTGAAGGCCTATATGTACATGTAAATGAGGCTTCTAAAACTCACTGGGGTAGCTTATAACACCAAAATCACATGCACAAACATTCACACAAGAGATTTGCAATAAATTTTGATTATAAATTCCAAAACAGGAAAATTTTCTAACTAAAGCAATCAAACACGATTCAAGTGACTTGTGAAGATTTAGAACTTTGCCGGGGCGGCAACGGAGCTCCACAATATCACCAAATCAACTCATAGCATATGAATTAGATTGTGTAGACAATTCTAATCACAAATTCCAATTTAATGAAACATGAATGTATGAAACCGACAAAGTTTCACTAGCCTATCCAATTCACTAGCGTATGCAAACTCAAATGAACTCTAAACTACACTCCTACAAGCTAATAACTTATGGTATATATGTGGGTTCATGTATAACTCACAAAGCTCTCACCTTTGATGGTTAGAAGCTATAAATCAATCCAATAGCAAGCTAAAACGATCTCTCTTCGAATAAAACACTAGAATCCACAACCTATGATCATAAAAACATATTTCCTATTAATTAGGTCACAGGAATTATAACGAATTGAAGTGGAAATGAGATGGAGAAGATGGAGATGGACTTACTTAAGCTTCTGCTTTGATTTTGCACTTGATTCCTACAAGATTGGTGCTCTTAGAATCAAATTAGGTTTAGGGAATTTTAATTTTTCATTCCCTATCCTCATTTCTATTTTTTTTTCTAAGTGTTGAGGGAGAATGAGAGGGAGGGGCTGATTTGGGGGTTATAAGAGCGGGATAGGATTAGCCAACCAAGACTCAACCCAAGTGCTAAAACTCCGAAGCTCAGAATATATTGAAGTTTATACTTTTCGAACACGCAAACAACATTTTAAACTCAATGGAAGTGGTTAAGAGTCCAAATTCGTCCGTATGTAAAATGTGACTTTTCTACGGGCTATGTATATCTTTTCAAAAATATATTTAACTTCCATAGTGTTGACGTCAAAAGTTGGTTACTAGTGACAATCAACCCCCAATCGTGCGATCAACACACGAATAAAGATTATAAAATGTAGTAAAAGCAAAAAGAATGAGGAGCACACATAGAATTTTTATAGTGGTTCGGCAAAGACGGCTACGTCCACTTATATATTATTTCTTTTTTTGATTATAAGTACAATGCTTTTTTTTTTGTTTGAATAATAAAGAGAAGATGGCCATTTTCCTTTCTTCTTTTTAAAAGAGGTTAAGAGGAATGAACTCCAGAATCGAAGTGCAAAAGATGTTGGCGGAAGGGAAGAGTCTCCTTTTCTCTTTTAGCTTGGGGGTATTTATAGGAGGAAAGTGCAGCTTGGGCTGTTGCAATATGATCCGGCTATTCCGGGAAAGCCTGGACACGTGGAACCCATCAGTTTGTTTGAATAGCGGCTGGGGAATATTTCCGCTGTTCATAAATAGTATCCTCGGAAGTTGCGGCTGACGTGGCCTCCACGGAAAGGTATATCAAAAGTAGAGCTTTGTCCGGATGTGGTCTGACCGCTTTTATTGCCTTGGAAGTCGGGATATACGGTGGAATGGCTCTATAGAAGATTTCCACGCTAGCCAGAGATAATCCGTTGACGCGCCTTTCACGGAAGCGAGATACTCGGTCGACTGGGAGAGCGATTCTTCCGGAGTGAGCTGTCGATTGACTAGGCTAGACTTGGGCCGATATGTGACTGCTTTGGACCATGCGTCTGCTGGGCTTCCTGAAGCGCGGCTTATATCCATTTGCGCATTTGGGCTTTGGTCTGGCTCGTTGAGACTCTTGCCAAAAAGAAGGTTAACACTTTTCCCCTCAGAATGCATCTTCATCGGTAGAGGGAGGTGTGTTCTGAAATTTGAACCAAAGCACAAACGCTCGAGAAGCTATGATCACGCCGAACCATATTAATGCCAGAAAACCGACGGTTCTGATGTTGTATTAAGACCAGAAAACCGACGACCATATCAGGTCGTATTAAGGCTGGAAAACCGACAACGATCAGGAACCGTATTAAGGCCGATGTGACAATAGCTATTTGTATGAGAGTTAGTTCCAGCAAATACAAAATAAACCATTCTCGTTTTGGAGAAGGCTAATGGGTCAAGTATTTTATTTCACTTGGCTTTGAAGGATGGAGAGCATTAACCATGCTCGGCTTAGTAACGAACATTAACCATATCCGGCTTAATGGCGAACGCTTAACCAGGTTCGGCTTATTGGTGAACGCTTAACTAGGTTCGGCTTAGTGGCGAGCATTAACCATGCTCGGCTTAGTGGCGAGCATTAACCATACTCGGCTAAGTGGAGAGCATTAACCATATTCGGCTTAGAGAGGTGGCGAATATTAATCATACTCGGCTTAGGGCAAGTGTGTTTTTAATGCTCGAATCATGTTAAGTTAGTTTGTCCAGCGAGCTATGAATGCTTGTGGTGTAAAAAGAAAAGAGGGAGTATAATCTATACTTCGTATTTAGAAAACATGGCCTCACTCGGTTAAGGGAGTAGGCGTTTAGAAGAAAAGAAAGGGTGGTGGGATTTCGCGCTGACCACATAAAACAAGGGGTGAGCGTTATTCATGCTCGGTTTAGAGGTTTCCAAACATGATCTATATTTGGAAAAATAAAATTCATAACTGTTAAACAACTATTACAAATAAAAGAAATTCTAAAGGGACATCAGTTGATCTTAGAGCATGCCTAGGAGCTACATCCTAACCCCATACATGCGTATATCAAGGTGTCCTTATTATTGAAAGGAATACATCAAAAGAAAAGAAATCTAATTAATGATAATGCTGCAAGTGCTAGTCTCGGGGTCCTTTCCGTTTCTAGGAGCTCGAGGACCGACCTGAGGAGCTTGGGCAGAAGGTCGCGGCGGCATGGCCAGGGCGCGATCTTTGACATATTCGGGGAGCTCTCCTTTTCTGACTCGCCCTTCAATGAGATCGCACAGATGTCGGCATTCATTTGTATTATGTCCAGCTACGTTGTGGAATATACAATGCTTGCCAGAATCGAGTTCCATCTGGGTCGGCTCTCGTCGAGGTGGTCTTGGAGTTGGTAAGGACTCGCGTATGTCGAGATAGATATCGAGCAAAGAGGAATTGAGCTCGGTGTACTGATCGTATTTATTTTCATTTCGAGGTAGCACATTGCGCTTGGTTTTTTCTGGGGCCTTTCCTCTTCCTTTATTCTGGCCGTTACCATTGAATGGACCTTGTTATTTGGTTACTAAAACCTCGAGGCTCTCCATTTCAAGATTGGCATCTTCTTGTCGGAGGAATCTTTCGGCCTTGGAGTAAAAGTCGTCTATATCCTTAGGAGGATCTTTGGTTAAAGAGATTGAGAATTCTGATCAATTTTGAATTCCTGCGATGGTGGCCATAAGTACCATCGATGGTTCAGGCCGATTGACAGATGCTACGGCTGCGTTGAATCTTTCAAGGAAGGGCCTGAGCGTCTCTCCAGATCACTGCTTGATGGTAGACAAGAACATAACACTTTTTGGTCGGGAGACACGAACTCGGAATTGTTTGATGAAGCGGGTGACCAGGGTGTTCCAACTGCTGATCGACTCCATTGTTTGCCACCGAAACCACATGCCGGCTATATCTGTGAGAAAGAGGGGAAAGCACTTAGCCATGACGTTGGTCGATGCACCCAGTACTTCCATATGTCGCATGTATCGCATGAGGTTAATGGTCGGGTCAGTGCGACCGTTGTATGGCTTGATAGCTGGGAACTTGAAGTCCGGAGGGTTTCGAGAATTTCTGATTTCCCTGGTGAAGGGGCTGCGATTGACATTGTCTATGTCTTGCTGCGAAGAGTTGCCCCGAGTGAAGCATCGAATAATGCTTGCAAGCTGGCTCCCATCTCTGAGGAGTCGTTGCCATGAATTTAACTCTGCATTTGGAAGAGCTTCTGTGCGGGGATCTGGCAAAAGCATGCTCGGAAGGGCGGCCGTTGGTGGGGCTCGGCTTCCGAGAGTCGAGTGAAGGTGTGAGGCAAGGTGAGCCACAGTAGGTGGTTGTGGGTAGAATGGCCCCTCTGAAACCTGATGAGTTGTTGGTCGAGCCATGCCTGTAACCAAGGGTCTAGGCTGATCCAACATAGCATGTGATGTTCGGGGCTCGGGGTTGCCCCCGTTTGGAGCGAGGTTAGGAGGGTCTACTGTAGCATTTTCTTCCGCCATGGTGATGACCGATATAGTGGGGTGGCTTCCCTCGTTCGAAGAGAAGGCTGCACCAGCTCTTCATTGAAGGTGAAGAGTGGTTAGACTGGTCTGTGGTAAGATTCCGGATTGTAATGGGAATGACATTGATTCTGAGGGACCCAGAGGTAGCTCGACTGGTTCGATATGTCAACTTGCTCCCAAGAGTGGGGGCAAATTTGCCAAACGACCTAGATCTCGATCGCCTGCCTCCTGAGCTTCTGCTACTGCACTTGCGCTGGTTGCTGGAAGTGATACTCCTAGTTGTGAAGGATTGGTTGGTGGGACCAAACCAAGATGAAATAAAGGTGTAACCTGATCAGTGGCCTGATTCTGTGCGGACCGAAGATCAATTGTTGCCCAGTCTTGGCCGGTGGAGGAATTGATGTTGAAGCGTTCAATCCTGTCTTCAGTCAACCGAGAAGGTGATCCATTAACTGCTGCTGTCGTTCGAGGAGTTTACCCTGAGATGCCATTTATTCTCTGAATTCGACCATTATCTTATCGATGTCATCCCGGGTCAGGAATCAAGACATGTCGTCATGAGATGAAACTTCGTGACTTGCTTCCGCAGCATCTGTATCGGCTGCATCAGTGTTTGCAGGACGAGAGGATGTTGCATCTTTCTTTCGTTTGTTTGCCATAAGAAGAAGTGAGCAGAGGCTCTAATGGAATATCAGTACTTAGCCCCTTCCTGGCGCGCTAAAAGTGTTGACGTCAAAAGTTTGTTACTAGTGACAATCAACCCCCAATCGTGCGATCAACACACGAATAAAGATTATAAAATGCAGTAAAAGCAAAAAGAATGAGGTGCATACACAGAATTTTTATAGTGGTTCGGCAAAGACGGTGCCTACGTCCACTTTATATATTATTTCTTTTTTTGATTACAAGTAAAATACTTTTTTATTTTTTGAAGAAGAAAGAGAAGATGGCTATTTTCCTTTCTTCTTTTTGAGAGAGTTTAAGAGGAATGAACTCCAGAATCGAAGTGCAAAAGAAGTTGGCGGAAGGGAAGAGTCTCCTTTTCTCTTTTAGCTTGGGGGTATTTATAGGAGGAAAGTGCAACTTGGGCTGTTGCAGTATGATCCAGCCATTCCGGGAAAGCCTAGACACGTGGAACCCATCAGTTGGTTTGAATAACGGCTGGGGACTGATTCCGCTGTTCATAAATAGTATCATCGGAAGTTGCGGCTGACGTGGCCTCCACGGAAAGGTATATCAAAAGTAGAGCTTTGTCTGGATGTGGTTTGACCGCTTTTATTGCCTTGGAAGTCAGGATATACGGTGGAATGACTCTATAGAAGATTTCCACGCTGGCCCGAGATAATCGGTCGACGCCCCTTTCACGGAAGCGAGATGCTCGGTCGATTGGGAGAGCGATTCTTCCGGAGTGAGCTGTCGACTGACTAGGTTGAACTTGGGCCGATATGTAACTACTTCGGACCATGCGTCTGCTGGGCTTCCTGAAGCGCGACTTATATCCATTTATGCGTTTGGGCTTTGGTCTAGCTCGTTGAGACTCTTGCCAAAAAGAGGATTAACACATAGCTACTATTATAAATTTTAATTTAGACGTAACTTACAATTTATAAAGTGAAATCTCAATTTCTTACATTCATTAGAGAACTATAATTCAAAATATCCCAATAGTTCTTGTTTTTACCAAATTTTGACTTATATTGAATTTTGTATACTCATTCAAAGTTTAAAATCAAATTTTCGAACTAACGCGCCATTTCAAGCTCGTTTTAATTAAATTTTAAATTTATACGTTCTAACTTCGATTTAAATAAATTTTAAATCGTTTATTCTCAAAATAATTCATCTAAAATATTTAATTTACATGGAAATCAATTAAAAATAATTTTTAAATTGGTTCAAAAAATACGGGTTATTACAATCTCCTCTACTTAAAATCTTTTCGTCCTTGAAAAGGAAGAAGGAACTGAAGACCGTTTACTTAACTAACCCAACCTTCGTTTGACTCAAGTTCTTCAACTTTTCAGTTTCTAAGAACTTTCCAGTTTCTCGAAATTTGGCTGACGCCTTAAATTTCGAATTTTTTTGCCATAACCCCCTTTGTACGGATTGATCAGTACTACTATCAATGGCCTCTACGGGCTCTCACATATCAAAAGAAAAGCCAAAAGCCAAACGGCTAGCCAATCGGCTCATAAAATCATCAAACCCAATAAATACAGTAAATATGTACCTATTTGTCGGGCATACATTTTTTTAATCTTCTTAGCTTCCATGCTATGACCTGTTCATTACGTATACATGTATATGTATCTGATTCCAATCAATTTTCAATTCAATTCAATATTATATTTGATTTTGCTTAATTTACCTTTCATTTACACATTAGTTTCATTATTCCAATACTTTAACTAGTCAAACTAATTATCATCCATCACAACCAACAATCAATTAGTTAATTAGCTTTTCAAATATATAACTTCTATATATATACTCAAAAATCATATTTCAATGCCAAACATAAACCCTAACTAAATTTTTGGTTCTCACACCAGTCAATTGGAAATATATAGATATCTCACTTTCAAAACTGATAAAATTGCACTTCTTTGTATTTTTGCATTTTATCACTTTCTGTATTGTTATTATTTAATGGATTGTTATGTTTGATTTACTATATTATTTTGCTTTAACGATACTGTTATGTTTTAATCATTATTTAATTAAATTACAAAACAAAAATAAAATGGTCCGCTTAATTGCTCCGCTTCCACTTGCGTCAAACACACCCTAACTTGTTACGTTGTCTTGTGCATTTTGTATTATTTGCCCATTTTACCCTTCGAGTGGTGGTCTTGTATCGGTTTTTTCTTTGTTTGCTTATTTCAAGACAAACTCTCCTACATTTTTAATATTACTAAAAGGTAGACAAGATTTTTTTTTTTTTTTTTTTTTTTGACTATATGGTTATAAGGAGTGGGGGAGGGCGTGGGGGGTTGTTCCATATGAGCATTTATCACTACAACGGGAAGAGTGTTTTAGATATAGTTCGAGATGATTTTTTGACATGTTCTCGTTGCGTTTGTATCGGATGCGGGTCATGTCCAACAACAGTCAGAATCCAAAATGTTACAAAGAGAAACTAAACTAATAAATACATTTAATTCCTAAGGGGTCGTCTATTAAAAAAAACAGCGTGTACAAATTTTAGTTGACCAAACAGGGGCTTAATTGTTCTATTCCCAATCTCCATGTGTTCCGGTATCCCCTCCAATCAGATCCTCTGATTTTCGCTGTTTTGCACTTAAATCTCTAAATTGTTGGGGACTTAAATGCAAAAAAGCATAAATTAGCGGATCTGATTGGAGGGTGATTGAAGCGAGACGGGACACATAGAGGTTGGGTACTGAAGAATTGAACCCACCAAATAGGAAAGTAATATTCACCGATGCTGTCGCACTCATTTTTATTTTGTTCCTCGTCGATCGCGCAGAAAAATAGATGGCAGATACAGAAGCCGACACCACATTTTACACGGGTCCACTTAGTCATCAGTCACCACTGTCATTTCACATCTTTCCTAAAAAAGGAAAGAAAATTCAAACATATCGAAGTTGATTTTATATCGATTTAATAAAACAAAAAACTAAGCTGCCCTACCACGCCGACCTCTCCTTTTCCGCTAGAGCATCCAATTTCAGTCGGTAGGTGTAAAAAAGAAAAATGGTGGTGTCTACAACGAGAACCGACAGTGAAGAGACCCTTCATTCTACTTTTGCCACACGCTTTGTCCGCGATTCTCTTCCCAGGTTTGCTCATTTGGGTGTCCACGTTTTCAATTGGGAAAATTTGCCTAACGATTATACGAAATTAGCATATAATTCCATAATTCACCACAGTTGTAACTTTCGTTGGACTCACCGCTTTTAAATTCGGGAATGAGAGAGGAGAAAAGAAAAGGAGAGGTGGAAAATAGTGTTTAGTAGGGACGGACGTAAAGAAAATAGTTTTGAAAGGAGGATGTATCCATAATTTTTACGTTTTAACTTTTCAGTTTATTCTACTAGAATGTGTAGTTGGATTATTATTACTGTTTCTATCTGTTTTTGAACCGTAGCTATGAAACATCTTTAGGACATACAACTAATGATAGGATATAAAGTTAATGCCTTTTGGCTTTGACAGGGGATGTGAATTGGATATCAAATGAAATGATTCATTTAGTTGAACGCTTTGATTTGTTTTAATTAGTGATTAGTTTAATATTTCTGATGTTATTTATTTCTGTTGCTAATGTAATATGGTATCATTTGATTCATTTCAAATGGAAATCAGGCACGCTTCTTTTCAAACTTATTACACTTTTGCTTCCCTGCAAAGTCATGTCTCATGGAGCACGTCTATAATTATTATTAGTGAAAATTTTCAACTTTTCTTTTAAATATTTGCCTTTAAAACGATAAAACTAAGTCTTGCCAGACTTTCATGGAAGTGATTGCATGAGTGTTTCGTGAAATCCATTTTTGTAAATGGATGGAAGTGTACTTTAAAAATTTCTGAAAATAGTTTGCCCTTCTTCTTTTCTTTTTCTTTTTCTTTTTGGAACTCTGTTTGATTTACACATGGTATGTGGTTAGCTAGGATTGAATCCTATATTCTACATATTCAAATGTGAGTGTTACATGTCCTAACCGACTATACTTATAAAGAAAAAACCTTCCTTCAATTTATGTAATGTTCACTTTTTTTTTTGAAATAGGACAGTTGTTTTATAATGTTTCCCAAGTGATTAATTTTTACAAGCGATCAGTTTAATATTATCATATCTATGTTATTTTTATTTTACAGTATCTTTATGCATATTAAATTTTTGAATGTTCTCTGTAGTAAATTTATAATGTTTGGTAGCACGGAGAAAGTTCATCTATAGCATAGCTCCACCTAGCGGAAAAATGCTATATTATGTGTCATTTCTTGTTCTTTTAAAAAAAAAGTTTGCTAGTACTGTGCCAAGTTTAATTTATCATTTGTAAGCCTAGTTACTCTGCTAACTATAATAAAATGAAATTCATATCATATGAATCAGACATGGAAATATCCAATTTGTGGCTTCATGAAAATAGAATATGAACCGGGTTAACCTGCTTTTCCCGTTCGATGTGCCAGACGAGTTCAATGCATTGGACGCTGGAAATGGCACCAAATTGCTCGAAAGGAACCCTTGGCTCATTTGCTGTTCTGAAATCAAATTTCTAATGGTTTCGAACACTAAATAAATTGCATATAATTTGTAAGCTAATTTGGAAGTACAAAGTTGTGGAATAAAGCTGTTACCTAACTTTAGTTGTTGCACTGCTACGTATGCATTTGCTTAAGCTTTCAGATTTGGTCTTGCATCACCATGCAAGCTGAGAAAGTTTGAGGGGTGTGCAAGCAAAAATGTTATAATTATGTATTAAATTGAATGAAAATATCTTTCTTGTCTTCTGAAATGGTAGGGCCATCATTAGCCCATTGCTTGGTTGTAGTTCAATCTCCTGTTATAAATTGAACTAGGAGTTGTAACAAGTTTTGTAGTTCAATCACCAATCGACCTGAACTTTCACTAATAAATCAAAGAGTTATAACATGGTGCTTTCTGAAGCAAAATCAGATTCTGAGCCAGTTCAGTGCATGTTTGCTTCCAGATATGTCCGCACTGCATTGCCTAGGTTTGCTTCCTTAATCTTCAAATACACTTAGACATCCGTGGACAATTTGGCTGCTGCGATGGTTGCGCCACGCGGATTATCATGTCTCGGACATGGGTTACGTCTGACATAGCTATTGTTGAACATAACTCATGTCAGTGACAGCATTAAAAAAAAAAAAAAATCTTGTTTAATATAGCTTGCATCTCCTTGTTTATGATGTAATTTCTGCTTCATAGAGCCTTACTCTTGTAAAAATATTGAGTGCCATAACATGAAATTATATCATGGTGATGGTTGATATATCTATGTTTTTAAGTGTCGTCTATTTTTATATTTGCTTTAAAAGTGTTTTCTTTTTCTTTTTTTTTCTTTTTTTTTTTTTTTTGCAGAGAAAAATTGATTGTTCAGATTTTTCGCAATTTTGAGTTTCAGGACTCAAATTTAATAGTATATTATCGTAATTACTTTGCTTGTTGAATAAATCAGTTATACATTTGTTATTGAATTACAGCTATAAAATTGTGACGTCTAGATATAATCAAATTCAATGTGTGTTCTACTTATCGTGGTTCTGGATGCCAAGCTTATCTAGAAATAACCATTTATTGGATGCTTTGTGCCTTTGTCAGAACGAGATGGACGATGGTTTTGCTAGCTAGCTATTCTTTCCGCTGCCTACATTATGACCTTTACTTGTTTCTCATGTTTAATCTATATTATTTGTATTCAATAGATACAAGTTACCTGAGAGTTCAATACCACAAAATGCTGCATACCAAATAATAAGTGATGAATTAATGCTTGATGGGAATCCTAGGCTTAACTTGGCCTCTTTTGTTACCACATGGATGGAGCCCGAATGTGATCGACTTATTATGGATGGAATTAACAAAAATTATGTCGACATGGATGAGTATCCTGTCACTACCGAACTCCAGGTCAGCAATTAATGACATAGTCTACATATGCTTTCTTCATATTAACCATCGATGGTATAATGTTGTAATTTTTCTCTCTGTTCGTTCAACAATCTATATAAAATGTTTTTAGGTTAGAAAATAACAAAGTAAATATGACCCGGTAAAGGCTATACTATCACGACTTCATGAAGAGTACATGTGCCTACAAGCCTACTGTAAAGTTCTAGTTCAACTATGATATCATACACACAGATACACTATGTTATCAAGTAAGTGTCCTTTACGGATACACGTCAATGTCAACGAACTTGATATTATAGTGTATGATATCATAGTTGAACTAGGACTGCTGCTATTTATCTACTAACTATTATAGTGTACGATATTGTAGCGACACTTGAACTTTATAGTGTATGATATTACAGCTATTTATCTGCTAGAACTATATATTTTATTTACTATTTATAGTGATACTAGAATTATTATAGTGTATGATATCATAGTTGAAGTGTTGAACTTGAACTTTTGCTGGTTCAACTGGATATTATAGTGTATGATATTATAGACATACACTATAATATCGGTAGACAGCTTTCACCAAGTGAGCCATGCAAGCGGACTATTGGGACCCAAAATATATTAGGACAATATATCGGGACATAACACGTGCATACAATTGTTGACACGATGAATCTTCGTCGTTAGATTGCTCCCGATTTCATCTTTTCATGTAAGGGTAAAAAGCCCCAACAGTTCAGATCTCTTGTGTCACCACTTGTGTTTGGGACATGATATATTAGGTTTTATAGAAAAAGTTTGCTATTTACCTACTAACTATGTTACTCTTATTTCAACAGATATTTTAAGGTATATATATGTATGGATGGTCTGGGTGATTGAGAACCATAACATTTTAAATATTAATGCATCATAAACTGCTATCTGTAACCATCATTTGAAAATTTTGTTACTTTGTGTTACTTTGTTGTTTGGCACACAACTCCAATCTCTATGTTTTAAAGAAATCCACATCATTTGCTATGTTTTCTGTTCAGAATCGATGTGTGAATATGATAGCTCATCTTTTTAATGCACCCATTGGAGAATCAGAAACAGCTGTAGGAGTTGGAACTGTAGGATCATCAGAAGCTATAATGTTAGCTGGATTGGCATTTAAGAGAAAGTGGCAAAATAAAATGAAGGCTCAAGGGAAACCTTTTGACAAGCCGAACATTGTTACTGGTGCCAATGTTCAGGTACGATATTCCCATATATTAGTATCTCATTTTCTGCCACCAATATTTTGGGCCAAATTGTACAATTCCCTTTCAGTCTTAAATGATTGTTTCCCTGTAAATGCTTGGTGAAATCGATAAGTTATACAGCTGTTAAATTTGTGGATAAAGTTAAAAGCTAGTTTATGTAATTTTACTTCAATAAAAGGATGTCTAAGTTTGAAAATGTTATTATCACTAGGTTTGTTGGGAGAAATTTGCAAGGTACTTCGAAGTTGAATTGAAAGAAGTGAAGTTGAGGGAAGGGTATTACGTGATGGACCCAGACAAAGCCGTAGAGATGGTTGATGAGAACACCATTTGTGTTGCTGCAATACTGGGGTCTACTCTTACTGGAGAATTCGAGGATGTGAAGCGACTCAATGATCTTCTTATAGCAAAAAACAAGGAAACTGGGTAAATAGCATGCTATTACAAGTTCTTGCTAATTTGCACTTTGGCATTTATCTACCTTTTTACTATCAGTAGAACAGTACAACTGTAGAGCAGTTTTTAAATCCTGGTGTATTATATACATGCCAATTGGGTTTATTCTTTGTATGAATCTGTGACACAAGGTCAAATATCAGGAATATGTTTCATGAACACAGTCATGATACTGCACATGGGACTTGCTCAAATTTATCATATAGTTAGCCATAACAATGTTCATGATTGCGTAGTATTATACAGTTGGGACACTCCAATTCACGTGGATGCTGCTAGTGGTGGATTCATTGCTCCATTTCTATATCCTGATTTGGAGTGGGACTTTCGGTTACCACTAGTGAAAAGCATTAATGTCAGTGGCCATAAATACGGCCTTGTTTATGCTGGCATTGGTTGGGTTGTTTGGAGAGCCAAAGAAGATTTGCCTGAAGAGCTCATCTTTCACATAAACTACCTTGGAGCAGATCAACCTACTTTTACTCTCAATTTTTCGAAAGGTATGCATTTTACCAGAAATTTTGATGTATGTGTATAACATATCTTTACACTGAAAATGCATTTTAGTTATTCAGTGAAATTTGTGTTTTATGCAGGTTCAAGCCAAATCATTGCCCAGTACTATCAGTTTATAAGATTGGGATTTGAAGTAAGCACATCAGGCTATATTTTGATGCTCTGTTTTTTTTTTTTTTTTTTTATAATAAAAATAAAATAAAATAATCATGCAACTTAATCACAGCTTAATAAGTAGATAAAATAAGAAAGTAAAATATATAAATTGAAAACTCTTTCTTACTGCACTAAACTTGTTTAATACTAAGATAGAGTAATTGCACGGTAGACTTTCAGTAATGTATCTGCCAATCTGATTTTTTTTTTTTTTTTTTTTTAGATGAATTTAAATGGCATTCTGTTATCGGGTAGCATATGACATAAAATGTTATTATGTTAGGTTGTTATGACAACTCTGAATTTCTCATTACCACATTCTTTAGTAAAATTGGTATATAAGTACTAACGGTAGCAGTAAATTTACTCATTTCTACCGTAAAACATTGGTAACTTTCCATTGAAGCCAACAGTAATGTTAACTTACTAGTCCACTTACGAGACATAGATATCCATGGAATTTGTTGTATTTTAACCAAGTAGCAATGTGGCAATGATCGAGATATAGTTCAGGAATTCAGTTCAAATGATGCTGAATGCATTTTTATTTTATTAACATATATTAACTTAATTTTCCACAATGAGGCAGTAAAAATTTATTGTTAGACTGATATACACAAGTACATTATTAATAAATAAAAAAATCCCTGACTGTTGGTATTACTAAATCGGATCAAAATTTTCAGTCTCATGTAAACATCAAATGAAAATTAACCTTTAAAAAGTAGTTCATTTGGTTGAAACACCAAGATGTCCGATGAGGGATGATAAGTCGAATTTAAACAGCAATATAAATTTCCTTTAAATAGCCTAAAGTATTTACTACAATGTATGAATTTTCCATTTGCTGCTAAGTCACTAGTTTTTAGTATTGTCTCTGGTTTAATATATAACAGGGATACAAGAATATCATGGAAAACTGCATGAAAAACACAGAAGCCCTGAAGTCCGGAATTGAAAAAACAGGAAAGTTTGAAATTCTCTCCAAAGACGCAGGGGTACCGTTAGTGGCCTTCAAATTAAAGGACAACAGCAAGCTCACAGTCTTTCAAATAGCAGATAGCATACGTAGGTTCGGGTGGATAATCCCAGCATACACCATGCCTGCAGACGCTGAGCACATAGCAGTGCTTCGTGTAGTTATAAGAGAGGATTTCAGCAGGAGTCTTGCTGAAAGATTGATCGCCGATCTGAACAAGGTACTGGATGACCTTGAGAGAGTGCCGAGTAAAGTTGTTTCTGCTACTGTTATCGCGGAGGAAACCAAAAATGGGTTGGTTAAGAAGAAGAGCGTGAGCGAGATTGAGAAAGAGGTCATAACCGGTTGGAAACACTTGGTCGAGCGAAAGAAGACTAGTGGAATTTGTTGATGTATGCCTGTGTTTTCCTTCTTCGAGGTGTTGCTGTAATGGCTACTGGATGTATTGTTACATATGGAACTTGGTGTCAGTTTGTATGCAGGGGATATTGTTATGGATGTTGAGCTCATGCTCATAAGTACTTGTTGAATGTTGATCCATGCAAGTGTTTGCATTTTGTTATGTATATTAGTTGTCTGCTCTTCGTAGCTGCATGGTGCACATGGATTTGGTTTTTGGGTTAATGTACTTTGCATTTTATTTGGAACAAGTTATTGTGATGTGTAATTTTGGGAAGAGGCTTCTGTTTATTTGTTTTAGACTGTTTTATTTTCTTATTTTGAACTTTTATATGGTAAATGTGGTTTTGCTTGATTTACGTATTGTTTAAGGTGTTTTTTGACACTGCGTGCGTTCTGCATTGTGATGTCTATGTTTACGGATGAAATTCTCGTGCCCTCACATTTCAACCAACCTCCATTTTGTAGAAATCATTAGTAGATCTGGCTCTTTGGCATTAGCTCGAACATTGTAAGTTGATTTCCATATGCTTGATGCTCTGTCAACGTACATTCTTAGGTTAAGTCAACAACTACTTGAGCTTTGTTCTTAGTCAGTCGAAATCACTTTTGGATGGTATAAAATAGTTCTCATTGTTTACTTCCTTCTTCTGCTATCCCATGCTTATATATATGTTTGAAACTGGCTTGATTCTCAATGACAGATCATAATGTTGTGGGCAATGTTGCGATCAGGAAGAAAGACACTTTGGTTAAAGATAAGTTATATGAGGACATGTTTTAGTCTATCAGCCAAAATTTGGCAATGCATTTGTATACTTTGTTGCAAGAACTAATCGTCCTGAAGTCGTTGACAGTACAAGGATTCGAGGTATTGGGAATTAAACATAGAATTGTGGAGTTTATGCCATTCATCTGTTTCAAGCTTATGAAGAAGTTATGGATGGCTTTGTTAAAGTCAGTCTTTGATTGTAGGCTAGAAGGAGGTGAAGAAACAAGAGTTGAAACCGTCATGTCTTCCCGAACTACTACTCGAAATGTCAAATAGGGATGTCTTTATTTTTTAATCTATTATTTTCTCACTAAGCAGGTTGCTGTAGAGTCGGAAAGTTGCAAGCAAAGTAAGGGTGTCAAAGTTGCTGGTGTCAAAGGTGTAGGGTTCGGAGCTACCAAGCAGGTTTGTGAAATGAGAGATGAAAGCGTTGGAGATAGCGAGTTGACCATCACACTTCTGATTATTGCTATTGAGGATGGAGTTGACAGTTCTTGCCTTATTCGTCCCAACATTCTCTACATTTTTTACGGAGCATGTTGGCCTCAATTTGATGAGCACCAGAAAGCCTGTCAACCAACTGGTGTTCCTGGATAGATAGAGTAATATTGTGTAGATTATTGTAAAGTTCTCGTTGTACCTGTTCCAGTTGAGCTTGAATGGAGGAGGAGAGCTTAAAGTCTTTGCCAAAAGTGTCTCAACTACAACTTTTAAGGATAATTTTGGTAAGTTTGAGTTTGGTTTGGAGGATGTACATTGGGTTACCATGGATACACATTGACCAAGTATTCGCAACAAACGATAAGAAATCGAGATTACTAGTCCAGATACTGAAGAAGCGAAATTGGGAGGGGGGTTTCAAGTCAGATCAGCCGAGGTTAATGAGAAGAGGGGAATGATCCGAGAGATTGGAGGGAGCACTTCACAGGCTAAATTTGGCCATTAAGTGAAGGTTGATGAACACATGATCAAGTTTGGAGAAGGTTGGGGATCCATATCGAACTTTTTCAGTTGCATGTCTAAAGGAGGCCTATTGTCATACTTTCGAAGATGTCGGCATTATGTATTGCGTCATTAAGCGATTGAAGTTCCTTTAAAGTTAGCATATTGCCTCCGTAATGATCTGTAGAGTATAGCATAGAGTTCCAATCACCAACGACGAGCAAATGTCTTTGAATAGGGTTGAAGTCAGCAAGAGAGTTAAGTAGTGGGGTTCTACCTTCAAAGGAGTTAAGCATGTGTACTACAGTTCTTTTGAAGTCGGTATTGGATGGGATATGGTTGATGTGGAGATCACATTATTGATAGGTATTGGTTAGGGGCGTTACATGGAAGATTTGGGGCATGATTAAGATTCTACTGAAAGGGGCTTCGTCAAGGTTGTGGTTGTAGCTCCAGCCAGGCTGGATGAATTGACAAACTTTATGAATTGTATTGATATTGAGTTTGTTTTCTAATATGGACATCAAGTGAATGTCATGCTCTCTGATCAGATTTCTAATTTCGATTTGTTTAGAGATGTTGTTGTTAAGAAAATTGCGCATTTTGCGAAAGCGACCGAGATCTTATTCACTCAATTACCTAAAGATGATTCAATGAAAAAAACAACACAGATATGAAATTACACGCACAAACACAAGATATTCCACCGAACTAGCATCTTTATTGATTCACAAAACCAAGTATTGTTTACACTGAATGGATCAAAAACTAAAAGTAAACAAACTACAATTGAATCAATAACCTTATTGAGAAAGGGAAAGAATATCTAGATGACTACAACTATTGTTGGAGAAGGAGAACAATGAAGAACGACGACAAACCCTTGGATCAACTATTTCAGTCCCAATCCCATGATATAATCCAAACCTAGATGCTTCTTTTATAGCAGAATAGAAGGCCTAGACAAAATATCCAATTTGCCCCTCAGAATATATTTTAGGAATATATTCCTAAAATAACCGGTCCAAAACAGGAAACCTGCATCTTCCTCCGAACTTCGGTTCACACACCATCTTCTCCACTATAAAGCACTCATCAAAACACATCGTCTTCAAAATACATGTGATTGAATATCACAAATCACAACACTTCACCTTGATATGAAATCACACCATCAAGCAAACTACCAACAATCAACAAAATAGTCACCTAGTTCTTTCAACAACACCTACTCTCAATTAAACCATCACACATGCAGAACTGACGGTCTAAAATTGTTTGTAATACCACAAGGATCTCCACCTTGTGGGTTTTCCAACTCGACACCTATCTTCCAGTTGATCAAAACTCCTTCCATGATCTTTATTGATCCTTCGAGCACCACTAACATGACGATTCTTGTCTAAAACATCAGTAGTGACCAAAATTAACCTCATTACTTTGTTGTGGACTAGGTTCTTCAACCGTCACTCGCCTTCCACAGTCGACTACAGATTCAACCAATCTATAAAGGTTTCCTTCCTGTAACATTCCTCTCATCATAACACGACCACCCTTCTTCACTCTCAAACTCCACCTCGAGTATCATAAAAGCAACCACGACGATCCAACTGATCGAGAAAAATAAGATTATGTGAACCAGCGGGTACATGACTAACTTTAGAGACTTCCCTTACCACACCATCATGCATATAAAACCGGATAGATCCAATACCACAAATCGGTAGCTCTACTTCATTGACCATTCTAATCACATCGACATTCTTCTCATAAGAAGAAAAATACTTCACATCCTTATAAATGTGAAAACTGGCTCTCGAATCCATCTTCCAAGAATTAGCTTCACTAAACATGACATCACAAGAAGCATCACTAGTGCAACCTACATCAAAAATTGCTTGTCCGTCATCACTATTATCACCATCAGCAACTTTCTTCTTATCCCTCTGATAAGCATAACAATTTTTGCTTATGTGACCTTCCTTACCACAATGATGACAAGTGATAGCTCCTTTACAATTAGCTCCCTTCTTCTTCCATCTTATATCTTTCCTCGAGTCCCTCGCTACCATAGCCTCACCTTGAATTGATTTCAAACCCGACCCTTTTCTCCTTGGTTCCTCATTCAAAAGGTTGCTTCGTACTGTTTCCAAAGAGACACTTCCATTAGCATTGGAATTACTCAATGAAACAAGCAGAGTCTCCCAACTTTCTGAAAGCAAACTCATCAACAAAAAAGCCTGTAACTCGTCATCAAATTTGACCTTCATATTTTCCAATTGATTGATCACATCTTGAAATTCATTCAGGTGCTCTGCGACAGACTTCTCCTCATCCAATCTCAACTGAACAAGCTTTCGAACTAGAAATGTATTACTTGTAGCACTCATAGACTCATATAAAGATACCAACTTGTCCCAAAAATTCTTCGCGAATTCACAACTAGCCACATGATAGATAACTGAATCATCAAGGTACCGCCGAATCAAGACAGTTGCCTTTTTATTTATCTTCTTTCACTTTCCCTCATCCACATCCGAGGGCTTCTTCCCATCTCCATCAATCGGATCATGAAGATCATAGAGGTAAAACACATTCTCCATCTTAGGCTTCCAAATCCCCCAATTTCTTCCGCCAAAAATAGTCATCTTCGGAAATGCCATCATATCCAACATAACAAAAAATCATTTTTTATTCAATCTAAAATCACTCTAAGCTTTGCTAAGATCTAGCTCTAATACTAATTGTTAGGAAAATTGCGCCTTTTGCGAAAGCGACCAAGATCTTATTCACCTAATTACTTAAAAACGATTCAATGGAAAAAACAACACAAACACGAAATTACACACACAAATACAAGATATTCCACCCTACCACCCTCTTTAATGATTCACAAAACCAAGTTTTTTTTACAATGAATGGATCTAAAACCAAAAGTAAAAATACTACAATTGAATCAATAACCTTATTGAGAAATGGAAAGAATATCTAGATGACTACAACTATTTTTGGAGAAAGAGAACAATGAAGAACGACGACAAACCCTTGGATAAACTATTTCGGTCTCAATCGCATGATATAATCCAAACCTAGATGCTTCCTTTATAGGAGAATAGAAAGCTTAGGCTAAATATCCAAATTTCCCTTTAGAATATATTTTAGGAATGTATTCCTAAAATAACCGGCCAAAAATAGAAACCTTCCTCTTCCTCCGAACTCTGGTTCGCACACCGTCTTCTCCACTACAAAGCACTCATCAAAACACATCGTCTTCAAAATAAATGTGATTGAACATCACAAATCACAACAGTCGTTGCATCCCCTAGCGTTCCAATAAGCTAAATTGTGAATCATTGGGGATTTTAGGTGGTACAGGTTATGGAAAAGGGAGATTGCTTGGTGGTGAAGGATTCAAGATGGCTTGGGTTGTTAACTATATATGGATAAGTTATTGGGGATGATTTCCTCTATTTGATTTTATTCTAAGATTTTCAAAATATTCCAGTTCTTGATGATTTTAAATTATCTCTCAAATATCTTTTTCAAAGTTGAAAAAGAATCATGATTTCCATATAATATTATTTAATTTTTAAATTTCCTTATTTTTTTTATAAATTGATATAATTTAGTGTTTAAATTTAATATACATTCTTTTATACTTTGATATAATTTTATATTTATAATTTGATTCTAAAATATTTACTTATACTTTGTAACCATATTGCTTTTGTAAATATTTACATTATATGTAATGTTTTATATTAAATCTTACAAAACTTTTATAAAGTTTTGTTAAATTTTATTATGATTAATATATGTATAAATATATCTAAATAATTTTACAAAGTAATATATTTTCAAAAAAAATATCAATCATATGTATTTTGAAGACTATTTTTCAAAATGTAAATTTTAGAAAAGTGTATTCACGTCTTTTCTCCTCACTGATAGACACGACTATTGTTTCTCTATAAATACCCAATTTCCAAATGAAGTTTAGTTAACTACTTTCTCATTCATCTCCCCACTTTTTACTTTCTTCATTTCAAAATTAAAGTATACATAAACTTTGCTTAAATTCAACCAGAACCAATTCCCATTATCATTTATTTGCTTCTCTATCGTTTACTCTTTGATTCCTTCACTCTCTCTCTCACTTAAATAGAAATCATAGTGTTATTCAAAGGTTATCAGATCAATTCTAATTAAAGATCAAAAGATCAATGTTTTTAATAGTCTACCAAATCTTACTACAATAATTGTAGGTGTGATTGAACCCTAAAATCAATCGGGTGTGATTAAACCTTAAAATCAATTGGGTGTGCTAGTGGCCTCGAAAGTCTCATGGGTGTGGCTGAGCTCGAAAATCATTTGGGTGTGCTTGGTAGCTCCGGAAATTTAAGTGACTCTATCTAGAGGCCTAGTATTTTGGAGGCTATGTGCCATAGCCTTAAAATCGAGGTTGTATATCGAAGATGTATAAATAAACTCCATACAAGGTATGTGTGGGACTAGATGTAGGGAAATCTGAATAAATATAAAACTCTTGGTGTGTTCTTTTCTTTTACTTTACTGCATTTATTTTTATCTATATTTTAGTTACGGTAATATATTTATGATTGTTAACTGTATCATTTTAAGTGTAATTAAAAAAAACAAAAAGACTCATGTAAATAAGATGAAACTATTCACTCCCTCTCTATGGCTAATATTAACCTTAAGATTTGTATTTCGCATTCCAACACGCTTTATAAAAAAATTAGTTAGAGTACTTTCACTAAACGATATTTTAGACAAAATTCAAAATATACATTATTATAAATGACAAACTGTAATACACTCATTAAATATTTTCTAATTAATGGTACTCTTAGTAAGTTACTAAGGTAGAATTGTTTCACACTCTTAATATTTGCATTTATAGTGTGTTATGATATGAATTGACTTACCATTACCTAAATGTAAATGTTGTTGTTTACCTATGTGCTTCTTGTTATCAATATTTAGACTGCTTAAGTTGTTGGTCACATGATTGGTGGCCCTTAAATCTGGGTACGGACTATCATCATGTATGCCTTCAACTTTCCTTGAACTGTTGTTTGCATTTACTGTATGGTCTCTGGTTTCTTGTTGTGTATTCATTATATTAGCATTTAGATTGTACATTCTTGAGTTGCTATTATTTTGTTGACATAGTGTATAATTTGCATCAAATCTAAAGTAACATTAATTGCACCATGGCCATATCTCTCACATATTTTACATTTAAGTCTACTGGTGTTATTCCATTTACCACCGCTTCCTTTGGATCTATAGAACTATCTACTTCTTTGATTGCTATTTGTCTGATTTATGTTGTCACTGTTATTTTCTTGATTTTTGTTTCTGGCACTTGTAACATAATTAAAACTCCAAATCGGTAAGTTTCTTTTGGTCCAATCTTACCTCGTATGCAAGTAGCATGGAATGAACATATTATAGAGTTAGTAGAGTTTCTTTACAGGATATTATAGCTATTGGAGCCTTATATTCATCTAATCCACTAATAATGACAATATTTGTTTTGTATCTAAAACTTTGTGGTCGACAGTGGCTAATTGATCATATAATGTTTTGACATTTGTCAAGTATTCTCTTATGGGTGTGTTATCCTTATTCAAATTTTGTAGTTGTCTTTTATAGTGCATCACTCTTACAGCAGATTGAGAACTGAATATTTGCACTATTGTATGCCATATTTCATGAGTTATCTTGCACCCTATTTTAATAAGCTAGCACTTATTGATGATGGTAACTAAGAACAAATTAAATTATTTTTCATTTGATGATTTATATAGTATTTGTTACTCGCTAACTTTCCATCACTGTCTACAGTATACTTTGGTGGAGTAATCGATGTTCCAAGAATGTACTCTTCTACCTCATAACCTTTAATGTCTATCTCAATCTGAAATTTCCCAAGAAGATAGTAATTTTCATCTAATTATATGATGATAATATGGCTTCATGTTTTTTCTTTAATATAATCTGGCTTTATGCTTAGTTATGGCTTTGAGGAGTTCACAGGTTACATTTGATTGAGTTTGAGTGGTTCTTAAGACAAAGGTGGATAAGTTGAGTTATTTCCATCTCCTTCAATCATGGTACAAAATAAAGAGGTTAAGAAGCAAGAGTAAGGATGAAAAATTGCAAAACATGATACATGAATGGTAAGAGCTTTACTAAAAGAAGGGCAAGTGTTGTTAGATTAGCGATGGGTGTTGAGGTTTCTCAAACATGGATAATCATGGTGGGGAACTACAAAAGCAATTTGAAACCCTCTATGATGATGATGATTTAATTAGAGAGAGGTGTGAAATGATGGTTCTATATTGATGCACCCTAATTTTGGCAAGACACGCCACTCAAATGAAGAAATATAAGATCTTCTTTGCAAGATCTTTATGCACAGATGGTAATTTATGTTATAAATTCTCAGATGATGATGATGATGATAATACCTTATCTTCACATGACTATAATTTTTTGATGAAGATAATGACAAGGTCTTGTTAAGCAATTTTTTAACTCTGATACCAAATTAGATATACAAAAATAATGTTTTAATTTTATTGCTTTGAATTTATGAATTAATATGACACAAATGATCATGCATAACTCTATTTATATTCTTTTATACGTAAATTAGTTTAATTTGTAATTGGGCTGAATGATTTCCCATAAAATCCGAACCGTTGAATAGAAGTGTCGACTTTTATAATAACGACTCTCTTTATTCTAACTCGTATGTATTCTCTAATACTAGTTTATTATGATTGCTTACTATATATTTCTCAACTTAAAATTTTAAGGTCTGAATCAAAAGGTTAACATAAACGAGCTGTGGTTTTATTTTGCGTTCTTTTTTTTAAATTTACTTCCAATATGATTTGAATTATACATGTGAGGCAAGTTATGTTTTCCATTTCAAATTTTTGGTAGATTGATGTTTTGTTTCATTCATTCCACTTATTAGCAAATCATCATAGACAATGTGCATATGAAATTTGTTTGTTCAAAGTTTTAGGTAGTATTTGGTTTATTTTGTGTTTTGAATTTTGAGTTTCCAACGTTAATTACAAAAGATGTGAAGATTTGAAATATATAGGAAGTGACGAACCGAAGGCGGAGGGGATGATCGAAGGATGATGTATGGATGAATTTGCTATCGTTCTTCCGTTGTTTTTTAAAATACGGAAAATAATAAAAGTTGTTTTGTGTTTTATAATGTTGAAGAAGTATTGGCAAGAATCGCAACAGCAATGGAGAATTGAAGAAAATTGAATTGCAAAGTTTTATTTATGAAAGAATAATGATTTAGAAATTTTGTAAAATGTAATAATGTAAGAGAGTGTTTAAGTTTACACAAATGTACAAATATATAGGCATATTTGGTCATTTGGACTAAGTGGGCATCTGTACATAAGATAATAATAATCGACCCATTAATAATATAGCCTGTAATATATATTGTCGCATCCTTTGAATCTCCAGAATACTTCAGTAGTCATTTTGTTCGTATATTTTAACTGCCCTCTCAATTCTAAGGTTAGGTTTTCCGAAACCCTAAATTGCTTCTATACAAACAAAATGGCGATTTGCGATGTAATCACTATCTATTCATGACCTCTTCAACTTGCGGATGACAGGCTTGACATCATCTATCTTTATTTCCTCTGAAGAGGTTGTAAAGTTATTATTTTCCAAGCTTTGGCTTTCTTTATCAGTTGAAGTAGATTTGCATAGATCTGACCCTTTCGAGGAAGTATTATCAGCTTGTGATGAAGTAATTGAGGATTTGGAGTCACTGCGGCTTTGAATCTTCAGTCCATCTCGCAGTCGCTGGAAGTTGGTAGTTGATAATGCTTTGGTCAGAATATCAGCTCACTGGTGATATGAAGGTATATGATTTACTTGCAGTTTTCCATCTTTTACAAGCTCACGAACAAAATAGATGTCTATCTCGATATGTTTAGTCCTTGCATGTTGAATAAGATTGCTTGACATATAGATGGATCTTTGATTATCGTAGCTTTAGCATCAGTATTTAGCTGTAACTCTCTAAACAGTGATTGTAGCCAAATAATTTCTACTACTACACTGGCTATGCCTCTGTATTCAGCTTCGGTACTAGACTTCGAAATTGTAGATTGCTTTTTGGAGCTCCATGATATTAGTTTTTCACCAATGTAAACATAATATCTAGTGATAGATTTTCTGTCATCTGGATTAGCAGCCCAATCAGAATTCGAATATCCGGTTATGTTTAAGTTTCTGCATCCCTTAAGTGTAAGTCCAACATTGATTGTTCCCTTTAGATACCTTAATATCCTTTTGACAGCTTTCCAGTGTTCATCTCTGGAATCCTGTAAAAATTGAGAAACTTTATCAACACTGAATGATATATCAGGTCGTGTTATGGTAGCATATTGAAGTGCTCCCACAATACTTCTATACTGCTTAAGATTATTTATGGCATCTCCCCTGAATTTAGAGTAATTATGGTTTGAAACCATAGGAGTAGGTTGTGATTTAGCTTTACCCATGTCAGTCTTCATATGTACTTCAGCAATGTACTTTTTTTGACATAAAAATAGTTCTGATTTTGATATTCTTTGTACTTCAATGCCCAGAAAGTATGTTACATTGCCTAGATCCATTAATGAGAATTCCTGATTCAGATAGTTAGTAAGCTGTAATATCACCATCTCACTATTACCTGTAACAATCAAATCATCAGCATATACTAAGATATATACAGTTGAAATATCACTAGTTTTTATGAATAGTGAGTTGTCAGACTTTATGGGATGATAGCCAATTTTAACTAGTGTTGATTTGAGTTTATCAAACCAAACTCCGGGTGACTGTTTCATCTCATATATTTCTTTGTTAATTTACACACAAGATTTGTATTATGTATGTAGCCTTCTAGTTGCTGCATATACACTTCTTCTTGTAGTGTCCCATTCAGGAAGGCATTATTTACATCAAGGTGCTTGATGCTCCATTGATTCTTGAGTGCAATAGTAAATATCAATCTTATTGTTGTCGACTTCACTACTGGTAAAAAAAGTTTCTGTGTAGTCAAACCCATACACTTGTGTGTAACCCTTGGCTACCAACCTTGCCTTGTATCTATTTATTGTACCATTAGGATTTCTCTTCAATTTGAAAGTCCATTTGCAGCCTATTAAGTTATTTTTATCTAGTTTGTGAACTAATTCCCATGTTTTATTTTTGATGAGAGCACTGTACTCCTCATCTATGGAAACTTTCCAGCATTCATGACTGGCTGCTTGACTGTATGTAACTGGTTCATCTGATTTGAAGTTGGCAGTATAAGTCTTTAGTTTGAAGATGCCACTATTGGCTCTGATGATCATAGGATGCCCAGTCTGAACAGGATGATTACTGTTGGATGGGTTAATACTACTGGAACTGGTAGCAGTAGCTAGTAAGGTAGGATTAACTTCACTTAAGCTTTGTCCCTCCTGTTGAATATCTTCATTGATCATATGTTTATTTTCATTACTTGCAGGTAAATGAGTGGCGAGCGTGGGTGGGTCATCATTGCCATTGCTGGACAGACTGGTTTCAGTTGAATGATGATGATGAGCATCAGCAGCCACTCTCTCAATATCAGCCTGCTGCAAATCAGACTAATTTGGTATTGCAGGTACAACCTCTTGCAATTTGTACACTTTGTTAGTGCTTTTTATTTCATTTGACTTATAGGGGAAGATGTTTTCATTAAAGGCAACATGTCCGCTAACAAATATTTTGCCACTCTCATCTATACATCTGTACCCTTTTTGATTTGTGGCATAACCCAAAAATGTACAGGGTTTAGATCTAAAATTTAATTTGTTAGTGTTATATGGACTTAAGCATGGAAAACATAGACATCCAAAAAAATTTAAGCTATAATAATCGGGTTTAATGTTATATAGCTTCTCCAGTGGGCTTAAATCTTTCAACACTTTTGTGGGCATTCTGTTTATTAAATAAACAGTAGTGTTGAAAGATTCAGACCAAAATTTTAGTGGCAAAGATGCCTATGATAATAAAGTTAATCCTGACTCAACTACATGCCTTTTCTTTCGCTCAACAATGCCATTTTGCTCTGAAGTATAGGGACATATTGTTCTATGTATTATTCCCTTATCCTTAAAGTAATTTCTAAGAGATTTATTTTCAGTTCCATTGTCAGACTGAATAATTTTGACTCTGACCTTAAACTGATTTTTTATCATATTCAAAAAATTCACAACAATGTTACGTGTCTCTAATTTACTTCTCAAAAAGTATATCCATGTAAATCATGAATATGTATCGAAAAAAGACACATAAGTTTTATAACCAAAATTAGTTGAGATTGGAGCTGGTCCTCAAAGATCGGTAACAATTAAATCAAAGGGTTTTGAAAAAGAAGTGTGTGAACTTTGAAAAGGCAATTTATGGTTCTTTCCTAACTAGTAATAAGTGCATACATAAGGCAATGACAACTCATCAAATGGGATGTTATTACTACTATGAATGCTTTTTACAACACTGGCATTTGGGTGACCCAATTTATAGTGCCAAAAATCAAAAGAGTTTTTATTGAAATCATTCTGATTAATTTCAGAATTGTAGCACTGATTCCCTTTTGCAGAATTATAGTTGTCTCCAAATCTCAACTTGTAAAGTTCATTTACTTCATTACACTGCAAAAGAATTTCGTGTGTTAGTATGTCTTTAATTACACAGTACTTAGGGAAAAATTCAAAGTATGCCCTGTTATCTCTTGCAAATTGAGACACACTCATTAGATTCTTTTTTATTTTTGGCACTCAATAAATTATTTAGAAATAGTTGTTTCTTGCATTTTTATAATAGTAGTACCAGTGTGTGATATGTTAATACACTTATCATTACTCATACTAATACACTGTTTACCTCTGTACTCCCTATTTCTAAGATTGAGATTATCCAAATTGTTTCTCATGTGATTAGTAACACCTGAATTTGGGTAACAATTGTCGTCTTGAATAAGATCTGGTCTTGTAACTTCAAATTGATTGTTGTATTTACCACTACTTTGTGTTGTAGATTCATTTTTTGCTTGAGCAATATTAGCATTGGGATTAATTCCCATTTGACTGTTTTCACCTTGACTGGAGACATAGTTGCTATTAAATCTGATGTAACACCTTAATGTTGTATGCCCAATCTTTTCACAAATCTGACATTTTGGTTTGTTATTTGCATTTCATCTGCCTCTTTCTCTGCCACGATTAGGATAACCACCTCTGGTAAAATTCTACTCTTTATTTTTACTACTTGCTGTATAGTTAAGCGAGAAATCTGAACTTGTGGATCTTTTACTCCCAATTCTTACTTCATGAGATAATAACATAGCATACACATCATCTAAAGGTGGTGTTATTTTCTGGGATGTTACAACAGCTACTACTGCCTCATAATCGTCATTAAGACCATTAAGTAAACACAAAACTTGATCAGATTCCTCTATGTTGCTTCTTGTAGCTTTTAGCATATCATAAAAGTTCTTGACTTTAGCTAGATACTCTCTCATGCTCAAATTATCCTTTTTTCAATTCTGTAACTATCTTTTATAGAATAGTGCTTTGGCAGATGATTGAGTGTTGAAGTTTCTTTCAATTGCACACCATATTTCATTTGTCGTTTTACAGCCAACAACATGTGATAATAAACTTAGATTGATAAAAGAGAGTAGCCAAGCACTTATAAGTCTTTATTGTCTATGATATTTAACAAAATCTTCATTACTGACAAGATTATTTGCTGTGTCAGTGACAAATTTTAGGGGAATTGGTGTTGTTCCATACATAAATCCTTCAAGACCATATCCCTCGATTGTTTTTCTTCACTTGGAGCTTCCATAGGAGATAATTATTCTCGTCTAAATGAACAGTGATGAGTTGGCTTTATGGGCTAATAACAGTTTTGATCAACTGTTCGGCATTTGATGTCTGTGATGCTCCAGTGTTTGCTGATGAAGTAGATGTATTATCTTGAGCCATAGATGATCTTCTACTGATGATTCTGATGGTTCAAGTATAGGAAAAACAGTTTCTTATATTCTTACTTAGTATTGAGAATAGTAAGAATACATTTGTAGTCTTGGTAGGCTTTTCTTGAAAGCTTTTCGATGATGAAAGGTTTGATTTACCTTGAGTTTTCAGAGATAAACCACTTTCTGATGGCTTTCTTGAATTGATTTATCAATTCTGCGAACAATCTTGCTTTCTTGATTGCTAATGAATATTCATAACTCCTTTTCCTTGATTTGTGAGGTTAGAATACTGATGCAGCCACACAGATTGGTGAGGCATAGTATTTTATCTCCAAATCACGTTCAAACGAAGAGATTCTTGAAATCTCTGATGAGTATGAATCCAAATGATGATAATACTCTTACTCCAAGAAAATTGATTTTTTTTGTAGCGTCCAAAAAATGCCACCGAGCATTTTTGGTGGCGTTTTGATAATCGTTACGAGAAAACATGCCACTAAAAATCATTGAGTGTTAGTTGCACTTTTTTTAAACGCCACTAAATATTTATTTTTAATAGCGTTTTTTAAATGATACAAATGTTATTTTTTGTAGCATCTATATGACGCAACCGTAAAGGATTACTGGTTTTAATGGCGTCCACTTTTTTTTGTAGCGTTTAGTAAATGCCATAGCGAAGGTTCTTGATTACTTTAATCACCGGTTTGTATAGGTTTTTAAATGCTACAAAAAAAAATTTCGTTGCGTTATCTTCCACCACCATTTGTTCCTAGTTTGTATCATAATATTCTACCTCCAATTATATAACAACGTAATACACAAACACATACACTTTTGAGCATAACATATTAAACAACCACAAAATACGTACACATTCAAAGATCCACAACATACATAAGTTTCAAGGCAAAAAGTTAACCATTCATTTACACAACCAAACTACCATTAACAATGTCATAACAAAACTGCATGCAGCCAAAGTACATTAAACACTGAAAAAAAAAACATCTGAAATAACCAAGGTACCATTGCTATGAACTTTCCTTGTTTTCATGATTCAGACATGATTCTGTACCTCTAGCAGCTCCTATAGCTGGAAAAAGCCGCCTTTTAGTATCTAGCCTTGTTGATTCTTTCTCACTACCTGTTACAATTATATAATCAGTGAAATCTGTATATTTTTATGTAATTTTGTGACTTGGATGTATGTGTACCATATGGATGTCTAGTTAAGCTTCCATTTGGTACATACTCAAAAACTAACATTCGAAGTTCAGCATCTTGGCAATAGCCAACTAGAGTAACTAGGTTACGATGCCAAATGCCAGATTTGTACATTACCTGTTCATATATTTTTAAACTTGACTAGCACTATTTTCTCATCCATTCTACATCCCTCAAGTAAGAGTCAAAAGTAGACTTATGAGTGAATTACAGTAAGTGTAATACATATTTATGATTGATGTCTATAATTCACTTATGACAGACTTATTATTATTACTACTATACTAACTCATTTATTTTGTCAATAGTTATACTTGTATCAAAGAAATAGAGAAAGCATAAAAATTATTCTAAAATTGGCAATTTACCAACCAAGATAATATAACGATTATAAATATTTTACTAATATTTTATCAGTAATTAAATCAACAGAGAAAGCATACCAAAAAATAAACAACTGAAAATAAAAATTATAGTAAAAAGAAGCACTTGTAAAATCAATGTCACTTGTGTTTTTTCATGTTTCTCGTGAAGCTCTGCACCTAAGAGTTGTTGAGAATTATAGAGCTCTTAAAGTGGCTGGCAGATCGTTGTGCAGTGCACATACATTGATCAAATGATGCCAAAATTATTTACCATTCTTCAGTGCTTAATTAAGTAACTTATCATTTGATTCTCATTCCATCTCCATGCATTCAATTGTTTCTTTCTGTCGTGGCCTGTATAAACACACACCGCATTTCCATAACAATGAACCAAGCTAATGACTGAAGGGATGCTGAGGACAAAACGTTTTACAATACATGAACGACTAGTCTACAGCTGTGCAGTTAAAGCGCTTAGCAGTTCTGTAGCGGTGGAGGTACAAAAAGGTGTAGTGGTGGAGGTGCAAAAACGTGTAGCGGGGATATAACGGAGGTGCAAAAAGTACATTAGACGTAAAAATAAATATATAAAATTAATTAATTACCTTTTTCACATTGTTTGTGTATAAGAAACTAATATATATTAATCTTATATAATAAAACATCATGATTACATACATTAAAATTGATGACTATAATAGATTTCTACCAACATAAGACACTTATGTGTTAAAATTATCTCTTTACACTAACTTTATTGATTTGTTTTAAAAGAGGACTAGTCAAATCAAGCTTTATATATTAATACTACTAAAGCAGGTGCTAAAAAGCATTTATTTAGTGAGTGCAACAGAAAATAGTAGGGCTTAGTGTAGCGGTTGAAGGGTGCTATGAGATATAGTGGGGATTGTGTGGGGCTTTAGCGGGGCTTTAACTGCATAGGTTTACAGCAATTACTCAGGATTATCCACAAGAACAATGAACCACAACATGTGAATACCGTACGCCGAATGCTAGAAATGTGTCACACATTTATATACATAAATGAGCTTCGTTACTTTGAAGTAATTATTTTCTAATCCAATTCTTTAATATATTTTTCCTTTTCATACTAGGATTTTGTTTCTTTTGAAGGGAGCACACATGATCATACAGCTTACACTGGTATCAAATTTACAAGAAATGGTAAAAATTGTGACAAGGTTACGAAGCAAGGGTATATTAATCTGTTTCGAGAAATTGTTAGTGATATAACATATACTGTATGTACACTAATAGAAACATATAAGCAATGGTTACCTCTTCGACAAAATCTAGCTTTGCAGGTCCACGGCGCATCCTGACTGCAACTATAGTACATATACTGTATATACACTAATTGGTGATCTAAGAGAAGTGGTGGTAATTGTTTATTAATGTATAAAATTACCAACATATGATAACATATGATTTTACATGTATAATGTTAACCGGTTTTTTGGTCCGGTTCCCAAAAGTACATGAGACACGCTCGACTCAATGCATCGCGTGGAACTAGAGCCGAGAGGGACGCCTAGGAGCGAAGGAAACAGGTTGAAGAGGGATCGTGCTAACAAAGACCTCACAGCGCCCCAAACATATTTCCGAACCAAGGCTTCGAACCCCTCGGAGTCGCGAATCCGAATCTCGGGCCACCAAAACACCCATGCATGTAATCTTCGCATCCTTGGGGCACGAACTTCACACCCTTCAGGGGTACGAAATTCGCACCCAGCAGGGCACAAAATTTGTACCCCTCGGGGTGCGAATTTCGTACCCTCAAGGGGTGCGAGATTTGAACCCCCGGGTATGAATTTTGTACCCAACAAGGTACGAAACCCGAACCCCTCGGGCGCAAATCTCGTACCCCAAAAAATAGTATGCAAAGAAAAGGGGGGTATGAAATAACCATAGTTGATGCATCGGATGGCCACCAAGCGGTTGATATTATAACTCCAAGGCCAGAAATTCTTGTTTCAGGGGGTGAATCTATCAAGCTTGATCAACCATTAACAAGCAATCCTAATGTAGGGGTGTTTGGTCAGGGAGATGCAGAAATAGTTCTTCAAGATCCATTACGCGTCCAAGGCCTTTTGTTCTTCTTGGCATCTGTTATTTTGGCAAAATTTTTGAAGTAATGTCACTCGATTATTATCAAACTAACTGCAATCCTTTTCTGTCCATGAGGATCCCGCCAGAGCACCTTCTACTTCTAATAGGCCACAAACTAGATCAGAAGCATTCTCAACGAATCCACAAGAAGTGATCCTATTTTTTTCATCGGTGGGGTATGAAATTTGCACCCAACGCGGTACGAATTTCGCACCCTTATGGGATGCGGAATTCACACCCTAGGGGGTCCGAAATATGTGTAGCCGGGCCAGGTGCGAAATTCTGGGTGTGGTCCCCTATTTCTACCTACTCCTACCTACTCCTGCTTAACCACTCTCCTATAAATACTCCCTGGCCTCACACTTTAAGGGGGTTTGAATTTGTTAACTTGAGACCTCTTTAGAGCTCCTTTAATGGCATCTCCACTTTGAGAAAGAAGAAGGGCAAAAGTGACTTTTTCATAATATATGAAATATATGATAATTATGACATCATATAACTTAGAGATGAATGTAATGAGATGTCATGAGATGGTCTTGAGCTTGTAACTTTGTGTTATCAATAATATTCCAACGACTCTTCAAAGTGGACATAGGCCTCTCCTGAGGCCGAACAACTATAAATCTCTCATGTTATTTACCTTTTTCCGCTCTTGTATATACGACTAAATTAATAATTCCTAGTAATTGGAATCTTGGGTGTTTATGACATTTTTAGTCGCCAACATTTGATGCTTTCACTGAGAAGAACTCGGATTTTGCGTCTTTGTCGCACATTATCGTCTCGACTTCAAAGAGCTTTAGGTTCTTTTGCTAAACCTACCGCCGAGTCTGCTTACGATGGTAAAGTGACCAAAGAACGCAATGGTCGGCTCTTCAGCCACAGCCGAAGCCGGAACATGTCAATAGCCTCAGCCGACGGATATCCCGGCCACTACGGAACCCGTTCCTTCTGCGGACCCCGAAGCGCCCGCAACTCAAGCATAGATTCACATGCTTAATGAAAAATACGAGAACACAGTTGTCGAGCTCAATCAAGCATTAAGGAATAACATCGACCTTATGTGACAAGTTCAAGAAAGGCAGCGCATTATCGCTTGACTTCAGTTAGCTCGGAACAACGCTCGACCTCGACCAACTGTCTCGGAAACTTCCTCATCCGAGTCCAGGGGCCCGTACCAATGAAGGTGGTTTAGTCTTATCAACAACGTCACCGTCTGGACTAACGCCCTCGACAACGGCAACGGAAATGGTTATGCCAATGGCAATGGCGACCGAACTACAGTCACATGTAGCAAGGGGGCACAAAGACCGCTCCCGCTTGATCATTAATGACGGACCCGGTCCAACCAACCAACCCCTTCCTCGACAAAACCCAACGGTCACTAATCAGGATGATGGGCCAACTTTGCCAGCGGCCTGCGCTCCTCCAGAACATGATCCGCATCATTCCACTTCGCCTCATCGACCACACCAGGACCCAATCATAGATGTCGAGGACATGGAGGAAGACGATCCGGAAATTCATCATAGAAGACGCATTTGCAACAGAACTCCTGAGCCTCATCAAAATCCGTGGATACGAATGGCGGATCCCCATCCAACTTATCTTCTGGATATGGTACGGAGGATAATGAGGGAGATGCGAGGAAACGTGCATGATTCATTGGAAGCGCACATATGGCGTAATCCCTTCACAAGAAGGGTAAACGAACCCGAGTTGCCGCGACGCTTCAGCATGCCACAGATGCCGCTCTACGACGGCACACCCGACCCCTGTACCTTCCTAAATCGATATGAATGGCATATGGACTCGAGCCGAGGCAATGTCCCGGTCAAATGCAAGTACTTCCCATTCTTATTATCAGGAACCGCTTTGTTATGATTCTCTCGCCTCCCACTTGATTCCATCAACAACTTCAGCCAGTTAGCGACAGAGTTGGTCAAGCAATTCAGGGTGCACATCCCGACTCCAAAGAACGCACTCACTCTGTCTAAACTATACCAGGGACCCACCGAGTCGCTCAAAAGCTACCTCTCCCGGTTTAACATCGCCCTTGCGAGGTCGAGGATCCGGACCCTCGCACCGTACTCTTCCAGCTAGCAAAATGTGTCCTTCCTACTTTCGAATTTGGGGCATTGATCGATCGGAAGAAGCCAAAAAGCCTTGATGCCTTCTACGAGAAGGCCGGGCAATACTTATGCCAAGAGGAGGCAAGACAAAACCGATTCTCCAAAACAAGTCGCCCCAACGACCCTCAAGAGGACACCGCAAATAACAACCTTAGAGGAAAACAAGTCGGAGAGCCCTTCAATCAGAACAAGGGTGCAGGTCCCTACAGGCAAAGACCAAAAAATGGTAGGCAAGGTGGCCGAAACAATGGTTTGGCCCCAACGGAGCCAAGGAAACCCGGACCTCACCGCGCTTTCAAGACCTACACCCCATTAAATGAGGACTTAGAAACAATTTACTTGGAGACATGCAACATGTTGCCATACAAAAAGCCGTGCACCAGAGAATCAACCGACCAAGAGAAAAATACTGGGAGGTACTGTCGATACCACGACGTGTATGGGCACGATACCAATGAATGCCGCTGGCTTAGGGACGCAATCAGTAAGCTTATTTGTGAGAAACGACTCGAGAAATATGTCCAAGAACCCTTTCCTCCCGAAGAAAATTCGAAACCTCCGGTGCCAGCACTCCCTGTACCTACAAAGGCGACCCTTGGTCCGTCTAACCTGAGGCGGGGAATCGTGATCAATACTATTATTGGTGGGCCGTATCTCACACAGGCCAGTTTCCGGAAGATGGAAGAGTATGTGAGTTCCATAAAGCATGCTACTTATGAGGCTTTCTCCGCTCACGATGAGTCCGTCCCAGCCAAGCTTCAAAAATCCATGCGGGACGACATTGTCTTCCACGAAAGGGAGTCTACGGGAATTGAAATTCCGACCACCGATCCTTTAGTAATCACGGCCCAGATCGGTCCCGCGTCCGTCTAAAGAATATTAGTTGAATCAGGAAGCTCAGTCAACATCATTTTCAAAGCTGCTTACGACCAGATGAAATTAGAAGCAAAGGACCTCAAACCATGTCATGCCACGATCCATGGCTTCAACGGAGCTTCCAGTTGTCTGGTAGGAATTATTGATCTACCCGTCGAACTCGGGAATGGGGACCGAAGTCGGGTCAGAGTCCTCACCTTCATGGTTATTGACATCGTCTCCCCATAAAAGTCTTCTTCGGACATCCTTTCCTCATAGAATTTCGGGTCTACATATCATCATGGTGCCTCCTAATGAAATTCCTTATGGAAAACGGGATTGTAACCGTTAGAGGCGACCAAGCTAAAGCCAGAGAATGTTATGCAATAGAATGGAAGAACGCGCGCAATAAGGACAAGGGTAAGGTCGTACTCGTGCCTTCGTGCACCAAGATCGTTTTCGCATAGCAATCAGCGGCGTTTGGGCATTGGCTTAGGCGCTGCCATCTTTCCAACGATCTCGATCCAAGGAAGGACGAAGAGCCCGAGTACGAAATGGCACTCTAGTTGAACGTACGAAATGGCACTCTAGTTGAACCTACGGTGGACGTTCCGATCAAACCAGACGACCCAACTAGGGTACTAAAAATCGGATTGCAACTCCATCTCGCAATAAAAGAAGATATTGTGAATTTTCTAAGGGCTAATCTAGACGTGTTTGCTTGGACTCACTCAAACATGAGGGGCATCGACCCCGCAGTCGCTTGTCATTGGCTAAATCTTGATCCTACAATGCCTCCGGTCAAGCAGAAACGCCGCTTCTTGGGACCCGAAAGGTGCAGAGCCCTCGAGGAAGAGGTAGACCGCCTACTCAACAGGAACTTCATCCGCGAAGCCGACTACCCCGAATGGGTTTCCAACCCGGTTCTGGTTAAGAAAGCAAACGACAAATGGCGAACTTTCGTCGACTTTTTTTACTTAAACAAAGCATGTCCCAAGGACAACTTACCACTTCCAAAGATCAATCGCCTCATCGATTTGACCACCGGATACCAGCTCTTTTCCTTCATGGACGCGTATTCAGGTTAAATCAGATTTCGATGTACCTCCCTGATCAGGATCACACCTCTTTCATAACAGATCTCGGGCTTTACTGTTATCGCGTCATGCCCTTTAGCCTCAAGAATGCCGGAGCCACTTATCAACGAATGGTTAATCGTCTCTTTAAAAACCAAATTGGGAAGTCTATGGAGGTGTATGTGGACGATATGTTGGTAAGATCTAAAGTGTCAAGCGACCACAACTGTGACCTCTCTGAAATGTTCGATGTCCTTCGCCAGTACGACATGAAACTCAAACCCCCTAAATGTTCCTTCTGCGTCGCCTCAAAGAAATTCTTGGGTTTCATCGTAAACTCCCGGGGCATCGAAGCCAATCCAGAAAAGATCCAAGCTATTCGGAATATCCATGTCCCCTAGAACATCAAAGATGTTCAAATTTTAAACGGAAAGGTCGCCACTTTAAGTCGGTTCATCTCTAAGGCCACAGACAAGTGCATACCCTTTTTCGATCTACTGAGAAAGGGGAAACGCAACTTCAAACGGACCTCAGAATGCATCGCAGCATTTGAGGACCTTCTAAATCACTTAGAGAGGCCACCTATCCTATCCAAACCTATAGACCATGAGGATTTATATGTTTATTTAGTTGTTTCCATGTAGGCAATCAGCTCGACATTGCTACGCATTGAGAACCGTATCCAATGACCCATCTACTACATCAGCAAACGATTGACGGGGGCGGAGAAGAATTACCTAAAGCCGAAAAAACTGGCATTCTACTTATTGATTTCCTCTGAAAAGCTTCGACCATACTTCCAGTCTCGTCCCATAAAGGTTTTCATCGACCAGCCGTTACCACCGGTCCTACAGCGACCTGAGGCATCTGGGCGGCTGTTAAAGTGGAGTATGGAGCTAAGCCAATTTGAGATAACATTCATTCCCCTCCGAGTCATCCTCGTACAAGCTCTCGCTGATTTCATAGCGGAATTCACTGCTCCCGAGGAGACTCCTACAGAGGATACCGACATCCTCGACCCTTATTGGAAACCATTCGTGGACGGGTCCTCCAACAGAAAATGCTCCGGGGTCAGAGTCGTGCTCATCACTCCCGAAGAACGCCCGATATACTACGCGTTGAAAATAAACTTCCCTGCTACCAACAACGATGCAGAGTATGAGGCCTTGATAGCCGGGCTTAGGATCGCGATCGAACTCAAACTTAAGACCATCCAAATCTTCTCCGATTCAGAACTCATTATGCGTTAGGTATAAGGAGAAAATCAAGATAATGGGGAACGACTCGCCCTATACTTAGCCCAGGTTCGGGAAATGCTCACCTACCTCGACCACTTTGTCATCGCACACATTCCTCGGGAGCAAAATGAAAAAGCTGATTCGCTAGCCAAACTAGCAAGCTCCGAGGATTCGTAACTCTTGGTGTTCGCCCCCGTCAAAGTGCTCAACTCCCCAAGTATCAAGCAAACACAAACCGAGGTGGCCATGAACGCCGAATCTGAACCTAAGTTGTGGATGACACCTATCAAGAATTACCTACAGCATGGGACCCTTCCGGGAAGCTACAAGGAAAGAGGAGCACTCATCCATCATTCGGCTCGATACCTTCTTATGGATGGGGTGCTCTACCGTAGAGGTTTTTGTCCCATTGCTCATACGCGTAGCCCCTCACGACGCCATCAGAGTCTTAACCAATGTACATGAAGGGGAGTGCGGTGACCATACTGGAGGGCAAACCCTGGTAAGAAAAATACTCAGACACGGTTATTATTGGCCTACGCTCGATCAAGATGTCGCGAACTATGCTCGCAAGTGAGACAAGTGCCAGTGTTTTTGAAAGATCCCGAGAGCCCACACCTATAGAGTTGACGTAAATGATCAGCCCATAGCCATTCGCCATGTGGGGGAATCGACATCATTGGAACTCTCCCACTGTTTAGAGGTGGGGCACGGTATGTTGTCATTGTAGTTGATTATTTTACTAAATGGGCAGATGCCGAAGCTCTCGCCACAATTACTATAAAGAAGATGACCAACTTCGTTGTCCGCAACATCATTACCCGCTACGGGGTCCCTCAATCTATCATCTTCGACAACTAGGGGTGGCAATTAGACCCGACCCGATGGACCCGGATCTGACCTGGCGGGTCTCGGTTTTAGGCAGATCGGGTTTTGTCGGGTCTAAACTATACATTTCAAAAATCTGGACCTGACACGACCCGAGCTTCGGTTCGGGTCGGGTCGGGTCAAACTCGGTTCGGGTCGGGTCGGGTCAGTTTGGATCCAATTGAATAATAACACTAAAAATACATATATTTCAATGTTTTTTGGTCGGATGTTTTGGGTCGGGTCTATGCGGGTCATATTTAATTGGGTCTTGATGGTATTTTTCATCACCTAGACCCGACCCGAGACCCATCAGGTTCGGTTTGGGTTCGGGTCTTTTCGGGTCGGTTCGGTTCGGGTTATCGGTTCTAATTGCCAGCCCTACTGACAACGGTACTAGTACGAGAGCATTGAGTTCAAGGCCTTCTATCAGCGGCACAACATTGAAAAAAAGTTCTCAACCATGGCTCATCCTCAAGCCAATGGGCAGTTCGAAGCGGTCAACAAAGTCATTAAGTCCATCATCAAGAAGCGCCTGGAAAAGGCTAGGGGCATGTGAGTGGACGAACTTCCTCTAGCCTATGGGCCTATCGAACCACCGACAAGACAGCAACCGGACACACTCCTTTCGCCCTTGCCTATGGATCCGAAGCTGTTATCCCCATTGAGCTCAAGCTTCAATCTCATCGAGTTACTTATTTCGATCCAAAGACAAACCAAGATTTACTTTTGGGGTCACTCGACTTGTTAAAAGAAAAGAGGAACGAAGCTGACCTCAGAGCCGCCGTCCATTGGCAACGAGTAGCCCGGTACTTCAATTACAGGGTCCGTCATAAGGACCTCAACATCAGCGACCTCGTCTTAAAACGGGTATTTCCTCTACCAACCGGCCTCGCCCCTCGTTAGGAAGGCCCGTATTCCATACAACGGAAGATCAGCAATTGGTTTTTCAAACTCGCAACCGTGGATGGAGCTGAACTCCCAAGGTCATGGAACAGTGAACATCTCCGCGGCTACTTTACATAACTTAGTACATAGTTGTTTATGCTTTCGAACGATGTTTTGTTTTCTAGAAATTAAAGGCATTGTAAAGGCTATTACTGCTAAAGTTATTAATAGAAATGAAGTTCAGCTTTCCATCTCTTTTTTATGTTTATTCCAAGTGCGACACATTTGATTAGTCCTAACAACCAGTTGGCATGTAATCAGTCGATTGTCGTATCAGCCCCCGAGGACGGGAGCCAGTGCCACCATCCGAACCTCGAGCCAACATCGAGGCCAAACAACACTGGCTATGACCGGCACCCCGAGCACGGGAATCGGCAACACTACTCGAGTTGCCGGCCCGTGGCACGACCGAGTATAAATAACCACGAACTCGAACCTCGGCCCCGTGCCGAGACCGAGGATAAATCGTTCTGCGCCGAGTCCTAAGCGACTTGGGGCCACCCAACAGCCATCCAAGAGTGATGTAAATTTCTTACCTGGCTGCGTGTTCTGGTCGAATCTTGGCGCAGCACTGTGACCGACCCTAAAATCATTTCTTCCCCAAGCTCTCAAGGCTAAGGGGTAGCCCATGGACACGATCGGACCTTACGGGCTGATGATCCGGGCTTCTCTTCTCGACGAATAAATGACATCAGCGGCTCGCAATAACCCGATGAACGACGGGAGAGCCATCCACCAGACGTACCGCAAAACGCACCGTCCTATGCCTTCGCTATACTTGGGATTAACCCTGGGCAACCCAAAACAGCAGGCGCCTAGCCAGGTTTCGCAAACTTCGGGTTTCCTGAGCTAAGGGAAACTTACTAGAACCAGCGCTTTATCTCACCCCTCTGGAATAATTTGCCCATAGAGCGGCCCCTAATCGCTTTTGTGTTACGTGTAACGATAAGTATGCTTGTGCAGGTACAAGACACTAGAAAACATGAGAAGAACATCCGAACACTCGACACAAATCGCGATCTTTACTAATTCATATTTCATTTTTACACACACACACATTAAAACAAACTACGTGTCTAACATCTTTCTTTTCTGATGATAGGGTGTACATGAAAAACACACCATGTCTTGAAAAACCAAAAGCTAGGGTCGTACTTGTGTAAACTATCGGCCTACACTACCAAAATAAACGGTAACTTATACTTAAGTTGCTAACACTAATCGTGTCTTTTCTTTTTGTGCTTGTATTTCTTCTTTGCAGATTCGACACTCGATGGTTCTTCCCCAACGCTAGGCCTCTTCTTACCAGATCCGCTCCTTCCTCCACGACCTTTTGAGGAGTGGATGACTCATGAGAAACAGAGAGGCATCTCTCATCGGCCTCATCGCCACTAGAGATCTCCATGATGTCAGTAGGGGCAATATGCGGCATAGGCCTGGGGGAATTCCCGGCAGCAAGGGCTACCACAACATCACTCTTCTCCGGGATCTCCCTACCTTCCGGCTCAGCCTTCTCCTTGGCCTCTCTGATAGCCTTTCGCTCAGCCAACTTCTGGGACCTATACGCTATAGTATCACTAGCCTTGGTTTTCTCAGAGGTCTCGAAGTCCCATCGCTGGGCTTCGTCATCCTCCTTTTTCTTCTGGGCCTCGTCGGCAGCTCTCTTCTTTTCCGTCTCCTCCTCAACCTTTCTCTGCGCAACCGTCTCGGCGGCTCTCTCCTCAGTATCCTGTCTGGTCTTCATTAGGATCTCCTGCCTAGTAGCCTCGTCTTGCCTCTGTTTCTCCTCTACCTCCTAGCACTTGGCCATAATCCGGCCCTTTAAGCCCTCCACCAGGTCATGCATCGAAGGGAAATCGGCTTCCACTAGGCCTCTAGCTGGGGTGCTTTGTCCATCAACCACCTCTCCGTCCTCGATAAGGCCTTCACAGAGACTAGGTGTTATCCGTATACCCGAGAAGGTGTCAAGATGATCACCGTCTTCTCCAAATTGAACCCCCCTGCAAGTTCGGGACTAGATTTAATTGCTTGTGGAATAACGAGGGCAAATCCCGGTGTCATGGTAGATCCGGGATGGACTGCACAATAAAAACACAACCTTTTAGTCCGCAAACTCGGTAATCACATCATCCTCGGTAATAAACGGTAATGGGAATTTACCTCTAATCAGGGATGGTGTGGGAATGATGGGAAGTGTGCTCGTCATCACCGGCAGCGTGTCTGGTCTCTTCCAGCCCTAGAAATTCGGGGTTATACTCAAGCAACATCCAAACCGGAGCCACCGGATCGCTAGTGGTACCAGTTTCAAATGGCAAAGGCTGATAAGAGCTTCCTCCGACAAAAGATTCTTCTATAACAACACTCTCGCTGATAATAGACTTCCTCTTCTCCGCGATAAGTCTCGCCAATCTTTCATATTCAGCATCTTCCTGTAGCAATCGCCTCCTTTCTTCCAGCTTTTCACGTTCCTCATCGCTCAAGAAGTCAATTATCAGCTAGCGTTCATCCAAAGCGCTCACATCCACTTGGCGCAAATAAGCTTCATATAGGACCAGTCTCTCCCAAGTCCGAGCTAGTTCGCGGGAGTAATCGTCAACCCACGAGAGTCCACGGAATCTCAGAACCTTAACATACATATTTCGGATATCTTCCTCCATGGACGATTCTACCCAGAATTCCATATTCTCTAGCTGCTCCCTCAATTACTCCACCTCTCTCAAGTGTTCGACTTTCAATCCATCCACCGTGCTCAGCACATCCCGATTACTGGCCTCTACGTCCTCCTTGGCCTTCCTCATCTCCTCAAGTTGCCTCTTTAATATGTCATTCTCCATTCTTAAGGCATTATTATCATTTTGGAGTTGAGTGACTCTCTCGTTATCCATTTCTAGGTCGGCACATGCTTTCTCCACCTCGGCCTTTTCCCTCTTTAGGGCCTTATTCTCGGTGGTTAGATCAGCCACGGTCTCCGCAAAGGAAGAGCGGGAATGCTCGGCCTTCCACTTTAGTATCTCATATGCATGCTTCATTTCTGCTACGGCAATAAGACCGGGGAGTTAGAGTTCAAAGATACAAGGGCAGGTAACAGAAGTTTTTCAATACAAAAAAGGCAGGCTCACTTATTTCTATGTTCAAATTGCTGACAGTGGTATGCTCGACATCAATGGTCAGCCTCTGGTTGGTGAGCTACCCATTCTTCCTCTTGATCAGCTCCGATAGATGAAAGGAATAGGCAGTAAGCTCGTCGGCCTGGTGGTATGCTTCCTTAACATGCATCTAGATCTCTCCGAAGTCCATAGTAGGAGGCAGACAGAGATCAGGAAGGACCGTTATCTCATCAAAGTAGTGTCGAGGGAAAGTCTTTTTCAACCATGCCCTCCGTTCCTCCGTGGAAAGCCCTTGTCGCTCAGATTCCACTAATTCTCACGTCCCGGCTGCGGTCGTCCTCTCTGGCCTTGGTTGGCCGAGTGGCGGCTCCCTTCCTTTAGTAGTTGGAGAGGGAACCAAGGGCACTGTGTGTAAAGGAGCAGTCAAAGGCGGGTGCCGGGAGACCCAAACTTAAGTCGAGAGTCTCTCTCGGACACCCGAATTGGAGGGGGAGGAGGAGGAGTTGGAGATCGTCTACCTCAGTGTTCACTACCACGATCTGGCAGGGGTGGAGTATCGTACAAGTTGATCCCTCTTCTAAAGCCCTCAAAGAAAGGATTCCTAGGGCGTTGGTGGCCGCCATGTCCGTAACCTCGTCATCCGCGCCCTCTGGCCATATCACCTGTCCAATGAATGAATAAAAGTCAGAAGATTCATACACTCAAATGAGCCTAAAGGCTACGCAATATGTATGAGTGTATGCCCTAAATGTTCTCTCAACAAACCAGATTGTGATCAGCTCGAAGGAATTAACTCCTTCGCAGCAAGAGCTAGTTCTTTCATACCTGTCGTATCCGGCCACAGAGACAAGTCTATAGCAACTTCATTAAGACCAACAAACTGGTCCACTGCCTCAAGTGGGGTGCCAGCTTCCAAAGAAGTCACAGGGGACTGTGGACAGACCGACGCTTCTTCCCCTGCCCCTTCCATTGGAGGCGCGGCGGAAGCATCCAACGAACCCTCGTCCCAGGTAACTATCTCCACGCCACCAGCCTCGCCTCCACGCACATCTCCTTGGAACTTGACAGCTTTTTTGGGCTTGGGACCAGCAGAAGGCAGCTTTCTTTTCAAATCAGGAGCCGCAGGACCTTCCGTCACCTTCCCTTTTGGTACACTACTCGCAACGGCAGACCTGATTATAGCCCGATCATCTGGAAGCAACCCAGCACGGCGAAGGCGCTCTTGACTTGTCACGGTATCAGTTTTGCGTGACTCTTCGGGGATCGCTCGCAGAGCATTAAGGCTATGTTGGTACTCCTCACCATTGGGTGCCTATCGATTTCCTACCGTAATCAAAAAATAATGAGATACGGGATCCAAGAACTTTATAGAAGGGAACGAAGTACAAAAGTACTTACTCCCTTCTATCCACCTCCTTGCAAATCAAGGAGCGCAGCGCATAAAGAACCAGTCTTGTTTGAACACTGACAGCCTGGGCCACTTCCCGACGAAAAATTTGGTGGCAGGAGACGCTTCCAGGAACCATTGGGAGGGAGATCCGCTAGCCATTCTCCTAAGATGGAAAAAATACCGAATGTCCTCTCCGATAGGTTCCAAGTGCAAATATTCTCGGTAAAGAATGTAATGCCTAAGAGCGAAGAATAAGCATTTGGATGCAATTGCGAAGGTGCAAGGCGGGAATAACATAACATGTCGCGGATAAAGTCATTGGTCGGGGGCACGCATCCCGCAAAACAAGCTTGCTTGTTCGAGGCAGTCAAACCCTCGGGCGTGCGTGAGCCCTGCCACCCTCTCCCGGTGCATGGGTGTCACCCACTGGCATATTGAACCGTAGATCCACTTTCCTAATAGCTGTAGCATCCATGCACGACGGTACCGAGTCCGTCGGATTTTCCAAGATAACTGTGTCGCCCAACATATCCGGGGCTATCGGAGCCACCAATGCATCTCCACTAATAATATCCACATTCTCAACCTCTTCATGTACGACTGAAGAATGTATTCTCTCAGTTTGTTCCCCATATTCGGACACTTCAAGTGAATTGGCCGTTTGAGAAGGAACGGATCCTTTAGTAGTCTCAAGCTCACTGCAAGCCGAGCAACCACTATTGGTAGAATCAGATGTATATGACAATGGCGGGGAAGCCTTGGCTTCCAGGGTTTTTCCAGTCTTCGATCTTGTCTGCATCGCTAGCTATATTTTAATGCACTAATGTTAGACATCAAAGTATAATAACCTGTACCCCTCGTGCTGGTAAAAACTAACGTGCACGTGCAGTGTTATGCAAAATCAGGATACACAGAATAAGCTCAAGGCACTCCAACAGTTCAGTCACAGTTCAAATATATGCTCTATCCTATGTGGAAAGCCATAATGTATGCAATAATGCAGTTACTTAGGCGATGCGAAGGAGCAAAAGATCGAAGGCTCGAAACCCCACTTTGAGGTTTAAATGCTTGAACCCCCCTCTAGGGTTCGGGTGCTCGAATCACAGCAAGGTTCAAAAGCTCGAACCCCGTCAGGGTTCGAAAGTTCAAACCCTCCAAGGGTTCGGAAGCTCGAACCTCCTAGGGGTCCAAGGGTTCGAATCCTCGAACCCCGCCAGGGTTCAAAAACTCAAACCCCCTAGAGATTCGAATACTCGAACCAAGATAGGGTTCAAAAATTTGAACCCCCTAGGGGTTCGAATGCTCGAACCTAGCAGGGTTCGAAGGCTCAAACCCTAGCGAGGCTCGAACACTCGAACCCCAACAAGGTTCGAATGTTAGAGCCACCGCAGGTTTGGAAGCTCGAACCTCCTAGGGGTCCAGGGGTTCGAATGCTCGAACCCCGCCAGGGTTCAAAAACTCAAACTCCCTAGAGATTTGAATACTCGAACCAAGATAGGGTTCAAAAATTTGAACCCCCTAGGGGTTCGAATGCTCGAACCCAGCAGGGTCCGAAGGCTCGAACCCCAGCGAGGCTCGAACACTCGAACCCCAACAAGGTTCGAATGTTCGAGCCACCGCAGGTTCGGGTGCCCGAACCACCTCCGAGTTCGAGACTCCTCTCGGCGCTCGCTTCCCAGCGCCTTCCTCTCCTCTGCGCATCCCTCCAAGACCCTCGAGACCCACCTAATTGTCACGTTCGAATTTCGAAGTACTAAGGAATCGAAGCTTTTTTTAATGGCGGCCGACCTTGAAAATTAGAAGAAGTGAAATAAAGGGGGGCTATTTATAAAGAAAAGGGGAATGTCCCTTGGCATTCCAGGGTTCGAAATTTCGAACCTCAAAGGTTCGAAATTTCAAACCCCCAGGGTTCGAAATTTCAAACCCCCAGGGTTCGAAATTCCGTACCCCTGGGGTGTGAAATTTCGTACCCTCCGAGGTTCGAAATGTCATGTTCGAAAAAAAATCGCGAACACAACGATGGCGTTACACGTGCGTAAACAAACTCCGCACCCACGTATACCAAATAACGCAAGCACGCGGAAGTAATGTGATGCGAGTATTGAGCAACGTGCACACATCGCCGCATCAACGACAACTCGTTCGCAGGTCCATAGCGAACAAGCCAAACAACTAACACTTGTCTTTCTTTAGTTTGCAGAACCAGTCGACAACTCGACTACTACCTTATCCAACGCAAAGCACATCATGTCAAGACAAGACATGCTTTGGGGGCAAATGCTAAACGACTTTTTGGTCCGGTTCCAAAAAGTACATGAGACACGCTTGACTCAACGCATCACATGGAACTAAAGCCGAGAAGGACGCTTAGGAGCGAAGGAAACAGGCTGAAGAGGGATCGTGCCAACAGAGACCTCGCAGCGCCCCAAACATATTTTTGAACCAAGGCTCTGAACCCTTCGGGATCACGAACCCGAATCTTGGGCCACCAAAACACCCATGTGTGTAATCTTCGCACCCCTTGGGGCACGAACTTCGCACTCCTCAGGGTGCAAATTTCGCACCCCTAAGGGGTACGAAATCCGCACCCAGTAGGGCGCGAAATTTGTATCCCTCGGGGTTTGAATTTCGTACCCTCAAGGGGTATGAAATTTCTACCCTGCGGGGTACGAGATTCGAACCCCCGAGTATGAATTTCTTACCCAGTAGGGTATGAATTTCGTACCCAGCAGGGTACGAAACTCGAACCCCTTGGGAGCGAATCTCGTACCTCAAAGGGTTATGAAATTCGCACCTAGCAAGGTATGAATTTCGCACCCCTATGGGGTGCGAAATTCGCACCATAGGGGGGTTCGAAATATGCGCAGGCGGGCCGGGTGCGAAATTCTGGGTGTGGTCCCCTATTTCTACCTACCCCTACCTACTCCTACCTAACCGCTCTCCTAGAAATACCCCTTGGCCTCACACTTCACGTGGGTTGGAATTTGTGAACTTGAGACCTCTTGAGAGCTCCTTTAATGGCATCTCCACTTTGAGAAAGAAGAAGGGCAAAAGTGTCTTTTTCCTAATATATGATAATTATGACATCATATAACTTAGAGATGAATGTAATGAGATGTCATGAGATGGTCTTGACCTTGTAACTTTATGTTATCAATAATATTCCAACAACTCTTCAAAGTGGACATAGGCCTCTCCCAAGGCCGAACTACTATAAATCTCTCGTGTTATATACCTTTTTCCGCTCTTGTCTATACGACCAAATTAATAATTTCCAGTAATTGTAATCTTGGGTGTTTACGACATTTTTCGCCGTCAACATATAATAAAACATAGCAGTATACAATACATACATAAATTTCTTAAGGAGGATGAATGAAAATATAGGCCAACTCGTCAGTGCACCAAAAAAGGGCAGACCTATTTCTACTTTTGTTTCCATCAAGCTACTGTATTATTTATTTGGCACTAGTTCAATCATGATTGAGTGCCCCGTAATAGACAATTTGAGGTTAGGTTTAACTTGATGTTTATGTGTGGATATAGGCTGAATAAATTAATGTTTACGATTATGTGTATGCACTTGGGATTACGTTTTGGATTTTTAATTTTTAATATGGTCGACAATGTGGAATGAAGGGGACATTTGTACCAATCACGTCAAGGAAAAATATAATACCCATTTGCAAAGACATTGAGATGTAATTGTAATTTAATGTTTAACAAAATAATACACAGTTTTCAAAATTGAACAGAATATTCAAAGAACTGTTTACGCTAAAATTCGTATATATTATTCATTGATTAACGTAGCTAAACTTAAACATATCATATCCTTCTAATTAGATCGAGGCCTAAAGTAAGTTTTCATGCCACATGTTAAAGACACTGAAATCACATGCTTTCCTTATACACATGGGTTCCATGATGCTTATCCTAGTAAATAGTCAAATTATGAGATTCATAGTCTTGGTATTTGGGAAAACTGAAGATCCAATCGTTTCATGACAGTTTCTCATATGATAGTTTTTCAGAGTGTCGTTGAGCACTATATGGTATAATTACCTCATTTACATCCATCAAAAGGTTGGCAGCTTTCAAGAACCTGTGGATTATATTATTTTGGTGCAAGTAGTTCATACCCTTGGATACATCAATAGCTATTCTGAGTAGAGCTAGGAGCTTGAAAGCACCTTCCTATTTGTGAAGGAAATCATATACACTTCCTCTGGACATATATTCTGAGACAGACAACCAGAAATAAGCCAGCATTTTTTTATCATGAGAGATTTTACTATTGTACTGATGAGATATAAATAACTAAGAGTAATAAATTAGTTGCACTAAGTACCTGTTACAATGAACGAACAAGGAGGTTTAGTGCATGCACCAAAAAACTACATAACATTTTTGTGGCGTACCTTTCTAAAATAACAAGAAGAAAGATATAAATCATAAAATAAAAGCATGTAATAATAAGAACAACCAGATATATCAAACGCTTGAAGTATAAAAGTGGAAACTTTTTTCCTCACATTTAAGATTTGCGCAACTTATGATGTGATCACCTGTAAAGGACAACGACTATCATAACAACAACCCAAATTCTGGGCTAGTAAATAACAGTTTGACAACAAGTGTCAGTGAACTAACATGTGGAAACCTATATCAATCTCTATAACTTAACGACTGAAATATACAAGACTGAAATGAATTTTTTTAGCAAGTCGATCATTATAAGGATAGATGAATGATGACCTTAGTTATCACTACTAACCTCATAATATAAACTTCTTGTACAAACTCACGCTGCATGTTTACATCAACACGATCCGTCTTGAGCACTTCAACAGAAACTTCTTGGCTATGATAAGTTCCTTTGTAACTGAAAAATAAACTATAATAATCACTGTATTAACTAAGTCCAAATGTTGTTTTACCAAACATATTGGAAATATAAACCATGCAATAGACTTACAGATCACCATAAGAGCCAGAAGCAACTTTTGTTTCAAACTTCAGCAACCTAAAATTTCCCATACATCGGTGCTATCTGTAGGAATTTGAACATGATCGTTTATGGGAATGGGAGAAGCTTCTTCATTTTCTAATTTAGGGGACCATGTTTGAGGCTTTACCAATGCTTGGTTCTGCATGTACAAAGAAAAGTGATCAAGAATTAGCTATAAAAATGGTCAACGCAGTTTGATGACAACAATATATATACTAAATTTGTAATAACGAATTATACCTTGTATATGACCGATCAATCATTCAAAGCACCAAGAAAAAATCTGGTCGAAATCGCATATAATTCTAAAGTACTACTACATTGAAAAGATCATTAATTATTTGCATTTCTTGTTCAATATAGGCTTCTTCACTTAAGCACTTTGAATTTCCCTGATTAGCTATTCTACCTTCATTCACGACTTCATTGCATGGTGAAATTGCATCAGCAACTAACACCTCCGAATGCTCACCACCAGGCTTAAGAACTGCTGATGCACCATTAACATTACACAACTACAACACAATACCTTTTTCACTATTACTAACAATCGCAGAAATTCGATTTACACTTCCATTATTTACCACCTTATTCAAATTAACAGGGGGAAAAACTTTAGCCCTCATTCTCACTTTATATCCACTACCATCAGACTATTTGAAAAAATCTGTTTATCACCATTAGTGTCCAAACTACCCTCTGTTTCGTCATTCAAGTGCACTTTCCCTTATTCGATTTCGTCACCTAACAAAACTAACCCTTCATTATTTTCAATATACTTAGATAGAGCTTCATATTTATTCGATAAACACAAGTTCTCCTATTCACAAACTACTTGGATATTTCTTTCTTCCCTTCCTTTTTTCATACCAAGATCAACAAGGAACTGACTAGCCTTAACATTGATCTTAACCGTCTTTCCAATATCAACATAACAGAGGACAGGTGTGGTCACCCAGTTTTCTAACCCATATGATTGTAACTGTTTTTTTTACATTTCCCAAGATCCTGAGACTAATATAGACATATTAGTACAGTTAACATGATCCACTATTTGCATATATGAAGATATGCAAACATTTATCAGTCCCTATAATACATATATATTGTGGTAAAGGAGACAGTGAAATAGTTGTGTTTGTGCTCATCATAAACATCATATTTTAGGTATACATGTGAGGTGTGTTTTAGCTAAGATGATTCATCCTCATATTTATAAAATCATGAATTGAATTAGCTTCAGATTCATGTAGATGCTCAGACAAGCATAATTGAAACAGGTTATCAATTTGTGTACATGTGCATAGTATAGACAAAATAAACTGATCCCTATAGGCAGATCAAACTGATCCCTACTCTTAATTAAACATATATATAAGTATCGGTTTATAATAGGTGTGAGTATCAGTTTCCTCATACACATGTATAGGTATAATATTATGACATGTACATGTATCAATTTTAAAGGTGACATATACAAGCATCAGTTTATGACATATATGAGTATCAGTCTTACTCTATACATTCTTATCAAGCATAATTAAGGAAAAATCCTATTTATGTGCATAAAACAGTGTACATAACATATGTCTTACTGTGTTTCCTAACTTGTGAGCAATTATAAGTCATTCAATTCTCATTATCATTATAAAACTGTGTATATATTTATATTGGCATTACACCTCAATAACTTGTTCCTAATCAATGTACTTATGTCAAACCATTTTTATCCAATATGATGAATTTATCTACTGATACATGCACATCCTACTATCAGTGCATATGATCATTACATTTTCATCCACTTAATACATTACTGAAGAAATAAAGCCCCTACTACACTTGAACCATTACATATTGGTTATATAACATGCAAGTTGTATTTCAGGCTGCACAAAACACTTTTAATAGTTAAAATAAGCATGATCAATCATTCAAACAAGTTCATACATCCCTGATTTACTGCATTACATACTACTAAGCATACTGAATTCTTACTTAGAGTACATAAAATGATAACTGATTCATAAAACATTATGTCATAAAATCCTAGTAGTTCTTGATAATTCATAAATCATAGAAGCTTCTAAATCTCCTTCATTAAATCCAGCAATTACCCTTAAGCATCCTGAAATCAATCACCAGTTTGCCTCATTAATAATGAGATACCCAGTTGATTGCAAGGCAATCAAACCAGGTCAGTTAAATTTGGTACGAATATTCACCATTTTATAAGGTAACATGATTAAAACATATATGTGTGTTCAACCTTTACAAATATCTAAATAAAATACATAACAGTTTTATGCACCATTCAGATATAAACAAGGCATTCAATATAAAAAAGCACATCAATCCTCAAGTGTTTTCTACTTCCATTTATTTCCCCCTTTCATCTAGGATAATAATCCCCTTTTATTGGCTATTTCCTGCTTGCTATTTGAACACTAGTATGCATTGTTTAAGGATTGTGACGGCCCGCCCCGCACCAACCTGCATTTCCTCCGAAGGTGCGCTGTACACATGCCCGACTAGCACGGAACGGTCGCCAAAGAAAGGAAAGAAGAGAATGAACTAACAAGGAACTTGTAGAATGTCTCACAGCGCATGGAACAAATAATAATAATAATATAATCTTGACATAAAACAGGCGAGACAGTGCATAAGCTGAAAACTAAACCAACATAGCAGCGGAAATCCAAATACAGCTTATTACAATTTTCTAAATTACTGTCTCTAAAGCAAAAGAAAGCTAAAGTAGAAGATGCACTACTAATGCCCAAGCGGTGATCTTCAATAACACAGGGAGAATACTATATGTATCATACGTGAAAGCCTCCTGCTCGTCTCCGGATCAGCTACTCGTGCATACCCAGCTAACCTGTCTCTAGTCTGCTCGTGAGAGCACCCAGAGTAATAAGAAGAGACATAAAACTCTGGGTCAGAAAAAAAGTCTGGTATGAGCGATAAGCAGCTAAACAGAACAATAACAGGTATACTAAACCATACCTGAACCTGGACCTGCAACCAAAGAGTTAGCACTACATACCGTACAATACTCTAAGGTGTCACTAAACAGATGGTGTAAAGAATACGGGGGTGGGAGTGTGCATGTCATAATGATGGCAAACAAATCAAACATAGCAGCCATCCTCACTTCTCCTACTCAGTGCGTAAAGCATACGATGTCCACCACTGTCAATCACTAGACCCATCAAAGTAGTGACGGAGTTCGACTTGTACAACTACTGCTACTACCAAGCTTACCACATGGAGTCATGACCAAATCTTTACAAATGACCCCACCTCATTGGTCTATAGCTCTTTAGTCGTACCTAGGCCACTATGGCCCTGAATCCATTCACGTACTCCCTACACATAGTGATTCAAAGTTACAGACATCGACAACCCCTTAGCACACGTCCTGCAGCGAAGCCCAATCATGAAGCTCACTCATTGGTTCCCAACTGGATCCTGAGTCAAAGCTCCTCCTTCGGACTTCCTTTGCATCTCGGGTTTTGGTCGAACTGGAATTGGTCTTCAGAAAAGTCGTCGCGTAGCAGTGATAGCACTTGGTTCGGATATGCATAGTGCTCTAGTCCTCCTCGGTTCGGTTCGGTCTAGTGCCTCTTAGTATGTTCCTGGGTGCGGCTCGGTTCGGTGTTCCCCTTCTAGCTCGGTTCGGTTCAGATGCTCTGAAGTGGTTCGGTTTGGGTGTGCCTCCTCATGTCTCCAGATCCGTTCTCCTTTGGTCTCTCCAACCCGATCCCCTTTAGTCTCTCCAATCCGATCCCCCTTAGTTTCTCCGATCCGATCCCCTTTGGTCTCTCCGATCCGATCCCCTGCCCAACTCCAACTCTAAGCAAATAGCCTTCCTTCTCGCCTAGCCCCTTGTGCTGAGTTCCAATCCGAATCAGGTCCTCTTGCCCAGTTTCCTATCCGATCCGAGCCCAATGATCCGATCCGGTTTGAAACCATGCATATTTCCTGCAACTTTCTAGAGACTGTTTTACGCCATTCGACGGCGTTTTCGACCAATCTATCACTTCTAGACAATCACAAAGCATACCATACAGTCATAGCATCATGTATAATCATTCACAAACACCAAAACAATAATCATAGCATGTAAAATGGATCAAACATACCCAAAACCCCATATTTTCCCTTAAGCATGTTTAAGCAAAACTAATGATATGATTAACAAAACTTAACCAAATCAAACCAAATTTCTAACGGAGGTCTAAAACATTATTTTCGAATTTATAAATATTTTTCCAGAATTTATTAGTGTATAAATTCGCTAATCTTCACTAATTACCCTTAATTAACCATAATTAGTGAGGAAATATGCAAATCACTCACCTTAGCCACAAATAAAACCCCAAAACTGAAATGAATCTCTATTTGGCGTTGTTCCCAATGCAACACAGCAGCTCTAACATTGCTTTGGTGCTATTTCTCCTTAATTTGATGTAGTTTAAGCCAAAACTTGATTAAGAAGTGATTAGAAGTTGATTTGGGTGTTGGAGACCATTGCTAGGTTGAAGAAAGGGTTTGTGGCGGCTGAAAAAATGAGTGAAAAACCGAAATCCTAACCCTAGCAGCCCTCAAATACCTCTAATCTCGAAATCCCCCATTGGGCCTAGCTGTTAATCACCCGGTTAAGCCCAATTATGCTGTTTTTCACTATCTGAAACTTGTTTCAGCCATATCTCCCAAACGGTGAGTCCGTTTGGCTTATGTGATCACTCTACGGAATTGTAAACCATCATCCGGAGCCAATGGAAGTGGTTTCAGGTCAAAATTCCTTTTTAGTCAAAAGTTACGGCCAAAACAGTATAAGATAGGGGTAAAACGGTCATTTAAAAATCGGGAAAAATCATGAACATGGGAAATGACCCCAATAGTCGTCTCCCAAAGTTACATGACCATACGACTTCGTATGTGAAAGAAATAAATATTCTACGATCCTGCGATGCGTAGAATGTGGGTCGTTACACTCTCCCCCCCTTAAGAAATTTCGTCCCCGAAATTCCTTAACCCAAAACATACAAAAGATCATGCATGCCTACAAACCATATACAACAATCAATCATGCAAAACAAACAAAACAAGCCTATCCTAGCATGCGGAAAGACTAAATCGAAATTGAAATCTAACCAGGCGAAGAGTTCTGGATACGTCTTCCTAATGCTCTCCTTTGTCTCCCAAGTACAGTCATTCTCATTCTCGCCCCACTGAACTTTGACTAATTTCACCGCCTTCCTTCGAAGCTGCTTCGTATCGTTCCCAACAATACGTATAGGCTTGCGGTTCCCAACTGCCTCGGGTTCAACTTCGACATCATCCAACTGATCAGGTGAAATAGTCACATCTGGGTCGTGTACGAATTTCTTTAACTGGGAAACATGAAATACGTTGTGAACTCCTGCCATCTTCTCTAGTAATTCAACTTTATATGCCAAATTCCCAATTTGCTCAAGAACGGGGAATGGACCAACAAATCTTGGTGCTAATTTGCCTTTCCTGCCAAATCGTATCACGCTCTTCAACGGAGAAATCTTGACAAATACCAAGTCGCCAAAGGAGAATTTTAATTCTCCTCTTATCAGCATAACTCTTCTGCCTATCTTGGGCAGTTTTCATTCGGTGTTGAATGATCTTGATCTTGTCTGAAATTTTTATTATCACATCTGGTCCAAGCACAAACTTCTCACCAGTTTCTAACCAACATGATGGTGAGTTGCACGGTCTTCTGTATAAAGCTTCAAACGGAGCCATGCCGATACTGGATTGATAACTATTATTATATGCAAACTCTACTAGATGCAAATGGTCATCCCATGATGCACCAAAATCCAATACACAGGCTCTCAAGAGATCCTCTAACACTCGATTCACCCTCTCTGTTTGACCATTGGTTTGAGGATGATACGCGGTACTGAGATGTAGTTCTGATCCTAACGCCTCTTGTAAGCTCCTCCAAAATCCACTAGTGAACAACGGATCTCGGTAACTCACAATGCCTTTGGGTATTCCATGAAATCTCACTACCCACTTTATATACAGTTCCGCTAACTTAGCTGCCGTCCTGTTTGACTTGACGGGTATAAATCTTGCGCTCTTAGCCAGTCAGTCCACAATTACCCAAATGCTATCATGACCCGATCTAGTCCTTGGTAACCCATCAATGAAATCCATTGACACTTGTTCCATTTCCATTCTGGAATTTCTAATGGTTGTAGAAAACCACTAGGTTTCTTTTGCTCAGCTTTAACTAGCTGGCAATTCATGCATTTGGATATAAACTTCCCAATGTCTCTTTTCATCCCTTCCCAGTAGTTGGTCTGCTTCATGTCTCGATACATTTTATTACCACTGGGATGTATAGTCAATTTTGAGTGATGACATTCTCTTAACACTTCATCTCTCAATCCATTGACATTGGGTACAACTAACCTTCCACTCTTTCTAAGCCATCCCTCTCGATCAAGCCCATACTTGTTCATCTCCTCATCGATACCTATCTCTAACTTGGAGATGATTTCCAGTAGGTTAGGATCGTTCCTCTGACTAGAACCAATCCGCTCAATCAAAGTGGGTCTGATCGTCAAATTTGCTAACATTTCTGGATCCAAATGAATCTCTATTTGGCACTATTCCCAATGCAACACAGCAGCTCTAACCTTGCTTTGGTGCTATTTCTCCTTAATTTGATGTAGTTTAAGCCAAAACTTGATTAAGAAGTGATTAGAAGTTGATTTGGGTGTTGGAGGTCATTGCTAGGTTGAAGAAAGGGTTTGTGGCGGCTGGAAAAATGAGTGAAAAAGCGAAATCCTAACCCTAGCAGCCCTCAAATACCTCTAATCCCGAAATCCCCCATTGGGCCTATCTGTTAATCACCCGGTTAAGCCCAATTATGTTGTTTTTCACTATCTAAAACTTGTTTCAGCCATATCTCCCAAACGGTGAGTCTGTTTGGCTAATGTGACCACTCTACGGAATTGTAAACCATCATCCGAAGCCAATGGAAGTGGTTTCAGGTCAAAATTCCTTTTTAGACAAAAGTTATGGCCAAAACAGTATAAGATAGGGGTAAAATGGTCATTTAAAAATCGGGAAAAATCATGAACATGGGAAATGACCCCAATAATCGTCTCCCAAAGTTACATGACCATACGACTTCGTATGTGAAAGAAATAAATATTCTACGATCCTGCGATGCGTAGAATGTGGGTCGTTACAAGGACCTTCCATTCTATTCCTCAAACACCCAGGCCTTCAGGGTACTATATACTATGCATATATCTAATCTCCACATCCTGAGATTAAATAGATCAAAAGCATTTCTGGAACATCACCTCACCTGTGTGTAAACCTCCTATTGGCATGTTAAATGTGTACATAGCCCCATTTCTTTTATTATCTTGTAATCATATCATTTATAGATATAAATACACTTAATAAACTGAACTCATGCATATAAAAATCACAAACATCAACCAATAAAATAAAACAGTCAGTATCATCCATTTAAATAACTCTCATAGATAAACTCATTTAGTATTTATGTGTACTGATCTTGTTGGTCCCACCATAAATACATTATTAAATGAAGTAAAATTCCCCAGATCTTTATACCTTATCTTACAATGGTTTTTACTTTACTACAAATCAAATATGCACTGAAACAGTAAGTTACTTCACATGTATTTATTAAAAACCAATGTACATTATTGAATAGCTGCCTTCAACAGGACGTAATGCTTTTAACATATTAAAATAGGATGAATATTCACCTTACTAAATTGGTTAGCTCCTATCCCAAGAAATATTTGTTCAGCCTTATGTGCTTATTCCTTGATTACTATGTTGGGGTAAATTACCTAACCTAGGTATATTGATCCCTAGCCTTTTTATAACAGTCATCCTAGGGTTTCTATATTTGGGAAAACCCAATATTAACCTCCATAGAAATGAGAATCCCTCGACTGTCATATGGTCTTGCCACTCTATTTTTGCCCTCCAAAAAGTATCATTTCCTATTTGAATTTTTAAAGGACACTATTCATACTATTTCCATGCATCATGTTATATGCATGACCTTTCTTCATGTGGCTATTTGTAAGGGAAAACTTAGGTGTTCATATATATATATATATATATATATATATATATATATTCTTATAACATAACATAATGTGTACATCATCTTTCCTCTGGTTACAGGTTACCTTGTTATATAACCATATAAAAACTCTTAACCTCTTCTACCAGTCCTTCATGACACATTATATTTCACATAAATATATATATATATATATATATTTTTAACATTATTAACACATTTAGTTAATTAATAATGCCTATTAAAGTCTGGGTCTCCACAACAGGATTTGACCAATATCATTCCTTCTATTAACTGTTTTCCACATCTGCTTTTTCATACTCAAATGGGCAGTAGTACTTTTCGACTTAACCAAATGCTCATCATTTTTGTTTCTGCTTTCCACATCAACCGAAACAGGGGTCAAGCTCTACATTATTTTTACTACTATTATGGTCATTATGATCAAAACATTCAAAGCACATCAACCACTATTACCTCCACTTTCATCTCCATTTTCTTTCCCAGTAGATCCTCCACTGCAGGCCCCATTTTCTCATAAATGGCATCCAAAAAATCCATGAAATCCAAAGCACGTCCATTTTCCGATGGAATCATGTTTGGTATGGACAGTGGTCGGACGTTGGACGGAAGCCGTACTGAACAAAGCAAATTTTCCCATTCCTCCGTCGCTATCACAGATATTATTAATGATTTGATGTTTCTTCTTTCTTAGCTGGTTTAGGGTTAGCAGTACCGAACAAAATTAGATCTGAAAGAAAGGAGTTTTGAGTGGAGCAACAAGCTATATTAGTCCATTTTCTGAAGTTGTCATTGTTGCATGCTTTAAGGTGTTGATATGATAATTGTGCACTTTGGTTGTAATGAAGATGAAGGGGAAATGAGGTAAAGGCTTGAGAAGAAGGGGATAAGGTTATTGACCAGAAGATGACAGGTGGTATGGGAAGGTAACCAGATATAAAATAAGAGAAATCAAGATGAAACAGGGATTAAGAAATAGAAGAAAAAGGAAGAAATTAGAAAGAACACAGTGTACATGAAAAGTAAAGGTAAGTTTGTATTAATTTCTTCACATAATCCATGCATTTATTGCCTCTTATATATATATATTTTTGAAGAAAAAAACTTCTAATTACATCAAATGCCATTATACACACACACACACAAAACAGTCACTTAGACTTAATTAATCTAATTACATCAAATGCCATTATAAATTTGCGGCTGATAATTACAGCACTTTCCTAACGTGCACATGCTCCTTGCATTTATCATTGAATCCCTTCCATTGATACTTGTGTAAATTTCTGAGATGCTGCAGCTTCCTTTTCTTCTCACTCTTAGCCATCAAAATGAGGTTGTTACATTCACTACCTCTTCAAAATCAACCTTGCCCTCAAGGTTGGCTCCAAGTATCTCTTGTCACTTTCATCCGTTTTACCCCCATCATTGAACTACCACCGGGTCGAATATGAATATCTTGCTTTCACTAGCTCGTAGGCAATTTCCTTCTAGTTTCGCTATGTTTATCACTTGTTGCAGTCTACAAGCATGAAGAAGCCAATACTTCAAAGCCGAACATGAAACAAAAAACTCATGAAAACAATTTCCTCTTCCTGCAGAGTATTTGTTTTGATCTTGATTGTACTCTTCTAGCCACAGTTCCTCTTCACGTCTTCAGAATGCTAGTTGAACAAGGCTTATATTTTTCTAAATCATGCATGCGCCTAGCAAGGCTCCCCGAACACCTAGATCAAATATAAAAATAGCCGCTTCATTATAATACTTGCTGTGAAAGGCATGCCAATTGCCAAATGCATTGTGATTATTGATCGTCGCGTCTGAAATGAAGGCAGTATGCTCGGCAGGAGATTCAACGCAATGCTTACCCCTCTCATCATAAAAAATAATAGTTGCATCTTTATTCTCGATAATTTCCACTTCTTGTAATTCAGATGTACCAACCTTAGCATTGATTTCTACAATATGATCATGTTCCTGCCACGATTCATTATTCAAGGCATCTCCCTCTTTAGATAATTCACTTGGCAAATAAGATCTGTTAGACTTGATTCAACTTCATTATCTTTTGAACATTTTAGGTCTACTTTCGAGGGACCTTTACCTTTGTTCTTTATTGTTTCAATTTTCGGTAACACTAAACAATCTTGGGCTGTATGACTTATACCGATATTCTCAACTATACAACAAACATCGGATGACATTTTATCCTTAGAGGCCAAATCATCTGGGATTTGGAGGCTTGACCAATCTTTCCTATATAAAGAAGAATCAACCCCTACACATTCGATTACATCAATACAAGACTTCTTCCCTTGATGAGAAGCAGCGCAAAAAATCTTTAATGGTTCATCCAAGATTATTGCGAAAAGCCCAAATTCATTAAGATATAAGTCATAACCAATAGAGTATTGTTGATTCAACCTTAGGCAGTGATGTCCACGTAAAAATGCATATTTATATTCACATATTTATTCTTGTTTAGTAGAATAAGTGAACATTTTTGGGTATTTTATATGATCAAACCATGTTTTAAATATTTTCAAAATCATCACTCATTTTGGGAAAAAGTGGTCATTCGTGCATGTTTTAATTGGTGAATTCTTTTACTTGTTCCTTGTGATTATCTCTTGTAGGAATTTAGGAGCTAAAATGATATACACACATGAAAAGATGAAGGGAAGCATGCATATACAAAAGGAGGCAAAGAATTAATTCCTTTTATGGATATTGGAGACCTACTTGCTCTTAAGTTTCATATTAAAGACTAATTGAATGAGACAAAAGGACTCATGCATTCTACATGACTTATGAGTGGCTAATGGCAATTAGAAGCTTCATGAATGGGCATTTTGGAGAATTCCCAAGGAAAGTGATTAGGGTTTTAGGGTTTTAGATCATGTATATATACCCCTTTGTTTCATGTATTTTGGCATCTCCTTTTTAGCATATGAAAGTGTAAGTGGTCAAATAAATAAAAATGGCTTCCAAGCCTCTTTCTTTTAAGTCTATGTCTCTTTAATTTCTATACTCTTTACTTTATGTTCATAGGTTAGATTTATTTACATGCTCTCTACTTTATTTTCATAGTTTAGATTTATTTACATGAATTTAGCTTAGTTCTTTTCTTGTTCTATTTAGATTTTCTTTCATTTTGCTTTCTTTTCCAATGTTGAAACTTACATGTGTTAATATGATAACACATATTAGTAGCTAAGCCCCTACAATTTAGGGGTAATGAAGCTCTCTAATTTTATGTAAGTTCAACATTTATATGATTTGTGATCTCTCATTTTGTGCTTCATGATAGTGGATTTTGATGTAAGTTTATACATGTGGGTTTGATAACTTATGTTGCAGTTACAAACGAGCTATTCTTATTCAATATAAACACAAGTTACATGAATATTTGCTAAGTGGTTTTTGATTATGAAATATAAGCAAGAGCAAAATTTGATGATCTATGTCACTATTACAGTAGTGAACGGATCATACTTAAAATAGATTTTGCTTCGTTTTCATTTTCATGAGAATAATGAGTGGTTTAATTGTTGTGTTGTAGTTTGATAGTTTATGCTATGTTAACTAATAACATAAATAAAATACACTTATGATAAATGCAACATTTATGTCATTTAATATTAAAAATAGAGATCATAGATTGTATGTTTGTTAATTTACATAAATATGAGAGGGGATTTACCTCTAAATTGCTCTCTAATCTCATATTTAGCCCTTAACTTAGTTTCTAGTTTTTGTTAGTAAACAATCCTAAGTTTGGTTTAATTTGATTGAGTAAGATTGAAGTTGCTTCTTTCTCCACGGATCGACCCGTACTAACAATTGTACGCACTACAACAAAATAATCATATTACAACTGTTCATTCGCAACTCGCATAAAATAGCAGTTGTGGTAGATACTTTGTAACAAAATAAACATATTAAAATACGTTTTTAACAACTGTATTTATGTAGCAGTTGTAATATAAATCTATAATAACTGCCACTTCGTACACAATTGTAAATATCCATTTATAATCACTGTTTTTTGGAGTTGTAATACTTAGGTTAGTATTCCTTGGTTTTCTAACTTAAAAAATTAGAAGTAGGCTCCAAAACTTTTTCAGGACGCACTTTCACGAAATTCTTAATATCAACCCTCATCAAATCGCTCCATGTTTCGTCCACGATTTAAACAAATCACCTTCCATCGACGTTATCCACCGATCTCCTTCATCCACCGATCTCCTTCATCGGCGTTATCCACCAATTTCCTATATCCACCGATCTCCTTTATCCACCGATCTCCTTCAATGATCGTTCCTTTCACGAAACCCTAATTGAATCGCTTGATTGCCACCAGATCTCCTTCAACGACCGTCGCTTTCGCGAAGCCCTAATTGAATCACTTGATTGCCATCAGATCTCCTTTAACAACCAGTTGCTGCGATTGGAAACCTAAACAAGGACACATTTTGGTTTCGTTGTGAGGAACTGCCGTAATTTTGAAGCTCGTTTCTGGGTAAGTATTTTAAATAGCATCTACTATTTTAATTTTTAAAAATCCGTCGGTTGTGTTGTTGATTAGCAGTTATATTTATCGATTCTATGTTAGTGCTTCCCTTATTTTCCAGTTCCTGTTTATACCCTCAGTAATCCATTTTGGTTAGAGTTTCACCGTAGATGATCGGATTTTCCCTTGGAACCTCTGTTGTCAATAAAGTGTTTGTTTTATTGTCTTCTTGTAAAACACAGCTGTTGGATGGATTGATTCGTGCACTAACATTCTAAGCTAGTAATTATTCTTTTTGCCGTGTCTTTTGGATCATTGGCCTCTTAATAACTATTTACTTGCTGCTATGTTTTTAAATTGTGTTTTCAGGTATTCAGGTACATGTCTTTCAGATCATTGGCCTTTTAATGTCTTTTGGATCATTTGCCTTGGAAAAGGCTGCTAGGGTAAGGTTTTGTTATAAAAAGCTTTAGTAAACATATATTTCGTTCCCTTTCGCCTTTCAGTCGGTCATAAAACAGGAGGATGGTCGTACTGGCAACATAGAAAATATTTAAATTCTAGTCATGGTACTAGACAGAAGTAAAACGATAAGGCGAGGAGTTATTATTGAGATAGGTACCACCATGCTTTTTAAAGGTAGATAACCATTTGTTCAGCGCTTGCTCCATATGTACTGTCCTTTTGTTCTTCCTTTATATAATTGTGTATTTTTATGTGCCTGGCACTTATATTCCTTCCAAACTTCCACCAGCACCTCTTGAGATATCGGCATATGTGGTATCTGTCAAAGTTCTAATACCTGCTCAATAAATCATTCTTTTAGCTTCAGCATGCCATTTTTCAAATCTTGAAATCTTCTCCTTTTTTCTTCAGGGATCAGTTGAATTGTCGTCATTCGAAGTTCGTCTTCGACAATATGCTATAACACAATTGACTAAGGTGATTGACTCTAGCTGCTCATGCAAACATTCTTTAAGAATTTGGATTTCAAAAAAATTGTTACATTCTTTGCATGATATCAGCAATTATATGCATATATAATTTTACTAGCTGGGTCTTGTAAAATATCCAAGTCCTTTTTTAACCCGTAGATGATTTTTTCATTTTCCATTTTACTTTAGCTTTCTATTTCATTTTTTTGGTATTGACCGATTAGTATTTTTCGTTTTGATGTTGTTTCCAACTCTAAACTTCATCTCACATAAATAATCAATCAGTTGTCTGTTCTAGGTTGGTACATGGATGCAATCAAAGGCTTTCCTTTGGCAACAAAAGCATGAGACTGACCTTTGATATTGTTGTCTATCTATCATTGGATTTACTTTATATTGGCCATTGCTGTTGTCAAAAGCATGAGACTCGCGCCTTTTCTATTATTGTCTCCCAATCATTGGGTCTACATATATATGCACATACATTTTCCCTTTCATACTCAAAAAGGCATATTTTTGTATTGTTGTTTAGAATAAGATTAGTTTACAATGTGTAGTTTTTCAAGGAAGCTTATTTGTAAAATGGGATGTTCTAAATGCAATATAATATTCATGTACTATATAACAAAGTTCATTATTCCATTTTCACCAACACCCATAAGCAAAAGCGTTAACTTCTTTTTAATTTTTATTTATTTTTTGGATGAAAATGTAATGCATGACTTCTGTACTATGTTCATGGTGTTGAAGTTATGGAATTCAATCATATGACATATTTTATTCTAGTTATTATTAATTGAGTGGTATGCACAGTTGTTATTAAAGATTTTTGCAATGGATAACGTATAAATAATCATGTGCAATTGTTTTTTTATTTGTTCCATGCTCTGAAGCTAGAAGAAAATTCAAAATGGGATGTGATTGGTCATGTATTTCCCTATTCTTTTTAATTATTCATTTTTTGAATTTAGAAACAAGCAAGAAACATATTTGTAGTGTGATGCAGCCAGAAGATTGTGCATGATTTTTGATCTCAAATTGCTCATTCTGTTACATAGGTAATTAGAAACTAAATGGAGGACAACTAGCGGGCATGAGCCGAGATGTAAATCTGAAGCTGCTCTAAAAGCAGAAAATATTTTAGTTGATTGGGCTGACCTAGTAATACAACACAGGTATTTCTTAATTTTTTTTGACTTTTTGTTATCTTCAAATTTTTGACAGTTTTGTTCACGTGGTAATATGCCACAGGTATTTCAAATGTTACCAGAACAGAACTAAAATCTATATTGTAAACTTGATTAGTCTATTTGATACAACCAGAGCAGGTCTTAGCCCAGTTTAGGTTTTTTATTTGATGTGCAACTCTTTCCATTTAGATAGTGGTAAATTCTATTTGATGGGCGTTTAATTGAAAGAATATATTTTTATTTGAGTGCTTATTATTATAGTAAAAGCTCTGTTCTATACTATTATAAAGATTCAATGTTTTCAGGAATAACAGAGTTGATAAGGATTTTCACATTGCAAAACAATCACTTCAAGGAAACAAAGATACATACAAGCTTGCTAGGTTCAAGATACCCTAAAAATGGAAGAAGCAAGGAAACTCTTAGATTACTTTTTTCTCGATCTAGGCCCACATGGCTTGAATAAGCTTCAAGATATTTCCAGATCTTAGATATGTGCTTCTCTTTCTCTTTATTCATCTCTTCGGTGTTGAAACAACAACTACGGAATAGTTTGTGATTGTCTTTGAAATCATGTTTCCTAGAGTCATGAATCTCTCTTCTTTCTGTCTTGTTCTACGTAGATAAGTGATAAATCTTGCTATTAAGCTTGTTTACATAGTGATTAGCAATTATTTTTGGTCTCTGAGTATATCTTCATTTTGAACAACATCAGATCTTCATCAGGAACGCTGTTAAACTAGAAAGAGCTTTCCCGCTCAAGTCAGGATAAAGAGGAAGCCTCCAAGTAGGGAGTTTGGTGGATGTCTTGAGCTGTCATTGACTAGATATTCTCTCTGATTTGATAGGCGTGGCTGCTTTTACCTTGGGAAATTTCAAAAGGAAATTTTCTACTTTGTACGTATGATTCAGTTCTCTCTTCATAGTTATCCATTTCATATATGTTTTGATTTTTTTTCTTTGAAAATTCTGGTTGTTGAATTTTTTTAAGAGATTTTAGAAGCAGAATATTGCATTTTGTTTCCATATTTTTCCACACTTAAATACAATCAATTTCTTTTCCATTAAAAATAGATATATACAAGCTTTTGCTTCGCACTCCACTGTAGCTGTTATTTAGGAACAAAAGTAAAAATTTGGAGCCCTTTTTTAGCGGGAAAACTCTTACTAAAATCATGCTTTAAAGATGATCATATTTTTAGTTTCAGTAAAAATAATAATTTGTTTTTGTCGGAGGTTAAATCTGAATTTTAGTTTCAAGTTCGTACGAACAAAATAAGTTCTCTTGAATCTTTTCATGAAACTGCAAATATTTGCATTGAAATACAAAACAATTTGTTGATTTTACATAATTAGCGCATCATATTACTAAAGATGGAGACATGCTTTCTTCTCCTTAATTGAATACTAATAGTGAACTTGAAAATTGATTTTATCAATGCCATGATAATTGGTTATTTGATTATGGATACACATCTATTTTTCATGAGTTTTGCTCTTAGTTTATCTTTGTTTTGAGAATATTTTCATTTGTTTGTAGATGACTGTGCGTCCACTAGCATAAGAATACACTGCAGGTAGTTAGTATAATAGTATTATTTTGAAAGATCATTGAAGATACTCATAAATCAACCATATTGTTTTATTTCGGACCAATGTATCAGTGAAAACTAAGTTTGCATGTTACTTTTACTACAAACGAAACGTGGGCATGTTAAAAATGGGCTTACTTGTTCATGTAATCTAGAAATATTAATTATATTCATATAAACTCCAAATGTAGCATCAAAATTATCTGGATTACTTCTGGGTGCGGATGGTTACTAGTTAGAACCTAGATGAACATGATCCACTATGAGTGTATGGAATCAAGCACCAGTTGTGACTATAGGAATTACTTATAGGTGTGGATGATTACTACTAAGAAAGTGTTTTAGATTACTTTTTAGCATTTTTTTTGAGACGTGGTTTGTTTACTTTTAAATTGTTTTCAGTTTAGGATTTGTTGATACCATTTATTGATTACTTCTAAGCAAATATTAGGTTGTTTCCATTTATTGATTTGTGCATGCTATTTGATAACTATATGTGCATTTAATTGTTTGTTATTCTTTTGCAGTCATATCGGAGTAGCAATAATGTCCCAACTGGTGGTAATACACAAGTCGAGAATCATTATAGAAAGTGCAAACTATTGGGTTGGCAAAAAAATGTTGTTTCAGAAGCAAAAATTGCATCGACTGACCCTGCTGTTTTAGTGCACCATGTACCATTAGGAACAAATGCTTGGAAGGTTTGGGTTGATACGGTAGTGGATCTCCAAGCTATTTTATACAGGCCTACTTCCGATATCTATACTATTGGGCAAGCGTTGGGACGACTGTTGCATGGCATAAAGAGTTCATCTCTTTTGATTAGTACGTATATGTACTTATATTGATATATGTTTTGGATTTGGCTATGTTATGTAATGAAGTTATAAATTCAAAAATGGTGTAACTTGAATTGTTTTCGCTATTATAACTGTGAATGGTTCGTGTTGTTTCAAGTAACTTAAAATTGCTGTAGTTATTATTGATGAAATATTTGTTTTAATTGTAATGCGTTAAAATTTTATGGTTAATGTCTGCTATAAAAGCATTGAGTGCAATTTTCAGTTGTAGTAGATTGTATTAAAACTCCTATAAACAGTTGTAAATTGCTAGCGCAACTGATGAAAACAGTTATAAGTGAGTCTTTTGCAACAGCTAACAGCTGTTGTGAAGGGAACTTATAACAACAGTTAGAGCTGTTGCAATAAACCTAACCACAATTAGTGAAAACGATTTTTACAATAGTTTAAAGCGGTTGCGAAAAGAATTTTTACGACTGCAATTGCTAGTTGTCAATAAGTCTGTTACAACTGTCAATGATTGTTGTAATAAATGATTTTTACAACTGTCTGAAACAGTTGTAAAATAGACCTGCTATTACAACTCCGGATATTAAGACTGCTGGACGCGAGTTGTAATAGATGTATTACAACTGTTTTTGGCAGTTGCAAAAGGGTATTTCTGTTGTAGTGACACCGTGCGCTTATGGTCTTATTACAATATTTCATGCGATGATTTTCTAATTTGATAGAAAAATCGTTTGCGCACAGGCAGATATCCCAAATTCTATGAGGAAGCTCACCAATCTTTTTTTCTCAAACTTTGAAAGAAAAGTTGCTAATAGGCTATTTTGAAGGAAAATGATAGTTTCACCCATCTTTTTGTTGATAGATTCGATTAACATCATTATGGTGCTTAACTCCATTGATTCCAAGGCATTGATTGAATTCTCCAATTCGAAAATTAGCCATGAAGATAATTCATAATCTTCAGTCTGAAGGCTGTTATCAATGTTTTCAGAAGCAGTTTTTGAATTTAAGAAATGGTTTCTTGAATTATGGGGTAATATTTGTGGATGTTCTTGAGGGTATAGAGAAAGATTCATGAAGCCTTGGACATTTTTTGGTGTGACTTCGGTGGTTCTTGATGAAAAATGGGATGTTTTTAGAACACTTGCAGGTAATCTTGAGGGTGCAGGCTGACGTAGTTCTTTCCGCCATTCTTGAGTGCAGCTGGCTTTAGGAGTAATTTGTTGTGGTGCTGATTAATGTGATTTAGGTGGATGTTGAAATCTTGGACTAGCCTTTGTTGATTCATTATTGAAGTTGTTCTTAAGATTGAGTTCGAGCTAGTTATCAATTGTTACCCTAGCTGTTTGCTACGATACCACTTTGGTATGATCTAAATCTGAATTGGACATTTTGACAAATGTTTGACGAAATGCTTCTCAGTGAAGGTTTTAATGAAAAGATAAAAACAGATGAAGGTGAATGCAGATTGTAGAATGGAAGAAGGGGATACAGATCAGATTGGGAAGAAGAAAGGTGATACAGTAGAAATTGAGATAAAAATTGTAACACCCCACCTCCGCCAGGGTGGCTCTTGCAAGCACTCTGACTTTGGAGGGGCGTTTGAATCAGGTAAACATGCATAATGATATATCAAGGCAGAACAAGAACATATGTATATATGTAAATAGAGTAAATAAGATAAGTAAAACAGCGGAAGATTTCAAACTATTTCAAAACAAGTCTGGTACAACATAACTTTCCAAATAAACAAGTCTAGATAAAAACAACATCAACTGAAAAACTGAAATACATAAGTACTATCCCCAAAATAAGTGATAATCATAGCTAGCTTCATGTCAAGACCGTACATGAGCTAAAATCCCACAAGCAAGCAATCAGAAATCCAAGCTAAGCTCCAATATTCCCACCTTGAGAACCTGGGGGGGGGGGAGGGGGGGGGGAGGGGGGGAACGGAAGAAAAGAGGCGAAAGAAAAACAGGTTAGTCAAAAAGACTGAGTAAGCCCTACTACAATCAATGTAAACTGATAAAGTTAACTGGCATGAGAAGCAGGGATGAACATAAGGATAACATACTAGCATGATGATTAACTAACAAGGTAGATAAAGGTGTCATCGCATAATCAGGTTTAAGGTTTTTAAACCACATGTGTACTAGCAAACTAACATGACTTGAATAAACAAGTATTGATCCCTTGGCCCAAGCTTTGGCCCAATAACATGAAATGACCCTAATACGAGGTCCAACCAAACGGTCTAATCGATCGGCTCCCTAAGCCTAACTCGTCACGTGTTGGTGTCAATACGGCCCAAACATAATTGTAGTCAGACTGTGCAGGGTCTCCCGTCGGGTGTATCAAGCCCTAGGGTGTCAACCCCTGGACACCATAAACATAAGTGCACAGTCTCGATCTGCTGGTACCCGTGCATGTTTTCGCCGGCTTCGGACTATGTGCACGACCATAGTCCGCCCGGAACTACACCGGCGTACCACTCTGCCGTCGTTTTTGGTCACTTACCTCAAGTCCAGTAATTGTGCCCCTACCCTAGCCTAGTCCCTAGGGTCTTAATGATACAAACTTGGGATTACTGCTGGAGTGGACCCTCATTGCTAGGATTTTCTAGTGGGTTAAGTACGGTTTAACCCTTTTACTAATCATGGATTAACTTGGTTAAGTGTAACGATGAGTTCACGACTTAACCCCGATTAATCTACCAAGCCCAAATTGGTTAAGCATTAAGTGGACCATGACTTAACCCTAATCATGAGGCATTAATTAATTTAATGTGCCTTAACCTCTCACATTAGACCTTGTTGTGGTTACTAGTTAAGCCGGGCGGGTCCGGGTAGCTTTACACCACAACTTGGTCTAACCTCGGGCTCAAGGTACAACATGACCAACTTCTCACATTGGGTCCTATTGTTTGTAGAAACTAGTTAAGCCGGTCGGTTCCGGGTAGTTTTACGCTACAAACTCAACCCAACCTCGAGTTGGTCACACTTATATTTTCTAAGTGTCATGTCCATCATGTTTCCAAAACATATTACAAGTTTTCAAGAATTTGGGTAGACCTAACTTAATAGGTAAATTCCCAATGAGTAGACCTAACTTAATAGGTAAATTCCCAATCTTATGTTTTTATGTCTTTTAAGTTTACCCACCCCAAACGCAATCCCATCGCTTACATATCGCAATAGCGCATAAAGGATAGAAAGAGGGAACTTGGCATAATCATGACATAAAGGTGTTGAAGCCACAAGTTTAACATGGTGGCATATGAAATGTACATATGTTCATATACTTGCATATTACATTTTTAGGCCTCAAAAACATACATAAAACCAAACTTAGCATATAAGTGATACATGGTGATAAATGACATGTAGAAGTTGCCATAAGTTCGCATTTAGCCTCACATGCAAGTTATCATAAGGGATATGATAACTTACATGTTGCCAAAATGCAACCTTTAGCCTAAAGCTTGAAGCTTTAAGCTCATAAACCCAAGATAAGCTTGCATAACATGATAACATGAGCAAAATGATCAACCCAAACTTGCATAACATAACTTGCATATCATATGGCAAACTTGCATATCATAACATAGCAAACTTGCATAACATAACATGATAAACTTGCATATCATAACATGGCAAACTTGCATAACATAACATGATAAACTTGCATATCATAACATGGCAAACTTGCATAGCATAATGATCAACCAAACTTGCATCATTCATTTAACTTTAGAGTTTAAATATGAAAGTAGAAAAGGGCTTACAATGCTTATGAAGACTCAAATGAGTATAAGCAAATATAAGATTGAGACAAAGCCGTTATGCAATCAAATAAACCTAAAATGCAAGCTCCAATAGAAAAACCCTTGAGCAAAAATGATCAAAACCCTTGCTTTATGATGTAAATATGGAAACTTGACTTGAATGCAAGCTAATGACACTCATACAAGCTTGAAAACACTTGTATGCATGGAAAATCTCTCATAGAAATAACTTAGGAATTTTATGAAGAGAGTGGAGGCCATGAGAGGAATGATTTTGCCATAGTTTAGTTGTATGAGTGAATAATGTTGATTTAGGCTTAGGTTAGGGTCTTATTTATAGAGATTAGGATTAGTTCTAGCCTTAGGATTAAACCCTAGTTCCAATCTCAGCCCTCAAAACCGAATCTGGCCCCCAAACTCAACACAACTCCAAAATGGTGCACCAGGCAAAACTGCCTGGCTGAACCAAGTCGATAGCCAAGTCGACAGGGATGTCGACTTGGGTCCAACCAAGTTGACTCCCAAGTCGACAGGGCTGTCGACTTGGGTGCTCTGGCGGGAATTTTCCCGCCTGGCCCAATCTGACCCTAATTTCCAAATTCAAACTTGAATTTGAAATCTGATTTTACTTTGAATTTTTCTGAAAACTTCGTTGGGCCTTAATCGGGTCATACGGACTCCGATTTTCGAAAACTCGGACTCCATTTCGCGTATTTTTCCGAGACGAACGCAATGGCATAGCCCGTTTCCCTTGATTAAGATTTATAAATTAAATTCTGCCTCGATTTACGTTATAACAGGTTATTGAAAATACGGGTTGTTACAGAAATAATGAATATTAGACGAAATTAGGGATTCAGAGATAGAAGAAGTTTTGGGGGAAAATTAGAGAGAATAGAGAAATAAGGGTTTTGGCAGAGAAAGATTTGCATTAATAATTCGATGATCTTTACATCCTTCATGCATGTTGCTTATATAGTGGCAACCAGGTTCCAATGGTCAAAATAATTGACACAGAATTGCAACACACCATTTAATTGAAGCCTTCATAATTTACACATAATCAAACGTGCACACATGCACATGTGCACATGCACACGCATGATCTTCATTGAATCATGTACTAATCCATTTCCACCTGCGCATATGGTGTTCCAGCTGCTAACCCCGTGCTCAGACGCCGCTCCGATGAACTGGTGGATGTTGACGAGGCTTTTAGGGTTTGCTGCTCTGTATTCTTCATTGAAATTAGGGAAATTTGCCCGCAGATGTTACAACTCCCTCCCCCTTGAAAAAGTGATCTTGTCTCAAGATCTAGGGTAGGAAATCTGCGAATAAGACTCCATTAATCCTACCATGTGGCTTCATCCTCAGCTCTGCCCTTCCATTTGATTAAAACTTGCACAATCGGTTTCCCTTCACGTGGTATAATTTTTCAATCCAAAATTTTGTCAGGTTGAAGGACTTCCTCTTCCTCAAAGCTGGGCACATTTTCTTGGATAACAATATGATTTCCAAGTTTTTTCTTTAATTGTGAAACATGAAAAACCGGACGTATTTTAATGTGCTCTGGAAACTTCAGTTTGTAAGCTACAACACCAACTTTTTCTGCTATTTGATAAGGACCGTAATATTTTGGTGATAGTTTATGTGTCCTGTGACTTTTGGTTGTGATTTGTTTATATGGCTGTAGCTTCAAATAAACCCAGTCGTGCACTTCAAAGCTCCATTCTGTTCTTTTCAGATCTGCATACTTTTTTATTCGTTCTTGAGATGCTTTTAGGTTATCTTTAAGGAACTCCAATATAATGTCCCTGCTAAAAAGTATTTCTTCCACTGCTTCAACCTTTGCAGTGATATGCACATATGTTAAAAGGTTTGGCGGTTCCCTTCCATAAATAACCTTAAAAGGGGTGGTGTTAGTCGAGACCTTCGCTGAGGTATTATACCAAAATTCTTCCAATGAAAGCCAATCAACCCATTCGTGTGGTTTGTGACTTATAAACACCTCAAATAACATTCAAGGATTTTCTTGATTACTTCGGTCTGGCCATCACTTTGAGGATGGTAGGAGGAGCTCAATTTTAGACTACAACCTTGTAACTTAAATAATTCTTGTTAGAATAAACTTGTAAACATGGTGTCCCGATCACTAACTATAGTCTTTGGCAATCCATGCAATTTGAACACACCATTAAAAAACCTCAGCCACTTCTTTTGTTGTATATGGGTGCTTCAGTTCAAAGAAGTGCGAATATTTACTAAGTCAATCAACTACAACGAATATAACAGTACACCGGTGGCTCTTTGGCAAATAGGTGATAAAATCCACTGATAGATCTTCCCAAATTCTTTCAGGAATAGGAAGGGGATTCAAAAGGCCAGGCATTTGTACATTTTCATTTTTACTTCTTTGACAATTGTCACATTCCCTGAAATACTTTTCCATGGTACTTTTCCTGTGTTTCCAGTGAAATACATGTTTAACCTCTTTTATTGTGCCCTTGATTCCTGCAAGTCCACCTAAGTATGTAGAATGATGTTCACCAATAATGATTTGCAGCAGATATTCTAGGTGGTGATCAATGAGAATTTTGCCCTTGTAAAAGATTAATTCATCAACCAATTTGTATTTGTTCTCACTGACCCCTTTGTTGAGTATCTTCTCTTTCAATTTCTTGTACCAGTCTGAGCTCAACAAATGCTTTTTTAATTCATTGAACCAGGGAGTCTGAACACTAGAAATGGCCTGTAGCTGAGACTGATCAGTGCATGTTACATTTCTTCTTGATAAGGCATCTTCCACCACGTTTTCCTTGCCTTTCTTGTATTCCACAACATAATCAAACCCATGTAGCTTTGCCAACCATTTGTTCTGAACTCCTGTATGCAACTTTTGAGTCAACAAAAGTTTAAGACTTTGATGATCTATCCTGATTATGAATTGTCTTCCCAGCAGATACTGTGCCCATTTTTTGGTGGCGATAATGATTGCCATTAACTTTTTTTCATAGGTAGATTATGCAAGATTTTTTCCATGTAATGCTTTGCTCAAATAAGCAATTGGTTTCCCTTATTGAATCAGCACAGCTCCCACCCCAATTCCACTTGCATCACATTCCAGGAGAAAAGGTCATGTAAAATCTGGCATAGCAAGAACTGGGGGTTGTGTTAGACATTTTTTTAATTGCTCAAAGGCCTATGTAGCTTTCTCTGTCCAAATCAAGGCATTCTTCTATAACAGTTCGGTGAGGGGTTGAGCAATCAGCCCATAATTTCTTATAAATTTTCTATAATATCCAAATAATCCTAAAAAAAACCTCAATGACTTCAGGTTTGTGGGTAAAGGCCGATCACTAGTTTCCATAATTTTATTTGGATCAACTGATAAACCTTAATAAGAGATGATGTGCCCAAGATATTCAATGTTCTGTTGCGCAAAAGCTGCATTTAGAAGGCTTGATCACCAATTGGTTGTCTTTTAATACCTGAAATGTAACCCTAATATGTTCTATATGCTCAGACCATGTTTGGCTATAAATTAGTATATCATCAAAGAAAACCAGTATAAACTTTCTCAAAAATGGTCTGAATATATCATTCATAAGTGATTGAAAGGTTGAAGGTGCATTAAATAAGCCAAAAGGCATGACAGTAAATTCATAATGCCCTTCATGTGTCTTAACTGCTGTTTTATGAATGTCATTGTCATTCATCCTAATTTGTTGATAACCCGATTTCAAATCAATTTTAGAAAAGTACTTTGAACCGAACAACTCATCAAACAAATCATCAATTAAAGGAATGCGATACTTATCTTTAATTGTCAGTGCATTAAGACTCCTGTAATCGATGCATAGCCTCCAGGATCTATCCCTTTTTCTAACCATAACCATCGGAAAGGAATAAGGATTAGTGTTGTATCTTATGATTCCTGATTCAGGCATCTCCTTTATGATCTTCTATAGTTCATTTTTAATGTGAAAAGAGTGTCGGTAAGGCTTCAGGCAAACTGGTTTTGCTTCGGGTATAAAGGGTATGCGATGATCATGTTTCCTTGGAGGGGGTAGGGTTTCATTACTGTTTGTAATTTCAGGAAACAATTTCAAGATTTTTTTTCACTTCTGGTTGAATTTGAACTTCTTCTTTGTTTGCTTCAGAAACTGAAACTTCATGAGTACACAACATTATAGTAATCTACCTTTGCATGTGCTCTTTATTCAACCACTTCTTATCAACCAATTTAACATCTTGCTACTAGATTCCCTTCCATGTATACATTTTATTACCATAAGAGAATATAACTAATAGTTCATCCAAATTCAGAGTCGCTTCACCTAAGTCCTTCATCCATTGAGCACCCAATACTACTTGACATCCTTCTAAGGGTATGAGATGTAAATATACTGGCATCTTGCAGCCTTGACAGCTAATATTAACATTATGACAGATCCCCGATCCTTGCAATTTCTCCCCATTGGCTACCATGACATTGTAAACTTTGGATGCATCAATTTTAAGCTTAAGTTTGTGTGCAAGTGGTTCATCAATGAAGCTATGGGTGGAGCACAAATCAATCAAGATTTGAACAGGTTTGCCTTTGACGTTACCTTGGACTTTTATGGTGGATAAGGCAGGTATTCCATACATGGTCTACAGGGTGATGGAGTGTGTTTCTTGGATAGAGGCGTCTTCTTCATCTGTTTCATTACCCAGATCTTCACCGGTGTTTTCCTCAAACAACATCTCTCCTTCTAATATATGTATTCTTGGAGTTTTGCAGTTATGTTCTTTGCTCCATTGTTCACCACAACCATAACATTTATTCTGTCTTCTCATATCCAGAAGTTGTTGTGGTGTTAAGCCTTTACTTTTGGCTAGTCTTTCCAAGTTGGTGATATTTCTTTCAGGATTAGATGGGATTTTAGGATAGGAAAGGGACTAGACGGGGTTACCTTTAGGAAGTACGTGAGTAGTCTTCCCTTTCTTGGTTAAATTCCACACTCATTCAAAAAAATTTGCCAAGGCTACGACCTATTTGAAATTACTAGGTCTAGAAGTGAGAACATCATACCTAATTTCTTCTTTGACCCCCCAAATGAATCGGTCTAGTAAATGTTGTGCAGGTAAGGTTTCAATGATGGCTTGGAGGCTCTCAAACTTGATGAGATAAGCAGATACAGTGGTGATTTGCTTTAATTTGGATAAGGTTTCATAAGGGTTCTCCATGTCTTCGGGATTAAACCTCGTCAAAATCTCTTCCTTGAAGATATACCACATCTCACCATCATAAACATTCCTTTTATACTAACCATACCATTTTAATGCATCCTTCCTGAGATAAAAGGAAGAAATATCCACCCATGAATGCTTTTCAGTTTGGTGAAACATAAAAAATTGCTCCACTTGATTTATCCATTCCAGGACCATGTCATCACCGTTATACGTGGGAAAGTCAAGCTTCATGTTGGGAAAAGGCGAGTTTTTATTCTAAGAAGCAACTTCTTGACTGGACTGGTTAAAGTTTGTGAGGGTGGGTAATGTTTGATTAAGGTTTTGAGGATGGGTTTGGCAGGTGCTGGTATTATTCAGGTTGTATGGTGGGTTACTGGAAGAAGTTGGATCAAGGTTTATAGGTTGTGAATCATGGGAATTGGAAGCATTGAAAGTGGTAACCGGATTGTTTTTTTGTGGAGGTTGAGTCATTGAAGGAATGACCGAAGAACTGGGAGGTCTTCCCTGTGGATTAGCAGCAAGAATACCTTATAAAGGAGAAGGGTTGACTTGATTCATGGAGGGTTTTCTTTTGATTTATTGTACATCAAGAGCGATAGCTTGCAACATGTTGTATATGCCCTCAAATTTTTGCTTACTAACTTGAATATTCTGATCTAACTTGTTGTCAAGCTTTGTTAAGGCTTGAGAGACCTTAAGATTGATTTCTTCTTGTCTATTGCGGGTGACTTCTTGATCTTGAAGAAATGCGAGAAAAACAGGATTTGCATCAGTTGGCTAAGGGTCTGATTCATGCTCAGTCATGTGCTCTGATACCACTTGTAATGGTCCATTTTCTGAAGTTGTCATTGCTGTATGCTTTAAGGTGTTGATATGATAACTAGTGCACTTTGGTTGTAATGAAGACGAAGGAGAAATGAGTTAAGTGTTGAGAAGAAGGGGATAAGGTTATTGACCAGAAGATGACAAGTGGTATGGGAAGGTAATCAGATGGAAAATAAGAGAAATCAAGATGAAACAAGGATTGAGAAATAGAAGAAAAAGGAAGAAATTAGAAAGAACACATAGTACATGAAAAGTAAAGGTAAGTTTGTGTATATATATATATATATATATATATATATATATATATATATATATATATATATATATATGCAAGCGCCCCTGATTTCCACCACACATTTCGTTTATCTCTCCCTCCACTACTTCTCTCTCCTTCCACTAGCATAATTTATAATAAATGAGAGGTGGAGAGAGGGGGAAAATGGGGTGCTCACTATTTGGGGTGCCATTGAACGCTCCTCATACACACACACACACACACACACATATATATATATATAGGTTGGACCCAATGGTCACTAAGACTTAATAAATCTAATTACATCAAATGCCATTATAAATTTGCGGCTGATAATTATAGCACTTTCCTAACATGCACATGCACGCGCTCCATGCATTTATCATTGAATCCCTTCCATTAATACTTTTGTATATTTTTGAGATGTTGCAGCTTCCTTTTCTTCTCACTCTTGGCCATCAAAATGAGGTTGTTACACAAGCGCATGTATAGTAATGGGGAAAGTTGAGCGTAGGAGGGAAAAGAAACGAAGAGTAATAAAATAGAGGCAGAAGGAAAACGAGTTAAAAAGAAAGGGGTTGTTGGGAGAAACCCTAAGTCCCCATTAGCTAGAATGAGAAGTAATTAGATTAAATAGGGGATTACCTTTATGACCACGTGGACTTATTTTTAGGAAGGAGAGAAGTGAAATATTTTTTGTCGCGTTTATATTGTGAGTGAAAACACCTTTGCTTGCACTCGTGAATAAATGCCACTGATTTTTGCAACAAAAAATCAATTTACTTGTAGTGTCTGATGGATCAATCAAAAAAATAACCCACACAGGTTGTGAATCGAGAAAGCTCTAATACCAAGTCAAAATGTTGAAGATGTATTGGAAAGAATAGCAACAACAATAGAGAATTGAAGAAAGTTGAATTATAGAGTTTTATTTATGAATGGAGAATGATACAAAAATTTCGTAAAACATAATAATGCGAGAGAGTGTTTAAGTTTACAAAACCGTATAAATATATAGGCATATTTGGTCATTTGGTCTAAGTGGGCAAATCCCATCTGTACATAAGATAATAATAATCGACCCATTAATAATATAGCCTGTAATATATATTGTCGCGTCCTTTGAGTCTTCAGAATACTTCAGTAGCCAATTTGTTCGTATATTTTAACTGTTTTGTGTGTTAACTTCATTTTGTAAAACGATCGTTTTTCACGATATGTGCGTGTCACTCATACTTTTGTATATACGAAAATTGAAAATTAAAAAATACAAACTGAACACACCCTTAGTTTTTTTTTTCCATCGAAGACTACGACAAGCCGTTCATCTTCGGAAGGTGTAAGGCAACCCAGTCTACGCATTTAATCCCCTTGAACCTCCACTACACCAGGTTATTTTTGCTTAGAGGATAGTTGCTAAAATGAACACGTGACCTTTTACTAGGAAAGGAAATGCCCCTACCAACTAAGCTACTATCGCGGACCACTATGCTCACTTCCAAGGACCGCTAGTGCAATGACATACATCTTGACTTTGGATTTGAAGATCCTATGATGTAATCCTCTGGACATCAATCACCAGCTTTCAATATACAAGTTGTATGTAGACATAAAAGATGGTACCAGAGACCTCAACAATTACACCATCTCAGATTTCCACCTCTAATCTAATCATCTCTAACGTGAAGACAAAAACATCAACTATTAACACTTGATGTGTGTTCAAGTGCCTATTTATTAATTGTTGTTCACAATAACTTTTATAATATACATTGTTCCACCAACATCCCAAGTAATTTTGAAATGGAAATATGCTATTACATGATTAACTAAAACTATTACAAATATAAAACTAATACAAATATAAAACTAATATTTTTAATGAAATTATATTTTCAAATTGGTCGATTTCTCCATCATTGCACAATTGTACTACTGCGTTATATGAATGGAATTATTCATAAGATTACTAATTTTATGAAGTAAAAAAATCATGCTGACATTTAAATAAACCGTGTTATTTCAATACAACACTACGTTGGTATAATCAACGTCAATGGAGAGAAACCACCATTTCTCATCCTTGTTTGGATTCGCACTCCAACTGCAAATTTTGATTAAAATGAAAATAAGAATTTCGATTCCACACATTGCTACATTTTAATAAATTAGTACAAAATTTTAAGCCTAAAACATTTTTCCAATTCCATCCACTATGGGAACATCATCATCAACGACCATCTTTCTCCAACCGCCCACCATTGAAGCCATCTGCTCCGCCACGTCATATAAACCAAGGAGGCCACCTGTATGGATAAAAAGGACCTTTCTACCCTTCCAGCATTCAACATTTTCAGCCATGTTTTTCACAAAAGCATAGGCAGCTTTTACACTGCAAAGCAGGAGAAAATAGTAACCAATGTTACAAAGATGCTTTATGAAGCTACATAGTTCTTATCATTTTTATTTTTTTCGTCTACTAAACTTAAACTGTTAGCTTGTATACTAAGGTAGCGTTTGATTTGTGAACTGAGCAGTTAAAGTTCACGTCTGCGTCTGATGCGTCCACTGTGGGTCCCACACTTTTGCCCCTTCAAGCCGAACGGTTGAAATTGGAGCTTTAGAGTCAAACACGACTGACGCGGCGTCGGACGCCAACAGAAAAATTTACAAATGACTATATTTTGCCAAGTTATAAATCCAACCTCTTCACTTCACCAATCCACACCATTTCCTTCAACAATTCACACCGCAAACTCATCAAGTTTTCAACGACAATGGCTGAAGTAAATCGTCCGAAAGCAACATTTCGCCGTCCTTCAAAAGTATGGTCTTCGTTTGCAACTTCAGAGTTTCTCCGTATAGCTGTTGAGGCTTACCAAGTTGCTGGAAAGAACAAAAAATGGATATACAAGAGGATTACAACTACTCTGAATGAGTCTTTAGCTACTTCACGGACCGAAATCCCAGTCTCTACTGAACAAGTGATGGCTAAGTACGACGCTTATAAAAAGAAATGGACTGTATGGCGCAATTTGAATGACAAAACGGGCACCGGATGGGATCCTAAATACGGAACAGTGAGTGGAAGCGAAAGTTGGTGGGCTGATCGAGTGACGGTAAAACATTGTTAACTCCTTTTTTGTAAATTTACAAGTTCAGTATTGTATTTCATCTACTAGTTTACAACTTAATTCTCTATTTAGGAGTACGGACCTATGGTGTTAAAGTACAAGACGTCCCCAATAGAAAATTTGACTGAACTGGAGCAAATATTCGGCAACAGCGTTGTTACAGGATCTGGCGCTTACATTCCAGGCTCTACTAGTCAAAACGTGCAACCAGAGCCACATTCTCCTCCACCCGAGTCCGTACATCCCACGTTCTTCTTCGACGAAACTCAAGTGCCACTAGAAGACATTCAGACTCAACAAACGATTCCTGAGCCTCCTAACCAACAACAGGGTGCAGGTTCTTCATCTAAACCTCGGTCTGGCAGAAGAGGTAGAACTGAAACTTCTTCGAAGTTAGAAGAAATTATTGATATGATACACTCCAGGCAAATGGCCAAGAAATCTCGTTCTGACTCCGACAATCCGAATTCACATCCTGATACAAATGCTAGTAATTCGCCGTCCTCTAACGCAAGCCCACTATGTATTGAAATTCCGAAGGTTAAGCAAGCAATAAACCATGCAAGAACATTTGATGGTATTGACATGCCCCCACGCAATATCAATTCTCACAAGTAAGGATAATCAAGATACGTTCATGATTCTTCCTTATGACGAAGCAAGAGGCTGGTTGCGTTTTGAAATCGAGGTCCGCAAGCAAGTACTATGATACAGACAGTTTAAGATGACTCCCTCTACGTATCCACCTCAGTATGCACCCCAGTATCCAGCCCAGTATCCACCACAGTAGCTTGTTTTCTATATTTAATAATTATGTAATTTGTATTCCGCAATTTGTATTCCACAATTATGTATTTTTACTTCTGCATTTTGTATTCTGCAATTTGAATCCTGCTATTTGTATTCTGCGTTCTATTATTCTGTTCAACAATAAACACAAACAATTAAAAATAATATATACAAAAACAATAAAATAATAACTCTGCCCCTTCCAAAATGCCCCTTTCGTAAAAAGAACACATTCTCCGTTCCCAATAATTCCCCTTCAAATGCCCCTTACCATTCAAAATCAAACGGACCCTCAGTAAATGCAACCAAAAATATATTTCACCTGGCAGGGTCGTGATACTGTAGCAAATGAGGAATGTGTTTTTTGCTGCGAACGGGGTATTTGACCGTGGTATTCGAACGGGGTAATTAGTTGTTAATTTTTTTTGTTTTAAATTAATTAAACACTAATTTTTAAATTGCGGCTAATTAGTTATTTGTTTGTTTGGTTTGAATTAATTAAACACTAATTTTTAAATGGGGGTAATTAGTTGTTATTTAATTGTTCTTTTATTACCATTTTGTACAAAATAGAAAGTGGGTTCAAAAATAATATATATTGCCATGGCCTTAATATTTTGTCTTGCAACACATTTAGTTAACAAAAAAAGAAGATGCATGGGTGATATATATAGTTAACAGCAAAAAAAAGATGCATGCATGAAAGCAGGACTTGAACCATGGTCAATGCAGAGGAAGGCATGAGCATTTACCAAATAAGCTGGACGTGTTTCATTTACTAAACAAATCATAAATTTTAATAGCTTTGCGTCGGACGCATCCGATGCCAAAGCCTTGATTTCCAGCGTTCGGAAAGCGTTCCTTTTGAATGGAGTAAAATTCGTTGGCTCCGACACATAGGACGCAAACAAAATCCCCAGCGTGCCAAAATTAGACTGCGAACGGGGCCTTAATTTCTACTTCTTGTTTAAAAGAACATGTAGCAATTTTAATAAGAAATGTGCTTTACCTATTTTGTTGACGAAATAAAAATAATCAACCAGATAAAATTGTCTTCATTGAAGTTATTTGGATAAAAAGTACTCGACAAAAGAAATTAAAACCAAAATTTTGCTAAAGATGAACTATTGAAATTATTAGAAATACAAAGTATGTGTAATTATTTATAAACTTTACATTGTTATTATTAATTATTAATTATAACTTATTTACTGATAATTAATTACAATAAATTATTACTTATGGAATATAATTTATAACGTATTTACTAATATTCATTAGATATTAAATGATTTTTTTTCTTTTCCATTTCTTTGATTTTCCATATGATTCGTAAGAATGAACATTAACTATTTTAATCTATTTAAAATAATTTTAGAATTTTTTTAATTATATTACTAAGTATAATTGTAAAATATAAGTGTTAAATGTTACTTCTCAATTATCGATATATTTTATTAATTGTGGATTACAAGATATTTTATGAATTATTGATTATTTATAAATTATCAAACTTTTATTAGTCAGTGTTAATTCGTGATTATTTAAATTTTATTATTAAATTTTATTCTCAAGCATTAATTTTTTAATTAATCTCAATTATATATGATCACTAATAATTATTAGTATTTATTAATGTATAATTATAAAAAAAACTCATTATTTAATATTAAATATTAATTCTTAACCGTTAAATATTATTGTCTTTATATAAATGCTAAATATTAAACATTCACGATCAAATATTGATTTTGGAATATCTAATATTAATTATTAAATATTGATTACATAATATTTACTAATTATAATTTATTTACTACTAATCATTCATTATACTGTATTGTAAATAATGAAATGTGTAAGCTGTTGATTTCATATTGTCATGTGCCTTTGCTCCAATTAAAATAATTTGCAATTGTGTCCATTCTGAAGGAACCAATGCAGCAAACACTATTTGCTTCAGTATATATGCTTCAGTTTTTAAGAAACAAGTGCAAATAAATACTGTTTGCTTCTGTTGTAAGGGAAACATAAGCAAATAACACTACTTGTTTTGGTGTATTTACTTCGGTTGTTAGCATGACAGAAGCAAATGATAGTATTTGCTTCGGTTGTGAAGATAATGGAAGCAAATAATACTATTTGCTTCAGTGTATTTGCTTCGCCAATAAAGGGACTGAAGTAAATGATACTATTTGCTTCGGTTGTCAGCACAACTAAACCAAACGAGGCAAAGCAACAGATCTGTTTTGTACTAGTGTGAATTTTGAAATTAGAATGGATTAGAAAATAGAGATAGAGATTGGGATTATTACAACAATTATAATTTACCTGGAGATTCATTTGTGAAAGGAAAATTTTCAGATTAGAAGAAAGGTTGAAGAGAAAAAAAGAAGAAATGACCTTGGATAAAAATTGAAAATGAAAATACAGAAAAGAAAGATTCGTAAATATTCTTCCGAAGTCCACTCAAATTGTAACGTATTATTTAATAAAGGGACGATGTAACACAGATAGCATTCCCACCGAATCTAAGTCTCAATTTAAACATATGTAGGAAGGATAACAGTGCAAATGTGGTGCTATTTACGAAGTTTTTTCGTAGGAAGCATCAAATTGGAAGCAAACGGAAGCAGATTTACAAGAAATAAAAAATGGAGACCTTTATATAATTTCGAGTAAAGTCATAAAAATGTTCAAATTTCAAAACTCCTAAATTTTCAATACAATATCAAAATTTGACAACTTTTGACCAAAACTAACTTTTCATGAATTTTTATATTTCAATATATTTGATAAATAAAAATACTCAGTAATTCAAATTTAAGTTTCAGGTTTACTTAAATTCAAATAACACAAATTAAGTTTGTTCAACAATTAAATTCTGATTTGACAGTTGTTTAACTTCATTATTCAAACAGTACTTATTTTTGTTTATACACAAAATCAAATTCACTTATTGTTAACTTTTGCGATACTATATGTTATAATTGAAGTGGATGACAATAGCTTCGTGTCGGAGAAGACAGTTCGCAAATCGGAGCTCGTACGAGGAAGTTAGAGACGAAAAGGTGTTAGGCTTCAGTTGAGTTCAACTACAAACGACTGTCACACTCCACGACAAACGTCTGAGGCAATAGATGTCTGTCGCACTCCATGACAGACGTCTGAGTTGTCAGTACTATTATCCCGAGAGTTGCAACAGACGTCTGTCACTTTGGACAGACATCTGTGCTGAAGCACAGTAATTCCAGAACCGGGACTAACGTCTGACACACCCAACGACAGACATCTGAGGCAATTTTTGAGCTGTTCCGAGCTAAAATATTGCAGGTTGATTTGTGAAGGATCCAGGGGAAATTTGGGCAATTGCTACATATTACTCTCTCGCTATATAAGCTACATCAGATCCAAAAGGGCATGTACCTGAAATCAAGAGATTAAGATTTAGGTTCAATATAATTAGGGTTTTGGCAACCTTAATCTTTTTCAATTCTTTTCTCCACAAAATCAAACTTTTCTGGTGAATTTGATCATTGTAATTAATCTCTTGTACTCTTCTATTGATATTAATAAAGGATTCTCTCTCAAAGTGGATGTACACTGAAAAGACGTCAGTGGAACCACAATAAATCCTTGTGTGATTTATTTTATCATTATTGCTCTATTATGTCCATTTTTTTGGTGATTGTGTGGCTTGTGGATTGGGTTGAGAAGTTTTGATATGTCAATTGGTTGTTTTTGCATGTTTACCATGATCTTGTCTTCCGCGACGCTGGGGGTATTGATTTGAGCGGTCTTGACTCGAGTTTCCTCACAACATTTGGTATCAGAGCATTGGTGTTGGTAGATAACTGTAGAAATGCTGGAATCAGATTCAAATAGTGCTTCAAGAGATGATCCAAGTGGTGTAGCTCCTTATGTACATGGGTCGTACGCAGCTGCTGGTTCACAACTAGTTATTGACAAGTGGAATGGCGATATGATTTTGAAAAAATGGCAGTGGAAGATGAAAGCGGTTCTAAGGTGGAATAGGGTACATCGGGTAGTGTTCAATACACATTTATTGCCAGTGGACATCTCAGATGCAGAGAGAGAAGAAATAGATGAGTGTGCATTCACTACACTTCAACTTGCCATAGGGGAGAATGTTATCTCCAAAATTAGTGGTGAGATGACTGCTAAAGGTATTTGGAACAAGTTGGAGGAGTTGTATATGAAGAAGTCACTCACAAATCGACTGATCTTGTTGCAGACTTTCTTTACCTACAATGTGAAAGAAGGTTCTTCGCTAAAGGCACACTTGAATGTGTTTGATGATTTGCTAATGAAGATGAAGTCGGTAGACTTGAAAATTGAGGAGGAGTATTAGGCGATGATATTGTTGTGTTCGTTCCCTGAGCATTATACAGGCTTCTCAAACAGTTTGATCTGTAGCCGGGATACATTGACTCTTGATGATGTCAAGACGGGTTTTCTTAGTGAGGAATTACAAGATCAGATGAAGGATTTGAGTGATGGTAGTAGTGGTGCTAGTAATTGTCAAGGTTTATTTGCGGAGAAGGAGAAGTTTGAGAAGAAGGGAAACCAGGGACGTTCTAAGTCTAGGAATCCCGGTGGGAGAGGAAAGTGGAAGGAAAGAAATGGCAAGTGCTTTATATGTAAGAAACCTGGTCACTGAAAGAATGATTTCCAGACAAGGGGAAGAAGGAAGTAACATCTTCATCAGTTGCGGTGGAAAGATATGTTGGTGAAGGAGACGTAGATATTTTGTCGGCTGTAGCATCAGATGTTTTAGGCAGCGAACGGGTGCTTGATTCAGAGGCTTCATATCACATGATGCCTAATAGGAATTGTTTTTCTTCTTATGTCGATCGAGAAGAAAATTCTATTGCTATGGGAAATGGTGCAATTTGCAAGTCAAAGGGCAATTGATCTGTGCAAATTCGAATGTTTGACGAAGTGGTTCGTACTCTCACTAATGTGCGCTATGTTCTAGGACTACGGAAGTCACTTATCTCTTTGGGATAGCTGGATTCTTTAGGTTGCAAGATTACTAGTGAGAGTGATAGCTTGAGGGTTTCGAAGGGTGCTCTTGTGGTTCTGAAGGGTGCTAGGACTCATGGTATTTATTTGCTTCAAGGAGTGACTGTGGATGGCAAAACTTATGTTGGTGTTGATAGTTCTCGTGGCTTAGGTGCGACACTGTTGTGGCCCTTTAGATTGGGTCATGCCTCGGAAAAGATTCTGGATGTTCTTCGGCAAAGGGAGATGATTGATGGTAAGAGTTTTAACAAGTTGGATTTTTGCGAGGAATGTGTCATAGAAAGCAAACTAGAGTGTCATTAGATGAAGGGAAAATAATTCAAGCGGAATTCTTGTGTACGTGCACACGGATGTTTGGAATGAAGGCCAAGTCGGAGGCATTTGCAAAGTTCAAATAATGGAAGGACCTTGTTGAGAATGAGAGTGGAAAGACTTTGAAGGTTCTTAGGTTCGACAATGGCGGAGAGTATGTTTTCGGAGAGTTTCTAATTTTTTTCAAGCATTATGGTATTCAGAGGCATTTTACTACAGTGGGAGATCTGCAATCTAATGGAGTAGCGGAGAGAACGAACCGAACTCTACTGGAGAAAGCTCGATGCTTGAGATTTACATTAGGTTTGTTTAAGGGATTTTGGGCCGAAGCTTTGTCAACCACGATGCATATTATTAATCAAATTCCATGCTCGACAATAAATAGCAAAATTCCGGAGGAAGTGTGGAAGGGAAAGAGCATTGACTTGAGTTATCTTCGTGTATTTAGCAGTCCTTTTATGTGCATGACTCGGGGAATGCTAAGCTCTCACCTAGAGCTTTCAAGGGGATTTTGCTTAGATATATAGATGGAGTCAAAGGCTATCGAATTTGGAATCCGAAAAAAAAGAAGGCTATGTTTTCTCGTCATGTTACTTTTAATGAGTCGGCTATGTTCAAGGAGAGTGAGAGCTCATCGGATGTTCCGGATTTGGTTCACGGTGAATCAAAAGAGAAGGAAGTTATTCCCACTTTTAGGCCTAGAGAGAGTAGAGTTGTTAGAGGTGCTTGCGAGGTGAATGCAGTTGATGTTACATCACATAGTCCACAGGGTTCCTCTAGTAGTGTTGGTGATGTGCATGAGCCTAGAGTAGATTCAGTTCAAGGTGGACCTAAAGGAAGACCGGGTGATGGTATTGCTACTTGGTTTGGTCGTCGTGCTATAAGGCCACTCGAAAGATATGGCGATTGGAACTATCTTAGATTTTAGGAGAATTTGGATTATTCTCTTCATGTAGTCCAAGATGAACCGATGGACCTCGATGACGTCATGAGTTCGAGTGATAGCTTGAAGTGGATTTGTGCCAAGGAGGAAGAAATGTAATCGTTGATGAAGAACCAGACTTGGAAATTGGTTCCACTTCCTCAAGGAAACCATGCTACTGGGTGCAAATGGATATATAAGGTGAAGGACGATGAAAGATACAAAGCTACGCTAGTGGCTAAGGGGTTTGCACAGAGAAAGGGGAAGGAGTATAATGAGATCTTCGCACCGGTTGTGAGACATACTTCTATCCAGATATTACTTACCATATTTGTTATTCATGACTTAGAGTTGGAGCAACTAGATGTGAAAACCGCCTTCTTGCATGGTGACTTAGATGAAAACATCTACATGGAGAAACCGCAAGGGTTTGTTGTAGATGGTAAGTCAAAATTGGTTTGCAAGTTGAAGAAATCACTATATGGTCTAAAGCAATCACCTAGGCAATAGTACAAAATATTTGATCATTTCATGCTTGAAAGTGGCTTCTGTCGAAGCATCAAAGATGCTTGTGTATATTTCAAGAGGTTAGGAAATGATTGTTGGCTGTATTTACTCTTGTATCGGATGATATTCTCATTGCTTCTAAGGATAAGGCGGAAATCAACAAGTTGAAATTGAAGTTAAAGGCGGAATTCGAGATGAAAAACCTTGGAGATGCAAAAAATATTTTGGGTGTAGAGATTGAAAGGGATCGAAGAATTTTGAGTTGGAACTAACTCAAAAGAAATAAATTAGATAAGTGCTTTGCTGTTTTAGCATGGAGGATGCAAAGGCGTAAGATACACCTTTACCTTTGCATATAAAGCTTTCGAGTAAGGGATCACCTATCGAGGAGAAAGACAAAGCTTATATGGCAAAGGTGTTATATGTCAGTGTGGTTGGTCGCTTGATGTATGCCATGGTGTGTACAAGGCTCGATATTGCAAATGTCGCTACATGGCTAATCCGGGGAAATCGCATTGGAAAACAATGAAGCTTATTTTGAGATACTTGAAAGGTATAACATCTCACGGTCTTGCTTTCAGGGTTAGTGAGAAAAAGAATTGCATGTTGGTTGGTTACTGTGAGTCATACTACGCTGGTGATAGGGATCAAAGGAAATCAACTTCCTGACATGTCTTCATACTTGGTGGTACAACCATAAGTTGGAGATCAAGATTGCAGACCGTAGTTGCTTTATCCATTACAGAGGCGGAGTTGATAGATGCAGTGGAAGTGGAAAAGGAAGCACTCTATTTGAAGAGATTGTTGTGTGACTTGGGATTTGAACATGGCATTGTTGATGTTCAATGTGATAGCCAAAGTGCTATCGATTTGGCGTTTAGCTCACGGACCAAGCATATTGAAGTGAGAGAGTCATTTCTAGTAGCCATGGACGAAGACAAGAAAGTATGCCTTCAGAATGTGCACACAAAGGATAAGGCAGCAGACATGTTCATTAAAGCATTGCCAGTTGTGAAGTTCGATCATTGCTCGAACTTAATTCGCTTGGAGAGGTGCTAGGTGCCAGAGAATGGCACAGTTGAGAGAGAAACTTGGATGTGGAGGAGTATCGGCGAGAGATTGAAGTTCTATCTTCTTGTTATGACACTCTTTTGGTGATACTATACTTGGAGTTGGATGTTTTCAACATTTCATTAGCAGGTGTGGGCTTTGCCTGAACTCATTCGTGGAGTCCAATGAGCGATGGCTATGTCGGAGCTCAATGGGGAAACATTCAAGCTTGCTTGGTTGAAGGTAAAGGATGGTTTGGCACCATCGGTGTAAGAGATGGATATGGATATAGTATCGAGGTGAAGTGTTAAATTTTGTGATACTATATATTATAATTGAAGTGGATGGCAGTAGCTTCGTGTCGGAGAAGACAGTTCGCAGATCGGAGCTCGTACGAGGAAGTTAGAGATGAAAAGGTGCAAGGCTTCAGCTGAGTTCCGTGACAAACATCTGTTGCACTCCACGATAGACGTCTGAGGTAACAGACGTCCGTCGCACTCCATGACAGACATCTGAGTTGTCAGGAAAAATAACCCGAGAGTTGCAACAGACGTCTGTCACTTTGGACAGACGTCTGTGCTGAAGCACAATAATTCCAGAACCGGGACAGACGTCTGTCACACCCCACGATGGACGAATGAGGAGATTTTCGAGCTGTTTCGGATTGAAGTATTGAAGGTTGATTTGTGAAGGATCCAGGGGCAATTTGGACAATTGCTACATATTATTCTCTCCCTGCATAAGCTACATCAGATCCAAAAGGGCATGTACCAGAAATCAAGAGATTAAGATCTAGGTTTATTCTAATTAGGGTTTTGGCAACCCTAATCTTCTTCAATTATTTTCTCCACAAAATCAAATTTTTCTGATGAATTTGATCATTGTAATCAATCTCTGGTACTCTCCTATTGATATCAATAAAGGATTCTCTCTCAAAGTGGACATACACTGACAAGACGTCTATGAAACCACTATAAATCCATGTGTGATTTATTTTATCGTTATTGCTCTATTATTTTCGTTGTTTAGTGATTGTAACTGGCTTGTGGATTGGGTTAAGAAGTTTTGATATATCGATTGTTATTTTTTGCACGTTTACTATGATTTCGTCTTCGTGGCGTTGGGTTTTTTGATTTGAGCAGCCTTGTGTTGAAATTCCTCAAAAATCTAATTTCATTTTAATTAAGAATAAATTGGAAGTTTTTTTTGGCAAAGCGTGAATAAATTGGAAGTTGAAAATTAAAACTTTTAATTTCAATCAAATAATTAAATAAAATATATTAAAATTTCAAGTTGTTACAATTATCGTTTTAGATTCATAAGGGAACATCATCATATTGTACAGGCCATCCTTGGATTTGAGATTTTCAAAAGGTTAAGATTCCTCTAGATATTATGATTTTCAAGTATGTGAGGGTTCATATTTATTCATTGTATTTAAGAAAGCCAGCCCTAAAAGTATTATTTCTCCTTTATGCAGAACCACAAAATTAAATCATATGAATAACAGAATTATCATGGTAACAATATTCTACTGAAACAAAACTTATTGTTGAAAATATTTATTGCTTATCTTTAATAAACTGGCTAGTGCTGTAAAATCTACTTTTGGAAATTAAATGACATAGCCCGACTAATTGAATGACACTATGTGCAGTTAAAGCGCTTAGCAGTTCTATAGCGGCAGAAGTGCAAAAAGATGTAGCGTAGATGAAGCGGGGAAATCGCGGGGATATAGGGGAGACACAAAAAGGTTTATTGGACGTAAAACTAAATATTTGAAAATTAATTCATCATCTTTCTCACGATATATGTGCACAAGAAACTAATATTAATTAATCTTATGCAACAAAATAATGGAATATCATAGTTATGCATGCTAAACCTGATGAGTGTAACCGATTATTACTATATATTTTGCACTTATGCCTTAAATTTACCCCTGTATGCCAATTTACCGAATTTTTCAAAACGAAAATTAGTTAAATTTACCCGTGTTGTTGGCCCGCCCAGTACCACTTGTAGATCTTCCTCCTTGGAGGATGGATAGGGTTGTCATATCTTGTAGACTAGATGTTTTTTGTCTAGCCCCCGTTTCTATATTATTTAGTGTTCTGGCACTTCAAACCAGAATTGGAGTTTTGTGCCTACGCAGAACTCCTCTTTGCTTCTTTTCTTGTTCTAATAAAAGCAGTACGCCCACTATAAAAACGGTTTGCCTTGAAAAAAAAAAAAAAGCTAAATCAAGCTCTATATATTACTGCTGCTAAAGAGGATGCTAAAAAACCTTCATTCAGCAGATGCAGCGGAAAATAACGGGGCTAAAAACTAATTTACTGTTCATCAGCTCTAAATTGAAATAGCGTAGCAGTTGAAGAGCACCATAGGCTATAGCGGAAATATTGCAGGTAATATTATAGAACCTACTTGCTAGCATACATGTGTGTCAAATATGATGTTTATAATTCCACATTTATAGAAGTGTTTGCTACTTAGTCTCAAAATCAGATACAAAAACAAATAAACATAGAATCATCTCTTTTAGTTTGATCTCATATCTTGGTAAAAATAATGTGTTTTTCTAGTAATTGGGTAGCATGTTACATATGTTGCATCTTTCGTTGAGATCAGCTAAATATGATCATGTTATATCGTACAATGAGAACGATAATGATGATGAAGATTGATTGCTTTTAATTTATTTTTTGGGCTTTTGTCCTATCAATTTGCAGGCTCTTGCAAAGGCATTAAAAATTCCTAAACAACTCACGAACCTCCGGGAACAATTGCAATTTTAGGACCTGACAAGAGTGGTTACGTCTCCTTGCAAAACATCAAATCGGTTATTAGCTGCCTGAATTTTTTTTCCAAACGCTTTCAGTATTTTTACAAATTTCTAGGAAACACAGGCCTTAATGAAGTACTCGACCGAAGCGATAAAAGAATCAAAAATTCTTTATTTTGTTAACATGGTAACATCTCAATAATATCTAGTTTATATCTTTTAAATTTGCTTTAGCATCTTAAATGCAGTGACAAAAAAAATGGTTATGATTCATTGACTCATAATCTGCAAGTTAGCTTTCTTTAATATGGTAAGGTAGATTTCAAAGAATATGTTGCTGCATTTATAAGCGTTAGCAGATTGGGAGCATTAGCAGATTGGGAGCAGCATGCTCGTAGAGGTTACAAATTATTTGAAAAAGTTTGAAATCGACCCATCATGATTGAAGCCTTGTTTTAAAAACCGGACCGAACCGGCGGTTCACCGAAAAAACCATGAACCATGAGCCAGTTCGGTCCGGAATCCAGTATAGCCGTTATTTCCATTAAACCGCTTAAGCCGCGGTTCAATCGCACAAAACCCGGTTTTTTTATTTTACAAACCGGAAATTAAACCAAAACTAGAATATTTAATTTTATTCAAATGAGGCGTTAGCCTAGTAGGAGGCAACAGACCACGTGAGCCACGGAAAACCAGCTGTATCAATGTATGCCGAAGGAGCCAATATATTTATAGAGACAAATGTGTTGAATTCTTTCACAGTTTGGAGATGTGGGACATATATTCTTGAATGAACTTCGCTTTTTTGTTCAGAATTGTTCAAATCAATAGCATGTTTAGCTGATGTGTAATGCATGATTCATTGTTTATTTTAGGAGTTTCATAGTATTGGTTCTACTGACTATCAGGCTTTTTATTCTAGTTTCTCATTAATGAGTACGTTTTTTTGTATTAACACACTAATTTTAGTCAATATTTTTATATGCACGGTTTTTACGGTTCGACCGGTCGGACCTTCAAAACCTTCGACCATGGACTATCACGGTTCGATGTGCGGCACGGTCATGAAAACTATGGATTGAAGAGCTTGCATTTTTGTAACGATACTGTATATTAACTTAAACCATAAAAGAATTTTTGTAGAGCAACGACCACGATAACATTCTGTAAATGATATATTACTGATCATAACTTTGTAGTTCTTCTGTAATAGCTTTCATGAGCGCGTGTTCCATTACATGGTACCTGTGTTTTTTGAATTTGATTTATGCAAGTTCGTGCAAAGTAAAATGACTGAAAATGTACGTTAAAAATTTATTAGTGTATGTGTTCTCTTCTATTATTTAAAATTGAAAGAGTAGTTTCTGTTGGAAATGTTTTACAAACATTATGTGAATTATTAAAAATGATTGAATAAGTGTATGAATGGCTCCTATATTTGAGTAGTCCCACATCATGGGATTATAGGGAAGAGGCAAGGATTTATACTTGTTTCTAAGAAGTCATGTTGGGGCCTTGGGCTCCCAATACATGCATTGTTGTGAGGAGGGAGACCATGCATCATGACCACCACACACGCGCGCGCGATCGACCGACCCGGCCCGGTTCGGTTCGGTTCGGTTCGGGCTTGGGCTTGGGCTTTGTGGTGTAGGCACTTATATTTTTGGACCATAAAACTTAGTTGTTTTCGAACCGTTTTTTATGGAAAAATTATTTTGCGCACCGATATTTATTCTGCAACGGAAAATTTTTTGCAACGGTAAAAATAATTAATCCCCCCGAGATTTTAGCAGATCCGATATTTCCTCCCAAAACCTAATTCTCGTTCTATATATACTATTTTATCTGAGACGAGAAAAAAGACCGAATTTTATATTCTCTTCTTCTCAGCCGCCATTAAAACTTCTAACAAATTTCGAGCAGTATTTTTCCCGAAAGTGCAAATCTGCACTGATTTGTTTGTGCAAGCAAATCAGTTACTATTTTAGAGGCTGTTTTATCCTAGAGGCGGCGGCGAAGGAACGAATTGGTTTGCACCTCTGACCAAATCGCCGAATCGTCTTCAAGAAAGCGACCTAGTCCGCGACTCAGCCATTGTTTTCCAACAATTTGAAGACGAACTGAAACAATGGCCTCGAACTCAACCGTGGACGATTCTGCTCCTCCCTCTGCTTTTCACGGCCCTCTGGTGACTGCTGCTCCTTTCAAGTTCGAAGGTTTGCATTTCAAGCGCTGGCGTCAGAAGATGGAGTTCTTCCTCACGATCAGGAAGGTGGTGGCTGCTCTGACTGCTGAAAAACCGCAGCTACCAGAAAAGCCTGACGAGACTGATGCAGCAAAGATGGCATCATGGACTGAACAGTCAAAGCAACTGCAGACCTGGACTGAACAGGATTACTTATGCAAGAATTTTATACTGAATGGACTGAGCGATGATCTGTATGATTATTATAACTCAGATGAAAAGACAGCAAAAGAGATCTGGGAAGCACTGAAGAAGAAATATGATACAGAGGAGGCAGGGGCAAAGAAATATGCTGTGAGCCGCTATTTAAAATACCAGATGACTGATGATAGATCGGTAGAGATGCAGTCTCATGAGCTGCAGAAAATAGCTCATGAGATCATCTCCGAAGGTATGGTCTTGGACGAACAATTTCAAATTGCTGTTATCATTGACAAATTACCCCCAGGCTGGAAAGATTTTAAGAATGTCTTGCGACATAAGACTAAGGAATTTTCCTTAGAAAGCTTGATTACACGCCTCCGTATTGAGGAGGAGGCACGCAAGCAGGACCAGAAAGAAGAGGTGCTGATTGTGAATAACAACAGTACTAAGAAGACCACTCCCGCTGTTCTGAAACCAAATCAGAAATCTTTTAAGAATCAGAACAGGCGCAACAAACAGAATGGGAATCCGCAAGGAAACCCAAAAGGACAGCAGAAACCAGCCCAAAAGAATGACTCTGGACAGTTGTTTCTTTGTTACAACTGTGGAAAACCAGGGCATATGGCACGAAAGTGCCGGAACAGGCCAAGCTCTGCACCGCAGGCTAACCTGACTGAGGAGCCTCTTACGGCTATGGTTACTGAGATTCACCTTGTTGGTGGATCAGAGGGTTGGTGGGTAGACACTGGTGCTTCTCGCCATGTCTGCTATGATCGTGGCATGTTCTCTACATACACGGCTGCTGAAAATCAGAAAGTGCTGTTGGGAGACTCTCACACCACTACAGTTGCGGGGATTGGAAACGTGGAACTTAAGTTCACCTCTGGAAAAACTGTAATTCTGAAAGATGTTATGCACACTCCAGAGATAAGAAAGAATCTGGTCTCTGGCTTCCTCCTTAATAAGGCTGGTTTCACTCAAGTTATTGGGGCTGATTTGTACACTCTTACTTATAAGGGAACTTTTGTGGGAAAGGGTTATGCTTGTGAGGGTATGTTTAAACTGAATGTTGAATCTAATAAAGTGACTACTTCTGCTTACATGTTGTGTGATTTTAATATCTGGCATTCTAGATTATGTCATGTTAATAATCGAATTATTCGTAATATGAGCACCCTAGATATGATACCTAAAATGACAGAATCTGAATCTGATAAATGTGAATTCTGTACACAAGCTAAAATCACAAAGAAACCTCACAAATCTGTTGATAGAGTTTCTGAACCATTAGACTTGATTCATTCTGACATATGTGAACTTGATGGCACTTTAACTAGACAGGGACATCGTTATTTTATCACTTTTATTGATGACTGCTCTGATTTCACATATGTATATCTTATGAAAAATAAAAGTGATGCTTTTGACATGTTTAAAACATTCAAAACTGAGATTGAGAATCAAGCAAATAGAAAAATTAAGAGACTTCGTAGTGATAGAGGAACAGAATATGAATCTAATTCTATTCTGGATTTCTATAAACAACATGGTATAGTACATGAGAGAACTGCACCCTACTCACCTGAAATGAACGGTAAAGCAGAAAGGAAAAATAGGACCTTTACCGAGCTAGTAGTTGCCATATTATTAAATTCTGGTGCAGCAAAACATTCGTGGGGGGATATTTTATTGACTGTATGCTACGTTCTGAATAGAATCCCTAAATCTAAGAATAAAATTTCACCTTATGAAATTTTAAAGAATCATAAACCCAATGTCTCATACTTTAGAACTTGGGGTTGTTTAGCATATGTTCGCATTCCAGACCCTAAGAGAATAAAATTGGCAAGTAGAGCATATGAATGTGCATTTATAGGCTATGCTATTAATAGCAAAGCATATAGATTTTATGACCTTAATGCACATAATATAATTGAATCAAATGATGCCGACTTTTATGAAACTAAATTTCCTTTCAAATTAAGGAATAGTGGGGGCACTTCAAATATGCCTATTAGAACAGAACTTAATGAAAATTCTGAAGCTGAACCTAGAAGAAGTAAAAGAGCAAGAACCATAAAAGACTTTGGTTCAGATTTTTGTGCTTTTACTATTGAGGAGGATCCTATAAACCTCCAAGAAGCCTTATCTTCTTTAGATGCCGATTTCTGGCAAGAGGCTATAAACGATGAGATGGATTCTTTAGAATCCAATAAGACTTGGCACTTGGTAGACTTACCCCCTGGTTGTAAGTCTATAGGCTGTAAATGGGTACTTAAAAAGAAATTAAAACCTGATGGCACTATAGATAAATATAAAGCACGACTAGTAGCTAAAGGTTTTAAACAAAAGGAAAATATAGACTTCTTTGACACTTTTTCACCTGTAACTAGAATAACATCCATTCGGGTATTAATCTCACTTGCTTCCATTCATAATTTACTTATACACCAAATGGATGTTAAAACTGCTTTTTTGAACGGTGAATTAGACGAAGAAATTTATATGGACCAGCCTGAAGGATTTGTAGTACATGGTCAAGAACATAAAGTATGTAAATTGGATAAATCATTATATGGTTTAAAACAAGCACCTAAACAATGGCATGAAAAATTTGATAACTTAATCATTTCAAATGGTTTTAAAGTTAATGAAAGTGACAAATGCATTTATTACAAATCTGAGAATGACATTTGCACTATTATATGCCTTTATGTAGATGACCTACTCATTTTTGGGTCAAATATTCATGCCATAAACTCAGTCAAATCCTTATTAAGTGTCAATTTTGATATGAAAGATCTAGGTGAAGCGAGTGTAATCCTTGGTATTAAGATTACTAGGTCAGAAAAGGGAATTTCTTTGGATCAATCTCATTACATTGAGAAGATACTAAAGAAATATAATTACTTTGACTGTAAACCTGCAAGTACGCCATATGATCACAGTGTAAAGTTATTTAAGAACACTGGTGAAGGTGTAAGACAGTCTGATTATGCGAGCATCATTGGCAGCCTTCGGTATGCCACTGATTGTACTAGACCCGACATTGCCTATGTTGTGGGATTATTGTGCAGGTTTACCAGTAGACCTAGTATAGAGCACTGGCAAGCTATTGAAAGGGTAATGAGATACCTTAAACGAACCATGAACCTTGGATTACATTATGAAAGGTTTCCAGCTGTACTTGAAGGATATTCCGATGCAGACTGGAATACCTTATCTGATGATTCTAAAGCGACCAGTGGCTATATATTTAGCATCGCTGGAGGAGCTGTTTCTTGGAAATCCAAGAAACAGACTATTTTGGCTCAGTCTACTATGGAGTCTGAGATGATAGCACTAGCTAGTGAAGAGGCAGAGTACTTGAGAAATCTGCTAGCTGAGATTCCCTTATGGGAAAAACCGATACCGGCTGTGTTGATACATTGCGATAGTACCGCGGCTATTGCAAAAGTTCAGAACCGATATTATAACGGTAAGAGACGACAAATACGTCGTAAGCACAGTACGGTTAGAGAACTACTTTCCACAGGTACCGTTAGAGTGGATTACGTACGTAGTGAGGAAAATTTGGCGGATCCTTTGACGAAAGGACTGTCCAGAGAGAAAGTCCATAACTATTCTAAAAGAATGGGACTATTGCCCCTAGATTGTTGACTCACGCACAATGGTAACCCGACCTAAATGACTGGAGATCCCAAGAACTAGGTTCAATGGGTAATAACAAGTTGTGTAGTGATATGAGTTGAACATGCTATTTAATGAACCAAGAAGCATGTATTCCTGAAGTGATTAGAGGATGAGTTAATAGAAACTCTTAATGAGATCTATACTCTATTTGGAGTGGAGTACCTACCTTCAGGAGTGCTCTTGATAGATTCACCTTTGTGAATGTGGAAATGTGGCCGTTTCCTATGGAGTTTGGGCAAAACTTCTAGAGCATTCACTAAACTGGGATAGACGTGCAGGGCCATAAATGCACGGGCTTATCTGATTGCACTATAGAAAAGGTTGTGTGTGGTTTGATGTCAGGAATAGAGTTCAAGACTACGTGTCACTCTAGTAAAAACTGAATCTTACTCACTATGCAAAGGTTCAAGTCCTTGGACACCTTTGTTTATGCACAATCTTATGTTTTTAAGAAACTGCTCGAAAATATTTTTAAAAATTCAAGTGGGGGATTGTTGGAAATGTTTTACAAACATTATGTGAATTATTAAAAATGATTGAATAAGTGTATGAATGGCTCCTATATTTGAGTAGTCCCACATCATGGGATTATAGGGAAGAGGCAAGGATTTATACTTGTTTCTAAGAAGTCATGTTGGGGCCTTGGGCTCCCAATACATGCATTGTTGTGAGGAGGGAGACCATGCATCATGACCACCACACACGCGCGCGCGACCGACCGACCCGACCCGGCCCGGCCCGGTTCGGTTCGGGCTCGGGCTTGGGCTTTGTGGTGTAGGCACTTATATTTTTGGACCATAAAACTTAGTTGTTTTCGAACCGTTTTTTATGGAAAAATTATTTTGCGCACCGATATTTATTCTGCAACGGAAAATTTTTTGCAACGGTAAAAATAATTAATCCCCCCGAGATTTTAGTAGATCCGATATTTTCTCCCAAAACCTAATTCTCGTTCTATATATACTATTTTATCTGAGACGAGAAAAAAGACCGAATTTTATATTCTCTTCTTCTCAGCCGCCATTAAAACTTCTAACAAATTTCGAGCAGTATTTTTCCCGAAAGTGCAAATCTGCACTGATTTGTTTGTGCAAGCAAATCAGTTACTATTTTAGAGGCTGTTTTATCCTAGAGGCGGCGGCGAAGGACCGAATTGGTTTGCACCTCTGACCAAATCGCCGAATCGTCTTCAAGAAAGCGACCTAGTCCGCGACTCAGCCATTGTTTTCCAACATTTCAAAAAAAAAACAGAAAATTTATCTCTCATACGTTTAGTTGTCTCATTTCCACTATTTGATTATTACAGAGTTCATGGTAGTCGTTTCATATTCATGTTTGTATACTAAAATTTATCTTATTTCTATCACTGTGATTATGACATAATGACGCGTAGAATATTTGAATTGTTCTCATCTTGCCATTGATATTTTTTGACACAAAGCCCCATCTATTACCGTATGCTTAGACTTTTTGAGAGAGAGTGTTATGTAATGATTTATGAACAAACATAAATAATTGCAAAGCATTTTTTTTTTTTTTTTTTTTTTTTGTGATTTACTTTTTATTTTAATTTTTGACTATATAGTGCATCATGTGCATGTTTATGTGTAGGAGCTTGGGCTCAGTCCATTAGTATCAATTCATGTTGTTCTTCAAGACTAGATAAGGCATTCAGATGGAGAACAGAGTTTCTTGGATTTTCTCAAACTCCTACATGGAGTCCCACCACGTTCCTTACCAAAGCTTTGCTGTTAAACTGTTACCGCAAATACCCCTTTAGTTTGCCACTGTTCAGAAAAAATGTATAGCTGATGAGTAATATTAGGAGTCCTCAATGATTGTGCGGCCCGTAGTTATATGGGTGTAATATATTATCCAATAATGTAATTCTTTTCACGTTGTATCATTGCTCTTTGTAACGCTTGTTGGTGCTTGAAAAACAGTTTATTGCCATTATACAATTCATCTCTAACCAGCTTCATATATAATTTCGATCCTATCATTAATTATGCATAATTTTGCTTTCATTTTTTACATGAATTTCAAAAAACCAAGTTTCTAACACTTCATCTTAGGTTCTGGTTGATATATTAACATATGTTTCTAATTGTCTACTATTCTAATTAGTATTTGATTTTATAAGAGAAGAGAGTAACGGCAGAACAGATTTGCTGGGAGGATGAATTTCTCTTTATTTATGACTTTCGAATTGTTAAAACAGAAGTTCAGTTACACTGTATAATAGGCCTATATTTATAATAACATAGGCAACGGTAATAAAAGGAAGACGGGCCAAAAGACAGAAAGCCCATGTTAAGAAAATAAAAGAATGTAACAAATGGTTGGGCCAGTGTATTGTAACTTGATGTATATGAAGTAAGTATCAAGTTAACCCTATCTGTTTTTCATTCTTATTCTTATTTATAACAGCCTCTCTCAAATTTAGGTTTCTCGAAACCTTAAATTTGCGATTTCCTTGCTTCTTTCATGGCGGCTTGTAGCTACTCGATGATTCTTCATGCCTTTCAGAGGAAACCGGACGGTAAACACTCTTCAGGTTTGATTTGTGTTCAACAACACTGGTATACTTTGAACCTCCTTTCTTCTTATCTCTGAATGACTGTGCTTCCTCATACTTTGCTATATTGTTGTTGCTAATATACTCTGAAACTCCTTTCTTCTTATCTATGAATGATTGTGCTTCTTCTTACTTTGTTGTACTGTTGTTATTAGATGATTTTTCCTCTTTTTGATGATTGTCCAAGCTCTTTACCTCTGTTATGTTTAGCTCAGTTCTAAGTCTCTTAAAATTACAAGTTGTGATAGCCTTTGTAAGTAAATCTACACGCTGATAAGTTCCTAGAATATGATTTACTTGTAATTCCCCGATCTGAACTAATTCTCGAACAAAATATAAGTCAATTTCAATGTGTTTTGTTCAAGCATGTTGAACTGGATCTTCAGAAATGTACACAGTGCTTTTATTATCGCATCAAATTTTTTGTTTTCACTTCAATATAGATCTTTAACTCTTTTAAGAGAGACTGAATCCAATTAATCTCTGTAGTAGTATTAGCAACACTTCTGTATTCAGCTTCTGTACCTGATCTAGAAATAGTTTGTTGCTTTTTGGAACACCATGATATTAAATTTTTTGCCCTATTAAATAGATGCAATATCCACCTGTGGATCTTCTATCATCAAGATCTGAAGCCCAATCAGCATCAGCATACCCTATTATGTTGAGTTGTTTGCATGCCTTCAGATTCAATCCATAATTGATAGTGCCCTTTAAATATCTCAGAATTCTTTTTACTGCTTTCCAGTGTTCGTCCAATGAATTCTGCATGAATTGTGAAACTTTGTTAACACTATAAGCAATATCTGGATGTGTCATGGTTGCATATTGCAATGCACCTACAACACTCCTATATTGTTTTATATTAATCTCTATATTTAGAGAAGTGTTGACTGCTGATCATAAGGGTAGGTTGTGGCTTTGCATTGTCCATATTTGTCTTCACAAGAAGATCTGATATATATTTTCTTTGACATAGAAGTAATTCTGAATTTTTAATTAGTTCTATGCCTAAGAATTATTTTGGCTCACCAAGGTCTTTAACAGAGAATTGCTGATTGAGATACTGAGTTAAATTATTTATATCAACAACATTTTTACCTGCAATAATTAGATCATCGACGTAGATTAGAATAAAAATTGTTGATGAACTTTTTGTTTTAACAAATAGTGAGTTGTCTGACTTGGTAGATTGAAAGTTTAATTTGACTAATGTATTTTTCAATCTATCAAACCAGATACGAGGAGCTTGTTTAAGTCCATAGATTGCCTTCTTTAACCTGCAAACCTGATTGGGATTTTGAGTATAACCTTGAGGCTATTGCATGTATATTTCTTTTTTCAAAATCCCATTCAGGAATGCATTATTGACATCTAAATGTCTAATATGCCAATTTTTTCTTAAGGTAATAGTAAGAACCAGTCTTATAGTGGTGGGTTTTACAACAGGTGAAAAGGTTTGATTAAAATCAAACCCATATTCTTATGTAAAACCCTTTGCTACAAGTTTGGCTTTATATTTATTTATAGAACCATCAGGGTTCTTTTTTAGCCTATATGTCCATTTGCAACCAGCTATATTTTTGTTGGTTGGAGCATTGACTAGGTCCCATGTCTCTTTTTAATGAGTGCGTTATATTCACTATCCATTGCAGCTTTCTAGTTTTTATCTTTCACTGCCTGATTGAATGATTCTGGTTCACAGTTGATCAATGTGGAAGTGAATGTCTTGGGCTTAAAAATCCCACTCTTAGATCTTATAATCATATGATGACCGGTTTGATGTTGTTGGACCCTTGGAGGTGAGTTGTTTTGATTTTTTGCACTTGATGTTTGCTCAGTTGTACTGGCTTCATTATCTCGACTGCTTTCTTCAATGTTTTGACTTTCATTTGACATTTGATCAGCATTACTGATGGCGCGGCTGATATGCTCCTATTGTTCTTTTCCTCGAGTATTGATAGGTGGTGAACTCAGAATATAAGTAGCCTTTGAGTTTTCTATGTGGCTCCAGATTTTAGGCAGCTTTGGTATATCAGGTATTGGTTTGTATGGATTGAAAACCTTGTTTGTAGTTTTCATGTCTTTTGTGTTGAATGGAAACACTGTTTCATTAAACACAACATGCCTGCTAATGTAAATCTTACATGTTTCATCAAGACACTTATACCTTTTTTGATTAGTGCAATAACCCAGAAATGTACATGACCTTGATCTGAATTCAAGCTTATTGTTATTGTATGGTGTTAAATAAGGATAGCATAGACAACCAAAGACTCTTAAAATTTTATAATCTGGTTTAACCCCTAATAATTTCTCAATAGGAGAAATTTTATTTAACAGTTTAGTGGGTTGTCTATTGATCAAATAAACAGCTGTACTAAATGCTTCAGACCAGAACTTAAGAGGTAAATGTGCATTAACAAGAAGGGTTAGACCAGATTCAATTATATGCCTATGCTTCCTCTCAACTATGTCATTTTGTTGAGAAGTATAGGGACATGTTGTTCTAAGAATTATACCCTTATTTTAAAATAAGAGCTTAATATTTTGAATTCACTGCCACCATCAAACTGAATTGTTTTAACAGATAAATTGGTTTGTTTTTCAATCATGGTGACAAAATTAATTAGAACATCATGTGTTTCAGATTTGGATTTTAAAAAATAAATCCATGTGAATCTGCTTTAAGCATTAACAAAAGAAACATAGTATATAAAGCCATAATCAGAGGAAATTGGTGTAGACCCCCATAGGTCAGTAGCAATAAGTTGTAAAGGCTCAGTATAAATAGTATATGAGTCAAAAAATGGTAGCCTATGGCTCTTACCCAATTGACAGTAGTCACATACATGTGGTAAAGAGACAAAATTTTAATTTATTTTGATTTCATCTAAAATTTATTTTACAATCTTTGCACTGGGGTGCCTAAGCTTACAATGCCAAAGATCAGAAGTATTTTGGTTGTTATCATCAGTAACCTTCTCAGTAAAATTACCATGATTTTGATCTCTAAGATCATGATTGCATCTAACAGAACTTAATTTGTATGATCCTTTTGAGACATCACCCTATAAAATTTAGTTAGAATATCTTTGACTAAACAGTATCTAGGGTAAAATTCAAAGTAGACATTGTTGTCATAAGCAAATTGAGAAACACTCATTAAGTTCTTTTTAATCTTAGGTACTCTAAGTAAGTTATGTAAATAAAGTTGTTTCTTGCCACTAATATTAGCATTACCAAGATGTGAAATTTGAATACACTTAACATTGCCCAAACGTATGGAATGATTACCTTTGTATTCCTTGCATCCAAGATTTTGATTCTCCAAATTGTTAATAACGTGATTTATGGATTCAGTATCAGGGTACCGTGCATCATCTTGTATGCTTTCAATTTTTGCAGATTCATTGCTGTTTTTACCAGATTCAGTTTGATTATTACTGTCACCTTGCATGTGAGCCAAATTGGTAGAGGGGTTATTTGCCCTTTGAATTTTATTAGGTCCATTATATCTGAAATAGCACTTTAGAGCAGTGTGACCTATTTTCTCATATATTTGGCATTTTGGTCTGTTATTATTGATGTTGCCCCCATCTACCCCTTCCTTTGGCTCTATTAGAAGTTCCACCTCTCTGAAATGATTGCTCACTTTTGTTGTTATTTAGCTTCTTATTCTTGAACCCACTGGATAGGTTAATAGAATAGTCTGATTCTTGGCTTCTTTTATTGTTGATTGTTGCCTCATGAGATAAAAGCATAGCATGAACTTCATCTAAAGGTGGAGTAATTCTTTGGGAGTTTATAACAACAATCATTGATTCATAGTCTTCATTTAATCCATTCATTAATACCAAAACATGTTCATATTCTTTAACTGCATTACCAGTTGCAACAAGAAGGTTACAAATGTTTTTCACTTTAGCAATATATTCCCTTATAGACATATTATCCATTCTAACACTTTGTAGTTGTCGTTTGTAATAAAGTACCTTAGCTGCAGACTGGTTATCGAAACTTTTCTCAATGGTAAGCCATATATCACTTGATGATGTGCAACCTATGACTTGAGGTAACAAATTTGCACTTATTGAAGATAGTAACCAAGAAGATATGAGTCTGTCTTGCCTAGTGTGCTTGATATGTTCTTCATTAGCAATAGTATTATTGCTTTGATCTGTTATAAATTTGGGTGGTATAGGAATTGTACCAAGCAAGAATCCTTCTAATCCATATCCATATATTGCGGTTTCAATCTGGAATTTCCATAGAAGATAATTATCTTCTTCAAGACAGATGGTTATCAACTGACTTTGAGGGCTAATACCAGTTTTGACTAATTGTTGAATATAAGATGAAGTTTGGTTGTTGTTGGCACCAGATTCAAATGCAACGGAACCTTGAGAAGTTGCATTGTCACCCATGGTGGTATTCAGTGGGGAAAAACAGAAAAGATCACACAAACATCGGAAAAGATGATCGAAGATTGAAGAAAAACCAAGCAAAACAGATTTCCAATAGCCTGAAATCTATCTCGATGATGATCAAGCTGAGGGTTAGGTAGCTAGCAAGGCTCAAATCTGATTTCTTTGGCATTTTCTTGGTTTCCTTGAATTGATTTTTCTGGTTTTTGATGGTGATGATCTAAAAAGATTGGGTTGAAATGCTAAGTTACAGCCAAAAACAATGATTTTTTCGGCATGACACAATGCTAATAAACTTAATCTTTCTCTCCAAATGATGAAATCAAACTAATGGAGAGAAACTGCCCAGATGAAGAAAACATGATGGGTAGAATGATCAATTCACAACACGGCTGTTAAGCTAGTTGCTCTGATGCCATATTTGATTTTAGAAAAGATTAATGGTAGAACGAATTTGCTAGGAGGATGAATTTCTCTTTATTTATGACTTACGAATTGTAAAAACAGAAGTTCAATTACACTATATAATAGGTCTGTATTTATAATAACACATGCAACGATAATAAAAGGAAGATGGGCCAAAAGATAGAAAGCCCATGTCAAGAAAATAAAAGAATGTAACAAATGGTTGGGCCAGTGTATTGTAACCCGATGTATATGAAGTAAGTATCAGGTTAACCCTAGCCACTGTTCATTCTTATTCTTATTTCCAACAATTAGATGTAATTTATAGTGTAATTAAATTTATTTATTTTTCAATTACTTTCATTTTCTGCTAAACCATAGTGTAATTTTTTCACTAAAATCTAATTTAAAATATATTTCTATAGATGATTTTATATTTTAATGTTTAACGATCGATTTTCCATCATTGTACGGTAATAGTAGAAAAAGTTAAAACGCATACCTAAAGCAATATTACCCAACATTTAGAAATCTGATTGTGTTCGAAAAACCCATATATTGCACATCAATAAAGCTTTAATTGTGAAATTTAATATTTTAAAATTTAGGCATGCATGTTAGTTCAAAACTTTATAATTAATTTCTAGATTTTAAAAACCTCAGTTTGAGATATTATGAGCCTTTAGGCTTCAGACATGAAATTCTTTGGATTCCTTCGTTCTTCGAAGTCATGGCTAAGTTCGCACAATTCAAGAAGGTTAAACAAATCCCAATAACATGAAATCAAATATCCTCAAATCCAACAGTCTTGATACTATGAAAACATGATGCCATAATTTCAAAGCTTCCCCAGAAATCATTATGGTCAGTCTCTCTGGTATCCTTAAAGGCTCAACTCGCCAAAATCACTTTAAAACTAGGACAAAAAAGGGGTGTGGGTAGACACCATGAAAATGAGTTGAAACAAAGAAAAACCAAGCAACAAGTGCAATACTCAAAGTCAATGCATAAAGACCTGACATCCCAGAACTAAACAGAATCGAAGACCGCCAGTTTAAGGGTCGACACCCCTCAAACAAATCAAAAGCAAAATCGATACCAAAATCAGAATTGAAGGTGATATCCAAACTGCAGGCGACACCCAGAACCAAATAACATCCTCAAACCCGAAATGGCCATGCCAAAAGCAAGCTCAACACCCTTCAAGGTGAGAAGGCGATGTAAAAGAAAAAGGGGCGACACCCTTGAACAAAGACGATATTTGTCTATGAAAAATAGAGAAAGATTTACATGGAAAAAAAGTGAGTTCCCAAGTTTTCTGGATTTGAGATTTAGTTTGGTTCAAAAGATATAAATTAGTGTTGAGTCGGAGGGTTTTTATGACAATGGGTATGGACCCATGAATCTCAATGGTATCCGAAACATTCAAAACTCATCAACATCCGCATTTGAAAACCGAAGAAATATTCAATATTAAGAAGAACGTATGTGAATATAAACACTTTCGCATCCAAGAATTATTCACTTGTTTTTTGTGATTATAATATATGTGTATTTTACAATAATGAAGTTGAAAGTCTATAGTATACATTAGAGAAGATAATAAAAATGACATGTACAATAATAATTCAAAAATACGCATTTGTTACTGTATACTTATTAGTAATACAATCTTACATTACAATAAAATTATGGTTTATTGATTGAAACACTATAATATCTAAGTCATAACCACTTATTTATATTAGGATTAACAAGTATTTCAATAATGAAGTAGGTTCATGAGATTTCCATTATGTAGGTTGGATTGGGGCGGTTCAACCGAGCTCGGCCCGATGCTAGACCTGGACCTCTTAAGAGCAGGTCTACGTGCCTTGATGATCCAATGGAATGAGTCAAAACAGATCAAAACAGTGGAAGGTTTACCAGATTTGGACCATAGCCCCATTATCATCTCTACTTTAATCCCATATAAGCAAGGTTGTAAACCATTGGATTCACCATGTTGTCATGTATTTTATTCAAATATCAAAGTCGATTTTGTACTCAAACCTGAAATTATATGTAGTCCTTATTCCTTAATAGAGTATTCAGTCATATTCAAACAAACTGGAAGTTGAACTTTTCTTCCGCTCCCAAGAAATTACACCAAAAAATTTAATCCAACACCCATGAAATGTGTACAAGAGGAAATGTTCGAAACAAATGAACATAATATCCTTTGGTTTTATAAGCAATCACAAAATGATTCGAAAATAAAGTCATAAGTCTAATGGTAAAATAGGCAAGTCGTATAGCCAAATAGGCAAAATTGGTAAAGGTCCATATGTTTATACGTCACATAGGCAAAATATGCAAGGTATATCCTTTATTCCATCATGAATACGTTATAAATATGCAAATATGCAATTTGTTAATGGTCCACATCCTTATGTGCAATGATCATTTATCCTCTTCTCTTCCATTGGCCTTCATGGCATTATTTGTCATCGAGCTCTTCTCATGAAGAAAACATGCAGGATATCATAACCGGCAAATTAATGTCAAGTGAGAAAAAGATGTTAAGAACTCGTTTTCATGAAGGGATGTATCTTTATTTATAATAGTTGAAAATAAACGACTCCACTTTGTTGGCTATGTGGGAGTAATGATACTTTTTCCACCTTGGTGGTAGCCTCAACATGGAGCATGTAGAAGAATGAGAAGGCTTGTAAAGCTTTTATGAAGGTTAATGCATTATTCCTTCTTGATTTTGCCTTGTGGTTGACTTTATTTCTCATGCTCTTGCATGACCTTCGATATGCTTCGACATTAAAGTTGTGGTGCATAGAGGTAATTTCTATTAATACCCTTGTTTTTGCCTTTACCACCCCATTGAAAACAAAAAAAAATTAAGTAGCAAATGTACCCTTGTATATTATTAAAATTATCTTATCTACTTTTCCATTATGTAACTTTAATTATAAAAAAATACATTGATACTAAAACATTTTGAAAAGACAAATGATTCCAATGAAGAAAATAATTTTTTTCCAAGAAAATGGTGTTTTATTTTAAATTTACTCTTTTTCGACTTTTATGTCTTTTTTCTTAACGTTGTTTGATTTTATGATTTCTAATGTAATATATATTTTAGTTATTTTTAAACTGCACCGAAATGTAACATTTTTAGATTACAATATGAATAAAAATAAATAATATATATTACTGCTTTGTTATTTTTGGATCCATCTTTTATTTCTTTTAATTATTAATGTGCATTTGGTGAAAATATAAATTGAAGGGTAAATGTTTTTTGTTTAAATAGTGGGGTGTGAAAGAAAAAATGTGGGGTGCAAATAGATGTGTGTTACGTAACAATGCACCTGAAACCCTAAATTATTTATTTTTTGAATGCCAATTTAGCAAAAAACTCTTGGCTATCCAAAAACTTAAATGCTTCAACATCGAACAGATTGGGAATTTAGAGGATGATATCAGTTACCTGCACGATGGGCGACACGTTTCGCAGTTGATGGTAGAGATTGGCAAGGTTTGCCTTCTAGCCACAATGTAGCAAACATGGAGAGAAAGAAACACCTGTGCTTTTAAGAAGAAGGAGAAAGATGTATTAGTAAACTCTTGCTCGATTAACAGAGAAATTGCAGTAATTATTGGAAGAATTAGACCGAAATTGCTTACCAACTCAACGAAACAAGAATTATTGTTATTGGAGAGGTGGAGCTGGGGGGAAACGACTGAAGGAATTTGAGGAGAGGATCGACGACCGCCATGATTTTCCTGTGCCCTAAAATTGCAGAGAATGTAAGAGCTAAAGCAAATTGTTGGAAGTATTATGTCTTACCCGTAGTTTATAAATGGGCTTTGTAACATTTGGGCCGAGCCGGTTATTTGGGCTGAAAAATAAAAATTTACCCACTTTCAAATATGTATATATATGTATAATTTTCAAATGTGTGTGTGTGTATATATATATATATCAAGAGCACCCGTAAATAGTGCAGCACCCTGTAGCATCTTGATTTCCACCACATGTTGAGGTGCAAAATGGGGTGCCTAGAAAGTGAGGTAAGGTGCAAAATTTGTGTGTGTGTCTACGCATGTATGCATATGTTATTGTGTAGAGAAATTTTATTTGGACATTCATATAAGCATAAAAGATAGCACAATAGATCTAGACCATTAGATCTTCTCGGATTTCCACCACTAATCAAAACGTTTCTAATGTAAAAACAAACATCCAACGATTAGCACCTAGCATGCAATCAAGTACCTGATTATTAATTGTTCATAATGAATTTTAAAATGTTTTTTCCTCCAAGCATTGCAAGTAATTTGCGATGCGAATAATTCATAGCACACCTAAATTATTGAAAATATAAAACTAATACCTTTTTTCCAATGAAACTATACTATCAAACGATCGGTTTCTCCATCATTATACGACTATACTAGCGTCGGGCCCAGGCGGGCTAGGCTGCCACCTAGGGCTGGGAGGAGGCCTCAAGACAGATAATTTTGTATTTATATAGTTTTTATTGCTTCCTTAAGAAATGGAAGATGGTTGATTGGATAGGGTACTTTTCCACCTTGTAGATATTGCAGGATCGACTCCTGGAAATGTTGTTTCTCACACATTTCCAGAAAATGGCTTTTCTCACAAATTTCTAGAAAATGGTGTTTTATTTTAAATTTTCTCTTTTTTAACTTTTATTTCTTTTTTCTTAACACTGTTTGATTTTATGATTTCTAATGTAATAGATTTTTTAGTTATTTTTAAACTGCACTGAAATGTAACTTTTTCAGATTAAAAAATGAATAAAATAAATAATTATGGATTACTGCTTTGTTATTTTTGGTCCATCTTTTATTTCTTTTAATTATTATCGTGCATTTTGTGAAAATATAAGTTGAAAGATAGTTCTGGTAACATTTGGGGTGTGCAAAAAAAATGGGGTAAGATGTTTTTTGTTTAAACAGTGGGGTGTGAAAGACAAAATGTGGGGTGCAAATAGGATTGGTCGTGCATCGATGGCCGTTAAATATGGCATTAACAATTTGCTTACGATATGACTTTAGTTGATACTCCAATTAAATTTGCAAGCAAGCAACAATGGTGTGAATATGAAGTCTATGTGACACCGCTTGATGGCCAACGTAGGATATATTGACACTGTGTTACTGCTTATATGATGAAATTAACACATATCAACGTTGAGTGGAATCGACACAAGACGAAGATGATATAAAATGGAGGCAACATATATTCATAGTAAACAGAAGGTTACATGGCTTACTGAGAGATGATACAGCTATGTAGGTTGTAGGAGGCGACACAATTTATTGAGTTGTCGATATCGCTCTGTTGATTGAGACAAGGCAACACTGTATTTTTTGCATGGAGAAGCACAATACTAATTCTTGAAGATCAAAAGGCGATATCGATATCTAAAATCGAAGGAACACCGACATCTGGATGAAGGAAGATCGATACGACCAAGGGAAATGACACAGTTCTCACCGAATGTAAAGAGCCATTGCATCCATATAGGCAGAGTGACACCGCCTTGCTAATAAAGGAAATGATATGCTTTCTTGTATGGATTTAGGCGTAGCCAGTTGATGAAGAAGAGGCGACACGATTGGATCCCTTGCCAGAAGGCCATTCTCCTATTGATCAGGTTGACGTGCAAATGACATGATTGGCAAAGCAATACGGTCTTTGAAGAGAGAAAGATGCTCTATCTGCTTAGCTTTCCTTAACATTGCAGAACATGGGAATATCACTCACCATCTTAGGACTTTGAGTTTAGTAGGATTGCCTATATATGTTTTTCAACTAAAAAATTTCTGGTTTGAAACAAAAAGTTAACATAAATGAGGTATGGCTTTTTTCCCTTTTTTTACATTTCTTTCTAAAATTTCACTTCTAAAAGAATTTGAATTATATTTGCGAGGCAAGTTAAGTTTTCCATTCCAACATTTGAATTGGTTGATGCTTAGATTTTTCCGCCAATTGTTAGCACATTGTCATGAACAATATGCATATGATAATTTAAGCACGTCCCAAAAAGGTCACATTGTTATTTTTTGGGATGTGATGTATTGGAAGTGTGATACTATGAACTATAATGATCAACATGTATATGTGCAAATAATATTGGTGGACTATGTATTTACATTTCTTTCATCTATGCGAGTAATTTAGCATTTGAAAGAGTGAAACTATGGAATTCCATTATTGACAATGCCAAAAATATACAATCTCCATGGCTTGTACTTGGTGATTTCAATGCAGTGTTACGTACCAATGAGAAGAAGGTTGGACTTACACTTAAGATTTCCCAAGTTTCAGAATTCAACAATTGGGTATTAGCCAGTGGATTGTCGGAGATCCCCCACTCTGATTTGCAGTTCATATGGAGAAGTGGTGAGGCTAAGAAAATCTCACCAAGACATGACCGAGCACTCACAAACGCTAATTTGTTAAGCCAGATCAATGTCCTCAGTGCTACAGTCTTAGCCTCATCCACCAGTGACCATTCTCTATTACCTATCCGTTTTAATGATGCCATTAATAACCCAAGGGTAGAACATTCAGATATGCAAATCATTGGCACTTAATCCAGGGGTATTATGATGCAGTCAACTTCAATGAAATTCCTATTCCAGACGGCAATAGTATGTTCAAGTTGGTGATGTTAATCAAACAATGCAAATTAAGACTGAAAAACTAGAATAAAACGAGACCTAAAGAGGGAGACTACCTTCAAGGCCTTCAAAACTAACTTGAACATACACAATCGCTGCTTGATGCAGACCCCATGAATGAAGGTCTTAATCGTGACTATTATGACATGCAGAGACAATTGAAGGAGGCTTTGTCTAAAAAATCACTGGAAATCAAACAGAAAGCTAAAACGCAGGGAGACAAATGCATTAAATTTTCTATACCAAAATGTCACAAAGAAAGCATTATAACAATCTTCTTAACTTTCTAAATGTACAGGGGGACTCGTCACATCAGATAACAGTTAGAAGATGCAGCTATATCATACTACTCAGAATTGTTTAATGGAGGATATGATGAAGATTTACCCAACATTGAGTGTCGTCGACAACTCACTGCTGAGAGTAGGTTGTTGTTCGATGGAGACATTAGCAAGCGGGAACTGAAGGAAACCTTGTTCTCCATTCATAACGACTCCATCCCTGACCCTGACGACATGAGGATAGCTTTCTTCAAAATGAAATGGAAACACCTGAAAAACCACTTGTTAGAAGCTTATCAAGAAGAATTAAACTCAAGTGAATTCATTAGAGAAATGAATCATACTTTCATCTTGCTTATCCCTAAAGTTCAAAACCCAACCAGGATTGAAGATTATAGGCCTATTGCCTGTTGTAGTGTGGTGTACGAAATTTTGAGTAAAATCATTTGCAATCTCCTGAATAGTGTGTTGCCTGCCTTAATTTCTCAATGTCAATGTGCTTTCATAAAAGGTAGATTCATTTCAGAAAATTCACTCATGGCTCATGAACTAGTTCCTGAATTCAATAAGAAAAGTGCAGACAAGCTATGTCTTAAAATTAACTTGCACAAAGCATATGATAAAGTTAACAGAGATATCATTATTCAAATGCTAAGGTCAATGGGTTTACCAGCTAACCTCATAAACTTAGTTGGTTTTTTCCTGAACTCTCCTACTTATTCAGTCTTGATCAACAGTGTACCCACGGGCTACACCACCAGCACAAGGGGTATCAGGCAATGGGACCCCTTCTCCCCATGTTTATTTGCAGTTGTGATGGAATGGTTTACACTTTATATGGAATTGGATATTGAATATAAGCTAATTTTGCATGTCTACTGCCATCAGCCTAAAGTCACGCATTCGATATACGTTGATGACTTATTAGTGGTGTTTAAAGCCTTTACTAAAGCTATTAACCATCTAAAACACATTTTCAATAATATGGAGAAATGGGTTGGGATCAAAGTAAACGAACTCAAAAATAAATGCTACTTCAATAAGTACTGCAGCCACAAACAGGAATTTCTAGAAGTGATTGGGGTTCAGGAGGGTACACTCCCTGTCAAGTACTTAGGGGTGCAACTCTCCAATAACACCATAACTGACGTTGAATGTGGTAAGTTAGTAGATGAAATTCGTGATAAGCTACAAGGCTGGAGATCTAAACTACTGTCATTTGCGAGAAGAGTGGAATTAGTGAACATGGTTATTGCATCGAAAGTCAGATTTTGGTTGCAGACTTTCCAAATCCCAAACTGTTCAATTGCAAAAATTAATACAGTTTGTGCAAATTTTATCTAGAAAGGTGGGATGCACAAAATAAGTTAAATATTATTATGCAGGCCCAAGAAAGAAGAGGGTGTTGAGCTGAAAAACTTGTTTGAGCTTAAACTGGCATATGGGCTTATATTGACATAGAAATTAATTTCATTTGAAAATATGTGGGCCGTGTGGATGCAAGCCAGATACATGAAACATAGGCAACAACGCTTCTGTTGTGTGCAAGAACTGTGTGAAACTTAGAAGTGAACTCAAAACAAGAATTGAGAGAGAAAATTCCAATGGGAACTGACTTATGGCATGACCCATGTCTTAACAACAAGAGTCTAATTGATAGGTAAAGCTGGGATAGTTTCTCTGCATATGGCGCACCAAACTCTACAGTGAGTACTTTTATTTCAAACAACACATGGGACTATAACAGTAGTTTGGTTGCACGAAATTTAGCAGATGAATTAGATTGGAAACAAAATATCCAAACAGAAATAGCGACTCCTAGAAATGGGCTGATGGTAATTTCAAATTCAAAAACGTTTGGAAAAGCATCAGGCACGAACACCATAATGTAACATGGAGCTCAGTGGTTTGGGCAAAGTCATGTCCACCTAAAATGTTACAAGTTCTATACAAGGCCATTTTAGACAGACTTCCCACCAAGGAACGACTGCACAGTTGGGGCATTATTGAAGAAGACAGATGTGTGTTATGTAACAGTGCACCTGAAACCTAAGTTATTTATTTTTTGAATGCCAATTTAGCAGACAACTCTGGGCTATCCAAAAACTTAAACGCTTCAGCATCGAACAGATTGAGAATTTAGAGGATGAAATCAATTACTTGCACGATGGGCGATACGTATCGCAGTTGATGGTAGAGATTGGCAAGGTTTGCCTCATAGCCACAGTGTAGCAAACATGGAGAGAAAGAAACACCCGTGCTTTTAAGAAGAGGGTGAAGGAGGTATTAGTAAACTCTTGCTCGATTAACAGAGAAATTGCAGTAATTATTGGAAGAATTAGACCGAAATTGCTTGCCAACTCAACGGAACAAGAATTATTGTTATTGGTGAGGTGGAGTTGGGGGGCAATGACTGGAGGAATACGAGGAGAGGATCGATGGCCTCCATGACTTTCCTATTCCCTAAAATTGCAGAGAATGTAAGAGCTAAAGTGAACTATTTGAAGTATTATGTCTTACTCGTAGTCTATAAATGGGCTTTGTAACATTTGGGCTGAGTCGGTTATTTGGGATGAAAAATAAAAATTTACCCGCTTTCAAATATATATATATATATATATATATATATATATACACCAAGAGCACCCCAAATAGTGCAGCACCCTGTAGCATCTTGATTTACACCACATGTTGAGGTGCAAAATGGGACGCCAAGAAAGTGAGGTAAGATGCAATTTTTTTTTTTTTTTGTGTGTGTGTGTCTACACATGTATGCATATGTATGTGTGTAGAGAAATTTTATTTGGATATTCATATAGGCATAAAAGATAGCACCAAAGATCTAAACCATTAGATCTTCTCGGATTTCAACCACTAATCGAAACGTTTCTAATGTAAAATCAAACATCCAACGATTAACACCTAGCATGTAATCAAGTACCTGATTATTAATTGTTCACAATGAATTTTAAAATGTTTTTTCCTCCAAGCATCGCAAGTAATTTGCGATGCGAATAATTCATAGCATACCTAAATTATTGAAAATATAAAACTAATATCTTTTTTCTAATGAAACTATACTATCAAACGATTGGTTTCTCCTTCATTATACAATTGTACTAGCATCAGGCCTAGGCTGCCACCTAGGGCTGGGAGGAGGCCTCAAGACAGATAATTTTGTATTTATATAGTTTTTATTGCTTCCTTATGAAATGGAAGATGGTTGATTGGATAGGGTACTTTGCCACCTTGTAGATATTGCAGGATCGAATCCTGGAAATGTTGTTTCTCACACATTTCCAGAAAATGGCTTTTCTCACAAATTTCTAGAAAATGGTGTTTTATTTTAAATTTTCTCTTTTTTAACTTTTATTTCTTTTTTCTTAACACTGTTTGATTTTATGATTTCTAATGTAATAGATTTTTTAGTTATTTTTAAACTGCACTGAAATGTAACTTTTTCAGATTAAAAAATGAATAAAATAAATAATTATGGATTACTGCTTTGTTATTTTTGGTCCATCTTTTATTTCTTTTAATTATTATCGTGCATTTTGTGAAAATATAAGTTGAAAGATAGTTCTGGTAACATTTGGGGTGTGCAAAAAAAATGGGGTAAGATGTTTTTTGTTTAAACAGTGGGGTGTGAAAGACAAAATGTGGGGTGCAAATAGGATTGGTCGTGCATCGATGGCCATTAAATATGGCATTAACAATTTGCTTACGATATGACTTTAGTTGATACTCCAATTAAATTTGCAAGCAAGCAACAATGGTGTGAATATGAAGTCTATGTGACACCGCTTGATGGCCAACGTGGGATATATTGACACTGTGTTACTGCTTATATGATGAAATTAACACATATCAACGTTGAGTGGAATCGACACAAGACGAAGATGATATAAAATGGAGGCAACATATATTCATAGTAAACAGAAGGTTACATGGCTTACTGAGAGATGATACAGCTATGTAGGTTGTAGGAGGCGACACAATTTATTGAGTTGTCGATATCGCTCTGTTGATTGAGACAAGGCAACACTGTATTTTTTGCATGGAGAAGCACAATACTAATTCTTGAAGATCAAAAGGCGATATCGATATCTAAAATCGAAGGAACACCGACATCTGGATGAAGGAAGATCGATACGACCAAGGGAAATGACACAGTTCTCACCGAATGTAAAGAGCCATTGCATCCATATAGGCAGAGTGACACCGCCTTGCTAATAAAGGAAATGATATGCTTTCTTGTATGGATTTAGGCGTAGCCAGTTGATGAAGAAGAGGCGACACGATTGGATCCCTTGCCAGAAGGCCATTCTCCTATTGATCAGGTTGACGTGCAAATGACATGATTGGCAAAGCAATACGGTCTTTGAAGAGAGAAAGATGCTCTATCTGCTTAGCTTTCCTTAACATTGCAGAACATGGGAATATCACTCACCATCTTAGGACTTTGAGTTTAGTAGGATTGCCTATATATGTTTTTCAACTAAAAATTTTCTGGTTTGAAACAAAAAGTTAACATAAATGAGGTATGGCTTTTTTCCCTTTTTTTACATTTCTTTCTAAAATTTCACTTCTAAAAGAATTTGAATTATATTTGCGAGGCAAGTTAAGTTTTCCATTCCAACATTTGAATTGGTTGATGCTTAGTTTTTTTCCGCCAATTGTTAGCACATTGTCATAAACAATATGCATATGATAATTTAAGCACGTCCCAAAAAGGTCACATGTATGTATATGTATGTGTGTAGAGAAATTTTATTTGGATATTCATATAGGCATAAAAGATAGCACCAAAGATCTAAACCATTAGATCTTCTCGGATTTCCACCACTAATCGAAACGTTTCTAATGTAAAATCAAACATCCAACGATTAACACCTAGCATGTAATCAAGTACCTGATTATTAATTGTTCACAATGAATTTTAAAATGTTTTTTCCTCCAAGCATCGCAAGTAATTTGCGATGCGAATAATTCATAGCATACCTAAATTATTGAAAATATAAAACTAATATCTTTTTTCTAATGAAACTATACTATCAAACGATTGGTTTCTTCTTCATTATACAATTGTACTAGCATCAGGCCTAGGCGGGCTAGGCTGCCACCTAGGGCTGGGAGGAGGCCTCAAGACAGATAATTTTGTATTTATATAGTTGCTATTTCTTGCCTTATGAAATGAAACATGGTTGATTGGATATGGTACTTTGCCACATTGTAGACATTGCGGCGTATAAATTTTTCCTAGGGCCTCCTCCTTATACCTTTTCTACTGCCACGTACAAATGTGGCCTAGGGCCACCCACCACTCAGGGCCAACACTGTCGACAAATTTCTGGTATATGAATGGAACTGACCATAGAATTGCAATTTTTGTGGAGTAAATTAAGTTTCCAATTAAATCAATGCCAAAGCTATTTCAATACAACACTATGCTGATATAGTCAACACCGATGAAAAAACACTCACCAATTCTCATTCCTTGTTTAAATTCGCACCAGAACTGCAAGTTGTTGGAAGTAGCCCATGTTTAACATATATAAGAATAAGTCTAAGTAGTGATGCATATAAACTAGCATGTTTTCTATTTTGTAGTTCAAGTAATAAGTTGTTTTTAGTCTATTTGAGTGATCGTATATCCTGTATCTTTTATTAAGAAAATAGGTTAATTATCAACAATGTAGTCTTCTTTTGTTTACTGTTAAATTTCTCTCCTCTTTGCATCAAATTCTAACATGGTATCAGAGCTAAACAAAGAGGTGATAGAAAGTAATAAGTTTTTTCTTCTTATTTTCCTTTCTTAAAATAAAACCTTCACAAAAGAAACAGATAAGCGGAAGCGTTCCTGTGGAGCTCGACTTGCCAATAAAAAAAAGAGTCTTGGCATGGAAGGCCACCGTTGCAAGCGCAAATACAACAACCGCAGATGGCATCGGTTCGGAGAGTGTTGGATCGGGCTGAGCTAAAAGTGGGGATCGCTACTACCTTTTCAGGGTGTAAGGATGTATGCCCCACTATGGTAAATCTAGCTCTGCTCATTTCTTCCTGACATAGATGAAAGTGCCACCAAGAGATTGAGATTTGCTCGCATCTAAAAGAGCTACTGCCTTGTAGCATGATCGTGGATGATGATGCCATCGTGATATGTTGCTCATTGTGTTCTATGATTAGGAATCTTTTTGGATACCTCTAAGGTAATTCGAAGTGGTTTTGGTGGCAGAGCTATCTGTGGTCCGATTTGAGTTCGAAGGTCGTTCGATTTTTGGTGGATTCAACAGATTTTGGGGGATTGACAAATTTTGGTGTTTGTGGAAGTTGCGATGGAAAATGTTAGTTTCTTTGGGGGTTTGGGTTCTAGAGAGGGGATTAACAGGTTCATATTTGGCCGCGTTCAGGTTTGTGGTGTTTCAGTGCATTGTCATGGCTTGACCGGTTGAATTTTGATTTGGTGATGGTAGTTCGGTGATGAGGTGATCATGGAGAACTGAGGTTGAGGATGGTGATGCTCTAAGGCAGCGGAGTGTGTGTATTAGTTGAAAGGGAGGTGCAAGTTGGACTTGTATATGGTGGTTGTTATGGTTGAATGGTGAAGGAAATGGCGGTTTGTGATTAGGGGAGTTGTAGTTAACAGGACAGCATGCTGGTGATCAATTCTACGAAGTCGGGTTTGGTCTTCGGATGTGCAATTGGGATTTTGGTAGTAGATAGGTCAGATGGAGGAAGTGAGGAAGGTGTGTTGCTGTCAGTTGCAGACGATGGTTTTTTGAAGACGGTGATTGTAGGAGAAGTTGAAGAAATATGTAATTTAAGTGTTTAAGTGGTCTGGAATGGTAAAATTGAGAAGTAGGGAGATGTACGGAAATGATTGCAGATGGTCAGAGATTTGTTATGTTGAATGTTTGGGTCAACGACTTGTGTGTATGTTTTAGTCATGGCAAAGGAGCGGATAGCGTAGGAGACAATGACAATTTGTTATGGTGATGTTAGTTCACTGGTGATTGCAGATTGCAAGATGAGGAGTTTGCAAAAAGTCTGGGAAATGTTTTGAGAAATGTTTTGTGGAGATTGGTGATTGCAGATTAGTGCACTGGTGATTTTAGTGCACTTGTGTGGGTGTTTGTAAAATGCAGTGTTGTATGGTGATGGAAGAACAAGGAAGTTTTGAATGCAGGTTGTGGTGTATGAGTGTTTGAGCAGTGAACCGGAATGATGACGGTGATACGAAAAGACGATGATGTGTGTGATCTATGACAGAAAGGGTATGAGCGATATAAAGAGTGTGGAAACTGTTCAGGTACTATGAATAAAATAGGTATATGTCCTGTGAGTGAAGTAGGTAATCTAAGAGTGAAGCAGATGTGGTTTCTTGTCGTCCAACAAATATGGAAGAAGAACTATTGTTCTCACTTGTTGAAGTAGATAACAATCATATGATGACCCAAATGGAGAGGCCCAGTAAATCCCGTGGAGAAACCATAAGAGAGTGAGTTGAACAGTTGAGCATGCCCAACTTGATGAGATATAGTTTTGATCGAGATCGTCTGGTGAAGACGATGAAAATTTGAGAAACACAATTCGTTGCTCTGTAAACTGGATGTTAACATATCTAGTTCAAAGGGAGGGTGTTGGAAGTGGCACACATTTAAGAATAAGTCTAAGTAGTGATACCTATAAACTAGCATGTTTCATATTTTGTAGGTCAAGAAATAAGTTGTTTTTAGTCTATTTGAGTGATCGTATATCTTGTATCTTTTATTAAGCAAATAAGTTAATTATCAACAATGTAGTCTTCTTTTGTTTACTGTTAAATCTCTCCCCTCTTTGCATCAAATTCTAACACAAATTTCTATCAAAATGAAAATAAAAATTTCAATTCCACACATAGTTGTTTAATTGTGCTACATTTTCAAAATATAAGCAACAAGTACAAACATTTAAGCCTAAAACATTTTTCCAATTCCATCCACTCTAGGAACATCATCGTCGACAACCATCTTTCTCCAACCGCCCACCGTTGAAGCCATCTGCTCACTTTTTCATATAAACCAAGGAAGCCACCTGTATTGATAAAAAGGACCTTTCTACCCTTCCAACATTTAACATTTTCAGCCATGTTTTTCACAAAAGCGCAGGCAGCTTTTCCACTGTAGAGTAGAAAAAAATCATTCAAGGTTGACATTACGAAGTTGCTTTCTATGAGGCTGCATAATTCCTATTATAATTTTTTTTTCAATTACTAAACTTAAGTTGTTGGCTTGTACACTAAATGCACCAAAAATATACAATATATTTCACCTGTAAACTGGGTCAAGCACAATTCTTGTTGTTGCTGCTACAATTTTAATAAAATTTAGCTCCTTCGCTGTGTTTATGGCATAACCTAAGCCCTTAGCCTGTAGAAGTTCATAAATTGTAAGTAATTTACTATTTATAGTTACCATGTTAGCATTTTATTTGAAGATCAGTAAAGAGCATGCTAGCTTGCCAGTTGCCACACCCAGTGATCTATCCAGAATCTTTATTCATGTACCATGGTTGTACGATGAAATTATTTATAACCCTTTTGTTAACAAGTATCTTAAAGAACATCATACTAATTGGATAATTGAAGTTAATATTTATATACATATGGTTTGATGGGTAGATGTAGTATAATCCTAGGAGGGGATGAACTGATGAAGTGTAGAGCTTCGTCTTGTGACGTATGCATGCATATGCATTGACCAATATTATCGTAACAAAAGGAATTTCCAACGTCATATGACATACTAATATCAATTCATATCTACACATAGAGATGTAAAATGGGTCATTTAGGGTCGTATGAGGGTCAACCAAAATTTGATCCAACCTTTTTACGACCCATTTATTTTGACCCATTCAACACAAAGCTTTAGCTAACCCAACCCACCTACTAAGTGGGTTACTCATTTGACCCATGTAGTCTGCTATTTTTTATACACAATTATGAGAATTAATCTGTTATTTTCTAAGTACAACTGGAAATCCCCTTGGAGAACTATAGTGTTCGTCACAGGGAAAAATGTCCGAGTGTTTCACATTGTCCGTAATTTAGGTGGAATCTATCGGTCGAAGTCTCATCCGGTTCCGAGGCAGTATGAAGAAATTACTGCATTTTTTACAAAAAAATAGCAACTTTGTATGTAGGCAGAGTTCAAATATGAGAATTTAGCCTGTTATTTTCTAACTACGACTAGCAGTCCCCTTGGTGAACTAGAGTGTTCAGTCACAGGGCAAAACGTTTGAGTGTTTTGCACTGTCCGTAATTTAGGTGGGAATCTATCGGTCGTAGTCTCATCCAGTTCCGGGGTAGTATAAAGAAATTACTACAGTTTTTACAAAAAAACTGGCGACTTCGTATGCAGGCATAGTTAAATGGGTAAGTGGGTTACCCATTTGTAACCCTTTTAGAAATGGATCAACCCTTTTATGGCCCATTTAATAAAAAAATTATAAATGGGTTGACCCAACATGGTTGTAATTAGGGTAAAATGGGTTGGGTAAATGGGTAGGGTCATATTTTGACAGGTCTATCTACACATCTCTTGAATAACTTAAAATGTTAGACTATTTCATTTCCATCGGCTTACGTTATAACATGTTAGACAATACCTAACATGAAACCCTGATAAGGTTTTATTTATTTTTTTATTCTTGGCTGTGCAACTAGAATTTGACTTCATATCTACAGTTGTAGTGGAGTGATGGTTGTCGATTTGATTATCAGAAGATCCATTTGTATTTTCTAATTAAAATAAATTCGAAATTTTTGCCAAGGATGTATGTGTTAAATTTTGCGATACTATATAATGGAATTGAAGTGGATGAAACTAGCTTTGTGGCGGAGAAGACGGTTCGCAAATCGGAGCTCATAGGTGGAAGTTGCAAGTGAAAAGGTGTACGTGTTTCAGTTGGAAAGAGCAACAGGGTCTGTCGCAAAACGAAAAACATCTGTGTTGTCAAGGTTGGATTTTCCCGGGAGTTCTGATAGACATCTGTCACTTCCGGACAGACGTCTGAGCAGATGACAGACGTCTATGAGGAGTGATAGACGTTTGTGCTGAAACAGAAATAGTTCCTGGTTAGGGGTAGACGTCTATCACAACACGACAAATGTCTAAGGCGGCTTTTGATGTAGTTTCGAGCTGAAAGCTTGGCAGACTGATTTTTGAAGGTTCCGAGGGCAGTTTGGGCAATTTCTATATATGATTCTCTCCCTGTATAAGCTATCTTAGATTCAAAAAGGGTAGGGACCAAAAAAATGGATTAATCAAAAGAAACCTAAGTTTATTCTAATTAGGGTTTTGGTAATCCTAATCTTCTTCAATTCTTATCTCCACAAAATCAATTTTTTCTAGTGAATTTGATCGTTCTAATCAATCTCTTGTACTCTTCTATTGATATTAATAAAGATTCGTTCTCAAAGTGGATGTACACTAACAATGTTAGTGGAACCACTATAAATCCCTGTGTGATCTACTTTTCATTATTTCTCCTTTATTTCTCTTATTTAGCGATTATGATTGTGATTGGTTATTGGGTTGGGTTGAGATTGTTTTGATATATTGATTGTTTTTTTTTGCACGTTTACCACGATCTCGTCTTCCACTGGGTTGGGGATATTGATTTGACCAGTCGTGAGTTGAAATTATCCACAACATTTAGTATCAAAGCTTTGGTGTTGGGTAGATAGTTGTAGAAATGCCGGAATCAGATTCAAATAGTGCCTCAACATGTCTAAGTGGTGTAGCTCCTTATGTACGTGGTTCGTATGCAGTTTTGGGTCACAATTGGTTATTGACAAGTGGAATGGCGATAATGATTTTAAAATTTTGAAAATGGAAGATGAAAGTGATTCTTAGACGAAATTGGATACATCCAGTAGTGTTTGATACACATTTATTGTCAACAGACATCTCAGATGTGGAGAGAGAAGAAATGAAAGAGTGGGCATTCACTATACTTTAACTTGCTATGGAAGAGAATGTTATCTCCGAAATTAGTGGTGAGACGACTGTTAAGGGTATTTGGGACAAGTTGGAGAAGTTGTATATGAAGAAGTCACTCACAAATCGACTGATCATGTCGCGAGCTTTCTTTACTCATAAGATGAAGGAATAAACTTCGATAAAGGCACACTTTAATATGTTTGATGATTTTCTAATGAAGATAAAAGTAGTATATTCGAAGATTGAGGAGGAGCAAAAGGCAATAATATTGTTGTGTTCGTTGCCTGAGCGCTATACTGGTTTCTCAAATAGTTTGATGTCAGGATACGTTGACTCTTGATGATGTCATTACCGGTCTTCTTGGTGAGGAGTTTCGAGATCAGATGAAAGAGTTGAGTGATGGAAGTAGTGGTGCAGGGAATGGTCATGGTTTATTTGTAGAGAAGGAGATATCTGAGAAGAAGAGAAACCGGGGAGTTCTAAGTCTAGAAAGCCCGGTTGAAGAGGATAGACGAAGGAAAGAAATAGCAAGTGCTTTATATGTAAGAAACCTGGTCATTGGAAGAATGATTTTCCAGACAATGGGAAGAAGGAAGTAGCATCTTTATCAGTTGCGGTGGAGAGAGGTGGTTGTGATGGAGACGTTTATGTTTTGGCTGCTGTAGCATTGGATGTTTCGAGCAACGAATGGGTGCTTGATTCGGGGGCTTCATATCACATTATGCCTTAGAGGAATTGTTTTTCTTCTTATGCCGATCGAGAAGGAAATTCAATTGTTATGGGAAATGGTGCAGTTCGCAAGTTGAAAGGCATTGGTTCCATGCAAATTCGGATATTAGACGGAGTGGTTCGTACTCTCACTAATATGCGTTATGTTCTGGGACTACGGAAGTCACTTATCTCTTTGGGACAGTTGGATTCTTTAGGATGCAAGATCACTATTGAGAGTGACAGCTTAAGGGTTTCGAAGGGTGCACTTGTGGTTATGAAGGGTGCTAGGACTCATGGTGTTTATTTGCTTTAAGGAGTGACTGTGGATGGAGAAACTTATGTGGGTGTTGATATTTCTCGTGGTTTAGATATGGCACGATTGTGGCATTTAAGATTAGGGAATGTCTCGAAGAAAAGTTTCAATGTTCTTCGTAGAAGGAAGATGATTAATGGAGGAAGTTTCAATAGGCTGGAGTTTTGTGAGGAATGTATTATGGGGAAGCAAACTAGAGTGTCATTCGGTGAAGGAAAACATGATTCAAGGGGGATTCTTGAGTATGTGCACACGGATGTTTGGGAACTAGCACCAGTAGCTTCTTTGGGAGGAGCAAGATATTATATTTCTTTCATTGATGATTTTTCTCGAAAGGTTTGGGTGTATGTAATGAAGGCCAAGTCGGAGCCATTTGCAAGGTTTAAAGAATGGAAGACTCTTATTGAGAATGAGAGTGGAAAGACTTTGAAGGTTCTTAGGTCCGACAATGATGGAGAGTATGTTTTCTGAGATATTCTGAAATTTTGCAAGTATCATGGTATTCAAAGGAATTTTACTACACTTGGTGATCCATAATCTAATAGAGTGGCGGATAGAATGAACCAAACTCTACTGGAGAAAGCTTGATGCTTGAGATTGACTTCAGATTTGTCTAAGGGATTCTGGGCCAAAGCTTTGTCAACCGCAAAGCATATTATTAATCGAATTCGGTGCTCGACTATTGATAACAAAATTTCGGAGCAACTGTGGAAGGAAAAGAGCATTGACTTAAGTTATCTTCGTGTATTTGGTAGTCCAGTTTATGTGCATAATCCGGGGAATGATAAGCTTGCGCCTAGAGCTTTCAAGGGGATTTTGCTTGGCTATACAAACGGAGTTAAAGGCTATCGGATTTGGAATTCTAAAACAAAGAAGGTTGTGGTTTCTCGTCATGTTACTTTTTATGAGTCAGCTTTGTTTAAGGTGAATGAAGGATCATCGAATGTTTCGGACTTAGTTCATGGTGAATCAAAAATGAAAGAAATTATTCCCACTTTCAGGCCTAGAGAGAGTAGAGTAGTTGGAGATGCTTGTGAGGAGGTAGTGGTTGATGGTACATCACGTAGTCCGCATGGTTCCTCTAGTAGTGTTGGCGATGTGCATGATTCTAGAGAAGATTCAGTTCAAGGTGCAGCTGAAGGAAGAATGGCTGACGGTATTGCTACTATGGTTGGTCGTCGTGCAATAAGGTCACCTGAAAGATATGGTGTGTAACAGCCCGCATTTTACGTATCGGAGGATCGTAAAATATTTTTGTTTTATTTCCTGAGGGTTGGATCATTCTCAAGTTTTGATATGTAGTTTATGGGGATGTGAGACATATCCATCATTTTTACCAATTTTGTTTATGACCATTTTACCCCTGTCAGTCTTGTACAGGGCATAACTTTTGACTTAGATTGAATCAGGTATTGAGATCGGTCTCATTGGAAAGGAAATGATGGTTTCCATTCCGTTGAGTGGTCACATTAAAGATTTGGCTCAGCAGCTTGGGAGGAGCCACTGTGTTGAGGTTTCACAGTTGGATGTTCAGGTTTTGAAAACCATAATGGGCTGATTTGGAGAGGTCCATTAGTGGGCTGGTGGAAGGCTATAAATAGGGGGAAGAGGCATGAAGAATGGTTTACTTTCTCCATTTCCTCATTTGGAAGAGCAAGAGGTCCTCCATTACTCCATCTTCTTCACCTTTCCGCCATTAGAGCTGAGAGAATTGAAGATTTACATCATTTAAAGCTAGATTTACACTATTCCAAGAGAGATTTCATCGAATCGAAGAGTTTAGAGAAAATTCTTCGCTATCCAAAATCTAATTTCATCTTTTTGTGTTGTTTTAAAGATTTGGTGAGTGATATGCATCTCTCGCACGGATTCAATCAAGTATATGAGTTATTTGAGTATAATTTCATCGTTTTCAAGTGTTTTCTCCTAGATCTACATCATGGTACATTTATTTTCGTATGAATCGCCATAGGATCTAATTTAGCAACCTAAAACCAGTAATTTCCATATAGATTCCTATGTTTATGCAAGTTAGATGCATTAATTTAGTTCATGATTTTGGTGAATTTTACATAACTATTGATGAAATTGTCATTTCCGAGTTGTTAGTGATTTCATAACATGTTTGTGGTTGAATTGGATAAATTGGATGAGTTGATTTCGCCGATATAGTCGTTTGGCGAAGTTTTGGTCGAATTTAACATGAATCGGGTCTGTCCAAGTGATAGATCGGTCAAACATGGATTAGTCATGGTTCAGGAGATGGGTCAGTGGAGTGTTCTCTAAGAAATGAAGATGGATCAGTAGCAATATGGACCGGTCGGAGTGTTTTAGAGATGGATCGGTTAGGCGACAGATCGGTCTGCGTTCAATTAGATGGATCGGTCGAGACGGGATTAGATGGATCGGTTGGCGTGCTCAAGCCTGGATCAGTCGGGTGGCATGGGTCGGTCAGAAGTGGATCGGTCGTTCCATTAAGTAGATGGATCGGTCACTGGGCTTCAAGATAGGTCGGCCAGGTGGTTTCTGGAATGGGTCGGTCCTTATGGGTCGATCAAAGCACCTGGAGATGGATCGGTCGGGGCATCTTGAGGATGGGTCGGCCGTGACTTCTAGGGAGAGTGGGTCGGTCTGCTTTTCAAATTGATGGGTCATCATGTTTGATCCACTATAGGTCGGCATGTACTGAATGTTATGGCAGCGCTTTTGAAACGCTATGGTTGGTGGCATAAATGATGTGGTTTGTTTTCGTAGTGAATGTGTGAATGCTATGGATTGTTTCAGACCTTACATTAGTGTTGTTGGGTTCAGTAATGTTGTAACTTCGAAGTGAATTCAATGGGGGAATGTCGAAGTGATGTGATGCATTCGTTAATCGTTGAAATGCAACGGATGTGATGACAACTCAATAGTGTTCTGAGTTGGTTGATAATGGTTGGATGGTCACCGTCAATGACGACTAGAGATACCAAAGGCCGAGGAATTATCGTGGTCGTAGGTTCTAACAAGCTCAAAGCAGGGGTACATTTGAAAGACCAGTTGTATGGTCGAGTACCCTGGGTATCGTTGAAAGGTCTAGGTACGTATCATTGAAAGACGTATGGAGTTTTTGGTAGAACCGGGGTTACCATTAGCCCTTGACATATGGCAGGTTTGGTCATCATACGATTAGCGATGGTTTCGAAACAGGATTGGCGGTGATAGCCAGAGTCAGTCATGGATGATTGGTTGTTCTGTTTGTCCCATCTCACGTAGATTGTTCAACGTCGAGGGAGATGTTTATGGGTGCTTGTTTGATATTGGTTTAGGCCTCTGAGGCTTGTACTTGAGGGATGTTGAATTCGGTTAGGATGGTTTACGTGAGATATATAATCTGGATGTTATGAGTGCTATTGTTTTGTTGCTTTAATTGACATGATTGAATCGTTGTTCTGGTTGCCATGGATGTATGGTTGAAATTCTTGTTAGTAAAGGCTATCACTGTCCGATGTAGGGAAGATGGGGTTGAGTTCTTCTCTAGTGTTATGGGCAGATTAGTTTGTTTATTTACTTATTCTCATATACTTTATTGATGATGTTTGTTAGCTGTTTTATCTCTCACTAAGACTGTTGTCTGACTCAAGGTTTTATGTTTCCCTCTTATTACCTTGGGTTGTTCATCCGATTTTTGGATGGGCAGACTAGGTGGTAGGTGACAGGTGATATCTTGGTGAGGACGATGTTGCAGTTTCGAAGGTGAGCAAGAGGCTGGCATATTACTTTTCCTACTATCTATTATTTCTGTTACCGCTGCTTGTGTTGCTCTATGAGTGATGTAGTAACGCTTCATGTACAGAATTTGATGTTTCCTATGATGTATGGATATTCTTTTAGGATGTTGTATAAGTTTCAAAAGTTTGTTATATGATGCTCCATTATTATTACCTATTGTATATGTTCTATTATATTTTATCCTTGCGTTGTAGTTATACAACAGGTTCTGATTGTGTTTCATACCTTGATGATCGTCCATAACTACCTGGAACATCTTTTAACGCATTATTTCTGTTGTCAAGTGCAGGGGTTATGGGCGGTCATCACATTTGGTATCAGATCTCTGGTTATCGATTTTAGCCAAAGTTCTAAGATGTATTTACGTATGAGAGACATATTTGTAGATTACTGATGGATGTATACTATATTTATATAGTATAGTAACATTTGTACTTCTTTAGCAGCTTTTCTTGCAAGTGGCTAATCATACTAATTTGCAGATTTAGAATGAGTTGATGAACTTCAAGACATACTGCTAGCGAGCAGGCTGTGCCTAGAGGGGGAAATGGCGGTATGCTTGATTACCCACCCATGTTTGAGGCCATGATGAAGCATTCATGAGAAGGGTACCTGCTCTAGTAGCCGCCACGATAGATGTAGATGTGCAAGTTCCTAGGGTTGTGGATTTCGCGAAGCTATGCAAAGACTACACATCTCTAAGAGGAAAATCATTCAAAGGAACAGAGCCAACGGAAGAAGTCCAGATGTGGTTGGATCCTTGTATTCGTATTTTTGGAGATTTGGGAATGGATGATGCAACTAAGCTTGCGTCTAGGAAATTGCAGGGCAGGGCCAAGGAGTGGTGGAATTCGGTTACGCTTGAGACTCCAGAAGTGGAAATAACTTGGGAACATTTCCTAGTTAAGTTGTAGACAAAGTTTATTTCCACTGCTCCGAAGTCTGCTCTATTCAAGAAATTTGTGGAGTTGATGTAGAATGGTAGGTCGGTGCTCGATTATGTTTCATATTTTGAGGCCTTGCCCATATATGCTCGTTCATACATTGACACACCCTATCAAAAGAAAGAGAAATTTGTTATGGGTCTGGATACCTACATAGGAATACCGTTGGTGGAACATCTTGATGATTTTTTTAAGAAGCTTGTGGAAAAAGCTAAAAGACATGAAAGATTTTTTTCCAAAAGAGGAAGTTATTGTTGTTGCAACCAAGGAAGCTCCAAAACCACAACAGGGTGGTAATAACAACAAAAAAAGGAAGAAACAACAACATAAAGGAAAGGATGGCAAGAAGAATCCTAAGAATGAGGTGGTTTTCTATAACTACCAACAGAAGGGTCGTTTCTCTAATGAGTGCAAGAATCCCAAAGCTGAGAAGAAATGCTTCAAATGTGGAAAGCCTGGTCATGAGAAGAAGGATTGTCCAGAAGCAGCTAAGGGTAAACAGATTGTGAAGGCTTATGCTTTGGAAGCCGTGCCATCTTCTTCAGGAGCTCCTACTGCGGAGGAGAAGAGAAAGGGTGTTGTTGTCCAAGGTACTCTTTCTGTTCGAGGTATTTCAGTTCGAGTGTTGTTTGATACCGAAGCATTACATTCTTTTACTTGTAATGAGCTCGTGTGTCGCTTGGGTTTGGAACATGAAATTTGTGATAGACCATTGATCATGACTAATCCAGTTGGGGGTTCGTCTAGCCTTTGTATGCTTTGTCGTGGTTTAGTGGTTTCAGGTCATGGTTGCTCCTTTGTGTTTGATTTCTTTGTGTTAAACTTTGTTGGGTTTGGGATTATCTTGGGTATGGATTGGCTCAAGTGGTATGCGGCAAGAGTGAATTGCAAAAGGCTAGATGTGAGAGCCGGGGATGTGGAAGGGCGAAAGGTGTAGGTTTGATGCAAGCCCGAAGATGGTATCTTCGTGAGCTATTTATATTCGCTTGTGATTCCACAATAAGACTTGTTATCTATGCTGATCGCTTATGAGTTTAAGGATGTCTTTGAGGAAGTCAAAGGTTTGCCTTTGCATCGTGAGATTGAGTTTAGGATCGATTTGGTCGAGGGTGCTAGACCTATCGTTATGCCTCTTAGGCGAATGGAGCCTAAGGAATAGCGAGAGTTAGAGCTGCAAGTTCGTGACCTTTTAGGAAAAAGGGTTCATTCAAAGAAGTGTTTCTGAATGGAGGTGCACCAGTTATGTTTGCAACCAAGGCCAATGGATCGTTAAGATTGTATGTGGACTATCGTGAGCTGAACAAGGTGACCAAGGAGAACAAATATCTGTTGTCGAGGATTGATGACTTGATCGATTAACTTCACAAGGCCAAAGTGTTTTCTCAAATGATTTTGACAACGCGGTTCCATTAGTTGAGAGTGGCAAAGGATAGTGTGCTGAAGACTGCTTTTAGGATACCATTCGGTTTCTTCGAATGGTTGGTGATGCCACTTGGGTTGACTAACACACTAGCTTATTTCATAGATCTTATGAATAGAGTGTTCAGAGATCAGTTAAAGAAGTTCATACTTGTGTTCATGGACGATATTCTGGTTTACTCTCGGAACGAAGAAGAGCACAAGACGCACTTGAGAGTTGTTTTGGAAATTTTGCGGAAGCATCAGTTGAGAGCTAAGTTTTCGAAGTGCCACTTCTGGAAGAGTGAAGTGAGGTTCTTAGGCCATGTAGTTTCTAGAAATGGAATAGCAGTTGACCCCACTAAAGTTGCAACAATCCTGGACTGGGATAGACCTAAGAATTCGACGGATGTGAGAAGTTTCCTTGGGTTGGATGGTTATTACCAATGGTTTATCAAGGAATTCTCCAAGATAACTGCACCATTAACAAGATTGACGAAGAATAACCAAGTGTTCACATAGGATGCAAAGTGTGAGCAAGCTTTCAGAATCCGGAAAGAGAGACTGACGAGTGCTCCTATTTTGACGATTCCAAGTGGTAACGAAGAAATGGTGGTGTACACTGATGCATGCGGTACTAGACTTGGAGCAGTGCTAATGTAAAAGGACAAGGTTGTGGCCTACGCAAGTCGACAGCTGAAGCCACATGAAAGGAATTATCCAACTCATGATTTGGAGTTGGCAACGATTGTGTTTGCTCTTAAGATATAGAGACATTACCTATTGGGAGTTCGATTCGAGTTGTTCACGGATCATAAGTCGTTGAAGTATCTTTTCTAAAAGGATTTGAATCTTCGGCAGCAACGGTGGTTAGAGTTTCTGGCATTATATGATTTTTGTATAGCATATACTCCTGGCAAAGGTAATGCAGTGGCAGATGCGTTGAGTCGAAGACACGCAAGTTTGGGAGTAATGTTTTCTTAATGGAAGAGCCTCGAGTACTTGGCAAGATTTGATTTCAGGCCACAGTGTGAGTTGGTTCCTGAAATATTGGAAAGCTTATCGATAATACCTACTCTCATCGAAAGGATTGACGAAAGCCAAAAGAGAGATACAAAGCTTGTTGAATTTATCCAGTAGCTAGAACCAGAGGATAAAGAATTCGAGGTCTATCGAGACGGTTGACTTCGAAAGCAAGGACAACTGGCTGTTCCTGATATTGATGGATTGAGAGATGAGGTTCTGAGGAAATGTCATCACTCGAAGTTGACGATTCATCCCAACAGCAATAAGATGTATCAGGACATCAAGCGAGCCTACTACTGGGAAGGGATGAAGAGAGATATTGGAAATTTCATTTCCAAGTGCAAGAACTGCCAGTTGGTGAAAGCTGAACAGAAGAAGCCGAGTGGTTTGTTTCAGTCATTAGAAGTCCCTACATGAAAGTGGAAGCAGATATTGATAGATTTTATCGATGGACTACCTAGAACCAAGGAAGGAAACGAAGGAATTTTGGTCATCGTGGATCACTTGACTAAAAGTGCAAGGTTCATTCCTGTCAAATCGACTAGGACAATATCGAAGTTGGTTGAGCTCTGTATAAAATGGATATTTCGATTCCATGGTATCGTGAGGAGCATAGTGAGTGATCAAGATCCATTGTTCACGACTGGATTTTGGTAGAGTTTGCAAGAGACTTTAGGAATCGAGTTGTGTTTGAGTACGACTTATCATCCCCAAACTGATGGTCAGACCAAGAGGGCTAACCGAGTTTTGCAAGATCTCCTAAGAGCTTGTGTATTGGACTTCGCGGGATCATGGGAAGACCATCTACATCTGGTGGCGTTTGCATATAACAAAGCTACAAGTCGAGCATTGGGATGACACCATACGAGGCATTGTATGGTAGGCCGTGTAATTCTTCGACATGTTGGTTAGAAACTAGAGATAAGTTGATACTTGAGCCTGAAATGATAAGAGAAACCTCGGATTGTATCGAGATCATTTGGCAATGAATGAAAGCAGCCTAAGACCGTCAGAAGAGTTACGCCGATAAACATTTAAAATACTTGGAATTCGACGTTGGTGATTTGGCATTTGTGAAGATTTCTCCTTTGAAGAATGTGGTTGGATTCGGAAATAAAGGAAAGTTGGCCCTGAGATTCGTTGGATCATTATAGATTGGAGTTATCCAAAAGATGTCGAGTGTGCATAATGTTTCCCATGTGTCGTTTCCACGGAAGTTCGTGCATGATTCGAACGTGGTGGTATCTCCAGAACAGTATGAAGACCTAGAAGTTGAGACCGTAGTTATGAGACCTTGTAAGCCACTTCATGTTATGGGGAATGACATGAAACAGCTTAGGAGGAAGACAGTTAAGCTAGTCAAGGTATAGTGGAGTGAAGATGGCGACGATTGCACATGGGAAATGGAAGAGAGCATGAAGGCGACCCATCCTGAACTCCTTGTCGGTATGACCCATTAGTATCGTGTCACCTTACGTCATTGTAACTTGTACCAATGAGTTTGTTTTTAGAGTTTTGCGTGCAAGGATAATGCTATGGATGCATGGTTTGATGACTACTAGTTTAGGTGATAGAATTGACTGCTTATGGATGATAGGTATGCGGAATTGTTTTGTTGGTTGTGGTTGCTTGTGTTGTTAAGATTTTGAGGGCGAAATTCCTAAAGGGGGGGATATAACAGCCCGTGTTTTACGTATTGGAGGATTATAAAATATTTTTATTTTATTCCCTGAGGGTTGGATCAATCTCAAGTTTTGATATGTTGTTTATGGGGATGTGAGACATGTCCATAATTTTTACCAATTTTGTTTGTGACCATTTTTCCCTTATCTGTCTTGTACAGGGAATAACTTTTGACTTGGAATGAACCAGGTGGTATAATCGGTCTCATTGGAAAGGAAATAATGATTCTCATTCCGTAGAGTGGTCACATTAAAGATTTGGCTTAGCGGTTTGGGAGGAGTCGCTATTTTAAGGTTTCACGGTTGGTTGTTCAGGTTTTGAAAGCCATAATGGGTTGATTTGGAGTGACCCATTAGTGGGCTGGTGGAAGGCTATAAATAGGGGGTCAGAGGCATGGAGAATAGTTTACTTTCTCCATTTCCTCATTTTGAAGAGCTAGAGGTCCTCCATTACTCCATCTTCTACACCTTTCCACCATAAGAGCTTAGAGAATCGAAGATCTACATCGCTTGAAGCTAGATCTACACCATTCCAAGAGAGAGTTCATCGAATCAAAGAGTTTAGAGAAATTTTTTTGCTGTTCGGAATCTTAATTTCATCGATTTTTGTTGTTTTAGAGATTTGAGTGACATGAATCTCTCACACAGATTCAATCACGTATATGAGTTGTTTGAGTATAATTTCATCGTTTTCAAGTGTCCTCTTCTAGATCTACATCATGATAAGTATATTTTCATATGAATTGCCATAGGATCTAATATAGAAACTTAAAACCGGTAATTTCCATATGGACTCCTATGTTTATGCAAGTTAGATCCATTAATTTAGTTCATGTGTTCATTTATCATGATTTTGGTGAATTTTATATAACTATTGATGAAATTGTCATTTCGAGTTGTTAGTGATTTCATAACATGTCTGTGGCTGAATTGGATGAGTTGATTTCACCGATATAGTCGTTTGGCGAAATTTTGGTCGAATTTGGAGATGAATTGGATCTGTCCAGGTAATGGATCAGTCAAGCATGGATTGGCCATGGTTCAGGAGATGGGTCGGTGGAGTGTTCTCCAAGAAATGAAGATGGATCGATAGCAATATGGATTGGTCGGAGTGTTTTGGAGATGGATCGGTTGGGCAATGGATCGGTCCAGGTTCATTTGGATGGATCAGTGCGTGCTCAAGCATGGATTAGTCGGGTAGCATAGGTCAGTCAGAAGTGGACCAGTCGTGCATTTAAGCGGATAGATTGATCACTGGGAGTTGACATGGATCGGTCAGGGCTTGCATGGCATGGGTCGGTCAAGTGGCTTCATGATGGGTCAGCCGTGAATCTCAGGGATGGGTCGATCATTATGGGTCGGTCGGAGCAACTGGAGATGGATCGGTCGGGGCACCTTGAGGATGGGTCGGCCGTGACTTCTGGGGAGAGTGGGTCGGTCTGCTTTCCAAATTGATGGGTCGGCATATCCGATCGATTATGGGTCGGTACGTACTGAAGGTTATGGCAGTGCTTTGAAACGCTATGGTTGATGGCATAAACACTGTGGTTTGTTTCCATAGTGAATATATGAATGCTATGGATTGTTTCGCACCTTATGTTAGTGTTGTTTGGTTCAATAATGTTGTAACTTCGAAGTGAATTTAATGGGGAATGTCGAAGTGATGTGATGCGTTTCTTGATCGTTGAAATGCAACGGATGTGATGACAATTCAATGGTGGTCTGAGTTGGTTGACAATGGTTGGATGGTTGTCGTCGATGACTACTAGAGATACCAAAGGCCGAGGAATCATCGTGGTCATAGGTTTTAGTGGGCTCAAAGCAAGGGTACGTTTGAAAGACCAGTTGTATGGTCAAGTACCCTAGGTATTGTTGAAAGATAGGTACATATCGTTGAAAGGCATATGGAGTTTTTGCTAGAACCGGGGTTACCATTAGCCCTTGACATAAGTGAGGGTTGGTCGTCATATGATTAGCGATGGTTTCGAAGGAGGATTGGCGTTAATAACCAGAGTCAGTCATGGATGATTAGTTGTTCTGTTTGTACCATCTCACATAGATTGTTCGATGTCGAAGGAGATGTTTATGAGTGCTTGTCTGATGTTGGTTTAGGCCTCTGGGGCTTGTACTTGAGGGATGTTGAATTCAGTTAGGATAGTTTACGTGAGATATATAATCTGGATGTTATGAGTGCTATTGTTTGGTTGCTTTAATTTCCATGATTGAATGGTTGTTCTGGTTGCCACGTATGTATGGTTGAAATGCTTGTTAGTAAATTTATCACTTTCCGATGTGGGGGAGATGGGGTTGAGTTCTTCTCTGGTGTTGTGGGTAGATTAGTTTGTTTATCTACCTATTCGCATATACTTTATTGATGATGTTTGTTAGCTGTTTTATCGCTCAGTAAGACTGTTGTCTGGCCCAATGTTTTATGTTTCCCTCTTATTACCTTGGGTTGTTCATCCGATTTGTGGATGGGCAGACTAGGTGACAGGTGATATCTTGGTGAGGACGATGTTGCAGTTTTAGAGGCGAGCACTAGGCTAGCGTACTACTTTTCCTACTGTCTAGTATTTCTGTTTCCGCTGCTTGTTTTGCTCTATGAGTGATTGTAGTGAGGCTTCATGTACAGACTTTGATGTTTCCTATGATGTATAGATAATATTTCAGGATCATGTGAAAGTTTCAAAAAAAATTTATATGATGCTCCATTATTATTGCATGTTGTATATGTTCTGATATATTTTATCCTTGCGCTGTGAGTTATACGACAGGTTTCGATTGTGTTTCATACCTTGATGATCGCCCATAACTGCCTGGCACATCTTTCAGCGCATTATTTCTCTTGTCAAGTACAGGGGTTATGGGCAGTCATCACATGGTGATTGGAGCTACCTTAGCTTTTGTGAGAATTTGGACTATGCACTTCATGTAGTCCAAGATGAGCCAATGGACCTTGATGATGTCATGAGTTCGGGTGTTAGCTCGAAGTGGATTTGTGCCATGAAGGAAGAGATGCAATCATTGATGAAGAACCATGTTTGGGAGTTGGTTCCACTTCCTAAAGTAAACCGTGTTGTTGGGTGCAAATGGATATACAAGGTGAAGGATGATGAAAGATATATAGCTAGGCTAATGGCTAGGGGTTTGCACAGAGGAGCGGAAATGAGTATGATGAGATCTTCGCACCGATTGTGAGGCATACATATATCGGGATATTACTTGCTATAGTTGTTATATAGAACTTAAAATTGGAGCAACTTGATGTGAAAATCGCCTTCTTTCAAGGTGACTTGGATGAGGACATCTACATAGAGCAACTAGATGGGTTTATTGTAGATGGTAAGTCAAAATTGGTTTGCAAGTTAAAGAAATCATTATATGGTTTGAAGCAATCACCTAGGCAATGGTACAAGAGATTTGATCATTTTATGTCGGAAAGTGGATTTGAGAGAAGCATCAAGGATGCTTGTGTTTATTTCAAGAAGTCGAAAAATAATTGTTAGGTGTATTTACTCTTGCATGTGGATGATATGCTTGTTGCTTCTAAGGAAAAGGATGAAATCAATAAGTTGAAATTGAAGTTAAAAGAGGAATTCGAGATGAAAGACCTTGGAGAAGCAAAGAAGATTTTGAACATGGAAAACAAAAGGAATTGAAAGCGTTTTGAGTTGAAATTGACTTAAAAGGAATACATTAGAAAAGTTCTTTTCCAATCTAGCATGGAGGATGCAAAGGCGTCAAATAATCCTTTACCTTTGCATGTAAATTTTTCAAGTAAGGGATCACATATCGAGGAGAAAGACAAGGCTTATATGGCAGAAGTTCCATATGCTAGTGCGGTTGGAAGTTTGATGTATGTCATGGTGTGTACAAGACCAGATATTGCAAATGTCATCGGGGTGGTTTGTAATGACCCAAATTTTCTTAACCTCTAACTTATTTCTCCTAACTATTTGATTTTCTGGTGCCATTTGACTTGGACTTGAATAGTTAAATGGCAGCTTAAATGGTACAAAAAAATTGGATCCAACTTTTTTGTACCATTTAATTTGGACATGAGTAGTTAAATGCCAGCTTAAATGGTACAGAAAAGTTAGGTTGTTACATGGTTAGTCGGTTTACGGCTAATTCGGGGAAATCAAATTAGGAAGCAATGAAGCTTACCTTTAGATACTTGAAAGGTACAACATCCCATGGTCTTGTTTTTTGGGTAGTAAGGAGAAGAATTGCATATTGGTTGGTTACTGTGATTCGGACTACGCCGGTGATAGGGATCAGAGAAAATCAACTTCCGGATATGTCTTCACTCTTAGTGGTACAACCATAAGTTGTAGATCGAGATTGCAAACTATAGCTGCTTTATCCACTACGGCGGCAGAGTTGATAGTCGTGGTAGAGGCAGAAAAAGAAGCACTCTATTTGAAGCGATTGTTGTGTGACTTGAGGTTCGAACATGATAGTATCGATGTTCGATGTGATAACCAAAGTGTTATCCATTTAGCGAAGAATCTGGCATTTAGCTCACAGACCAAGCATATTGAAATGAGAGAGTCATTTCTTGTAACCATAAACGAAGATAAGAAAGTATGCCTTCGGAAATTGCACACAAAGGATATTGTGGTAGATATGTTCACTAAAGCATTGTCGGTTGGGAAGTTCGAGCATTGCTCGAACTTAATTCGCTTGGAGACTCTATGGTAAATTAGGCTGTGTTTTGGGTTGGATCTACTGCAATTAGGCATAGCTCAAAGTCGTATCACATAATGGTGTGTTTGAATATTTGATACGACCATAATCGTATCAAAATCAAAATTTTGATATGGCTCTAAGCCATATCTAAAGTATAAATAGATACGGCTGCAAACCGTCTCTCAATGCAAATAACATATGGCTTTAAGCCGTATCTAAATTATTACTGTATACGCATATAAGCCACATCAAATTATCTATAAATATGAATATATACAAAAGGCTAGTAAATATCATGAAAGCTCTATTTGATAAATTATAACAGTAAACGAAACAATTATATGAAATATTTCATATTAATACAACAACATATATAATGATACATGTTATTTCATTACATTACAATAAAGAAGATACATGTTGTTTCATTACATTACAATAAAGAAGATACATTATGTTTCATTACATTATAATAAAGAAGATACATACTGTTTCATATATAATGTTTCATAATTGCATTACAATAAAGAAGGTAAACTCGGTATTTTAGCAACTTCGGGGACTACTCACCGCTTTTCAACTTCAGCGATCGACCACTTTGATCGGCTTTTCAGCTGAACTAATCCGTTCACCAAGCTGATGATTTTAACTTTCTGGTTAAGAATTTACTGGGTGATCAACCCGGAGGATGAATTTCAGCTCACGCATCCGGGTCAGGTATTCATGCTAACTTATACATTTAACTAAGCGTCAGAACTAGCAAAGGGAATAATATCAAGTGTCAAATGCTGCTTCACTTAACCTAAGGAAAAATCATTTGACACTTGATGTTATCCCCTTTGCTAGTCCTGGCACTTAGTTAAATGCATAAGTTAGTATGAATACCTGACCATGTGCGTAAGATAAAGTGCATTCACCTGGTGAATCACCTAGTAATTATTAACCAGAAAGTTAAAATCCTTCAGCTTATTGAGGCTTCCCTGGTAGATCACCCAGTAAATTCTTAACCAGAATAGACATGCATCATCTTCGTCTATACTTGCTACCTAATTTGCATTAGAACAATGAGTCAGAATATTCATGTCCAAAATGCACTTGTATGCTAAATTAAACCAATCACATACCAAATTTCATAGTAATAGGGATCTTTTTGGCATGAAATATATATGTGTGCCCAGGGGACATATACGGCACACACAAACACATACAACACACACATAGACATAGACACACACATAAACTACATACATATACAACATATGCACATGCATATACAACATACACATACATAGACACACACACACACACACACACACACACAGAGATATATACAAAACACACACACACACATATATATACAAAACACACACACACACACTCAGATATATACAACACACAGACACCGACACACATACACTGCATACATATACAACACACAAACACAAACACATACGCTACAAAAATATTTGGATAGTATAAACTTAAAAAAAAAACAAAACTCAAAGAAGTAAACACAACAAAGTAGATAACCGATCGCATTGGTGGGATTTGAATCCACGTATCTTTTAGGTTCTGGATATATGCGTACATGCGCTAGTTCATGTAACAACCTGGAAAATCAGAACCAATTTAAAATTATTTGGCAATTTTAATGAATTTTGAATATTTAAAATGATTTATTTTAAATAATAATGACTAGAAATTTATTTTGAATAGAATTAGAACGTATAAATTAATTTAAATCGAAATTAGAATATAAATATTTATTTTAATTATAAAAGCAATTGAAAATGGTGCGGTAGATTGAAATATCGATTTCAAATTTCAAATGAATGTACATGATTCAAAATAAACCGGATTTTAGTAAAACCATAACTGTTTGAATCTGTTTGAAAATACCTTTCCAATGAATGTGAAAAATCCAGATTTCATAACGGGAATAAAATGTTATGTCCAGTTGAAAATTCAAAATAGTCGCTATAGAATTTTATATAAAATATAGCCCTTAAAAGTGGAGGATTTGCAAACGACCTCCGTTCTCGACGAGACCACTTTTGATGGATCTGGAATGTCAAATTATTGCTAGATTCCAATTTTCATAATTTTTGGAATTAATATGTGAGCGTGGTGAATTTAAACGCATTTGGAAAATTCAGTTTGAATTAAATCGACTGGAAATTGATTGTTTTTCAAACGGTCTCCAAATTTGACGAAATTAGTTTTGTTAGGACTGTATCGTAAAAACATAGCCAGATTTATTCTTTTGGAATTTCCGGAGTCAGTATGGCCCCGTTAAATTAAAATGTGCGTTGAAATAAATTTTGAACGTTATATTTATTTATATTTTAATTTTGACAAAAACTAAACGAAACGGTCGAACTGGCTTACCAGACATATCACATTGTGTTCGGAATGAGGGTAATTAGCTAGAGGCGACAGTTGTTGGGTCTCGATTAGGGTTAAAATAGTAAGTCAACTCTTAGGAGAAATAAATAAAATAATTAACTATATATAAATTATAAAAAAACCGTCACCCCTCTTTTATCTCTCCCCCCTCAACGTCAGTTTTAAAATCAATTAAGAAAAAAAATTGCGCCGCCAGATCCCGTCACCCCCCTCGTCGCGCGCTGCCACCAGGGCGCAACCGCCTCCGACCATCCCTAGCGCAACCCTCCCTCCTCTCTGCTCCTCATCCTTCTTCTACAGCCCCTAAATCCCCTAACCCCCTGAAAACCCATGCCTTAGCCGCCGCCATGACCAATGCACCACCGCCACCTCCTCTTGGCGCCGCCGCAGGGCCCCTTTGACGAACAGCAGCCCCCTTCCCCCCAACTCCCGATTCAAACGGTAAGTCTTTTTATTTTTTTTATCTTCATTTATTTAATGTTTTAGATTATAAAACACATGATTTTTAATATAGAAAACATATGATTTTTAATATAGGAAAGATTTGATTTTTAATTTAGAAAAAAATTGATTTTTATACTGTAGATAGAAAGTTTAATTTTTTAAAATAGAAAGATAGGATTTTTTTAAATGAAAAGATGATTTTTATTGTTTGGATAGTGATATGAAAACATTATTTTTAGTAGACAAAAATATTATTTTTAGTTAGATAAAAATATAATTTTTATCGTAGGTATGAAATATTATTTTGAGTAGGATAAAAATAGAATTTTATTACATTTGTAAGAGAAATAAAAATTCAATTTTTATAACATATGAAGAGAAATAAAAATTCGATTTTTATTATATATGAAGAGAAATAAAAATTCGATTTTTATAATATATGAAGTAAAATAAAAATTCGATTTTTATATATGAAGTAGCGATATAAAATATAATTTTTATATAGAAAGCAGCGTTGCAAAAAAAAATGATTTTTATAATGTAGATTTGAAATAAAAATATGATTTTTATTACGATGTTAGCAAAATAAATATATAATTTTTATATATATAGCGAAATAAAAATGGGACTTTTAAATATATAAACATCATATTAAAAACGTGTCTTTTTCCTATGAACAACATGATAAAGACTACGTCGGAATTTCACGCAAATCCAAACGGTTCAGAAATTCAGAAATAAAACTGGCGGAGTGGATTTCAAAGGTGAGAAATTCTCACTTTAAATTATTTTCTAGTTAAATATATATACTAAGATGCAGACGGTGCTTAGTAGCACCCGACACCTTTGTTTGAAACCATGTTTGTTTAGTTGTTTGGTTGATTGGATTATTTGTTTCAATTTGGTTTGGGAAGTGAAATGAATTGATTAGAATTTGGTTTGTATTTTTTGCGAGCCATTATTAGGCGAGGGATAAGGCTAGACCTTATTCTGGTTTTATTATCGCACCGTTATACTGCCGAAATTTTCTAAAAATGTTAGAACAATAAAAATATCGTTTTTATTGTATAAATGAACTGTATAAAATATTCATGTATTTAAATAAATATTTTATCGTTAAAAATATAAGTTTTAACGTGTATATGAACGAAAATAAATATTCATTTACAAATCGGACGATTTGTTTATGTACACACATTTGACTGATATGGATTGGGACGATATATTTTACACCTCGCCCAACTGCACAAATAATAATTAGTGTTTGTTGTTTGAAAACCCCACATGGGTATTTGGATGATATTTGACATACACTAATCCCAATTGTTTAGTTGTATGTCAACCGATTTGTTGACAGGCTATTGTAAGCGTTAACTATTCATATTTAACGCTTATGCAGTTGTCTAGTGCACTCTGGATGATGGTTGACTGTGCTTGATTATTGTTGTGCACATGTGTGTATGAAATCCATATAAATAAAATTATATGGTAATTGACTATGTCTGGTTCCAATTCGGAAAGAACGAATATTTTGAATTAATGAATATTTTAAAATGAGGAATAATGAAAATTTTAAAATAAATAATATTTTGAAATAATATTCAATAATGGATCAAAATATGATTTTGATGTCCGATTTGGGATGGACACGAAAGTATTTATATCAATTATATTAACGCCATTTTGACGTGAACAATATTTATATCGATTTTATTCATTTTTATAATGAATATCGAAAAGAGAATGATTTCAAAATCTGATATTTTGAAAATATTATCACTTATATATTATAATGATAAGGAAGATTCAATTTTGATTTAAAATTGAAAATGAAGTTGGAATCGTTTTAAAATGAATTTATAAATGATTTATAAAATACATTTTGAATGGAAATCGATGAAATATATATAATATATATTATATATATTTAATGGCCTGAATAGCACGCGCAACGGCCGTTCGCGAATTTCAACCATTGACTTCGAATTGATATTACGGGAGATCCGACTGTCGGATTCTCCTAAAACCAGAACCATTGGGTTCGTATCGAAAAGAGCTTTCCAACGAATACAAGAGGCTTGAATCTAACAGTTGGATTTGGAATTATGTCCAAATCAAATTTGGAAAAGGTCGTTGTAAGTGCAGTTCGATGACCGTTTATGGAAATCGACTGTACGGGCCTTGATATAATTATTAAAAATATTAATGATTTTTGTAAAATCATAATAAATGATTTGGAAACAATTTGGATGAAAAATTCCAATTTGTTAAGATAAAAATATATATTTATCAGAATGAACTAGTTATGAACTAGAATTATAATCCAATATTTTTAAATAAATAAATTGGATTTGAAATGGCTTTAAAAATAGGGTGCGTTTTTTAGAGGTCCCTATTAAGTTTCAAAATATAAAAAAAACCCGGTCATAAACTTATTGTAAATTAGGTCCCTATTTTTTGAAAAGTCATTAAAAAAATATAAAAAAATCACGTAAATTCGTATTTAAATAAAACATGTAAACACTAAAAAATTCAGAACAAAAAACCATCAAATAAGGCGTCAAAAATAAAAAAAAACAGAAAAAAACGAAATTTCCAGTTAAATGCATAATAGTATGCACATATATCATTTTCCTGCATACATCCGTGCATATTTTTCACTACATACATCTTCGTTGATTTTTATTTATACAAAAATATGCTTATATGTGTGCAAATATACCCAATATTTGCACACATTTGTGCAGGTTTAGTTTCAAATTTTCAAACCGAACACAGCTTACGGAAAAGTTGCATACATATATGCAATTATCAGTAATAATTGCATAAATGTATGCAACTATTTTTTTTATTTTCGTAGAATCCTGAAATTATTTCCATATTTTAGAATATTTTTTTTACGAAGGAACGTACTTGTTTTAAAAAAAATAAAAAAAGGCGGAAGTAATAAAATAAGGGGCGGGTTTAAATTTTTCAAATCTTTTTTTTATATATAAATTAGGTCCCTACTTTTATCCTATAAAAATGTTGCACACATGTGTGCATTTTTTTGAGAAATTTGCACATTTGGATGCAAATAAAAATGAACTGAAATATTAAGTTAAATCTATCCGTTGGAAGAACTGCAGTTAATTGCATATATGCATGCAAAAAAGTCAAAAAGGTGCATAATATTATGCATTTAACTGCAGTTTTTTCTGTTTTTTTTGCTGTTTTCTTCTTTCTGACATTATTTTTGTTGTTTTTTGAACTGAATTTTTTGTATAATGCATAATTTATTTTATTACTAATTTACGATTTTTTTTTTATTTTTTTTAATTATTATTTTATAAGTTTTGAAAACAGGGACCTAATTTATATTAAGTTTATGACCGGATGTGAGCCTAATTAAGTTTCAAAATAGGGACGTGAGCCTAATATTCACTTAAAAATAACCAGAATTTCCAATATATGAATTAGAATGGATTTGAATCGAAATTATCTTCGGAATATTTCGATATTGGATTCCGTGATTATGCAGATATTGTGGAGGAATTTGGAAGATATATATATATCGTTATTCCCAATACGATATTTGTTGATTTCAGAATTTTGATTTTGAATATAAGATGATGTAATTTCTATTCAGAGCCTTGTATTTAATATTGAATAGGATTTTGGATTTGTCGTGAATGATGTCTTCATTAACATTGTTCTTAAACCCAGTTAAGGAAAGAATAAATCTTTTAATTAAGATTTTGTGAAGTTTTCCAATTAATTAATATTTAATTGGAATAGAATAAAAGAGTTGGATTTTGGGTTTGTCGTGAATGGTGTCTTCAGTAACACTGTTCTTGAACCCCTTGTGAAAAGAATAAATCTTTTAATTAAGATTATTAGTGTTTCAAGTTAATTAACATTTAACTGGAATATAATGGAATGTGAATCGGGTTTATTATGAACTGTGTTTTTAATGACATTCGTTCTTTAACCCGATTTACAGTGAAATGTGATTTGGAATTTATAAATCTTTTTATTAAGATTTAATGGGAATTTTCCAAAGTAAAGTTTCGCAATTTAATGTATTAAATTGGAATAGAATGGAATTCGATTTGATAATAATCGAAGTGAACTTCTGTGGAGGATAACTGTTAATACATATGGAATTTAAAACGCTTTGTCGTTATTCCATTTATATTATTAGTCGAATACCTAAATTGATATCGATTATATATTGATCGTTTTCCGTGAAGATTCCATAATTAATGGAATGTGATTTGGGTTCATCGTGAACTGTGTTTTAAATGACATTAGTTCTTTAACCCAATTAAAGACAGGATTACATGTCTATCATTGTATTTCAAACTGTATGGTTGATCTCTACTAAATGTATATCTGTTTGGTGGCAGAGAATTTATTCTCTTGCTTAACACCCTTCTCTGAGACGTACGAGCTTAGAGGTTATATATAGGCTGAAATCCATAGTACGGTATAGATTGTCGATGCGGCATGTTTGATTTTCCAAAGTTAAATAATCATTAATATTGATTTTTGGGAAGATTAAAACCAAGTGGAGTTTTAATGAATCTTTAATTATATTAAAATGCGAATGTGATAATTTAAATTATCAATTTGGGAAATGATCGAGAGTGGAGTATCACTAGTTTTGCTCCAAGAGATAGTTAAATCTTTAATTAGATTTGAACATGAAACGGTAATTAAATTTACCGATAACATCGTGGTGTTAGATATGGAGTATTACCAATTTTGCTTCATGGGATGAATATGTTGGGATTGAGAAATTAAACAAATGATCACTTTGGTATGGTCCGCTAATCCCAACTAGTTTGGATAAACCTTAATTTGGATTGAATTAATATCCAAAGGAAGATTAAAGAAAAATTTAATGAATTTATCTTTGATAAAATTAATGGGAACCTTTCCCAAAGGATATGAACATTTAAATAAAATAATATTCAGAATTGGAATGAGGCGTATGTTGTGTTTTATAGCACTTGATTATAAAATTTGTGAGTTATACGGAAAGGCCGGGTTATACCCGTTCTGAATAACCGATTCGACAAAAAGTCGATGATGAAGACGGTGGTTGAAGACCAGAGGTTCTCACATCGTTTGGATGATTACTGATGTCTTGATTGGGCTGTACACCCTAGACATGGTAATAAGTGGTGATCGTCCAGATGTACTTGGAGATCGACCGGATATGCGAGGACCTCTCTCCTGTATTGGACATATAGGATGAGGAATAAGGTGCCTCCGGTTTCGTTCAGACCCAGAACGAACTAGTAAATGGATGTGTCTGACATTGGATTTTATTCCGTGTTGATTGATCTCTATTAAATATGCATGTGCTTGGCGGCGAAGAATTTATTCTCTTGCTTAACGCCCTTCTTTGAGACTTATGAGCTCAAGGTTATATATCGATAGACATCAGTCGCATGGCGTGAATTGCCTATGTGGCATGCTAAGATGCAAATGATCAAGCCTTCTGTTGAAAAGTAGAGTCTTGTGGTTGATGATCAAAGCATGGCCTTAATATAGCATAGCTTTGTGTATAGCGTTAATTCACGAGCCTCACACCTCAGTATGAGTTAAATACGGGATAAGGGACCCAAGAAGGACATGATGTTTCTTTTTAGCTATGGGTGGTGTCATGGTATGGAGCGCAGACATTTATTATTTTTACCTATGTGGTTGTTGGATTGCGAGGCGCCTCGGTTATATCGGTTACTATGGAGCCGATGGATATAGGTCCTATAGGACCGTGAAACGTGTGTTCAGGAATAATTAATCCACAATTGTAAGTGTGGACCAGCCTTGGAGGATCCAAATTAAACCGTTTGGGAACTCATCAAAATTATTACTAGATTTTTTAAATTGTGGTGAGTTGTGACTATGGTATATTTCATAACAAGTGAAAATATTATTTAAATTATCATGTTGATTGGACATATTTTATAATATTTTTGAATTATTTCTTATTTCACGATCTATTTCCATCATATTTATGTCACTCATCATTGTTTTATATAACGTGGGGAGTTTAAATTGTTTTGCAAATAAGGAAATATTTTTGAAATCATTTTGAAATAGAATCTTGGCATTTGCTCTCATTTAAAAGTCCTTGCGGTTATGCATTGATGGAACTCATAAGAGAGGATAAAGTTAAGTATTTTCTAATCTCATTTAAAAGTCCTAGCTGTTATGCATGGTTAGAAAACACTTAACAAATTTAAGTTACTACTAACCCCATTTAAAAGTCTTAGCGGTTATGCGTGGTAAGAAAGTGCTTAAATTATTTTGTGGTTAAATTTGAAATTTATTTGAAAAATATGGAATTCATAATCCTATATTTAACTTTTTTTTAAACTCTCCTCATTTTTATAAAATCAATCTTAAACCCATCATTCTGAAAAGCGAAATTTTCTTCTAGTTTGAAGAATATTATGATTTTTGTTTGACTAAATAAGGTTTATGATATACCTTTTCCCTTTTGATTTGAATTTATATTTTTAGTCTATATTCATCACTATTTTGATTTCTATTATCCTTTTGATAATAATAAAAGGGGGAGAATGGTTAAGATTTTGATTGATGAGTGAATAAATCAAGAAGGTTTTAATATTGAAAATTCAATCGAATGTTTGAAACACTCATATATGCATATATATATATATATTTGTGTGTGTGTGTGTGTGTGTGTGTGTGTTCAGTTGTAAGGGGAGCATACAAATATGGGGAGTATTAGTATTATATTTCACATTCAAATTCATTTATCACATTCAAATGCATTTATCACATTCAAAATCTTAGTGTATGTTTGTCATCATCAAAAGGGGGAGATTGTTAAGTATAACGATATGATTTTTGTTTGATGATAACAAACATATATATTATTATATAAATGTGTTTGTAAACAGTACTATTATATATTTCACATTACATACAGAAATAAATATTTATTGAATAGAATACTATTACACATAACTGAATATTCAAATAGTATTTTTATTTAAATAAATATTTTATTTCAGCCTTTGAAATTGTACATTTTTATTCATGTCTACAGTCAATTTCATATACAAAAGTTCCTCACTACATTTCACTCATTATCACTCGGTTTATATACAGACTTAGATACATATACAAATAAAGACACACTGAATTTTCATGTGCTTTCAAACCAGTTCAGTCGTCGTGTATACCTATCACAGAAACACACACAGTAAACTGAAACAAAAATAGATTAAAATACTAGCAAATATAATTTTATTTTAAATTTTATTTTCCTCATAATTTTGGTATGTTTCTCATAATTTTTCTTGACTTGGTTTGATATATATACATCTATCTGTGTCTAGACTGCTTGTAATATTCACAGTAACACACTATAAATACCACAAGGCAGATTGTATCTCTAGTGCTCACAGATCAACCCCGACACAACTATACTGGTTTGCTGATCAGAAACAACATTTAAAATTAGTTGATTCTGATTAGTCACAATGCAGATATAGTGGTCTGCTGATAGAAAATTCATGTATGTCATTCGAATAACCCACAAATATAAAAGTTGCACATACATGATACATGTATACACATACAGTTATATGTGTATATACACATATATACATATACATATATATATAATGTGCAGTCATAAGAGCAAACATTTCAGGTTTGACCAATGTGCAAAGCCAAGCCAAAATAGTGGCAATGATATATGGATGAACAAAGTCTGAAGCTATTCATGTACAAAGTCAAGGAAGCACTATATAAATGGGCAAGTGTTCAAGCTCATCTCAAAATGCACAAGATAACATGACATACATGATGAAACAAAATAGACAAATGGGCATGCATGAATAAAGGTGCCAACATACAAAAATAGTCAGCATGCAAATGCCATGCATGTCAAATAAAGAGCAAGCTCAGATGAACACAATAAATGGAAAGCAAGGATTTTTTTTTTGGAAAGTTTTTTTTATGCAATTCAATATATCCGGCAAAATCGAAGTTCCAGAAAAATATCAAAGTCAACAAATATTGTGCAAGCAAGATGAATGTCAATGTACAAACTATAACGACAAGGAACCCTGAGTATATGGTGCAACTTGAAACAGGAAGTGAACAACATTAGGGAAGTCAGCATTTTTATTTAAGTGTTATAGTGCAAACCAAACAAGTGGGAAAGACAAGTTAAAAGTTCAAAACAGCTCTAACAAAAGACCAAGCTATACAGCAGTTTTAACAAGGGGTGAACAAACCAATAACATTAGTATGGACGAGCAGTGTAAATATGGTGGATAAGGCAATGAACACAGACTGAACAGGTGCTAGAAAGCTATATAAATTCAAGTGTAACTACATGGAAACAAATGAACAAAACAACGATAGAAAATTTCATAAATTTCAGTGTAACAGTATAGCAACAAATGAACAAAACTGGTGCAACAAAGCATAACACAGGCTGAGGGAAGCATATTTACGATGTACAAGATCACAAGGGTGAAATCTTGTAGCAAGCTCAATTTAAGTGCGAAGTAGGACAAATAACAAGTGCACTTTGGACAGTGTACCATGTACACAACAAGCGGAACACGCACAGAAATAAAATAAATACCGGGTTATATCCAGGCAACTCGAGTGCAAGGGTACAAATGGTTAAAACGTGAAGCAACAAGGTCTCAAGCTTGGTGACACTACAAGAAAAAGTTTTATTAATAGCAAAAGAAGATAGCACAATATTTTAACTTGCTATGGTTAAGTATGCAGTCATTATTCGTGATAAAAGATAGCTTTATGTGGTAAAAGATAGCCACGAGCCACGCAATGTTAAACAATGCCCTGAAAATTTGGCGGTTAAACATTTCACGCTTCCCTCTCAATTTATGGCCGATAAAATTTCCTTTTCGTTTTTCCCCCACTCTCTAATTCAGTCGCCCCAAATTTCATCTTCACCAAGCCGCCACATTTCATCTTTTCGCATTCCCTTCCAAAATTCGTAATCAACTTCTTCACTTTCGATTTTCCTCTTCACTCTCTTCAATACCTAATCTTCTTTAACGTGGAAGGTAAAGCGTGGTTCACAACCCTCTCTGGCTCAAGGCTCCATAACTGTTTCTTCCTTAAGGCTCTATTTTGAGAGTTGTAAAGCACGATTCTGTAATGACCTTGATCGATTTCGCGATTCTTCAAGGAAGCTGAAGTGCGATTCACAAATTAATTTCAATTTCAATTTCGGAAGTCCTCAAGCTAGCTGAAGCATGATTCTTAAAACCAGCTGAAATGCAATTTCTCCTTTGCAAACTAGGGTTCATGTATATTTTTCGAAAGTCAAGCACCGTTTTTACAAAATTTCAGATTGGCTATCCCTTGTTTTTGTCAGCGTACCAATAGTGATCTGTTTTGCATGAATTTGTTGTATTAACTGGAACCAGTTGCTCTTCAGTTTGCAAAAATTCATATCGTTTAATACTATTTGACTACTATCTTGGACTTTTATTAATATGAGGAAAGATTAACTTAAAAATGAGCATGAATGGTGAATCTTTGTACAAGCTTGCAGCTTCATTTTCTGTCAATTCACAATGTTAAAATCTGTATTAAATAAATTATCACAATGCATTTTGATTGGATGTACATAACTTGCAATATAATATGTAACATATAATGAATAATATAATGATTCACTTAAAACTACAACTATTTGAATAAATAATAAAACACTAAACAATGCGCCCTTTCATGCTTTACGTGAAGTCTAAGGGATCTAGATGTAAATTCTTTTGGGTTCTTTCTTGACTGCATACCTTGAATTGGGACAATATAAATCTTTGAAAGAAGACTGTGGAATCGATGTTGAACCTAGATCCAAGAGAGTAGATCTTCCCAAGCAGTTAGTTTTTGTTTGATTGTTTATCATTTATCTTGGATACTATTCATTTTGTGTCAATTATTATATTGGATTTTCTTGTTGTCATAAAAGGATTATAAGGAAGACGAAGAAGATAAGAGATAATTAATAATGGAGGAAATAAAGAAGAGAGATGCAGTACTTTGTCCAGCAGCAGGACCAAGAGCAGGTCTGTCTAGTACTCATTCAATCAAAAAAATCTAGGTTAATATTTTGCTACATCTTTGTACGTATCGTAATCGAGCACTTGTTAATGATTTTTTCCTTCAACCTGTGAAATAAAGAAATGTTTATCATCCATGGTTAGTCAGCAACAGATTCACGTAACTGTACAACCGATGTTCAACTTCAACGATTAACTTCCCTTGGTGGCCAGTCGACTACATCACAACATTGCGGACAACTACCTATTCAATAAGGTAGAATGCTTCTTGCACTTTTTAGCTGACACTGTTGAAAAGCTTAGAGAAAAGGCTAATGATGAAATGGGATTTGAGCAAGGAAAGATTTTATCACTGCAAGCAATTTCCCCTCATGCTTGGACAGCCATTTCTCAATCTAGACGCCTAGCATCAGAGCAGGTAACGTATTTTCCCTCAAATTTATATGACACTCATGACAGTAAAACCTACATGCACTGATCTGTCAAAATTCAAGATATATTTTGCTTTCATTTAAATTCCACTTTGGCTTCTATTTTCCAAATTAATCTCCAACTAGTTGTAAAAGTACAGTATTAAATTTATTAAAGGTATAATTGTAATTTTCTAATAGAAGGACAAACACATGCATATTCATAAGTTAGTTAGTTTGTTTGGGTTTTTTTTTTTTTTTTTTTGAAGCTATACACTCTTTATGGAATGGTCGCTTCAAATTCATACAAGCACATGCATATTTATTAGAATGATGACTAACTGTGCATACTGTATGGTGATTCTAATTTCTAATCTGCTTCAAATTAGCAGTCAAATGAAATAAAAACTAATCTGCTTCAAATTTATTACATGGAATTATATTATTCTTTATCTAGGACCATTATTAAAAGGGCATGTACAGGGCGCTTCTTCTTCTTCTTCTTTAAGAAATCAGCATTCTTCCTCAAATTTAATACATGCAAGATGCAATTAAGAAAAAATGTAAAGCTATGGACTGGGAACTTCTTCATTAAGAACTGCTTATTTTGGTTGCTGAAAAGAAAGACTGATATATCTAATGTAATCAACAAACAACGCTCCAAATCAGTGAGCATATAACGAACTGGTATACTGTTTTTTATCGTATATCAATAACATTTCTGAATTGTTCTATATAAAAAATGTTATTTTATGTCTAAACAGAAGTGTATTACTATACCAATGAAATTTATCCAAAAAGCTAACAGTAGTTGTACTCGTTGTAATTGCGCTGGAAAAATGTATATCTTACCTAAGTGTTCACGGCAATGCGCTGAAAATTTACTACTGAACCTTCGCTCAAATTTTTTCGAGTAAAGTGCTTTGGAAGGGAGAAGAAGGTAATTTTTTTTGTTTTTTTTTGGGGGGGTGTTACTGATTAAGTTGTTGTGGATGGTAGGGGTACTGCTGGGGATGATTTTCTGTAAGCCATGGTTGCTACAGTTTGTGGTTACTAGCGGTCTATGCAGAAGTTTGTTTAATGAAGTGGAGATTGATGATGGAAGTGGAAGACAGGTTTGAAAATATGTGTAATGGTCTGTCAGGTTGCTTGAGTTATTGTATGCTTAAATTTGGTTCCTCGTAATCCTTATTACTTTTTTATCTGATTTAAATAGTAAAATTATGTAAAATTTAGAAAACCATAAAATTTATATGCTTAGACTCACTATATTTTTTCTGGTTAGGTACTTCTTATTACATTTTATGCGTTACATACGTAATGTAAATCATTCATTTTCAAACTGGTTTTATAGATCTATATTAATTGTTTATGTGTTCTTTGCAATGGATTTTAGATGGTGGAAGGTCACTATTAATATGTGTAATGGTCAACCTTGAATTGTTTTTCTGCATGGGTCTGTGTTAATTGTTTTGTAAAGGATAGTAAGGTGGTATCTGAGGATGCAGATTTTTGTAACGACATTGGGAGAGATATGTTGAAAGAGAGATAGAAGGAATGTTGGGGAAGCTTATGTTGTAGCTATTATGGGGACAGTGAGTGGGGATGAAATGATGTTACGTTTGAGTACCTAGATCCAGGATTGATTGGTGGTGTGGTTGGAAATAGATCATGAGGGTAAGGGAGTTTAAGAGTGCTGGGGATTAAGGGTAGGATTTGTGTTCGGGTCAGTTATCATTATGGGGGAGGTTGAAATCCAGGTTTAGGCTGGAAATGGGGAAGTAGCTTGGTTTACAGGTGGAATTGCCAGTTTAAGTACTCAAACTTAACCTTCATGCCACGCTGAGAGCAACTGAAGCATTCAGCGGTTCTACTTGTGTGGATGGGTTAAAAAACAGTATCATTGTGTAGCGTGGATAACAAATTCAAGGATGAAAAACAGCTGAGGGATTGCATGGTTTGCACGGCTTGCATGGAGGAATTAATGGCTGGTTTGCATGGAGAAATTAATTGTTGTGTTGGTAATGTTTCATGTTATGGTAGATGTGTTGGAATGGGATTGGACATGGAGAGGAATGGGGTTGGACAGCGATTGGAATGGGATTGGATAGGATTTGCTCTTACTTGTGGACCATCGTAAAATAAGAAGAGATGCTGTTGTATGATTGATAAAACTACGCAAGTACCTGCACTAATAATTGTGTATATCTTACCTTACTTGCTTTTATTTGAGCTCTTAAAATCTTATTTTACTAATATTGATTACAGTGTTTTAATCAATGTTAACAAGTTTTTTATGTCTGACTATTGTGTGAGATATCTAATGTGATGTCCCGCCCCGCACTAGCCGGCGTTTCCTCTGAAAGTGCGTTGTACACATGCCCGACTGGCCCGAAACGGTCGACAAAGAAAGGAAAAAAGAGAATGAACTAATCAAGAACCTGTAGAATGTCTCACAGCGCAAGGAATAAAATATAATAATAACATACTTTGACATAAAACAGGTGAGACAGTGCATAAGCTGAAACTAAACATCATGGCAGCTAAAAATCCAAATATAGCTTATGTTCCACATCATCATTATTACAACTTTAAAACTGTCTCTAAAGAAAAAGAAAGGAAGGGTGCACTACTAATGCCCAAAGTAGTGACCATCAGCGACACAGGGAGAATATCTATATATATATCATACGTGGAAGCCTCCTGCTCGTTTTCGATACAGCTACTCGTGCATCACCAACTAACTTGTCTCTAGTCTGCTCGTGAGAGCAACCAGAGTAATAAGAAGAGACATAAAACTCTGGGTCAGACAAAAGTCTGGTATGAGTGATAAGCGACAAAACAGAATAATAACAGGTATACTAAACCATACCTGAACCTGGACCTGCAACCAAAGAGTTAGCACTACATACTGTACAATACTCTAAGGTGCCACTAACATATGGTGTAAAGAATACGGGGGTGGGGGTGTGCATGTCATAATGATGGCAAACAAGTCGAGCATAGCAACCATCCTTACATCTCTCACTCGGTGCGTAAAGCATACGATATCCACCACTTTGATCACTAGACCCATCGAGGTAATGCCGGAGTTCGACTTGTACAACTACTGCTACCACCAAGCTTATCCCATAGGATCATGACCAAACCTTTTCAAATGACCCCACTTCATTGGTCTATAGCCCACTAATCGTACCTAGGTCACTGTGGCCCTGAATCCGTTCACGTATCTCCCATACATAGTGATCCAAAGTCATAGACATCGACAACCCCTTAGCACACGTCCCGCAGCAAAGCCCAACTCATGTAGTTAACTCGTTGGTTCCCAACTGGATCTTGAGTTCTACTTCCTGTTTGGACTTCCTTTGCATCTCGGGTCTTAGTCGAATTGGAGTTGGTCTTCAAAAGAGTCGTCGCGTAGTAGTAATAGCCCTCGTCCGGCTTGGTTCGGATATGCATAGTGCTCCAGTCCTCATCGGTTCGGTTCGGTCCAATACTTCCTAGTATGCTCCTGGGTGCGGTTCGGTTAGGATGTTTCCCCTTCTAGCTCGGTTCGGTTCGGATGTCCTCTGTCTGGGTTCGGCTCGGTGGTTGCATCCTGGTTCGGTTCGGTGGTTGCTCCCTCTTAGATGTCCCGATCTGATCCCATCCTTCTTCATTCGCCCGATCTGATCCCATCCTTTTTCATTCGCCTGATCCGTTCCGGTCTTCCCCTCTTAGCTCCGATCCGATCCCCTGCCCAACTCCAACTCTAAGCAAATGTCCTTCCTTCACGCCAAGCCCCTTATGCTAAGTTCCAATCCGAATCAAGTTCACTTGCTCAGTTCTCCTATCTGATCTGAGTCCAATAATCCGATCTGATCCGGTTTGAAACCCTGCACATTTCCTGCAACTTTCCAGCGACTGTTTTATGCCATACGATGACGCTTTCGACCATTCTAACTGTTCAAATCAATCAAAAAGCATACCATATAGTCATAGCAACATAGAGAATCAACTATAAACACCAAAACGATAATTTGATAGGTTAAAATGGATCAAACATAGCCAAAATCCCATAATTTCCCTTAATCATTTTAGGCATAACTAATGATATGATTAGCAAAACTTAACCAAATTATCCAAACTTTCTAACAGAGGCTTAAAACATCATTTCGAATTTTATAAATATTTTTCCATATTTTTAACACGTATAAATTCGCTAATTATCACTAATTACTCTTAATTAACCATAATTAGTGAGGAATTACGCAAATCACTCACCTTGGCCACAAATTAACTTTAGATCTGAAATAGATCTCTGTTATGGCATTGTTCCCAAGGCTATACAGCAGTTCTACCTCGATTCTTATGCTAATCCTCTTTGATTTGATGTAAATTTGGCTTAATCAGCGATTAGAAGATGATTTGGGGTGTTTTAGATGTTGGAGGCCATTACTAGGGTTCCTAGAATGAAAGTGGCGGCTGTGAAAGTGAGAAAAAGGGTGTTCTCTAAACCCTAACAGCCCTTAAATACCCCCAAATCCCGAAATTCTCCTTTGGGCCTAGCTGTTAATCACCCGGTTAAGCCCAATTAAGTTGTTTTTCACCATCTGAAACTTGTTTCAGCCATTTCTCCCAAACGGTGAGTCCGTTTGGCTAATGCGACCACTCTACGGAAAGGTAAATCATCATCCAGATATAATGGAAATTGTTTTAGGTCAAAACACCTTTACAGTCAAAAGTTATGGCCGAAACAAGATCAACTAGGGACAAAACGATCATTTAAAAATTGGCAAAAATCATGAATATGGGAAACGACCCCAATAGTCGTCTCCCAAGGTTACATGACCATATGACTTCGCATGTAAAAGAAATAAATATCCTATGATCCTTCGATGCGTAGAATGCGGGTCGTTACACTCTCCCCCCTTAAGAAATTTCGTCCCCGAAATTCCTCAACCCAAAACATACAAAGGATCCCGCATGCCTACCAATCATATGCAACAATCAAACATGCAAAACAAATAAAACAAACCTATCCTAGCATGCGGAAAGACTAAATCGAAACTAAAATCTTACCAGGCGGAGAGTTCTGGATACGTCTTCCTAATGCTCTCCTCTGTCTCCCAAGTACAGTCATTCTCATTCTCGCCCCACTGAACTTTGACTAGATTCACCACTTTCCTTCGAACTTGCTTCGTATCGTTCCCAACAATACGCATAAGCTTGCGGTTCCCGACCGCCTCGGGTTCAACTTCGATATCATCCAACTGATCAGGTGAAATAGTCACATCTGGGTCGTGCATGAACTTCCTTAACTGGGAAACATGAAACACATTATGAACTCCTGCCATCTTGTCTGGTAATTCAACTTTATTTGCCAAATTCCCAATTTGCTCAAGAACTGGGAATGGACCAACAAATCTTGGTGTTAGCTTGCCTCTCCTGCAAAATAGTATCACGCTCTTCAACAGAGAAATCTTGACAAACACCAAGTCGCCAATGGAGAACTTTAATTCTCTTCTCCTATTATCAGCATAACTTTTCTGCCTATCTTGGGCAGCCTTCATTCGTTGTTGGATAACCTTAACCTTAGCTGAAGTTTCTCTTATCACATCTGGTCCAAGCACAACCTTCTCACCAGTTTCTAACCAACATGACGGCGAGTTGCACGGTCTTCCGTACAAAGCTTCAAATGGAGCCATACCAATACTGGATTGATAACTATTATTATATGCAAACTCTACTAGATACAAATGGTCATCCCATGATCCACCAAAACCCAATACACAGGCTATCAAGAGGTCTTCTAATATACGATTCACCCTCTCTGTTTGACCATCGGTTTGAGGATGATACACGGTACTAAGATGTAATTCTGATCCTAACGCCTCTTGTAAGCTCCTCCAAAATCCACTAGTGGACAACAGATCTCGGTCACTCACAATGCCTTTGGGTATTCCATGGAATCTCACTACCCACTTTACATATAGTTCAGCTAACTTAGCTGCCGTTCTATTCGACTTGACGGGTATAAATCTTGCACTCTTAGTCAATCGGTCCACAATCACCCAAATGCTATCATGGCCCGATCTAGTCCTTGGTAATCCATCAATGAAATCCATCGATACTTGTTCCCATTTACATTCTGGAATTTCTAATGGTTGTAACAAACCAATAGGCTTCTTTTGCTCAGCTTTAACTAGCTGGCAGTTCATGCATTTGGATATAAACTTCCCAATGTCTCTTTTCATCCCTTCCCAGTTGTAGGTCTGCTTCATGTCTCGATACATCCTGTTACCACCGGGGTGTATAGTCAGTTTTGAGTGATGACATTCTCTAAGCACTTCATCTCTCAATCCATTGACATTGGGTACAACAAGTTTTCCATTCTTTCTAAGCCATCCATCTCGATCAAGCCCATACTTGTTCATCTCTCCGTCGATTCCCATCTTTAACTTTGAGATGATTTCCGATAGGTTAGGATCGTTCCTCTGACTGGAACCAATCCGCTCAATCAAAGTGGATCTGATCGTCAAACTTGCTAACATTTCTGGATCCAATTCGCACTTTGGTCTGAAATCATACCCAACGATGTACTCCGGTTGCTTCCATTCTAGAAACATAGCCCCTAAACTGGCATGTCTTCTACTCAATGCATCAGCTACCGCATTGCCCTTTACTGGTGTGTATGCGATATCGAAATCATAGGAAGTTAAAATTTCTAACCACCTCTGCTGTTGGAGATTTAGATCCTTCTGAGAGAAGAGATACTTTAATGATTTATGATCGGTAAACAACTCGAATCTTTCTCCCAAGAGATAATGTCTCCACATCTTCCATGCGAATACGATCGCTGCTAATTCCAAATCATGGGTAGGGTATCTTCTCTCGTGCGGTTTCAATTGCCGACTTGCATAAGCTACAACCCTACCTCCTTGCATCAATACAGCACCTAGTCTGGTACCACATGCATCTGTGTATACCGTCATCTCTTCATTCCCCTTAGGAATGACTAACATTGGTGCACATGTCAACTTGTCCTTTAGACTCTTGAATGCATTCTCACACTTTTCGTCCCAGACGAAAGCTTGATTCTTCTTGGTCAACTGAGTCAATGGTGCTGCTATCTTGGAGAAGTCTCGGATAAACTTACGATGATATCCAGCTAACCCCAAGAAACTTCTTATGTCTGTTGCATTCTTGGACGTAGACCAATCTTGTACCGTAGCCACCTTCGCAGGGTACACGGCGATACCATTTTCTGAAACAACATGGCCTAAGAATCTCACTTCCCTCCTCCAGAAGTGACACTTAGAAAACTTTGCTTTCAATTGGTGTTTTCTCAACACCTCCATCACTATCCTTAAGTGTTCCTTGTGTTCTTCCTCTGTCCTCGAACAAACAAGTATATCGTCCACGAACACAAGAACAAACTTATTCAACTGATCTCTGAATACCCTATTCATAAGATCCACAAAATATGTTGGTGCATTGGTCAACCCAAATGGCATGACCAACCACTCATAAAATCCAGACGGCGTCCGAAATGTTGTTTTAGCTATACTCTCAGCTTCCACCCTAAGATGATGAAAACCTGTCGCGAGATCCAATTGGGAGAACACTCTCGCGCCACTCAACTGATCAAAAAAATCATCTACCGCGGTAGAGGATACTTATTCTTCCTCGTCACCTTATTCAGCTCGCGGTAGCCCACACACAATCGAAGGAAAACATCTGCCTTGGTAGCAAACACAACTGGTGCTCCCCACTCAGAAACACTTCTTCTGGTAAATCCCTTCTTCAAAAGATCGCTTACTTGCACCCCAAGCTCTTGTTGCTCGCTTAGCGCCATACGACGAAGTGGCATCACTATAGGTCTGGCATCTTTCGCTAAATCAATACGGAACTCAATCACTCGATGTGGTGGAAGCCCGGTAACTTCCTCGAAGACATCCGGAAACTGGCCAACCACGGGCAAACCTGACAACTCATCATGCGAGATGTCGAGGGAATTTAGAAAATTGGCCATTACCCCATCACTGGGACAACCAAACACTACCCTCCGCCCATCATCCGCTCTAGCTGTCACCAAAAATCCCTCACAGTCTACCACCACCCCATATCTTTGGAGCCAATCGAATCCTAAAATAATGCCAAACCCAGTAAAGCCCAAAACAAAGCAATCACAAACGAACATGCATCCATGACTCGATAAGACCACATTACGAAAAATCATGCTAAGTCTAGTCGAACCACCAATCAGGTTCATCACTACTAAAGGTCTATCGACAATTTCGGGTTCCAATCCCAACCTATCTACCAGGTCACTAGATATGAAATATCTGGAAGCTCCGGTATCAAACAAAACTCTAATAGGAACATCATAAACAAAAAGCATACCTTGAATAACGACATTCCTTCCCTTCTCCACCGCAGTTGGGGCATTCGACGAAGAAGGAACAGCATTAAGGGCATATGCTTGCACCATCTGCTTTTCTTTAGGGGGTTGCGGACACTTGTCCTTGTGATGTCCCACTTGGCCATAGTTGAAGCACTTCCTATCCACTGGCTTGGCCCAACAATTACTAGCATAATGGCATTTCTTACCACAGCTGAAGCACTCAACATCCTTCTTATTCTTTTTCTTCTGTCCATCCTTAGTCTGATTCTGCTTCCTCTTATTCTGATAACCATTCTTGCCTCCACCGCTTGCTTGCGGCTTTGGCTCCTCTGCAGATGCAACCTCAGTCTTCGACTTAGGGTAAAGACTCTCTGACCTCAATTCTTTCCCCACAATCAATTCAAATGTCTCATCGATGTGGTTAATAAGCCTTTCCCCCAAGTACTGATCCAAACCTGTTATAAACTTCTCATTCTTCTTCTCGGGAGTGTCAATGAGGGATAATCCATACTTCGATAAAGTATCGAATTCTGCAATGTACTCCGAGATTGCCCTACCATTCTGCTTGAGTTCCAAGAATTTCCTAAACAACTCTGACTTCTGGGCAGCTGGGATAAATTTCTCACCGAATCGGGCCTTAAACTGATCCCAAGTAATCTGATCCTTGGGAGTAGCTGCCTTATAGCATTCCACCAATTCATTGCCCGTCCTTGCAGCTGACGGGATGCTAGCTTTCTTTTCATTGCATCCTCGATACCTAAGTCTTCGAAGATATGCTCACAGCTATCCAACCAATCCTGAACATCCGTGGCTGATTCCGTTCCTTGGAACGGCTTTCCACCAAGACTAGTGTAATCCTTGTTCAGCTTGGCGAAATTGGCCCTAGGCGCTTGCACCACTGCACCACCACCATTAGCAGTATTAGTGGCTACCCCCTGAACATCTCTAAGCATCTCCCTCATGAGGTCAGTAAACATCGTCCTCATGCCAGCAGCATTCCCATTATTGATTCCTCTACCGGCACCCCTTGCGTATCGGCTCATCGTTCAATCTGTAAAGAGAAAACGATTAACCATCCACTTTGTGGTGTCAGTGCAGTGCGACTTCATCCGTAGATATACTAGTAGTGTATATACATAGCTTTTGAAAACCAAAATAATCATAAATACGCGCTCTCATATACGTATTGTCTCTCCCTGGTGTCTTTCCCTAGGTTAACTACGCAACTTGGCTCTGATACCAAGTGTGATGGCCCTCCCCGCACTAGTCGGCATTTCCTCTGAAAGTGCGCTGTACACATGCCCGACTGGCCCAGAACGTTTGCCAAAGAAAGGAAATAAGAGAATGAACTAATCAAGAACCTATAGAATGTCTCACAGCGCAAGAAATAAAATATAATAATAACATACTTTGACATAAAACAGGTGAGACAGTGCATAAGCTGAAACTAAACATCATGGCAGTGGAAAATCCAAATACAGCTTATGTTCCACATCATCATTATTACAACTTTAAAACTGTCTCTAAAGCAAAAGAAAGGAAGGGTGCACTACTAATGCCCAAAGTAGTGACAGCAGCGACACAGGGAGAATATCTGTATATATCATACGTGGAAGCCTCCTGCCCGTCTCCGGTATAGCTACTCGTGCATCACCAGCTAACATGTCTCTAGTCTACTCGTGAAAGCACCCAGAGTAATAAGAAGAGACATAAAACTCTGGGTCAGACAAAAGTCTGGTATGAGCGATAAGCAGCAAAACAGAATAATAACAGGTATACTAAACTATACCTGAACCTGCAACCAAAGAGTTAGCACTACATACTGTACAATACTCTAAGGTGCCACCAACATATGGTGTAAAGAATACGGGGGTGGGGGTGTGCATGTCATAGTGATGGCAAACAAGTCAAACATAGCAACCATCCTCACATCTCTCACTCGGTGCGTAAAGCATACGATATCCACCACTTTGATCACTAGACCCATCGAGGTAATGACGGAGTTCGACTTGTACAACTACTGCTACCACCAAGCTTATCCCATGGGATCATGACCAAACCTTTTCAAATGACCCCACTTCATTGGTCTATAGCCCACTACTCGTACCTAGGCCACTGTGGCCATGAATCCGTTCACGTACCTCCCATACATAGTGATCCAAAGTCAAAGACATCGACAACCCCTTAGCACACATCCCGCAGCAAAGCCAAACTCATGAAGTTAACTCGTTGGTTCCCAACTGAATCCTGAGTTCTACTTCCTATTTGGACTTCCTTTGCATCTCAGGTCTTAGTCGAATTGGAGTTGGTCTTCAAAAGAGTCATCGCATAGTAGTAATAGCCCTCGTTCGGCTTGGTTCGGATATGCATAGTGCTCCAGTCCTCATCGGTTCGGTTCGGTCCAATACTTCCTAGTATGCTCCTGGGTGTGGTTCGGTTAGGATGTTTCCCCTTCTAGCTAGGTTCGGTTCGGATGCCCTCTGCCTGGGTTCGGCTCGGTGGTTGCTTCCTGGTTCGGTTCGGTGGTCTCTCCCTCCTAGATGTCCCGATCCGATCCCATCCTTCTTCATTCGCCGATCCCATCCTTTTTCATTCGCCCGATCCGTTTCTGGTCTACCCCTCTTAGCTCCGATCCGATCCCCTGCCCAACTCCAACTCTAAGCAAATGGCCTTCCTTCACGCCAAGCCCCTTATGCTAAGTTCCAATCCGAATCAAGTTCACTTGCCCGGTTCTCCTATCCGATCTGAGTCCAATAATCCGATCTGGTTTGAAACCCTGCACATTTCCTGTAACTTTCCAGCGACTGTTTTACGCTATACGACGGTGTTTTCGACCATTCTAACTGTTCTAATCAATCAAAAAGCATACCATACAATCATAGCAACATAGAGAATCAACTATAAACACCAAAACGATAATTTGATATGTTAAAATGGATCAAACATAGCCAAAATCCCATAATTTCCCTTAATCATTTTTAGGCATAACTAATGATATGATTAGCAAAACTTAACCAAATTATCCAAACTTTCTAGCAGAGGCTTAAAACATCATTTCGAATTTTATAAATATTTTTCCATATTTTCAACACGTATAAATTCACTAATTATCACTAATTACTCTTAATTAACCATAATTAGTGAGGAATTATGCAAATCACTCACCTTGGCCACAAATTAACTTTAGATCTGAATTAAATCTCTGTTATGGCATTGTTCCCAAGGCTATACAGCAGTTCTACCTCGATTCTTGTGCTAATCCTTTTTGATTTGATGTAGATTTGACTTAATTAGCGATTAGAAGGTGATTTGGGGGTGTTTTAGATGTTGGAGGCCATTACCAGGATTCCTAGAATGAAAGTGGCAGCTGTGAAAGTGAGAAAAAGGGTGTTCTCTAAACCCTAACAGCCCTTAAATACCCCAAATCCCGAAATTCCCCTTTGGGCCTAGCTGTTAATCACCCGGTTAAGCCCAATTAAGCTGTTTTTCACCATCTGAAACTTGTTTCAGCCATATCTCCCAAAAGGTGAGTCCCTTTGGCTAATGTGACCACCCTACGGAAAGGTAAATCATCATCCGAATCTAATGGAAGTGGTTTCAGGTCAAAACTCCTTTCCAGTCAAAAGTTATGGCCGAAACAAGATCAACTGGGGGGCAAAACGGTCATTTAAAAATTGGCAAAAATCATGAATATGGGAAATGACCCTAATAGTTGTCTCCCAAAGTTACATGACCATAGGACTTCGCATGTGAAAGAAATAAATATCCTACGATCCTTCAATGCGTAGAATGTGGGTCGTTACATCTAATCAATAGATTCTTGAAATAATTAGTAACATTTAGTAATTTCAACATACAATAAGGTTTTCTTATTATTCGAACTTATATTTTGTGGTCCAATTACTAATTTACCATTAAAAACAGTTCTGCTCATACTTGTTTACTTTTCAGGAGCTGCTTGATTTAAATCAGAAATTAAATGGTGGAACTGAACTTGTTGAAGAGACAAGGAGACAGGTTAATGACGTGAGTAATAGGAAGGAAAAAATGATTTAGTGGTTTCATGTAAGTTTGCTTTTCTCATGTTATTTTCACTGAAGCAATGTTGTTTCTTGTAGGCTAGAAATTCTATAATTACGATGCCATACAGAGTCCAAGGAATAGAGAAGCTCGTGAAACAACTTGAATCTGGGGATTTGGAACTTCGTGTATGAGTGCTTAAGGTATGGGATAATATCACAATATTGAAACTCACAACATGTTCTTAAAATTTTAAAATTAACATTCTTCTTGTTTTAGCTTATGTTCCTTAACAAGAGTATGCTTATACTAGTTATTCCAACAGTCGGAAAGAGCTGCAAAGAAGGCTACAACATTGCAGATGGCAACAATGTATACATCTTTAGGTGCTCAATGTCGGAGTTACATTAAGCAGCTAGGGCAATTGGTTATTACAAATGGATCTTTTATCAATGTTGGTGAGTTACTATTCTTGTTTCGAGCATGAAAAGAAAGTTTATTATTTCCTTCTTTTTAATTAACAGTGAGTACGATGGCAGAGTATTTAGAATGGAATGCATGATATTTTAAGTGATATCTATCCATGCAGATTATGATATAATTGTAGAGACCATTTTTTTTAAAAAAAATAAGGAAAACAATATAGTGCAGCATATTGGGTATAGTGCAGTGCAGCATATATGCATTGAACTTGTTTGGTATCTTCTTATTATTCTTTTTTGGTATAAAATTAGGTCACATGTATGTGAACTGAGGTTTAGCATGCCTGAATTGAATGCATTGTGGTTTAGTAAAAATCTGTTGGACATGGCACATTATAGGGGTTTCTTCATGTTATCAGGGCTGGTGAGTATAGATGTAAAGGAAATCACTTTTACAGAGAAATGATTGACAGTGTTGGATAAAACTTAGAGATAAACAGGTTTAACAATTAATCTCTCTTTGTTTGTATGTATCATTTGTAAAATTCTATTAGCTAAGTTTCAGCTTTTCTTTACTAGACTGGGGAAAAGTGTGATCTTGTGTAGAATTGGTGCATATAAGAAACATAGGTTTCCAAACTTCATTAACGAAGATTTCATCTAGATGATCGGCACATACACAAGTTTACTAGCTACCTCACTTATCCGTCATGAATGTTGTTTTTAGTTTTACAAATAATGTGCAACTAATGATATTTACAAATAATGTTCAACAACAGAAAGGAATTGGCCGAACTATTGGAGGGGTTGGTCATTAGCAATAAAGATGCCTAAGTCCCCATTTTAGGGCAGATCCTTTTTATTATATAATATACAGATTATTTAAATTTACTTGATAAAATCATTCTATTAAGGAATTTTTTTGCTTATTTGTCCCCAAAAAAAATCAACTTTAAGCCTCAAACAAATCTTATTATAAAAATAGCTATAATTTTGGATATGCGGTTGTGCAAATTTATAAACTAAGTTTTATAAATATTTAACTAAGTTAGTTAATTAAGTTTTATAAAAATCAACTGAAGGTATATGAAAATCAAATACTGAATTTAGTTTTGTAGAAATTAACTAAATTAATTGAGTTCTATAAAGAATAACTAAATTTCATTATTTAATTAAATTAACCGAAGTTTGTGAAAATTTACTATGTTCAATAAAAATTAAGTTAGTTTTATAAAATTATGAACAAAATAAACTGATTACCATTTTACAAAACAAGTGCGTTGATTTACAATACGCACCTTTACTACTTCAGACATTCAATAATAATAATTGTAATATAAAAATAATAATAATAAATTTATAAACTAATTCTATAAATATTTAACTAAGTTAAATGAGATTTATAAATTTTAACTAAAGGTATTTGAAAATAAATAATATAATACTAGTAATAATATAATAATATAATAATTTTAATAATATAATAATAAATTTATGAACTAATCTTATAAATGTTCAACTAATTTAAGTGAGTTTTGTGAAATTTAACTAAAGGTATATAAAATTTAATTAAGATAACTGAGTTTTATAAAATATAACAAAAGGTATATAAAAATTAATAAATAATAATTTAATATAATATAATTTAATAATAATAAATTTATAAACTTATTTTATAAATATTTAACTAAGTTAATCGAGATTTATAAAATTTAACTTAAGGTATATAAAATAAATATATAATAATATAATATGATATAACATAATAATATAATAATAATAAATTTATAAACAAATATTATAAATATTTAACTAGTAATATAATAATAATAATAATAATAATAATATGAATATTACATGTTCTCTATTTTGACCGTGTTTACATAAATTAACTAAATATTATAAAATTAAATAAGTTAATTTCATTAACTTATATAAATGAACTAAATTTTATAAAACTTTTAGAACCCGGTGCATGAGGCTCCCGTGCAATAGCGGGCTATGGGGAGGTCGATTGTACGCACCCTTTCCCTCACACTGCGAAGAGGTTGTTTCCGAATGTTTTACAAAACTTAACTAAATTAGTTAAGTTTATATAACTAAGTCACACACATATATATAAGTAATAATTGCCTAATTTTTTACATAGGTACATATCCATCTATGGTGCATAAAAATGACGACATGCTGCAGTATATTAAGGATTTGAAGTTCTTTTGAAGTAACATTTTTTTGGTTTGCATACTTAAACCTCATATGTAGTATGATCTTATCACTTGTATCATTTACACTTCTAGTGTAATGTTGATTAAATATTATAACGTACAATGTATTATTTTATATGGAAGTTGAATGGTTAGTTACTTCTGGTTTAATATGAATTATATGATTTTGTGAAATGATAAATTTTGTTTATGTAAATCTGTCAATTATAGTGTGATAATGGATATGTACACGATGCAAAAAGAATTCTGAATAGCGTGTAATTAAAGGTTTTAACAGCATTTCAAAAACGCTGTTAGAGGTTGTAACAGCAGTTAAAAAATGTTGTTATAAAATTTAACAGCGTTTCTTGAATGTTGTTACTGGAGATAATAGCGTTTTTCCCTTACTGTACATTGGCAAGTCATTATAATAAAAAGTCTTTATAGCAGAAAATACGTTGTGAATATGCCTTTTTTAGAGCATTTAAAACGCTGTAAAAAGTTCTTATTGATAGCATGTTTTTCATAGCATGTTTATTTTGTTATTGTATATCTCTGACATATTATAGCTTGTTGATATACAACGTTTATGAAAACGCCATAATAACCTTTTGTAGCTTTTTTAAATGCTATTGAATGGTCATTTTGTTGTAGTGTGAGTTGCATAAAATAAAATGCACAGTAGCAAGTAGTATGATGCACAACATAGGGGATTAGTGAAACTACACAGCAACATCAATTTTGAGGTTCAAAAATGGTTCGAAGATCTACAGGAATATATTTGCAAACTATCCTTTTAAAATCGTGTTTGAAAACGTCAAAGCATTCCAGAAATTAGCAAGATATATACTTGCAATATTCTCGTTGAAAGAAATCTCCCGAAACACAAAACCAATTCAAAGCCATGGGTTCGTATGCAATATTATCGCAAATATCAATGACCAAATCAACAAATTGAAATCAGATATTATATCGGATCGAAATCCTATTTGTACACCAGTATCATCATTGGCATTAATCGAAAATTAAGCAGTGAAATCAAATAAATTAATTCAAAGTACTCACAAGATTTAGGGATGTTCGATCAACTTGCAAAGCCCAAATCGCTCGACAAGGAAGCATAAAATAATCAAAGCCAAAGAACAAATTCTAATCATCTTCGAAGTCGCGATTTGAATTCCAGAATAAAACCCTGGGGAGACCATTAAAGCCGAAGCTCACAGCATACAAAAAAAGGGGTCGGCCAATTGTTGAAAGAGACTTAAAGGATTTTTATTTTTAAACTAGGGTTTAAATTGTTTTCAATTTTAAGTGTTTTTATTTTGTAAAACGCCTCAAAGTTTACTAGTTTTTTAACTAGGGAGACGAGTTATGGGTTTATAATTCAGGAAAATATGATCTCGGAGATAAAGATCAGTGCAGGGTTTTGAGCGTAGGATTAGAATAGTTGGGAGCGAGTGTCACGAGTTTACAGGAGATTGTAGGCATAGAGATTGTTTGAATTTCTAGTAGAAATAATGGGGAATGCAGCAGTCGGCAGGGTTTTGCCGAAGCTAGGTATTTTTGTGTTATTTATTTTTCCGCACTTACTTTGATTATTATTTGTGTTGCTATTGTTATTACTCAGCTAAAAACTGCAACCCTATTTACATCCCCCCTATAAGGTTAATTTATATCCTACAGCAACATCCATTAGTCGACATTGGTATAATACCGAACAATTAGCGGAACCTAGAAGAGAACTACACAGCCCAAACTAGTTGACAACTGGGGGATAACACGTAGATCGATGGCTTGCTTGATCATGAATTGGGTCTGTTTCTAATGAAATTCGAATGTAACAACCCGGAAAATCTGAGCCAAATTAAAAAAATTATTTTGGCCCTTTTAGTGAATTTAAGATATTTAAAATGAATTATTTTAAATAATGATGACGAGAAATTTATTTTGAATAGAATTAGAACGTATATTTTTATTTGAATCGACGTTAGAATATAAATATTTATTTTAATTACAAAAGGGATTGAAAATGGCGCGGTAGTTCGAAAATTCGATTTCAAAATTCAAATGAATGTACAGGATTCAAAATATACCGGATTTTAGCGAAACCAAAAATATTAGAATCTAATTGGAAATATCTTTCCATGGAATCCGAAAACTGAAATTTCATAGTGGGAATAAAAAGTTACGTCTAGTTGAAGATTCAGAATAGTCGCTATGGAATTTTGGCCCTTAAAAATGGAAATTTTGCGAACGACCTCCGTTTTCGACGAAACCACTTTTGTTGGATCCGGGATGTCTAATTATTGCTAGATCCCAAAATTCATAATTTTTGAAATCAATACGTGAGCGTGGAAAAAGAAAACGTGTTTTGTTAGTTTCAGTCAATTTGGATCGACCAGAAAATGGCCATTTTTCAAACGGTCTCCAAATTTGACGAAATTAGTTTTGTTAGGACTGTATCATCAATACGAAGCTAGAAATAATTTTTCTGGAGTTTTTGGGGTCCGTATGAGGCCCCAATAAATTGAAATATGCGTTCAAATTCAATATATAGATTTATATTTTAATTTTGACGGAAACCGGTCGAAACAGCCAAACTGGCTTACGATACATATACCATTGTGTTCGAAATGGGGGTAATTAGCTAGGGTCAACAGTCGGTGGGTTTCGTTTGGAGGTCGAAATAAAAAGTTACTTTTTGGAGATAAACTAAAATATATATTTAATTATATATTTCCATTCCCTCTCTCTCCCTCTATTTACAGTCACCCCCCCCCCTCGTGTTCATTTTAAAATCAAAGAAAAAAAGGGAGCGAACGGGGGAGGAAGCCGCCGCCACATGCCTCCTGCGGCGGTGCCGCTGACAATCGCAGCCCCCCTTCGGCTTCTCGTTCCTCCTCTTCCATCTCGTTGAACCCAAAGCACCCTCTTCCGAAGAAAACCCGCTGCCCTCCCCTTTCAGAGGCGCCACCTCCACCACGCGCCACCAGCGACTTCACCTCCACCGCACCCTTGCCCCAGCGACGCCACAGCCCTGCCACCATCTTCCTCCACTCCCGATTCAAATGTGAGTCCTTATTTTAATTATTTTATTTCCTTTTTCTTTTTTGATAGTTAAATTAGTAAATCAACATTGTTTTAAAATCTGATTGTTAACATAATAGCGGTGTTTAGAAAGTAATTTATACATATGAATGTATAAATAGATTAGGTTTTTCTATGATTAGAAAAGATTAGATTTTTACTAAAACAAAGATTTGATTTTTAAAATGTTAAAGATTTGATTTTTAAAGAAAAAAAAATTGATTTTTAAACTAGGAAAGTTTAGATTTTTAAAATAGAAAGATTAGATTTTTGTATGAAGAACGAACTAAAAATATAATCTTTATTATATGTAGAGATATAAAATATAATTTTTATATATATAGCAAAGTAAAAATATAATTTTTATATAGAAAGTAGCGTTGTAAAAATATGATTTTTACAATGTAGTTTTGAAATAAAAATATGATTTTAATATATAAACATCCTATTAAAAATGTGATTTTTACTTTGAACAATGTGAAACTGATTTTGATGGAACCAACGGGAATCAAATCCGAATCGGAACCGTTCAGAGATAAGGAATGGCGGAGTGAATCCCAAAGGTGAGAACTTCTCACTTTTATTTTATTTTCTAGTTAAAATATATACTAGGATGCAGACGGTGCTTAGTAGCACCCGACCCTTGTCGTCCACAGACCATGGATGACTTGTTTGTTTGATTGATGTGTTGTGAAAATTGGTTGTGTGATGTGGAATGGAAATAAATATTTTATAGTTAAAAATATAATTTTTAACATGTATGAATAAAATAAATATTTATAAACAAATCGGCGATTTGTTTATGTACATACATTTGACTGATATTGATTGGGATGATAAATTTTACACATCGCCCAACTGCACAAATAAAATCAGTGTTTGATTGTTTGAAAATCCTACACAGGTATTGGGAAGATATATGACATACACTAGTCCCAATAATTAGTTGTATGTTGATCGATTGATTGACAGGCTATTGTAAGCGTTAAATATTTATATTTGATGCTTATGCAGTATAGAATGCACTTTGGATGATTGTTGACTGTGTTTGATTGTTGTTGTATACATGTTGTATGAAATCCATATAATCACATTATATGGTAACTGACTGTGTCTGATTCCAGTTCAGAAAGAATGAATATTTTAAAATAACGAATATTTTAAAATAATGAATATTTTAAAATAATATTCAGAAAAGAATCAAAATCTAATTTTGATGTTCGATTTGGGATGGACACGAATATATTTAAATGTATAAAGCCGTGTTGATTAGATTAACGCCATTTTGATGTGAATGATATTTATATCGATTTATTCATTTTTATAATGAATATCGAAAAAGAATTGATTTCAAAATCTAATGTTTTGAAAATATTATCATTTATATATCGATGATATGGAATATTCAATTTTGATTAGAAATTGAGTATGAAGTTGAAATCCCTTTGAAAATGAATTTAAAATGATTTATAAAATACGTTTTAAATAGAAATCGACAAAATATATATAATATATATATTATATATACATAATGGCCTGAATAGAACGCGCCGCGCTGCGGTTGTTCGCGAATTTCGACCATTGACTTCAAACGGATATTACGGGAGATCCGACCGTCGGATTCTCCTAAAACCGGAACCGTTGGGTTCGTACTGAAAAGAGCTTTCTAATGAATATTAGAGATTTGAAATCTAACGGTTGGATTTGGAATTCTGTACAAATCAAATTTGGAAAAGGTCGTTGTAAGTGCAGTTCGATGGCCGTTTATGGAAATCGACTGTACTGGCCTTGATAAAATTATTAAAATATCAATAATTAGAGTAAAATAATAAGAAATGATTTGGAAAGAATTGGGATGAAAATTTCCATATTTGAAAAGGTAAAAATAGATTTCTATAGAAATGAACTATTCTGAATTAGAATAATAAATCCAATATTTTTAAAATAAATAAATTGGATTTGAAATGGTTTTAAAAATAACCAGGATTTTTAATATATGAATTGGAATGGATTTGAATCAAGATTATGCTCGGAATATTTCGATATTGGATTTCGAAATTATACGGAGATTGTGGAGGAATTTGGAAGATATATATATATATATATATATATATATATATATATATATATATATATCGTTATTCCAATACGATATTTGTTGGTTTCAAAATTTGATATTGAATATAAGCCGATATATTTTCTATTCAGAGCCTTGTATTTAATATCAAATTGGATTTTGGGTTCGTCGTGAATGGTATCTTTAATAATACTGTTTTTGAACCGAATGGAGTTAAGAAAATTAGAAACTAACTGGAGATTGGTTAAGTTGAATTGTTTCCCATGTATTGATATGATGTTGGCTTCGGCCTTCGGGGTTAATACTTAGGAGATTGTTCTCGTACTAATTTACAGTTAGAGGCTAATGTGAATTGGGTTTATTGTGAACTGTGTTTTTAACGACATTCATTCTTTAACCCGATTTACAATGAAATGTGATTTGGGATTTATAAATCATTTTATTTTAGATTTAACGGGAATTTTCCAAGGTAACGTTTTCCAATTTAATATATAAAATTGGAATTGAATGGAATTCGATTTGATAATAATTGAAGTGAACTTCTGTGGAGGACGACTGTTAATACATATGGAATTTAAGAGGCGTTGTCGTTATTCCATTTATATTATTGGTCGGATATGGAAACTGATATCGATTATATATTGATTTGTTTTTCCGTGAAGATTCCATAATTAATGGAATGTGATTTGGGTTGTCGTGAATGGTATCTTTAATAATACTATTCTTAGACACAATGGAGTTAAGAAAATCAGAAACTATCTGGAGATTAATTAAGTTGAATGGTTTCCGGGGTATTGATCTGATGTTGGTTTTGGGCTTCGGGGTTAATACTTAGGGAATTGTTCACTTGCTAATTTACGGTTAAAGGATGATGGAATGGAATGTGATTTTGGATTTATCGTGAACCGTGTTTTAAATGACATTGGTTCTTTAACCCTGTTAAAGGCAGAATATGATTTCCCAAGTTAAACAATTGTTAATATTGATTTCTGGGAAGATTAAAACCAAGTGGAGTTTTAATGCATCTTTAATTAGATTGATTTGATATCCAAAGGAAGATTAAAGAATTTATCTTTGACAAAATTAATGGGAACCTTTCCCAAAGTATATGAATATTTGGATAAAGAAATATTCTGGATTGGAACGAGGCGTATGTTGTGTTTTTATAGCTTTATTATATACGTGAGTTATTCAGAAAGACCGGGTTTATCCCATTCTGTATAACTGATTCGACGATGTGTCGAGGATGAAGATGGTGGTTGAAGGCCGGAGGTCTTCACATCGTTTGGATGATTACTGATGTCTTGATTGGGCTGTACACCCAAGGCGAGGTAATATGTGGTGATCGTCCAGACGTACATGGAGATCGATGGATATGTGAGGGTCTTTCCCCTGTATTGGACATATGGGGGAGGAATAAGGTGCCTCCGGTTTCGTTCAGACCCCGAACGAACTTGTAAATGGATGTGTGTCTGACATCGTATTTCATCCTCTGTGATTGATAGACATCGGTTGCATAGCGTGAATTGCATATGTGGCATGCTGAGATGCAAATGATCAAGGCTTCTGTTGAAAAGCGGAGTCTTGTGGTTGATGATCAAAGCACGGATTATATAGCGTAGCTTTGTGTAGCGTTAATTCGCGAGCCTCACATACCGATGTGAACTAGAAACGGGAGAGGACCTCAGGGAGGGCATGCATTTCCTTCTAGCTAGGAGTGATGTCAGCGTTTTGCATGCCCTGACATTTTACTTATGTGGATGATGGATAGCGAGGCGCCTCGGTTATATCGGTCGATCCGGGACCGATGGAGTCATTTGGCTCATTGACGCCCCATAGGGCGGGGAAACGTAGTGCTCAGGCATTTTAATCTACACCGAGTGGACCGGCCTTGACGATCCAAGGGATGATGCGTTCTGTTCCTGAGGGGCGGGCTAGAGCGTCTCGAAGCGGTAAGGACGATCCCTTGCCTTGGTTCACAGATAGAAATCCAACTTCCAATACGTCACATTTGCGATTTTGATTGTAGAGCCTAGTATTGGCGACATGATATATGGTACCCATGCCGTCTAGCATTGATACATTTATATTTGAAGTTGTTTTATACACTATGCACGTATCAAATGATTTGTTTTAACGTACCAAGCATGTTTGGCTATTATAAGGGAAAACCCTATCCCCCAGCTTGCGTTGCATTGTGTGATAGGACCTAGGTCTTATAATAGCTTCATTTTTCCAAAAAGCATTGCGTTGTTTTGATATATGCACTGGTATTCTTGGGAGGAAACCCGTTCCGTGTTATACGGCGTGGTCCCTTGATATATCTGATTTAAAGTAAAGTTTTAAATAACTGTTTTAGTTCTCCCACCAGTCACATGACTGGCCTAGAGTTTATTGTTTTAACCTAAACTCTGGGTGCCCCTATTTTCCACACGGGCAGCTATTAGTTTTTGGTTTTACAGATTTATATTCACAGGATCCTGGTTTACAGCTGGAATGATATTCGGAAAGCTCTGTATCCGTATATTCTTTTTAGTTGTGTTTTGTATTATTTTTCTGCTACATTGTAATTTGTAAATCTCTGGTTTTTAGTAAATGTGTAATATTTATTCATACTCTGTATATTCTTGTATTCTGATGGAATGTTGTAATAAGCAATGAAATGTTCCTCTATTTGTGTTCTGATTCGTCTTGTGCTCAATTCAATCCGGACTTTCCTTCACGAAGGAGTTCGGGTCATGTCATCGAATGTTAGTCATGTTTGACGTCCACCTGCTTCTACTGATTGTAGTTTAATATATGATCAAGTTATCATTCATTATTAAAAGGTGGAGAAAAAGGAATTGATTTATATTCAACCACTTAAATCAAATTAGAAACAAGGTTACCAAAATTCAGAGATTTTTTGATTGATGCATTTTCTCTTTAGTTTATTGTTTAGAGCGAGATTATCGCATTAGTACCTATAATCCTTTTGTTGAAACACTCTTGTATCCTTATTTATAGTTAAATAATAAAAGTTAGTTGTTGGATCTGTATATGTAGAATGATTTTATCAAACCATGTTGAATTCTTATGCGTTCCCTGTCTGGTATTTATATAAGTTGACAGTTTGGTCTGCTTTGGTAACTATTCATGCATTGATATCAATAAATAATCAGCAAATTATGTCATACAATTTGAGAATTTTGCATAGGAATTTAATACGGTAATTCTTTTTCCACACGCACGGCTACACAACATCCATCGACAAAAAAATTCACAAAATCCTATCAAACTTCGGCAATACGTGTTCCTCCATGTCACAAACTTGAACATAATCTTCAATTCGCTAGTTGAACTCTATATTACACCAAATATCCGACCCTAGGTCACGCTGCCTACAACCGAGTCTTGTCATCCTCGAGCATACCTAATTCTAAAGACGTAGAAATGAAGCTCTCATTCATGCGAACTCAACGAATTTGGGTTTGCGCGATTTAGTTAAGAAATATATTTCATGTAATTTATGGAAGATTAAAAACATGGCGGCCATTGAAATTTCTAAAAGAAATAAGATGCAGCCTTTTTGTTCATTTTGTTGTAGGAGGAAAGAGACTAACAAGTTAGGTTAAGATTTTAAAATTATTTATAGTCATAGCCTATCTCAGCATTGTATTGACTTTTAATTTCCATCGAACGTTTCAATCCCGTACTATTACACGAAACGCCCGATTGCTATTTGAAATCCTATAATAATTTAATATTTCGGGTTCGATGGAACTGGTTTTGTCAAAATCCGAGATCGTTTGGGAAAACGACAATTTAAATCTCAAGTTGTTAATCGATATTCTTTTATATAGTGCACGATCACATAATAAATCTGATTGACATGACACTTTAAAACGTACAATAATTTACAATTCCGGATCCAATGATATTGATTTCATCGAATTCTGATATCGTTTGCAAAATAGCTATTTTGACGGGTTAATTAATATATAATATTTCAATTTTCATTTATTCACTTTTTTTTAAAATTTAAATTTCAAAGTTCATTAACTTCATTCAAAATAAAATTCGAATCAACTTTATAAATCAAATTTATATTTATATCACATCCAATTTTGAATATTTACCAAGCTAAAAATTAAATTTAAATTTTAAATAAATTAAATCGTTTTCATTCAAATATTTTAATATTGAATTCTCAATATTTATAAATACAAACCAATCATAATTTCATTTACAATAATTACAAGTTATCATTGTTATAAAAAATTGAAATTCATTACATAATCAATTTAATTAAGTTTACATTATAAAATTTCATAATTAAATCGTAATATTTTATTTATAACCATAATATATTCAAGAATCATATTAAATTCAATAATTTAAATAGTAAAAAAATACGAGTTGTTACCAAATAACTGATTCATTATAACACATGTTTTATTAAAATTTTATTGTAAAACACATTATATGAAATTAATTCACTACATAGTAGAACAAGTGTTTCATTTTAAAATATATTAAAATGTTGTTAAAAGAATATATTTTTCAAATTCTGTCTAGTTTGGATTGACATGGAATATGATTTTTTTTGTATATTTACTATAAAATACATAAACATTTTCTAGGATTAGACTATTCTAATTTTCAATGGGTTGATTGTAGACCCGCATTCTACATATCGAAGGATCGTAAAATATTTATTTCTTTCACATATGAAGTCGTATGGTCATGTAACTTTGGGAGACGACTATTGGGGTCATTTCCCATATTCATGATTTTGCCGATTTTTAAATGATCGTTTTGCCCCTAGTTGATCTTGTTTCAACCATAACTTTTGATTGGAAAGGAGTTTTGACCTGAAACCACTTCCATTAGATTCGGATGATGGTTTACCTTTCCGTAGAGTGGTCACATTAGCCAAACGGACTCACCGTTTGGGAGATATGGCTGAAACAAGTTTCAGATGGTGAAAAACAGCTTAACCGGGTCTAATTTGGGTGATTAGTGAGTGGGCCCATAACCCATTTCGGGATTAGGGTTATGGGAAGGCTAACAGGGTTAGGAAATTCAGTTTCTATCATTTTCCAACCGCCACTTTTTGTTCCTTCAAGTTTAGCCATGGCCTCCACTTTCAAAAACACCCCCAAACCACCTTCTAATCGCTAATTAAGCCAAATCTACATCAAATCAAAGCGGATTAGCACAAGAATCGAGGTAGAACTGCTGTATAGCCTTGGGAACATCGCCAAACAGAGAATCATTTGAGATTTGGTAATTTGTTTGTGGAAAAGGTGAGTGATTTGCATAGTTCCTCACTAATTATGGTTAATTAAGGGTAATTAGTGATAATTAGTGAAATTGTACATGTTAAAAATCTGAAAAAATATTTATAAATTTCTAAATATTTTTTTAGGCCTCTGTTAGAGAATTTGGTTATTTTGGTTAAGTTTTACTAATCCTATCATTAGTTTTGCTTAAACATGCTTAAGGGAAAATATGGGATTTTGGCTATGTTTGATCTGTTTTAACATATCAAATTATTGTTTTGGTGTTTGTGCTTGATTATACATGTTGCTACGACTGTATGGTATGTTTTTTGATTGGTTAGAAAAGCTAGATTGGTCGAAAATGTCGTCGAATGGCAAAAAACAGTCGCTGGAAAGAAGTGCAGGAAACTAGCCGAACCAGATCGGATCGGATATAGGGCTCGGATCGGTGGGCAAGAGGATCCGATCCGGATCGGGACTTTGCACTAAAGGAAGTTTGGCAAAAAGGAAGGCCGTTCGTATAAGAGTTGGAGTTGGAACTGGACCAAAGCTGGACATGGGATCAGATCGGAGTGACTGGAGATGAAGGACCACCGAACCGAACCGGAGTATAGTGCTTCGAACCAGGACTTAAGTGCCATCACCGAACCGAATCGGCATCTGAAGGAGGAGAACCACCGAACCGAACCGCACCCAGGAGCATATCATGAAGCATGGCACCTGAACCGAACCGAATGAAGGAGCTGAGCTAAACCACGATGGAGAATCCGAACCGAACGAGAAATCAGAAGATGATGTATAGTCGAACCGAACTAGACTTAAGTTACTTCTACGCGACGACTCTTTTGAAGACCAACTCCAATTCGACCAAAACCCGAGATGCAAAGGAAGTTCAAATAGGAAGTAGAACTCAGGATCCAGTTGGGATCCAACGAGTCAACTTCATGAGTTGGGCTTTGCTGCGGGACATATGCAAAGGGGTTATCGACGCCTATAGCTTTGATCCACCACCAGGACGGATGGTAGGCTATGTATCAGTGCAGTGGGGTAGTTACTACTCCATGGGGCAAAGTGATCGTAGCATGGCTATGAGCCAGTGCAGTGGAGGCGTTATGACTTCATGGGGCAGGGTGGACATAGCAAGGATTAGTGGCTATGGATCAGTGCAGTGGTGTCATTATGACTCCATGGGGGCAGAGTGATCATAGCAAGGAATGGGTGGTCAAAGTGGTGGAAGTCTTATGCTTTACGCACTGAGTGAGAGATGCGAGGATGGTTGCTATGCTTGATTGTTTGCCATCACTATGTCATGCACACCCCCTCCCCCGTATTCTTTACACAATATGTTAGTGACACCTTAGAGTATTGAGCGGTATGTTGTGCTAACTCTTTGGTTGCAAGTCCAGGTTCAGGTATGGTTTAGTATACCTGTTATTGTTCTGTTTTGATGCTTATCGCTCATACCAGACTTTTGTCTGACCCAGAGTTTTATGTCTCTTCTTATTACTCTATGTGCTCTTAAATGGGCAGACTAGAGACAGGTCAGGTGACGATGCACGGATAGCTGTATCGGAGACGAGAAGGAGGCTCCCACGTATGATATATATAGATATTCTCCATGTGTCGCTGTTGGTCACTACTTTGGGCATTAGTAGTGTACCTTTCCTTTCTTTTGCTTTAGAGACAGTTTTAAAGTTGTAATAATGATGATGTGGAACAGAAGCTGTAATTGGATTTTCCGCTGCTATGATGTTTAGTTTTCAGCTTATGCACTATCTCGCCTATTTTATGTCAAAGTTATGTTATTATTATATCTTATTTCGTGCGTTGTGAGACATTCTACAGGTTCCTTGTTAGTTCAAATCCCCTTTTTCTTTCTTTGGCGATTGTCCCGTGCTATTTGGACATTGGCACAATGCACTTTCATGGGAAATGTCGGCGGGTGCGGGGCGGACCATCACATTTGGTATCAGAGCTCTAGGTTGCGTAGTTAACCTAGGGAAAGACACCAGAGAGAGATAATACGTATATGAGAGCGCATATTTGTGATTATTTTAGTTTTCAAAAGCTATATATATATACTATTAGTATAGCTAAGGATGAAGTCGCACTGCACTGACACCACAAAGAGTATGATTAATCGTTTCTCTTTGCAGATTGAACGATGAGCCGATATACGAGGGGTGCTGGTAGAGGAGCTAACAATGGGAATGCTCCTGACATGAGGGCTATGTTTACTGACTTCATGAGGGAGATGCTCAGAAATGTGCAAGGAGCAGTTCCCAATGCTGCAAATGATGGTGGTGCAGCGGTGCAGGCACCTAGGGCCGATTTCGCCAAGCTATTTAAGGATTACACTAGTCTGGGTGGAAAACCGTTCCACGGAACAGAATCGGCTACAGAAGTTCAGGATTGGTTGGATAGCTGTGAGTGTATCTTCGAAGACTTATGTATCGAGGATGCAATGAAAAGAAAGCTAGCGTCCCGTCAGCTACAAGGACGGGCAATGAATTGGTGGAACGCCATTAAGGCAGCTACTCCAGAGGATAGGGCTGCACAAAGTATGGGTTGGGTCGGGTTGGACCAAATACTACATCCGACCCGCATAGGTATGGGTTTAAGGAAGTTCAACCCGTATCCGACCCTATATGAGGTTGGATATGGGTTGGGTTGAAGTATGGGTTGGGTCGGGTTTAGTAGGGTTGGGTTGGGTTGCTTGAATATTATAAAAAAATGAGAATAAAGGGAGTTTTTTTAAAAGTAGTATTAAAATATTCAACATAATATATTAGATTTTTGCTAGCATAATGTATTTAAAATAACTGATTCATTATAAGATATATTTTATTAAAATTTCATTGTAAAACACATTATACAAAATTAATTTACTACATAGTAGAACTAGTGTTTCATTTTAAGATACACTGAAATGCACTCTAAAATATATTTTCCAAATTCTATCTAGTTTGGATTGACATGAAATATGATTTTTGTATATTTACTATAGAATACATAAACATTATTCTAGGATTATACTATTCTCATTTTTAGTAGGTTGATATTAAATTATTTTTTTAATATAGGGTTGGGTTGGGTTAAAATAAGGTTGGGTTGAACAGAATATCAAACCCGACCCGTATGTAGTATGGGTTATATATTGTAACCCATATCCGACCCGAACTAGGATGGGTTGGGTTGGGTTTATGTGGGTTGGGTCGGGTTGGTGGGTTGGGTCGGGTTGGATATGGGTTGTGTGCAGCCCTACCAGAGGATCAAGTTACATGGGATCAGTTTAAGGCCCGATTCGGTGAAAAATTTATCCCAGCTGCCCAGAAGTCAGAGTTGTTTAGGAAATTTCTGGAGCTCAAGCAGAATGGTACGGCAGTCTCGGAGTACATTGCAGAATTCGATACTTTATCGAAGTATGGATTATCCCTCATTGACACTCCCGAGAAGAAGAATGAGAAGTTTATAACAGGCTTGGATCAGTACTTGGGGGAAAGGCTTATTAACCACATCGATGAGACATTTGAATTGATTGTGGGGAAAGCTTTGAGATCGGAGAGTCTATACCCCAAGTCAAAGACTGAGGTTGCCACTGCGGAAGAGCCAAAGCCGCAAGTAAGCGGTGGAGGCAAGAATGGTTCTCAGAATAAGAGAAAGCAGAATCATACCAAGGATGGCCAGAAGAAAAAGAATAAGAAAGATGTTGAGTGCTTCAACTGTGGTAAGAAGGGCTACTATGCCAAAGAATGTCGGGCCAAGCCAACGGATAGGAAGTGCTTCAACTGTGGCCAAGTGGGACATCACAAGGACAAGTGTCCGCAACCCCCTAAGGAAAAGCAGATTATGAAAGAATATGCTATCAATGTTGTTCCTTCTTCGTCGAATGCCCCCACTGCGGCGGAGAAGGGAAAGAATGTCGTTATTCAAGGTATGCTTTCTGTTTATGATGTTCCTGTTCGAGTATTGTTTGATATCGGAGCTTCCAGTTCCTTCATATCTAGTGACCTGGTAGATAGGTTGGGAATGGAGCCCGAGATTGTCGATAGACCTTTGGTAGTGGCGAACCCGATTGGTGGTTCAACTAGCCTTAACATGATTTGTCGTAATGTGGTCTTATCGAGTCATGGATGCATGTTTGTTTGTGATTGTTCTGTTTTGGGCTTTACTGGGTTTGACATTATTTTGGGAGTCGATTGGCTCCAAAGATACGGGGTGGTGGTAGACTGTGAGGGCTTTTTGGTGACAGTTAGAGCGGATGATGGGCGGAGGGTAGTGTTTGGTGGTCTACTTAATGATGGGGTAATGGCTAGTTTTCTAAATTCCCTCGACATTCCGCATGATGAGTTGTCAGATGTGCCTGTGGCTGGCCAGTATCCGGATGTCTTCGAGGAGTGACCGGACTTCCACCACACCGAGAGATTGAGTTCCGTATTGATTTAGTGAATGATGCCAGACCTATAGTGATGTCACTTCGTCGTATGGCACCAAGGGAGCAGCGAGAGCTCAGGGTGCAAGTGAGCGATCTTTTGAAGAAGGGATTTATAAGAAGAAGTGTTTCTAAGTGGGGAGCACCAGTTGTTTTTGCTACCAAGGCCGATGGTTCCCTTCGATTGTGTGTGGACTACCGCGAATTGAATAAAGTGACGAGGAAGAATAAGTATCCTCTACTGCGGATAGATGATTTGTTTGATCAGTTGAGTGGCGCGAGAGTATTCTCCCAGTTGGATCTCGCAATAGGTTTTCATCAGCTTAGAGTGGAAGCTGAGAGTATAGCTAAAATGGCCTTTCGGACGTTGTTTGGATTTTATGAGTGGTTGGTCATGCCATTCGGGTTGACGAATGCACCAGCATATTTTGTGGATCTTATGAATAGAGTATTCAGAGATCAGTTGAATAAGTTTTTTCTTGTGTTTGTAACACCCCACCTCCGCCAGGGTCACTCTTGCAAGTACACTGGCTTTGAAGGGGTGTTGGACAAGGTAAACATGCATAAAGATATCACAAGACAGAACATATAAGTAAAACAGAGTAAGTAAAGCAGCGGATAAAACTACTATTTCAAAACCATTGTCAACTTACATCAAAAGTACTAAGTTATTATTTCCCAACTACTACAAGTCTAGAAACATAAACTAAAAACTGGAAATAACATAAAGTAAACTATCCCCAAAGTAGACGTGGTAAAGCCATAGCGAGCTCGAGTCCAAACCATACATGAGCTATGCAGAAAGCAAGCTAAAGATCCAAGCTAGGTGCTAGTGTTCCCACCCTGAGAACTTGGGGGGGGGGGGGAACGGAAGAAAAGAGGCGAAAGGGAAACAGGTCAGTCAAAAAGACTGGTAAGTCCTACCTACTATTAGTATAAAAACTAATAAAGTTAACTGGACATGTAAAACAGAGATGAAACATAGGATGACAACTGGCATGGTGAAAAGTTAACAAGCTAGATCAAGTGTGGCATCGCATATACAAGGTTAAGTTGCACCAAGTGTACTAGTATTCTAATCCATGTCTAGTATAAACAAGAAATGATCCCTCGGCCCAATGTTGGCCCAAACTCATGAGATGACCTAAATCAAGGTCCAACTACTCGGTCTAGTCGATCGGCTCCCTATAAGCCTAACTCGTCAAGTGTCGGTGTCATATGGCCCAATCACGGAATGTAGTCAAACTGTGCTAGGTCCACCCTAGGGTGTATCAAGTCCTAGGGTGCCAACCACTGACACGAATCAAGCACGCACAGTCTAAACCTACTGGTGCGCGTGCCTGCTTTTTCAACTCCGGACTATGTGCATGACCATAGTCCGCCTGAACCTACACCGGCGCACCAACTCAGCCGTCGTTTTGGTCGCTTACATGTCAGCCCAGTAATCGTGCCCCACCCTAGCCTAATCCCTAGGGTATCATGATACAACCAAGAGGGTTACTAGTGAAAAGGACCACGTAACTAGGGTTTCTAACGGGTTAAGCGTGGTTAACTCTATCCAATCAAGTATCAAGTTGGTTAAGTGTACCCAAGGTTCATGACTTAACCCTATCAACCCATCGTGTTTAATTGGTTAAGTATTCAAGTGGTCCATGACTTAACCCTATCATGTGGCATTAATTAATTTAATGCACCCAACCTCTCACATTAGACCTTGTTGTGGTTACTAGTTAAGCCGGGCGGGTCAGGGTAGCTTTACACCACAACTTAGTCTAACCTCGGGTTTTAAGCGCGACATGACCAACTACTCACATTGGGTCCTATTGTTTGTAGCTACTAGTTAGGCCGGTCGGTTCCGGGTAGATTTATGCTACAAACTCAACCCAACCTCGAGTTGGCCACTTTCATGTTTTCTACATGTCATGTCCATGTTCATGTTTTTCAAGCATAATCACATGTCATATTTCAAAACCATGTTTTTATGTCATTAAAGTTACCTAACTGCCCATACGCATTCCCATCGCATGTACGTTTCGTCACAACACAAAATGGATTAAAAGAGAGAACTTAGAAGCATGACAAAAATGGGCATAAGATGATAGGATTTGGCCACAAGTTAAACATGGTGGCACATGAGGCAAAATGTGTTCATTAAACTTGCATATTACATTATAAACCTCAAAACATGCATGACATCAAACTTAGCAAGTAGGTGATACATGGTCATAGATGGCATAGGATGATAACTAGTGATTCGCATATAACATCATATGCAAGTTAACATAAAGGTTATGAGAGTTTCTATGTTGCATTATGCAACATTTCCAAACAAAGCTCATAGCTTTCAATCCACAAAGTCAAGGTGATAGCTTTACAAACATACATAGAACAAATCTATGTATAACATGATAGATTCAAAGCACAAATCATACTTAGGCCCAAACACAAACTTGAAACATGTCATTTTTAACTTCATAGTTTAAATCTAAGAGTAGAATAGGGCTTACAAAGCTTGGCTATGAAGACTAGAACAAAGTAAAACAAGATTGAGACGAAGCCACACTAGAAATCCCCAATTGCATATAAGCTCCAAGTTGTCTTTGAGAAATAAGAAGAAAGATCCTTGTTTTGATGAAGAAAGATGGCTCTTTTACTAGCTTAGAACACTCAAACTTTCATGAAGAGGATGGAGGCCATGATATGAAGGTGGAGGCCATGATTAGGAAGCATTTTGGCATAATTTAGTTGCAGGAATGATTTGTGTTGATTTAGGCTAGGTATTAGGGTCCTTTTATAGAAGTTTAGGTTAGTTTAGGCCATAGGATTAACCCTAATTCAGATCTGAGCCATCAAATCACGTCACTAGCCAACAAAACAAGACCCAGGAGCCAAAACAGGTGCACCAGGCCAAACTGGCCGACCACCCAAGTCGACAGGGGTGTCGACTGGGCAGTCGACACCACCTGGGGTGTGTCGACTCCCCAATCGACTTGGGGCTGGCGGGAATTTTCCCGCCTGTCCTGCTTGGGCTGAATTTGAATTCTGAATTCAAATTTGAACTTGTTTTTGAACTTGAAATTTTCTGAAAACTTTGATGGGCCATAACTTGGTCATACAGACTCCGATTTTCGAAAACTTGGACTCTATTTCGCGTATTTTTTCGAGACGAACGCAATGGCACAGCCCGTTTCCCTTGATTCAGATTTTAACATTTAATTCTGTCCTGATTTATGTTATAACATGTTATTCAAAATACGGATTGTTACATTCTCCTCACCTTAAAGGATTTCGTCCCCGAAATCTTCAAGTTAGGAAGAACATATCCTACCACCCATCATCCATCTACTTAAAACATCATCCACAAGCAGTCATTGTCCTTAAAAGATTCTAAATGTTGTATGATCATATGCGAAAGGTGTGTGTATATGTACTTATCTAATGCGAAAACCAGGCGGTTACTGATTCAGTAAACCTCCTTAATGCAAAGTATGTTAGTGAAATGAGTCCATATGTATGAAAATTCCTAACATAATTCATAATCTCTACATGAGTGCACATAACATTCATCCATATGCAACATCCACGTGATAGCATAACAAGTTTCATCCATGAATAAGTATAAGCACTCATGCATATGCAATATGAAAGTGTGTGAGTCGATCTTAGTGCCTAATGTGTATCATGCATCCACGAGTATCCACTTGCAAACACTTGCAACCACTTGCAAACATCAAGCACAACATGTTTCAAATACATGTTTCATCCAAAGGGTTTCTACCTAAGGTTCTCATGACAAGGTTAACGAGATAACAAGATGAACATGGATAGCAAAAGAAAGATATGATAACTAGGAAAAGAGATTGAGAATGTACCCTCAAAAAGAAATGGATAAAGCCCACGCATCTTCTCCTCGGTTTCCCAAGTTGCATCTTCATCGGCTTCACTCCATTGAACCTTTACTAACTTGACTTCTCGATTCCTCAGTTTCTTGATCTCCATTCCCAAGACACGAATCGTAGCTCATCTCAAAGTTGCCTCTTTCTCTACCTCCATGTCTTCAAGAATGCTAGGCTCAACTACCTCGGCTGACTCATGTAGGCACTTTCGGAGATGCGAGACATGAAAAACATTGTGCACTCCGGCCAGCTTCTCGGGCAATTCCACTCTATAAACCATTTGCCCAATCCTCTCTATGATAGGGAAGGGTCCTACGAACCTTGGTGCCAGCTTCCCAACTGCTCCAAAATGAACCACATTTCGCAAAGGAGAAACCTTCACAAAGACCGTATCTCCAACTTCAAACTCTAAGTCTGTCCTTCGCTTGTCCGCATAGGATTTCCGTCTGTCTTGGGCCGTTTTCATCCGCCTTCGAATCAACTCAACCTTCTCGGATATGTCCCTTATCATGTCGGGCCCAAGTATAAGCTTATCCGTCGTCTCCCACCAACATGTTGGTGACTTGCACGGCCTCCCATATAAAGCTTCGAATGGTGCCACTCCTATGCTTGCCTGATAGCTGTTATTATAAGCAAACTCCACGAGAGGAAGGTAGTCTTCCCAAGTGCCACCAAAGTCAAGAATGCATAGCCTCAACAGATCTTCTAGTACCCTATTCACCCTTTCGGTCTGGCCATCCGTCTGTGGGTGATAGGCCGTACTTAGATTCAATCGCGTACCCATCGCTTCTTGCAAACTATTCCAGAACTGGCTAGTGAAGATTGGGTCACGATCGCTAACTATGCTAGAAGGAACTCCATGCAATCGCACTATCTCTCGAAGATAAACAGATGCTAGCCATGATGCGGTCCTCTTGCTCTTCACCGGAATAAAGTGAGAACTCTTCGTAAGTCTATCAACTATGACCCATATGCCAGTATTCCCCTTCCTTGATCTCGGCAATCCATCCACAAAATCCATAGAGATACTTTCCCACTTCCATAGCGGGACCTCCAATGGATGCAATAGCCCACCGGGCTTCTTCGACTCGGCCTTCACTTGTTGGCAAACAATGCATCTAGAAACAAACTCTGCCACATCCTTTTTCATCCCATCCCAAAAGAAAATGCGCTTCATATCCCGGTACATCTTATCCCCTCCGGGATGTATGGTCATCCTCAAGTGATGTGCCTCCTCAAGAACTTTATTTACTAAGTCTCCCACTCGTGGGACACATAGTCTTCCATCACGCCTTAGCCATCCCTTGTCATCAATAGCATATCTAGCGAGGTGACTTGACGTCTCACCCCGAATCAACTTGTACATGATCTCGACTATCTGCGGGTCTTCCCTCTGTGAAGCCCCAACTTGATCAAGAAGTGTAGGTCTAAGCTCAAGGGATGCTAACGAACCAGTCATCGACTCAACAGCAGGTGAGAAATCAAAGGTTGCCAAGAACTCTAGGCTCTTCATCTCAACAAACAAGGGACTCAAAGTCAACCTTCTCCTGGTTAGCGCATCCGCCACGACATTACCCTTGCCAGGGGTATAAGCTATCTCGAAGTCATATGATGCCAAGAATTCCATCCACCTTTGCTGCCTTAGATTCAAATCTTTCTGCGAGAAGAGGTACTTGAGTGACTTGTGATCAGTATACAACTCAAACCTTTCGCCTAGAAGATAGTGGCGCCAGGATTTGAGTGCAAAGACGATCGCCGCCAACTCCAAATCATGAGTGGGATAGTTCTTCTCATGAACTTTGAGTTGCCTACCCCCAAAGCATATCACTCTCCCTTCTTGCATCAGGACACTGCCCAATCCCGTGTCACATGCATCGGTGTATACGGTAAACAACTTCCCTCCATCGGGTAATGCTAGAACTGGAGCTGTGGTGAGGGCTTTCTTGAGCCTTTGAAAAGCAAGCTCACACTCTAAGTCCCATGCAAAGACTAAGTTCTTCTTCGTTAACTTAGTAAGAGGGGATTAAATCCTAGCGAAGTCCTTAATGAACTTCCTATAATATCCTGCCAGACCGAGGAAGCTCCTTACTTCAGTTGCATTGTTCGGAACTTTCCAGTCTTGTACCGCCACCACTTTAGCGGGATCCACAGCTATGCCTTGCTTAGAAACTATATGCCCAAGGAACCGAACTTCCTTTCTCCAGAAATGGCATTTAGAGAACTTGGCTTTCAACTGATGAGCTCTAAGCGTATCCATAACCTCCTTGAGGTGTGTAGCATGCTCTTCCTCGTCCTTAGAGAAGATCAGAATATCATCCACGAAGACAACCACAAACTTGTTAAGGAACTCCCTGAACACCCTACTCATCAAATCAACAAAGTATGCGGGTGCATTAGTCAAACCGAACGGCATGACTAGCCATTCAAAGAATCCATCTGGAGTCCTAAACGCAGTCTTATCAATGCTATCCTCAGCCACTCTAAGCTGATGGAATCCGGTGGCTAGATCGAGCTGAGAGAAAACAGAAGCACCAACAAGCTGGTCAAAGAGATCGTCAATCCTCAGTAACGGGTGTCTATTCTTCTTTGTCAGCTTGTTCAACTCACGATAATCAACACATAGACGAAGCGAACCATCCGCCTTAGTAGCGAATACTACTGGAGCACCCCATTCTGAAATGCTTCGCCTAATGAAATTTTTCTCAAGCAACTCCTTGATTTGCTTGCTAAGCTCTCTTCTTTCTCGCGGGGCCATGTGCCTAACAGGCAATGAAAATGGCTTGGCATTATCAACAAGATAAATGCGGAAATCTATCTCTCGCTTAGGGGGTAACCCCTTAACCTCATCAAAGACATCGGGATATTCTCGGACCACCCTTACAGATTGCAGATCATCGATGGACGAGTCAAGAGATTCAAGATAACATAACATGACGGGATCCATAGGGTTACAAGAAATTTCTAGGGTATTACCGAGGCGAGTCATGAGTCTCACCACCCTATGCTCACAATCAAGAATGGCTCCATAACTGGACAACCAATCCATGCCCAAAATCAACTCGTATCCCAAAAACCCGAGAACATAAGCATTACATGTGAATTCTACGGTCAAGATAGAAATCCTCAAATCCATACAAATCATAGATAGATGGGCGGAACCCCCAATTGGATTTGAAACACTGACGGGATCCTCAACTAGACTAGTACTTAGGTGCAAACTTTAAACAATGTCAGAGGAAATAAAGGTATGCGATGCGCCAGAATCAAATAAAGTTCGAACAGGAAAACCAGAAATATAAAAAAGGCTTTCTACAGAAACACTACCTCGGTCCGGAACTGGAGCAGTGTTGAGAGCATGCATCTGCCCTCCAGAAGGTCCTGCTCGCTGAGTCTGTCCTTGCCCCTGCCCTTGCTTCTTTGGGCAATCCTTGCTGAAGTGTCCAGTCTCTCCGCAATGAAAGCATTCTCCCAACTTCCTCTTCTTCTTCCTACAATCTTTGGCTATGTGCCCAACAATCCCACAGAAGTTGCACTTTCTTGGGTCCTTTGCCTTGTTGTTGTTGGCCTTGTTACCCTTGTTGTTCTTGTTGCTCTTGTTGTTCTGATTGCTCTGATTTCCTCCCCACTTGGAGTCCGCCTTCTTGGTCTGAGTCTCATTAGGCTTGACTTCTTTCTTGCCGTTCTTATCATCTCCCTGAAGCAATGCCATATCCACTAAGCTCTTAAAAGTGGCCCCCATGGATATATGAGACATGGCTAGACCTTGTAATGGCTCATTCAATCCTCGTGCAAAGCGTAGAGCCTTCTTCTGGGGTGTGTTAACCATGTCCAAACCGAATCGAGCAAGCTGGTTGAACTTATTCACATACTCCCTCACTGTCATGTCTCCTTGCTTCAAAGATATAAACTTCTCCATTTGCAGATTCTCCTCAGCAGATGATAGAAACTTAAGCCCAAACCTCATCCTAAAGTCGGCCCAAGTCTCTATAGGCCTAGTAGCGTTGGTGACCTCCCACCAATAAGCAGCTTCCTCTTTCAATAGCCATACTACCAACAGAACTTTTCTACGGTCTTCCACGTCAAAGATGGCAAAGAGGTCTTCAGTCTCTTTTAACCAATTTCTTGCCTCAACAAAAGTCTCCGTCCCAATAAAATTCTTCCTACCCATCGCCTTAAAGTCTTTGCAAATCTTTGCGAAATCCGCTTGTGGACGCTGAGGAGGAGGAGGAGGAACCTCAGGTACGGTGGGAGTGGTTGCTAGGCCCGCGTCGTTGGCCCTAGCTTCCAGGTACCTCCGGAACCATCCGGGTATGGGTACTCCCTCGGGAAGGTTAAGATCGGCCGTGCTGAAAAAGGAAAAGATAGATTTAGAACGAGGAAACAAAGGATAGTGCTAATGGCTTTTGGGGAATAGCCTTTTAAATAAACTAGACTTTTCTTGGAAAATACTTCTTTGGTTTTGAAAATAGTTTTTCAAAAGGTAAGTTTTTAAAAACCTTTTGCTCAAATCTTGTAAACCTTATGCTCTGATACCAAATGTAACACCCCACCTCCGCCAGGGTCACTCTTGCAAGTACACTGGCTTAGGAGGGGTGTTGGACAAGGTAAACATGCATAAAGATATCACAAGACAGAACATATAAGTAAAACAGAGTAAGTAAAGCAGCGGATAAAACTACTATTTCAAAACCATAGTCAACTTACATCAAAAGTACTAAGTTATTATTTCCCAACTACTACAAGTCTAGAAACATAAACTGAAAACTGGAAATAACATAAAGTAAACTATCCCCAAAGTAGACGTGGTAAAGCCATAGCGAGCTCGAGTCCAAACCGTACATGAGCTATGCAGAAAGCAAGCTAAAGATCCAAGCTAGGTGATAGTGTTCCCACCCTGAGAACCTGGGGGGGGGGGGGGGGGGACGGAAGAAAAGAGGCGAAAGGGAAACAGGTCAGTCAAAAAGACTGGTAAGTCCTACCTACTATTAGTATAAAAACTAATAAAGTTAACTGGACATGTAAAACAGAGATGAAACATAGGATGACAACTGGCATGGTGAAAAGTTAACAAGCTAGATCAAGTGTGGCATCGCATATACAAGATTAAGTTGCACCAAGTGTACTAGTATTCTAATCCATGTCTAGTATAAACAAGAAATGATCCCTCAGCCCAATGTTGGCCCAAACTCATGAGATGACCTAATCAAGGTCCAACTACTCGGTCTAGTCGATCGGCTCCCTATAAGCCTAACTCGTCAAGTGTCGGTGTCATACGGCCCAATCACGGAATGTAGTCAAACTGTGCTAGGTCCACCCTAGGGTGTATCAAGTCCTAGGGTGCCAACCACTGACACGAATCAAGCACGCACAGTCTAAACCTACTGGTGCCGGTGCCTGCTTTTTCAACTCCGGACTATGTGCACGACCATAGTCCGCCTGAACCTACACCGGCACACCAACTCAGCCGTCGTTTTGGTCGCTTACATGTCAGCCCAGTAATCGTGCCCCACCCTAGCCTAGTCCCTAGGGTATCATGATACAACCAAGAGGGTTACTAGTGAAAAGGACCATGTAACTAGGGTTTCTAACGGGTTAAGCGTGGTTAACCCTATCCAATCAAGTATCAAGTTGGTTAAGTGTACCCAAGGTTCATGACTTAACCCTATCAACCCATCGTGTTTAATTGGTTAAGTATTCAAGTGGTCCATGGCTTAACCCTATCATGTGGCATTAATTAATTTAATGCACTCAACCTCTCACATTAGACCTTGTTGTGGTTACTAGTTAAACCGGGCGGGTCCGGGTAGCTTTACACCACAACTTAGTCTAACCTCGGGTTTTAAGCGCGACATGACCAACTACTCACATTGGGTCCTATTGTTTGTAGCTACTAGTTAGGCCGGTCGGTTCCGGGTAGATTTATGCTACAAACTCAACCCAACCTCGAGTTGGCCACTTTCATGTTTTCTACATGTCATGCCCATGTTCATGTTTTTCAAGCATAATCACATGTCATATTTCAAAACCATGTTTTTATGTCATAAGTTACCTAACTACCCATACGCATTCCCATCGCATGTACGTTTCGTCACAACACAAAATGGATTAAAAGAGAGAACTTATAAGCATGACAAAAATGGGCATAAGATGATAGGATTTGGCCACAAGTTAAACATGGTGGCACATGAGGCAAAATGTGTTCATTAAACTTGCATATTACATTATAAACCTCAAAACATGCATGACATCAAACTTAGCAAATAGGTGATACATGGTCATAGATGGCATAGGATGATAACTAGTGATTCGCATATAACATCATATGCAAGTTAACATAAAGGTTATGAGAGTTTCTATGTTGCATTATGCAACATTTCCAAACAAAGCTCATAGCTTTCAATCCACAAAGTCAAGGTGATAGCTTTACAAACATACATAGAACAAATCTATGCATAACATGATAGATTCAAAGCACAAATCATACTTAGGCCCAAACACAAACTTGCAACATGTCATTTTTAACTTCATAGTTTAAATCTAAGAGTAGAATAGGGCTTACAAAGCTTGGCTATGAAGACTAGAACAAAGTAAAACAAGATTGAGACGAAGCCACACTAGAAATCCCCAATTGCATATAAGCTCCAAGTTGTCTTTGAGAAATAAGAAGAAAGATCCTTGTTTTGATGAAGAAAGATGGCTCTTTTACTAGCTTAGAACACTCAAACTTTCATGAAGAGGATGGAGGCCATGATATGAAGGTGGAGGCCATGATTAGGAAGCATTTTGGCATAATTTAGTTGTAGGAATGATTTGTGTTGATTTAGGCTAGGTATTAGGGTCCTTTTATAGAAGTTTAGGTTAGTTTAGTCCATAGGATTAACCCTAATTCAGATCTGAGCCATCAAATCACGTCACTAGCCAACAAAACAAGACCCAGGAGCCAAAACAGGTGCACCAGGCCAAACTGGCCGACCACCCAAGTCGACAGGGGTGTCGACTGGGCAGTCGACACCACCTGGGGTGTGTCGACTCCCAAGTCGACTCCCCAGTCGACTTGGGGCTGGCGGGAATTTTCCCGCCTGTCCTGCTTGGGCTGAATTTGAATTCTGAATTCAAATTTGAACTTGTTTTTGAACTTGAAATTTTCTGAAAAATTTGACAGGCCATAACTTGGTCATACGGACTCCGATTTTCGAAAACTCGGACTCTATTTCGCGTATTTTTCCGAGACGAACGCAATGGCACAGCCCGTTTCCCTTTATTTAGATTTTAACATTTAATTCTGCCTTGATTTATGTTATAACATGTTATTCAAAATACGGGTTGTTACAGTGTTCGTGGATGATATCCTTGTTTATTCGACGACAGAGGAAGAACACAAGGAACACTTGAGGATAGTGATGGAGGTGTTAAGAAAACACCAGTTGAAAGCAAAGTTTTCTAAGTGTCACTTCTGGAGAGGGGAAGTGAGATTCTTGGGCCATGTTGTTTCTGGAAATGGTATCGCCGTGGACCCTGCGAAGGTGTCTACGGTACAAGATTGGTCTACACCCAAGAATGCAATAGACATAAGAAGTTTCTTGGGATTAGCTGGATATTATCGTAAGTTTATCCAAGACTTCTCCAAGATAGCAGCACCGTTGACTCAGTTAACCAAGAAGAATCAAGCCTTCGTCTGGGACGAAAAGTGCGAGGATGCATTTAAGAGTCTAAAGGAAAAGTTGACATGTGCACCAATGTTAGTCATTCCTAAGGGGAATGAAGAGATTACAGTATATACGGATGCATGTGGTACCGGATTAGGTGCTGTGTTGATGCAAGGAGGTAGGGTTGTAGCTTATGCAAGTCGGCAACTAAAACCGCATGAGAAAAGATATCCTACCCATGATTTGGAATTAGCAGCGATCGTGTTCGCATTGAAGATATGGAGACGTTATCTCTTGGGAGAAAGATTCGAGTTGTTTACTGATCATAAATCGTTAAAGTATCTCTTCTCTCAGAAGGATCTAAATTTCCGACAGCAAAGATGGTTAGAAATCTTGGCTTGATATGATTTCGACATCGCATATACACCAGGAAAGGGAAATGCGGTGGTTGATGCATTGAGTAGAAGACATTCCAGTTTAGGGGCTATGTTTCTAGAATGGAAGCAACTGGAGTACATCGCTGGGTATGATTTTAGACCAAAGTGAGAATTGAATCCAGAAATGTTAGCAAATTTGACAATCAGACCCACTTTGATTGAGCGGATTGGTTCCAGTCAGAGGGACGATCCTAACCTATTGGAAATCATCTCCAAGTTAGAGATAGGTAGTGATGAGGAGATGAACAAGTATGGGCTTGATCGAGATGGATGGCTTAGAAAGAGTGGAAGACTTGTTGTGCCCAATGTCAATGAATTGAGAGATGAAGTGCTTAGAGAATGTCATCACTCAAAGCTGACTATACATCCCGGTGGTAACAAGATGTATCGAGACATGAGCCAGACCTACTACTGGGAAGGGATGAAAAGAGACGTTGGGAAGTTTATATCCAAATGAATGAATTGCCAGCTAGTTAAAGCTGAGCAAAAGAAGACTAGTGGGTTGTTACAACCATTAGAAATTCCAGAATGGAAATGGGAACAAGTCTCAATGGATTTCATAGATGGGTTACCAAGGACTAGATCGGGTCATGATAGCATTTGGGTAATTATGGACCGATTGACCAAAAGTGTAAGATTTATACCCGTTAAGTCGAATAGAACGACAGCTAAGTTAGCTGAACTGTATGTAAAGTGGGTAGTGAGATTTCATGGAATACCCAAAGGCATTGTGAGTGACCGAGATCCGTTGTCCACTAGTGGATTTTGGAAGAGCTTACAAGAGGCGTTAGGATCACAATTACATCTCAGTACCGCGTATCATCCCCAAACCGACGGACAGACAGAGAGGGTGAATCGAGTATTAGAAGATCTCTTGAGAGCTTGCATATTAGACTTTGGTGGATCATGGGATGACCATTTGCATCTAGTAGAGTTTGCATATAATAATAGTTATCAATCCAGTATTGGTATGGCTCCATTTGAAGCTTTGTACGAAAGAGGTGCAACTCACCATCATGCTGGTTAGAAACTGGTGAGAAGTTTATGCTTGGACCAGATGTGATAAGAGAAACTTCAGCTAAGATTAAGATTATCCAACAGCGAATGAAGGCTGCCCAAGATAGGCAGAAGAGTTATGCTGATAAGAGGAGAAGAGAATTAAAATTCTCCATTGGCGAACTGGTGTTTATCAAGATTTCTCCGTTGAAGAGCGTGATACGATTTGGCAGGAGAAGCAAGTTGACACCAAGATTTGTTGGTCCATTCCCAGCTCTTGAGCAAATTGGGAATTTGGCATATAAAGTTGAACTACCAGAGATGATGGCAGGAGTTCATAACATATTTCATGTTTCCCAGTTAAGGAAGTTTGTGCACGACCCCGATGCAACTATTTCACCGGATCAGTTGGATGATATCGAGGTTGAACCCAAGCCGGTTGGGAATCGCAAGCCTATGTGAATTTTTGGGAACGATACGAAGCGACTTCGAAGAAAAGTGGTGAATCTAGTCAAAGTTCAATGGGGCGAGAATGAGAATGACTGTACTTGGAAGATAGAGGAGAGCATTAGGAAGACGTATCCAGAACTCTTCGCGTGGTATGATTTCGGTTTCGATTTAGTCTTTCCGCATGCTAGGATAGGTTTATTTTGTTTGTTTTGCATGTTTGATTGTTGTATATGGCTGGTAGGCATGCGGGATCCTTTTTATGCTTTGGGTTAAGGAATTTCGGGGACGAAATTTCTTGAGGGGGGGGGGGGGGATGTAACGACCTGCATTCTACGTATCGAAGCATCGTAGAATATATATTTCTTTCACATACGAAGTCATATGGTCATGTAACTTTGGGAGACGACTGTTGGGGTCATTTCTCATGTTCATGATTTTTGCCGATTTTTAAATGACCGTTTTGCCCCTAGCTGATCTTATTTCGGCCATAACTTTTGATTGAAAAGGATTTTTGACCTGAAACTACTTCCATTAGATCCGGATGATGGTTTACCTTTCCGTAGAGTGGTCACATTAGCCAAACGGACTCACCGTTTGGAAGATATGGCTGAAACAAGTTTCATATGGTGAAAAACAGCTTAACCGGGCCTAATTTGGGTGATTAGTGAGTGGGCACATAACCCATTTCGGGATAGGGTTATGGGAAGGCTGATAGGGTTAGGAAATTCAGTTTCTATCATTTTACAGTCACCACTTTTTGTTCCTTCAAGTTTAGCAATGGCCTCCACTTTCTAAAACACCCCAAACCAACTTCTAATCGCTAATTAAGCCAAATCTACATCAAATCAAAGCGGATTAGCACAAGAATTGAGGTAGAACTGCTGTATAGCCTTGGTAACAGCACCAAACAGAGAATCATTTCAGATTTGGTAATTTGTTTGTGCCAAAGGTGAGTGATTTGCATAGTTCCTCTCTAATTATGGTTAATTAAGGGTAATTAGTGATAATTAGTGAAATTATACATGTTAAAAATCTGGAAAAATATCTATAAATTTCGAAATATTATTTTAGGTCTCTTAGAGGACTTGGTTATTTTGGTTACGTTTTACTAATCCTATCATTAGTTGTGCTTAAACATGTTTAAGGGAAAATATGGGATTTTGGCTATGTTTGATCCGTTTTAACCTATCAAATTATTGTTTTGGTATTTGTGCTTGATTATACATGTTGCTATGACTGTATGGTATGTTTTGTGATTGATTAGAAAAGTTAGATTGGTCGAAAACGTCGTCGAATGGCGTAAAACAGTCGTTGGAAAGAAGTGCAGGAAACTAGCCGAACCGGATCGGATCGGATATATGGCTCGGATCGGTGGGCAAGAAGATCCGATCCGGATCGGGACTTTGCTCTAAAGGAAGCTTGGCAAAAAAGAAGGCCATTCGTATAAGAGTTGGAGTTGGAACTGGACCAAAGCTGGACATGGGATCGGATCGGAGTGACTAGAGATGAAGGACCACCGAACCGAACCGGATTATAGTGCTTCGAACAAGGACTTAAGTGCCATTACCGAACCGAACCGGCGTCTGAAGGAGGAGAACCGCCGAACTGAACCGCACCCAGGAGCATACCATGAAGCATGACACCCGAACCGAACCGAATGGAGGAGCTGAGCCAAACCACGATGGAGAATCCGAATTGAACCGAACGAGAAATCTAAAGATGATGTATAGCCGAACCGAACTAGACTTAAGTTACTTCTACGCGACGACTCTTTTGAAGACCAACTCCAATTCGACCAAAACCCGAGATGCAAAGGAAGTCCAAATAGGAAGTAGAACTCAGGATCCAGTTGGGAACCAACGAGTCAACTTCATGAGTTGGGTTTTGCCGCGGGACGTGTGCAAAGGGGTTATCGATGCCTATAGCTTTGATCCACCACCAAGACAGATGTTAGGCTACGTATCAGTGCAGTGGGGTAGTTACTACTCCATGGGGAAAAGTGATCGTAGCATGGCTATGAGCCAGTGCAGTGGAGTCGTTATGACTTCATGGGGCAGGGTGGACATAGCAAGGATTAGTGGCTATGGATCAGTGCAGGGGTGTCATTATGACTCCATGGGGCAGAGTGATCATTGCAAGGAGTGGGTGGTCTGAGTGGTGGATATCGTATGCTTTACGCACTGAGTGAGAGATGTGAGGATGGTTGTTATGCTTGATTGTTTGTCATCACTATGTCATGCACACCCCCTCCTCCGTATTCTTTACACAATATGTTGGTAGCACCTTAGAGTATTCAGCGGTATGTTGTGCTAACTTTTTGGTTGCAGGTCCAGGTTCAGGTATGGTTTAGTATACCTGTTATTGTTCTATTTTGATGCTTATCGCTCATACCAGACTTTTGTCTCACCCAGAGTTTTATGTCTCTTCTTATTACTCTGGGTGCTCTTAAACGGGCAGACTAGAGACATGTCAGGTGACGATGCACGGGTAGCTGTACCGGAGACGAGCAGGAGGCTCCCACGTATGATATATATATATATATATATATATATATATATATATATATATATATATATATATTCTCCATGTGTCGCTGCTGGTCACTACTTTGGGCATTAGTAGTGTACCTTTCCTTTTTTTTTTTTGCTTTAGAGACAGTTTTAAAGTTGTAATAATGATGATGTGGAACATAAGCTGTAATTGGATTTTCTGCTGCTATGATGTTTAATTTTCAGCTTATGCACTATCTCGTCTGTTTTATGTCAAAGTTATGTTATTATTATATTATTTTTCATGCGCTGTGAGACATTCTACAGGTTCCTTATTAGTTCAAATCCCCTTTTTCTTTCTTTGACGACCGTCCCGTGCTAGTTGGACATTGGAACAGCGCACTTTCATGGGAAATGTCGGCGGGTGCGGGGCGGGCCGTCACATTGATATTAAGTTAATTTTTTGATATAGGATTAGATTAGGTTAAAATAAGGTTGGGTAGAACAAACTATCACATCCGACCCATATATAGTATGAGTACAAATTATAACCCATACCCGATTCAAATTAAGATGGATTGGATTGGGTTTATATGGATTTGGTCGGGTTGGTGGAGTGGATGGAATTGGATATGGACTAGATCCAATGACGTAATCCTCTCAACATCAATCACCAACTTTCAATATACAAGTTTGTAATATAGACATAAAAGAAGGTACTAGAGATCTGAGTCCGAGTTTGTTGACATACTTTTCATGTGTGTCACCGTGACTCCGGGCTGTGATTGGTGGAAATCAGGGGAGGCCCATATGGGTCCTCCTTATTTCCGCCAATCACATTGGGGAGTCACCATGACACACAAGAAAAGTGTGTCAACAAACTCGTAGTGCTAGAGATCTCAACCTGCATACCATCTCGGATTTCCACCTCTTGTCTATGTAAAGACAAAAATATCAACTATTAACAGTTGATGTATGTTCAATCACCTGATTAATAAGTGTTGTTCACAATAAATATTATGATATACACTGTCCTCCAACATCCAATCTTGTGATGTATACTTAACTAAAACTATTGCAAATATAAAACTAATATTTTTTTAATGAAATTATATTATCAAACAGATTGATTTCTTCATCATTGTAGAATCGTAGGATTATGTCATATGAATGGAATTAATCATAAGATTACTAATTTTATGAAGTAAAGTCATGCTGACACTTGAATAAACTGTGTTATTTCAATGCAACGCCAATGGAGAAAAACCACCATTTCTCATTCCTTATTTAAATTCGCACTCCAACTGCAATTTTTTATTAAAATGAAAATAAGAATTTCGATTCTCCACACAGTTGTCTATTGTGCTACATTTCAAAAAATAAGCAAGTAGTACAAATTCCTAAGCCTAAAACATTTTTCCAATTCCATCCACTCTAGGAACATCATCATCAACAGCCATCTTTCTCCAACCGCCCACCATTGAAGCCATCTGCTCCGTCTTGTCATATAAACCAAGCAGGCCACCTGTATGGATAAAAAGGACCTTTCTACCCTTCCAGCGTTCGGCATTTTCAGCTATGTTTTTCACAAAAGCATAGGCAGCTTTTCCACTGTAAAGTAGAAAGGAAAAAAATAGCCGCTTAAAGTAGACTTACGAAGATGCTCTATGAAGCTACATAATTCTTATTATATAGTTTTTCATCTACTAAAATTAAAACTGTTAGCTTGTATCGAATACCAAGTAAATGCAACCAAAAATATATTTCACCTGTAAACTGGGTCAAGCACAATTCCTGTTGTTGCTGCTACATTTTTAACAAAATTTAGCTCCTCCGCCGTGTTCATGGCATAGCCTAAGCCCTTAGCCTGCAGAAGTTCATAAATTGTAAGTAATTTACTATTTATAGTTACCATGATAGCATTTTATTTGAAGATCAGTAAAGGGCACGCAGGCTTACCGCGCCCAGTGATGTATCAAGAATCTTTATTCACCTTCCCTAGTTGTACGATAAAATTATTTATAACCCTTTGGTTAACAAGCATCTTAAAGAACATCATAGTAATTGCAGTTAATATTTATATACATATGGTTTGATGGGCAGATCTAGTATAGACCTAGGTGGGGATGAAGTGAAGAGCTTCATCTGCTTCATCTTTCATTGGCTTGTGCCGATGCGTGTGCATTGACCAATACTATTGTAACAAAAGGAATATCCTGTGATATATGACTTACCAATATCAATTCATATTTATACACATCTCTTGAATAACATTAAGATGTTAGACTATTTCATTTTCATCCGCTTATTTTATAGCATGTTAGACAACACCTACCATGAAGCCCTGATAAGCGACTTCATATCTACAGTTGTAGTGGAGTTGAGGTTGTCAATTTGATTATCAGAAGAACCATTTGTATTTTCTAGTTAAAATAAATTCAGAATTTTTGCCAAGGCGATGACTTCGAGGGATGTATGTCTGTATACAATGTAAATATGGGCAATTATCAAAGAATGTATTTTGTGCTACCACTGTAGTTTGCTCTTTGTATCCCTCTTTACAACATGTCGCATAACCAAATAATCATCCTTTAGGGTGCATACATCTAAATAATTAGCAAAGTAAGTCTCGAGCTTTGCATCAGAGAAAACAACTATGAATTGAAAATTTTATGAAGAACGTAAAAGTAAATACGTGCAAGAAATCGACAAAGGCAACAGCAACATCCATTGGTCAACATTGGTATTATGCCGAACAATCAGTGGAACCTAGAAGAGAACTACAGCGCCCAAACTAGTTGACAATTGGGCGATAACATGTAGATCGATGGCTTGCTTGCTTGATCATGAATTGGGTCTGTTTCTGATGAAATTCAAATGTCGGCCATGTTTGATGTCTAACGGCTTCTAATGATTGTAGGTCAATATATAATCAAGTTATTTTCATTGTTAACGATTAAAAAAAGGAATTGATTCATCTTCAACCACTTAAATCAAATTAGAACCAAGGTTATCAAATTTCGGGGATTTGTTGATTGATGCATTTTCTCTTCAGAATATTGTTTAGAGCGAGATTGTTGCATTAGTACCTATAATCCTTTTGTTGAATCTCTCTTGTACCCTGATTGTAGTTAAATAATAAAAGTGAGTTGTTGGATCTGTATATGTAGAACGATTTTACCAAACCTTGTTGAATTCTTGTGTGTTCCCTGTCTGGTGTTTATATAAGTTGACCATCTGATCTGCTTTGGTAATTATTCATGCATTGATATCAATAAAAATCAGTAAATTATGCCATACAATTTCAGAATTTTGCATAGGAGTTTAGTACGGTAATAAAAATTTCCTAATGGATTGGTAAAGTTGGTAATTGTTTTGCTTGAAGATTCATTATCAATGGTTGGATCATCTAAAGGCAATATGAGCAATTACATTGTCGCTTGAGTTGCTGATCAAAAAAATTGTGGAACATGACAACCGAAAATTGGAGCCGTGTTGTTGAACGAGAGGACTCTGTATCTTTTTTGTGAAATCCAAAGGCATGAATCCTTCTGAGATAAAGTTTAGAAGGACAAACACTGACAACTATTCGGAGATGTCCGGCGGATGAAAAGCTGAATTTTTTTTTTTTTTTTTTTTTTTTCCTGTGAGGATGGACAGAGAAACCACAGTGAGTTACTTAAAGCTTATCAAGACAAGTCCCCACACCAACCATATTATACTTCAACAGCAACAGTGCCTTTTTGTAATATCCCGAAACATTAGAGCACAGCGAAAGCCTAAACACAATGGTTATGAGCCATAAAGCAGTGAAGATTGATATTTATAAAATAAAATTAAAAAAAAAAAAAAAAAAAAAAAAACCAATGATTTTGTTGTGTTTGATTGCTAAAGAGTATGCAACTTCAATCAATTCTATGATTTAAGGACGAAGCAAGATTTATCTGATAGATGTGAAGACACACTTGCATAATAAAGCTTTAGAGGTGCATGTTGACCAATGAGGCTCTAGATAGTGACTCAAACAGCTTGGTTTTTTTTGGACGCTTCTAGAAAGGGCCAAACTAACTTGGAATGACTCCCTTTGAACTTGAATGAACTGCAAGACCCAAAAAGATGGACGATCAACTAACTCGGAATGACTCAACTAGAAGAATGGAAGATGGATCAAGAGTCGAAGTGCCAAAATTGACCAAGTCTATGACTTGGCAGCGAGTCACAGCACTGATTCGAATCGGCTTGGTGCTTTTGGTGATGAATCGGCATGCTGACTGGATCCTGATGCAACCTGGTTTCTGGCCCACATTGCTACTCTCGTCTATAAATATCAGCATATCTGCAACTAGAAAGAAACTATAGGAAATCAGATATATGAGAAGGTGTCATTAATCTGCTGAATTGTTGCTACTTCACTTCTCATCTTCTCTATACAATCCAAAAACACTTGTAACTTATATACAAGGACTAACTAGTTAAGATCCGGAGAGATCTAACTAACACGATCATAATAAAAAATCGATTAAAGTGTACGTAGGCCAGATACAGCCGAGCCACTATAAAATTCCGTCTTTTTATATTTTTACTTTTTACTTCTTGTTCCTTTGAGATCTATGTGCGCGATTATCTGGATTTCCTTTAAGGCTGTGATTTCGTATTCATTTGATGTTGATTTCATTTTTGAAGTTAACATATATTTCTTGATTGCGCTGAAATTGCACTATTCGCTGGGTATTGTTACCTAATAATTCTCGATATGTTGATTTATAAACTTATATTTATTTCAATCATACTCAAAGAAAATATGCAATATACAATATTTGCAAACCACAACATCAACGCAGCGATCTCAGTAAAGATTTTGTTGATTGGTTACAAACTACGTTTATGATTCGAAAAATTATGTAGTCAACGAAGGATTGAAACATATTGTGATGGAACAAAAAAGAAACGTCAACATATTCAATATTCTTCGCAATGGATTAAATTCAACACAAAAGACTATGATGCTGGAAAATTAATTAACAACAACCGATGTATTTGTTAAATGCGGTGGTGATCCAAATAATCATATAAATGATTTTTACTGTGTCAACCCAGATTTTGAAATTGATATGTTTTATACGACCTGCAAAGGAAGTTTTTTATTTAGATGCAATTTGTTCGACAATGTTACAGGTTGTGGAATCCACGTACACAAAGATTATAATCTTACTGTAACAAAACATACTTGCATTACCATATATACAATCCTTTTGTACTAGCGAAACATGCATTGCAAGTTATTTTGCTCTGTATCCATCCCTAGAAAGCGATAAAAAGACTGATGGTCGGCAGTTCTAAAACAAAAGCAAGATTTACGTTTGATGGGAAAAAAATTCCAAATGAAAAAGCATATCAAACAAATCCTGTGCAAAATAATGTAATAATAACCGACGACCATACTGATTTTGCGCCTCCAAACAACGAATCAAATATTTTAATAGATACATTTGAGACTACAGAAAAAAAACGATATACAGTACGAGATTAAGGCTGAATCAGAAAACAATGAAAATTGATTATTGATTTACATGTTTGGATGGAAGGCAATTTACGTAAGTTATTAATGTTACATGTTTCTCATTTAAAAAGATATGTTTCCTATATTAAAATGATATACTCCCGCTTAATAAAATGAAAAATGTGATAGATGTTACGTTTCAATGTCGAAGATCTTCACATTCATTAGGTTCCCTCTATTCTAGTCAGAGAGGGACATAAAAACCAACAAGACGATGGCAGCGGCCGATCGCAGCAGGTAGTCCGTCTCATAGTCACATTAGTAAGTAAAGTGTGCGGATAAGTATCAAATTTATTGCAACATCATAAGCATTTTACGTATGATATATTATAATATATTACAGATTTACATCATAACCAATACAGGGGCTTTGAACTCCAACCCTCGGATGTTATTCTTGATACTTCCAATGTTGTTTATAAAAGCAGGATGACTGACTACTGGCCAGTGTTATTAATGGCGCACGGCGCAAACCCTCTTTGGAGCCTTGGCGCACGGCGCGGCAAATGATGCACGCCTTTTTAATCCACTGCGCATGTTTAGTTTTTTTAATAAATTTAATATTCCAACAAAAAAATAAAAAAATCAATATTTTTTTCTAAAACATATGCAACAAAAAAAATTATGCATTTACGAAAAAAAACATAAAGCATAAAATTTCAAGCACAATAGTTTTCAAATCCAAAATAATAATACATACTACTGATAAATTAGAAATCTGAATCCGATAAATTTAATGCTCGATTGTATTTAACAAATACCAAATCATGAAATATTTTTATTTTGCAGACAAATCGTACAAAGATATTGAACATATTCACACATGCAAAAAAAAAAATCTATCCAAAGGCATGTTTCAGAGCTGATTGAATGTTAATTTTCTGAGAATGTTTTCTCTTCCTCCAAAGCTGCTTCTCTTGATTTAGGGTTCTCAGTCTCATTCATTTGCTTTTGCATTTATGCTAGGCAATATTTTATGATCTTTTATACATTACATTATATATTTCTGACAATATTAAAATGAATCTAAACTACGTTGGATAATAAAACATATGTCAGTTCCAAATGTCGGCACGCTAAGATCAGTCAAGTACATGATTGTAAGGTTATTAACTCGTTGATAATAATTGAATAGAAAATAATAATGATGTGATTATGTTTTCATATAATTGAAAAAAGATATTAAAAAAGTTACACATTACATGATATTATGATAATAGTAATAATAGAAGCAGTGATGGTGGTTGTAGTAATGGTAAAAGTATTTGTAGTAGTAGTTATTGCAGTTTAAAAAAAAAAGCACGTCATTTAGCGCCGTGCACCATTTTTGCGCTGCGCGCCTTTTCATGTGCGCCGCGGCCGGAAGCGCTTCGAATGAAGAATGAATATAATATGAGCTCTTCGAAAGACTGAAAAGACTAGAAGAGAGGGGACGAGTTTTTATTTCATTATGAAGCAACTGTGTACATATTGTCTTTTTTTGTTTTTGTGAAAATGTTGGGGTAGGCACGTGCCTACCCCATTTGCAATGGGGATCCACCCCTGGAACACAAGTGTAATGTTGAGTAATTCATTCAGAACCGAGTACCTAATATTCGGGTGATGATGAATTATTCTATATTATATGCAGGTATTAATCGATATTTACTTGAATTTCTCTGTGGTAAATTATATCATATCTTATTTTATTTTGAAAGCGGAATATTATTATCTTCACTTTTGAGTGGAATGAGTGGTATGAAGTCTCTTACGTAGAAGTGATAGCGAGAAGTTTTTGCTTGTTTCATACTAGCTTGACCGACCGTGGAATAGCTCTCCAATGGTTGCACCGAAATGGCCCCTTCGTCGCATGGTCAAAATCTGCTGCATGGGCCAACGAGATGAATTCAGAATAAGGCATGGTGATTGACGATGGAAACGAGGAGTGAGCAAGCGAGGAAGTAATGCATGATGCAGCTTAAAACCGCTGATGACGCTCACAAAATCTATAAGCGTAGGGTCACCCTTTGCACATGAGAATAGCGAGGCTCGGGCGTAGACTCGGCTTCTGGTAGTAGCAATAATAACAGCACGTTTAATAGCAGTAGCAGCAGTGAAAATAAAAATGAAAAATAAATTGAGTAAATCTAATACCAATAAATTAATAAGAATAGATTGATGTTTGAGGTGTGATGTCAACAATATGCAAGGTGTGTGATGCGTACGATGTTCGAAGCGTGTAATGAATGTATGATGTGTGAGGGCTGATATGTGCAATGGATGCTTGGTGGTGATTGTATGATGTACGTGATAGTGTACGATGATATGTGGATGTGTTGATGTTGATGTGTATAAATATTGTTCATTGTGTTTGAATGTTTGAAGTGTATAGATGTTGTTTGATGCGTTGCAATGTTTTACTAATCCTTTGATTAGATTTCTTTATTATAGCGTGTACATGTTATTCTCCGAGATATTGCTTATATTCTCAGCACTGAATCAGACATCGTCTGATCTGCTTATTACTTATATGATACTCGGGTCAGTCCGAGACCGGTGTGTGATGGCTGAGTTTGGTTCGCGGCTAGTTTATATGTATTTTGGACCTCCCCTGTATATATTTATGAGAGAGTAGGTATTTGACTTCTTTTATATACCCCACCATGACTATGTGATGTATTATATTTTTATCGATGCGTTGACGACTCTGCGATTTATTCATTTTGTGTATTGTTCTATCCTTGAGCACCACACGTGTTTATTGCAGTGTATCAAGATTGTTTGCATCGAGATAAGAGATTTTATATTATGCGACGTATTCAACATTGATCCAAGGGAATACTCACGTGTTTATCACCCACATCGCCTCATTCTTACTCGACAGTATTCTAGAGTAGTACTCTTGAATAATATGGACACAGATGTGGGTTGTTACACAATTCAACTAGATGTAACATATGTTTGTTGTGTGGATTAAAAGAAAATTAAGTATCGTACCAAAGATGAATGGACTATGGTTTTTAAGGATTTAGGAAGATATTTGATTTGGAATGTGTGTAGAAGATGGTATTTGATAAAATGCATGAAATGAATGTTATAAATATGATTATATGTTTTCTATTTGAAATATGATTGTTATGGATGTCTATATAATCTTTAATTAATTTTGTGCTGGTAAATTTGGCTTACATTATATAAAATATAAGTTAAGCAAAGGGGCTTCAGCCTCTCCTTAGCTTGTACAAGATCCATTGACATAGCCCTGACACCAAGTCAACCCACTTAGGCATTGCTGCAGATTGGTACTTTCACACCACTATAGATATCAGTTAATCAATGTTGAACCAAGAACAATTATTATTTTTGGAAATTTGGTTCAGCGCCTTATTTTCAGATTTGGTACAAGAAAAACAATTTTCAAAAACATGTTCTAAATTACACCTTTTTTAAATTTTGGTACAAATTAGTTTTTTGTAATAAAAAAAATTAATTCTGAATATTAATCGCATGTTTCTATGATCAAAACAATTCTTTTTGGATTTTTATGAAAAATGCAAAGATCTGCAGAAAATTTTACAACCCTATAAACATTTACAGTCTAGAAACTTCCAATATTTGCAAATTTCTCAGCAAAAGTATTTGCTGAGTTCTGTGCAAATATTTGTTGAGTTCTCCACAAATATCTTAAAACTTAAAAATAGAATTTTCATTCTTTAAAACATGTTTTTTGAGAAAAGGAAGCTGTATATTTTGAAACTTTTTTTCCTAAAACTTGAAGGGTGTTTTTACAGAAGTTCCCTATTTTTTGTCCATTTTTACTGTTAATAATGATAATTTGATTGTAAAAGATATACTGGTGCACTATCAACCATCGCCAAAGTTACATAAATATTCTTTCTAACATTTCCATCTTCCATCACATGCATGTGTACACATTGTGAATCTCATGGTAGTATAAATAAATTTAACACTGGAAAATTCCACATGAATAAAAGGCCAAAATTTCAAAAAACTTCAATTGGCATGCACGGGAAATAGGCGATTTAGCCGCTTTTTTACTACCAGAAGATGGTAATTCCAAGCCAATAAAGAAAAGAAACAATTAGCCTGTATTTAACTCACATCTATTATGTTGACAATATCATGTGCATCTACATCAGCCTGAAGTCCATCAATAAGGCCTTGAACAAAGTTGTAGAAGTAATCAGGGCTATCACAAACAGAGAATGCATGGACCTGATTATATATAAATAAATAAATAATTAGAAAGGTGAACATAAATTTTGTCAGATATTACAAAACATGGAAATGCATATGACCTACTTTTGCCTTCAAGCTACTTAGCGCCGAGCCTAAAGAGAGGCCTGCAATTGTTCCTCCACTATAAGATTACCAAGAAAAGAAGTTGACCACAAGATTAGTATATGAATTCTGTAAGATTTTATTGAGATATATCTTGCATACTATCTAAAAGGACAACCACAACAGGAAAGCAAGTTATTTCAGGTTGATATCAATGAACTCGTTTCATTTAAAACTCTTTTTGAAATGGTGTCAATAAAATGTCAATGTTAACCATTTTTCTGAACATCCATTGGTCTTTTAAATAATTTAAACCAAGTTAAAGTCTCAAGGAGTTCTAGCTAATAGTCAAGGTCTCCATAGCTCAGGTGGTAAGGTTTCTAGAATGTTGCTTTAGAGATGACTACAAAAGGCCAAGAAGAAAAATATATTGTTAAAAAAAAGACATGTCAAGTTAACACAGAATCATAGACGTGTGTATGGGCGTATACACGTATGTGTAACTGTGCGAAATAAATATGTATTTTATAACCAACTACCTGCCACATGCAACAACTATGTCATCAAATGTATGTTTTCCACTACTTTGAATTTGCTGTTCGATCTCCCTTGTTGCTTCAATATATCCCCTGCAAAAAAATGATGTTTAACGATAATGACGAACCATGCAGTGGTGCAGGAAACTCTGAAGTCTGAACATAATATGCTGGTATTTAGTATTTATTATGCATATAGTAAACATTTTTTTCCCTTCAAATTCGCAACCTAGAAAAATGAACAAAAGGAGAGGATATCTACATTTTGACATATGAATATGCATATATGGCTAATGTTTGGTCTGAAGAGAAAAGTTTCTCAAAATACATGTGCGTATAAATATTACTAGGAAGATAACAGTCCTTATGAAACTGGTCTGCCTCTCGAGTTTCAGCTAAGAAGATTGTTTTCAGAAGAACTTCGAAGAAATCTATGTTTTGTGAACAACCTCTCCACTCTCATGTTTTCCACTTTATATACAACTGCAAAACCTTTTAAACTGGGTTGCCAATCAGTTGCCACTTAAGATTCTGAAAGGGCATGAATTTGTACAAATACAAAAACAAAATTTAACAAACATTTGGTTTCAAAAACAGAAATATTACATAAGTATGACAATAGTAAGCTTCACCACCCATAAATATTATATATTATGTTCATAGTATGCTTCATGTAGAATTATAATAAAGGCGTCAGGACACGGGAGTTGTACTTCTTGAACTCACCAAGTTCCCAGAGAGTTTGATCCACCAACAGGAATAACATATGGCCTTCTTCCTTCATTTATTAGTTTCTTTTTCAACGTCTCTGCAAGATTCTGAATCCAATAAAAAAGCACATGTTCAAGTATATATGAAAATTTGGTGAAACTAAAAAGCAACTGTTAGAGATAGAAAGAGGAGAATGGTGACAAATCAAAATATATCAATATATGTTCCCATACCATCGAGGGGAATGTTTACACGATTGTGGTTACATGGTTAACCTTTCGAAATGGTAAGACAACAACAATAACACTCAATTTAGTTTTTTTTTTTTAAACCGTAGAAGATGTTCCCTGAAATACCGCAGTTTCACATAGCTTTGAACACATTACATGCCGTATAAGAAATTATGAAGTACATACAAATACTTACGATGATTTAATTAAAACTTTATACAGGTAACCTAACGCGGCTGAGTGATTAAAGAATATGTCAAGACAGCTCATATTTAACTCACTACTGAACAATAAAATCGATTAAATGCCATATAAAAATGATATCAAATGAAAATTTGATATTAACAGAGGCAGTTTTCGTGACCACTTGATTTCCTTAATTATTATTCCTATTATTTAGTTTTTAAAAGAGCCGGGAAACAAACCACAAGGGATATGTGCATATACACCAGAATACTGAAGGAATGTATTTATGGCACCACCTCCCTCTCCGTAACTTGATGCCCAGCCACCAGTTCGCCTCTTGGGGACTACTAAATGAATGATGTGGGTAATAAACTATGAGGTATGTATTCTACTGCCAACATACATTCAGGTATTTCGGAGGGTGTGTACTATATTTATAATGTAGTTTGACTTTGAAGTTTCTCTCAATGAGAGGGAGAACAGTTAAGATGGAATGCCTTGAGTTACATTGGAACAACCCCTAGTTACTAGCTTTGCACAGCATTGTTCTTGATAATAAAAGGATGTCGAGAAATGAGACCACACAGAATAAACAACTTTATCACCAGTGATAATTTTGGCTATGCCTTCCAACCTATCCTTTTTCAATATTTTATATCAATGTCTGATATCATAATAATTGGCATGAAATAAAAGATCAAATTTTGAGAGCATTACCACACTACCAATTTTGGCGTATTCTTCTTTGGAAACTAGGTCAACATGTGCTCCTACCAATCTCTCTACAAGAAGATTGCCAACCAAACCAGGTTCTTTATGAACCAAAACCTGATTCATTTTAACATGCATGAACTCCGCTTCACCACATTAACATAAAAATAAAAAAAAATAAAAAAAAAAATCAATTAGTATTACCTTAGACGTGCGTAGTATCAGATAACAATCGAGATTCAAGTATCTAGAGGTCACTGCAGTTGCACGGCAGTGATTGCTTTGAATACCACCAACAGTTATTATGCAATCTGCACCCTGTTCTACTGCGTCTGCCATAATAAATTCCAATTTTCTTACTTTGTTACCACTCAATTGCATTCCAGTTAGATCATCACGCTACACATGTTGCAAACTATGGTCAGTGAATTAGTACAAAACCATCCACATGCGCATGGACAGAGGAATCCATGTTCACAGCAATACTGTCAATGCAATGATGCTGTAATGAGTCCAAATGTCATGCAAGTCTAAAAGAGCACATCGTACAGTGTGTGTGTGTGTGTGTATACACATATATATTGTATATGTGTGCGTGCGTGCGTGCGTGTGTGTATATATATATATATATGTGTGTGTGTGTGTGTAAAGGATCGGCAGCACCCCTAGAGCCTCTGATTTCCACCACACATTCATGTTTTTTTCTCTTCCCCCCCCCCCCCCCAAATAACAATAATTAACATATTAACTTGTAGCCTAAAATGAGGTGCAATTTGGGTGCTACCAAATAGGGGTGCCCTTGAACGGTCCCCCCCTCAAGGGGCAAATGAGGTGCTCCATTTTTGAGGTGTCATTGAATGCTCGCATATATATATATATATATATATATATATATATATATATATATATATATAGAGAGAGAGACACACACACACACATACACACACGCACAGATATATATATTTATGTATGTATATGTATAGGATCAAGAGCACCCCAGTGCAGCACCCCTTTAGCTCCCCTGATTTCCATCACATATCCCGGTTTCTCTCTCCTCCCACTAATTCTCTCTCCCCCCACTAACTTATTTAATTATAAATACTTGGTTCTGGTTGAGGTGCAAAATGGGCACTAAGAAAAAGGGGTTCCCAGGAGCGTGCCTCATATATATATATATATATATATATATATATATGTGTGTGTGTGTGTGTGTGTGTGTGTGTGTGTGAACCGTTCTGGGGCACCCCTTTTTTGTAGCACACCTTTAGCATTTCTACCCTATCATAAGTTGCATTAATCCAAATCCAACAATATTTTACAGATGTTCAATCCGCATATATATTATCATCTATCCAAAATTTGAGTTCGTTCCGACATTCGTAACATTTTCAAAATATTAGCTTAATTATTCACCGTTCAGACATTTGTTCGAACCATTAAATTTAAACATCAAATATATTATTCTACGAATGTCGGAGTGAGCTCAAACTTTGGATAGATGATAATATATATGTGGATTGAACATCTACAAAATATTGTTAGATTTGGATTAGTATAGCTCACGATAGAGTAGGAGTACTAAAGAGGTGCTGCAAAACAGGGGTGCTCGAAACGCTCCTCATATATATAACAATTTGGTGACACAAAATTAAATACACAAGTTATTGATCATTGGATTTGTTTGTCTTTACATTAAAAGTGAAATTCAGGGGAAGATCCAATGGTTCACAATTTGTGTATCAAATTATGTATCACCACACATTCTCGTTTCACTTTTCTTCCACTAATTCTCTCCCCACACTAACTTATTTAATTACAAATGTGTATGTGATTGGGGTGCAAAAGAGGTGTCACGAAAGAGGAGGGTTATATGGCACTACTCTTTCGTGGCATCCCTTTTGCACCTCAACCACATACACATTTATAATTAAATAAGTTAGTGGGGAATGAGAGAATTAGCGGAAGATGAGAGAAGCGAGAATGTGTGGTGGAAATCAGGTGAACTATAGGAGCGATGCACTATTTATGGTGCTCTTGATCTTATCTCATCTCATACATATATAGGAGTGGCTACCGAAACACAAAATTAAACAGACGAATTGTGAACATTGGATTTGTTCGTCTTTCTATGGAACGTGGAATTCAGAGAGAGATCTTATGGTTGAGATTTTTTTTGTCACTACTTTATGTACATATAAACTTTATATATATAATATTATATATATATATATATAATTATATATATATATATATATATATATGAGATAAGATCATCACCCTAAATAGTGCAGCACCTATTAAGTCTTCTAATTTTCCACCACACACTCCTCTTTCTCTTTCCTCCCACTAACTCTCTCTTCCATGCACACATTAAAATATAAAATGAGTGGCTCTCCTTAAGGTGCAAAGGGGGTGCCACAAAAGAGAGGTATCATATATATATATATATATATATATATATATATATATATATATATATATATATATTATATAGGCAAGCGTTCGGTTGCACCCCAAAAATGGAGCACCCCAAATGCTTCCTGATTTCCACCAAGTATTTAAAAGTAAATTAAGTGAGTGGAAGTGAGAGAATGAGTGGAAGGAGAGAGGGAACAAATGTGGTGAAAAATAGGAAGACCAAAGGGGTGCTCCACTATTACGGGTGCCATTGAACCTGCCTCATATATATATATATATATATAAGCGGCTATTGGAACCCAAAATTAGATGCACAAATTGTAAACCATTGACTTTTCTCGACCTTTTGGCTGATCAAGTGTTGTGTCTAAGACTCTAAATACACACATAAACACATATACATATAGTGAATTAAGCAAACTATTGTACCTTTATCCAGACTTCGGTGTTTTCTGGTAGATTAGGAAGGTTCCATCTGTGTATCGGAGTAGGACGCTGAGTTGATGAAAAAAGATTTCAGTTATGAGCTAACATTCAGCAAAATTTCAGCCAAGTTCACACAGTGCAATGTAGCTGACTAAGCCAGCAAACGAGCAATAATGAGAAAAGAGTTCAAATGCATATGTTATACAAGCAAAAGTAAAAAAAAAAAAAAAAAAAAAAAAAAAAAAAAAAAAAAAAAACAAGTTACATTAGAATAATCTTCAAGCATGCCAGTGGTCATGTTATCATCATACAAGGGTAAAGGTAAACCAACGTAAGCAGTTGCCTGAGCAATCGGCTAAAATCTATAAACAATGCACGGAAATTGACTCATGTATTATATAAGATATGGTTTAATGGTAAATTGTATCATATATCATCTGTTTGTTAAGAAGTGATTATTAAGCTATGCTCCTCTAACAGGAGATACATTATGAAGTCATATAATATTCATTTTTAGTCAAGCAATTTGTTTTGGAGGGTTAATCATGTGTGGTGTAGAGAATAGTGAAGCAGACGTATACACCAATGTGCAGTTAAAACATAAAACAAAAATTTAGATTAACTGAACTAATCCCTTAATTGAATCTACTTTCACATTATCTGAGCCTCTTCATTGTGTATTTATTTTACTTAACAAAAGATTTTCATGTAGAAATGAATGTTTTATTCACAATCATATGAAATATTACATATTTCTGGTTGAACTATACTTTTTTCAACGACTCGATATCAATTTATGAAAAGTAACCAAGAAGCAGTTGAGGTTGTTCGGCGAATAAAAACATAAAAGATTTGACATATCTATCGAAAGCTTTCATGATTTTCAACTGCAAATCAAAAATATAAAAACACCAATTCACATGCCAATTTTATTATTATATTCTAAAATCTATTTAATCATATATTCTACAGAAACATTATTCACAAAAATGATATTTATAATACATTTTTTCAAAAAATTGTCTACAAATTTTTCGTACATTTTTTAAAAATAGTGATCTCCCTATGTTTGATTTTGGTTTTGTTTTCAATTTTAAAATCAACCTGTTTTCTGAAGAAAGAAAATTATGTGTGTGTGTCGACAGGAGTAAGATGATTTGAAACAAACAAAAAATCCTACAAATCTTGTTTCACCTAAATCTCGGTCAAGATTTTCAAATTTCAGCTGAAATCTGAAACGTGATCTAAATGTAAAATCTCGGCCGATTAAATTATTATTATTTTCTTTCACTTTTTAGTCTAATGGGCTGGACCCATTAATTAATAACAAATTTTTGTTGCATTACATGTTTATGTTTTTTAAACCCTTCTAAAACTTATTTTTCTTAAATTATATATTGTTTTTATTCTTTTTATACAGACGATTGAAAATGAGCCTAAATCGGCTATTTTTCGGCCTTGCTTTTATTTTTTTATTAAACACTATTTTGCGGCTCAAATTGATTCAACTATGATTCAATTGTTTCTTTTTCGATTTTTCTATCGAAGCCGAGTTCTGCTTTACTTCACTTTTTTTTCAATTGAATTTGTTTTTGAGTCGATGTATACTTACTCCTTTTCAATTCTACTTGATATATGAAATTCATGCTATGATAATATATGCCAACAAATTCAGTTCGTCGATCGTTACTCGCAAAATATATACATCTATCAAATTAAATAATATATCTTTACTAGCATGAATTTAAAAGGTATATATGCATCCGTATGTAGATTCCTTGTGAAAGTTTTAGAAATTAAATGGAATAAGTCCTATTAATCATTCACTAATTGTTTTCATCAGTCATACGCATATTATACAGTTTCGGAAACTAAGATGATTAAATTTTAATTCAAACATCTCATCTTTACGAGAAAATTTAATGGTTAAAATTGTAAAATGAAAAATATGCACTATCACCTATGGGATAATGATATTCCAAGCTTGTCAAAAATTTGTGCAGGTGAAACAACTCTTGCAATACATGTATTTTCGAATATCATATTATGTGTTACATGAGTTTCCAATCCGAATTGCCATCTCATATGGTACTTGTGTTCATCGTTGTGATATATGTTATACTCAAATGCTTATCATTCACTTACATCACATGATGTGGATGTCTTTCGAGCTGCTAATGACAAATATAGTATTATTGCAAATCAAGTTTTTCTTTAAACATGTTAATTGACGTCAATGAGATTTGATCCCAACAACCCTATATGGACACCATAAGACATTCATAAGAGACTCCTCAACTCAAGTTAAATTAGTTTTTAGTAACTAGTATTTATAAATCAAGTTGTATCCAAATCAATATCAACCATTTTTTTTAAGACTTCCCTGAGATGAACATTAAGATTCAAGATAGGGCGTCGAAGGTGCATTCATCTTGTTCAAGATCTTGCTTGATACGAATTGAATCTTTAAAGTCTTCGAGATGTGATGTGATCGGAACCCGAGATTTAAGATCTTCCAAATGTATAGTATGGACTGAAATTTTTTTATTTTACCTTGATCAAGTAAAATTGACTTTAAAGTTAGCCTTTACCTTTGAATTTATAAACTTTGCTTTAAGAGATGGAGAACAACTATGACGTTAAGAGAGGACCGAAGGGCAAAGCGCTGAACTTTCAAAAATAGAGCTTAGGCAAAGCTCAAGAGAAGTCGTCAATAGCATAAGCAGATAATTACTTATATGAATTTCTTTTAGCTTCAAAGCAATTTCTTCAAATAAATGTTTATGAATAACTCTCATATTATGATTTTCAAGTCATACTTCTAGTTAAATTGAGAAACTACTTATCGCTTCTGATATATAAGTTAAAACTTCATTGAAATTACTTCTAAATCATCATCTACACATTATTTCAAATGCCACTTTATAAAAAATTTATAAGAATCAAACTACATTCAAAAACCTAATCCAAGTAGGCCTTAAAACAAGAGTTTTTATCACATAATAAAAAATTATTTATTCTTGAAGTTGTGCAAACCTTAATATGTCATGTGTTTTGCGACGTAGAAAATGGATCGTAAATCGAAGATTGCAAGAAACAAATGCAAACAAAGCACTACATGAAAAGATGAAAACCACAAGTCATTGATCGACCATAGAAGGCGCGCACCAATCAATTGGAGGAACCTCACAAAAAAATTTGACAGCCCAACCGCTCGACCATTGAGAAAACCTATCACTTGGCATTGTTTTAATATAGTTCCAAGACGCAGACTACATTGAACGCTTTGGATTGTTTCATGAGTTATCAAGCTACTCTAATTGATTGTAGATTAATATATAATTAAATTATATCCTATTGTTGAACGCTAATCAAGAAAACTACAACTACTAAAATTAAATCAAGTTGAAACAATAACTATAAGCTTAACCTGAAATTAACTTCAAAATGAATGATTAAAAAATAAGCGTTGTGATGTATTTAAATGATATTTGATGTGTATGACAATATATTCAATGATACTTCCGTTACAACAACAACTAAGCCATAAATCCCAAACAAATTGGGGTTAGCTAGAGATGGAACCAAAAAAAAGTTAAAACTTCCGTAAAAGTAAAATAAAGTTAAAAAAACAGACAATAACAATAATTTGTAATGTGGCGATAAAGATTAAAAAAAAAAAAAAAACTAAGGTTCTAGTATATGGATTGCTAACTTCCATGCACTCCTATTCGATACCAGCTCTTCAGATATATTCCAATTTCTTAAGTCTCTTTTTACTATCACCTCCTATATCATTTTAGGTCGACTCCTACCTCTCTTTAGGCCTTTGGCGCGACCTATAATTCCAACGCGCACAGGTGCATCGTGCGGTCTTCGTTGAAGATGTTCGAACCATCTCAAGCGGTGTTGGACTAACTTCTCTTCAACATGTGCAACTCCAGGTGCAACTTCTCTTCAGTTAAATAATTAAAATAATTTATGTATACTAATCTTATTTAATTAGCTATGATGTACAATAGAATTGCAATCTTGTTTAATTAAGCATGATGTAAAATCAAAGTTCTAAAACGTGAAAGGCGTATATGAGGCGTTTTCAGGTCTATGAGGCAAGGTGTAAGCCTCAAAACGTTGAGGCGTAAGCTTTTGTGATAAAAATAAAATGCAAAACAAATAAAAAAAATCTGACATTTTAAATTAACGAATGCAGAAAATGAAAAACAAATAATTTAAGATCCGACTTTTAGCAAGTATATATTTCTATTATAGATTAAAAATAAATAATTGAAACTCATATGATTCAAATTTTAATTTTTTAAAACTATTTGAAGATTATATCAAACTCCAATTTTGATACGTTCTATAAATTCAATTTGATTTGCAAAATTTATTTTGAAATTCAACAAAGTTTATTGAAAAACATTCTTTAAATAACAAAGAGAAAATTCATTACATTACTCATGATAATTATTTCATAAACAATCTTACTTGATTATGTCGATATTGAAATTAAAAAATAAAAAATGCTAATTTTTATTTTCTTAAATTTTGTCTTTTTTTCTATTAAATAATTAAAGTTTAATGACATTTTTCTGTGTCAATATTCGCAACTAAAGATTAAAAGAATTTTAAGTCATATGCCTCAGTTGTTTGAGGCATGCGAGACGTACGCTTTATGCACTTTGTATGCCTCAAATTGTTGAGGCGTAAGCTTTAGAGGTAAAAATCATTTTGGAATAAGCCTCAAGGTGTTTTATCTCTTATTTCCATGAGGCGGACCTTGAGGCGAGTATCGAGGCGGATTTTTTAAAACAATGTGTAAAATATATATATACACTATATTTATATACACACACACACACACAAATACTCTCTCACATTTGCAGTAGAGTAAAAGGTGTATGCCTTTTGTCGCACATTGCACCAACACTCTAGGTCGCTTTTGCATCTTTTTGTGTCATGTGAATGCAATAACGACTCATGATATGTCAAATTAAAGAGGAAATCATTTGCATCATACATGAGAAAATTGTTTGTGAATCAAACACGTTGTATAACAAAGATATAAGCAAAACAATGGATGAAAAGACAATACCAATGGAATCGATCATTGAGGTGCACAGATCGATTACTGGCACTGCAAGAAACCTTAAAGCCTCAACTGATAGATTAATTGGGAGCACCATTCGACCAGTTCTACTTTGCATCAGTCCAAAAGCATGAAATGATCGACCGATTCACTAATCGAATGACGATGGGCTCGGATAAAAAAATTGGCCCACTTTTGGACTATTTTGGATGATTTAGATTGTTTTATAAGCTATCAAACGAGAAAGATCGATTGCAGGCTGATAAATCAAGTTACTCCCAATTGTTGTAGGCTAATCAAGTGGCTAAAGGCACTGGAATCAAATCAAAATGGAACTTTAGGATTACAATTTTGATTGTTTGTTGATTGATGCATTTTCTCATTAGAGATTTGACCAAAATTGAGATTATTTGTCTGTTTGCTGAACAGTGGTACCTGGTGTCACTGAATCTCTCATATACTACTATTGAATCAATAAACGTATTGTGCTTAGCTCTTGAGTGTCCTTTATTTATTATTGTTTATCTGTGTTTGGTGATTGTTAATATTGTTATGATAATTACTTTTAGATTAATATTGGTCATTACTAGTGGGGTAAATCCTAGAATTTGGCAGTTTTGCACAATGTATACATCAAAACACATTAAGTTATTTCCCAAATTTTTAATAAAAAATTAACAAAAGAGGCGACTCAAAAAAGAAAATCATGGAAAATGAGAAATCAAATGAAGAACCTAATCATTTGTAAAAGGAAAAAAAACGGATGGTTATGATTTCCAAAAATTTGGGAAAAGGCTCACAAATCAAACCAACTAAAATAAACTTTACTTTATATCTTCAATATCAACATCATTTTTTGTAAACCATTCATTTTTTTCTCTCTAGAGAAAAAATAAAAATTAACATATAATCAATTGCCCAGCTATAATGTCCCAAATTTTCATGTAAAGGATGGGTGTTATGCATGTAACTTATTAGGCACAGTACTTTTACAAAGTACTTTTATGAGCGAATTTTGCCTAATTTGAGTTATTACAATTGGGATCAAAAATTAACCGCCAAAGTTCAAAATCTGAAAGGATCAGACTGTAGATTAGATTGTAACGGGTTGACATCATATATGAGTGTGATGTCAATACACTGAATACTGTTAGATGAATGATGTCAGCTAAAGAGGAAATGGCTATAGTTAGATCAATGTCAATATAGCAGGCTGATGACGTCGAATTTTGGAAGGGTGATGGTATGTAATACAATGCATAGCACGGAATTGATGTCTGATGATGCGAATATACCACATCAACGGTCCATTTGGATGGGCATAGCATGGAACTGGTGTGTGATGATGCCAATATTGTCAATTGTCTGTTTGGATGACATTAGCTACTATTTGACTTTTTTTAGTCAATAAGTCGATCCAAATAGAATATATATATATATATATATATATATATATATATATATATATATATATATATATATATCATCCTTAAATTAGAGTGACTTCTACTTAATTTGCGTTGTTACAAAAGCCCGTTTTGGAATAAGCTGTTCTTTAGTTACTAAAATATAGTGTTGATGTGTGTGGGTTTTAGGTGGCTTCAATTGATTATCAGAAAGTGAGATCATCCGCATAGTTAAGGTCAAATTTCTACAAAATTTAGATATTAAATTCCAAAAAAGGAATAAGCAATTTTGATTTATCTGACTAACATTCATCAGATATTCATATAATACAAGTGAATTGTAAGATATTTTTTTCTTTGGGTGAAAGAGCCGTGAAACGCCCTTCTATTAGGGTAATGGCTACCATTACCAATACTTCAAAATTGTAACCATGCCCTGATATTGGTAAACCGAAAATGACTACCAATGCTTTATCGTTACCATAATCGTTAATACATGGTAAACTATGATTGATAATGGTAAATTTATCACTACATAAAGACACTAAAAATTATTGCAATAAGGTTTTGATAATGATAAAATATATTATTGTAGATCCAAGCCCTACCAACATATATATCATGATTTATTTTTTATATAGAAAATTTTCTTAATTCATCAGAAATTATTTACAGTAATATGAAACAATAACATTTCTAATCAAGAGGCCCTAGTCTAAAAAAAAAAAAAATGAATATTAATAGAAATATCTTCTTAAAAATTGATGATTCTTCAAAATTGCCCACTGTTAGTAACAATTAAGTGTGCTGTTATTCACACCCCCATTTAGACTACTGGCCACCTTTAAAAAGTTAATAAATTGTATTATTTTTGATCTACTTCCTACCACCACTTTATTTCACTCAGTCAATAACAGTCGTACTGTCTCTTCTTTTCTCTTCTCAAACAACGTAAATTCTCAGATATTAAACCCTAGACCATTAAAAAAAAATTGGCTGAGTAGAGGATGGAAGATAAAGACAAAAAAGAAGTTAGTTTTGTATATTATGCTGCATAATCTATTCTGTTGTTATAGAGAATGACATTGTAAATTATTGAATTTTTGGGTTTTCTTCATACAACAAAATTTATGTGTCAAAATTTACAAAAAAATCCATTTTAATTATTTTTATTTGATTTTTGTAGGAAGATAATGTGAATGATGATAAACTTGATTACTATGTAGATGATAGCAATAGGCCGCAAGATTGACGCTTGAAATTGCGTTGGAATCTTCAAGCTTGATGGAGAAAATTTCAGGAAGAAGACGCTTTATTTTTGGAACGATGAAGAATTAAAGACCGAGGTGGTAGTCGATTAGAAATTGAATAATTAGGTGGTGTAAATGAGTAAAAAGACATATAAAAGATGTGGCATTTAGTATAGGTGGCCAGTAGTCTAAATGGGGTGTGAATAGCAACACACTTAATTAAAACAGGCAAAAAATATAATTAGCATGACCGGTAAACTACAGTTTATCACCTGTAAATTTCCCACTACGCTATCGATATCATCAATATACCGATATAGCTCACAATCGGTAACTGTTGTTTGCTACTGGCACCGTAAATTTACCATTAAACTGAAATTTCAATCAAACTACTGCCAATCTAATTTCATGTAATCGTTTTTATTTAGAAAAGGACTTGGAGCTTGCTCACTTCTAATTTACAATTAATTTAACATATCCCCAAACCGTATCGACTAAAGCTTAAAAAAAGAATAAGTGCATACATGAGCAAGAGAGTAAACGTGAGAAGGAATTGGATTAAGGTGTGAAGTCCATGCAGGTGGCTCGTACTTCTTTTTCGTCAAGAAATTCCCAATTTGATTGATGTCATCGTTATTTTCTGCCATTAACTTAGAAGAGAAAGCTTTAATGTTGCTGCCGCTTTTTCTAAAGTTTAGAGCTGGTAAATGGGTACAAAATAAAGGGACAGGTCGAAGAAAAGGAAGTGAGCTCATTATTTTCATTTGAAGCCAAAAGCTTTACTCGTCTTAGTTGATTTATTTTGTTGATGTACTCTGCAGGTTTTTGACTCAAAGGAAAATATCACAGTGGTGCATATACCGTGGACTTCGTTCAAATTGTATTGTCGTGACAAAAAGAAGTAGAGCTGAAATTGTTGTTAGATTGCACGTTCAAGTCTATTTGTTACATGCTACCATGAATTTTGTATGGTGTTGCAAACACCAAGAGGAGCATCATCTATCGTTGCGCTAGCTTTTATTAGTCGGAAGGATATGGAATCATATGTGTGGACTCTTGAATGTGTTAGAAAATTATGTAGACATAAAGAAATTTCAGATGTTACGATAATGAATGCTGAGATTGCTCTTATAAATGCGGTAGCAACTGTATTTTCAACGACAATTTATATCATTTGTGTGTCGCATATTTCGAAGAATGTTCAGATGAATTACACGCTCAATTTTATTTAAAAACGAGTTTTGATCGGTTATAAAACGACAGTATTGGAAGATGAGGAATGAAAAATGAATGTAGGCCTTTTTGTAATGGTTGGATTAATGTAATTAACTCCTTGTTAGAATAAGCGTGTCATCGAAACTTAAACAAGTTTCGTGATGTATGGGTTGTGAAACGAAAAAAATCAGTCTTATTTGTGTTAAAAATTTGGTTGATAAAATATAAGAAAATGCTCATCTTGGCATGGACGAACAAAATGGAACCATATGATAATGTATTAATTAGCATTGTTGAAACTGCACACCACCACTTAAAAATGTATTTAGCTTCGACTGCAGGGAACTTTGTACAATGTTGGATGAATGCACATCTTTGTACAGAGAATGAATTGGTTGGAATAGAACATGCTTTCGAAACAGAGTACTTCAAGGTAGGGGTGTCAATGGGTCGGGTTCGGGCCGGGTCAATTCGGGTTCGGGTCGATTTTAAACGGGTCGGGTCAACCCGTTTATTAAACGGGTCAGAAATAGCTCAACCCGAACCCGACCCATTTATAAATGGGTTGACCCGACCCGACCCGTGTAACCCGTTTAATTTGGCCAGGTCGGGTCGTAAACGGGTCGGGTCGGGTCGTAAACGGGTCGGGTCGTAAACGGGTCATGGCGGGTCGGGTCGTAAATGGGTTATAAACGGGTCGGGTCAACCCGTATAAGGTATAAACGGGTCATAAATGGGTCATAAACGGGTCATAAACGGGTTCACGGGTCATAAACGGGTTCACGGGTCATAAATGGGTCAAATTCGGGTTCATGGGTCAAACGGGTTGTAAACGGGTCGGTCCAACCCATATAAATATAAACAGGTTCACGGGTCATGATAGGTAGTGGACTGGGCCGGGTCTATGTTTTGTAGATTGTAGAGTAATAAAAATATGTTTTATAATTAAACGGGTCAGAAACGGGTTCACGGGTTGGGTCGGGTCAACCCGTTTATTAAACGGGTCAGAGCGGGTTGAGCCGAAATTGACCCGTTTATAAATGGGTCGGGTTGGGTCGGGTTTTTATCGTGCGGGTTACGGGTCGTGTTTCGGGTCGTGTACGAAATTGACAGCCCTACTTCAAGGACAATGCATCCTTTCCAAAATGAACCCATGTTTAAGGAACTTTTTTGATTTGTCCCTCACAAAGCTTTAGATTTATTGCTAGTTGAGTTGGGTAGTATTTCAAGTGGTGGATCAAGTATCGAGACTTATGGTTGGGTTTTATGGCAAGTAAATTGACTATCGTACACACACATGGATGTGGGCTTCAGATTCACATGGGTGTGAGTCTTCTTAGTGCTATAGACTCATTTTGAAGCAATTATCCTGTAGTTCTCCTATGTTGCACCGTTCAACTCTTCATTTTCTTAACTTTTCAGAAATCCAAGCTCTGAAAAGTCGGTGTGGCGAAGCATCAGATAATGTGTGAATTGTAATTCAAAGTGATTTGAAAGCAACAACATTCCCTCGAACAACCAAAATTTTAGATCTGTTTGTGGCAACAATTAAGAAAGGTAGGTTGTCAAAGAAAGAAAAGTCGACTGGGGCCTTCTTACTTTGAAGATGTCAAAACAACGTTGTTTTGCGGCTCACATCTCACTCCAACACATTCACATCTAACCAAAAGTGGGAAGAATGGATTATATGCATACAATAAGCTTATTTGTTGCAAATGCCCAAATGTATAAGACCCTATATAATCAGTTTAAAAGACATGCTTAGTGATGGTAATTTTGGTTATTAGGTCGTTATTGATTAATTAATTAATTAAATCTTCAAAATCAAAGGCAAAAAATCCTTACAAGTTTGTGTGTGAGTCAATGGTGAAAAATTTAGTGTTAAACCCAAAAATGCATAAAAATGTGGGATGAATGTGGTTATGAAAAAATGAAGACTATGCTACAATGTACAAATGCTTGGGTATAATGAGTAGGTGTAAATGTCAGAAATAGGATTTGTTATAGCTAAAATGTTTTGTATCATGGTAGTCTTGTTAAGTAAGAATATGAGTTAAAAAGTTGTCACATAACTGCAATGGCACACATTTTGGTAAATTAAAAATAAGAGTTTAAATATATATATATATATATATATATATATATATATGGGGGGGGTTTATATACAGGAAATTTGTGTTAAGGGCTTAATACTTAGCTCCAATTATTTTCTAGGACACGAATTTTAAAATATTATTTTGCAGGACAGAAATCAAAGAGTACGTCTTCGTCTTCTCAAACAACCCTCGTAATTTCTGAAATCATGTGTTCGTGGAAATTAGGTCAAAATTAAACCGTCATTTCTTGTGTAATCAAACCGCTTCTAGATTTTTTAGGGAAAAAATTAGGCACTAATTTATTCTTAAATCAAATTCGACTTTTATTGTGGGAAATCATGAGTCGAATTTGTTCATTTGTATTGGCTAATCGATTTTCTCTGTTGGATTCATTGTTGGTGAGTGTATTTTTTTGGTATTTTTCATTGTCAATTCGATGTTTTATGTCGTTGTTGATGCTGTTGTATAATTTTTATTAAGGAAGGCAATTCTGATCTATTAGAGGAATGTTTCATTTGCTATAGTTGGAATAATGAACTCTTAAAAGTATTTTTGTGATAAAAAAAGCAATGTGTATTTAGCCTGGTTGCATCATTTAGTTTTGATTATGAATTTTGTATTTATACTATAAATTTAGATTTGACTTGAGCAATCAAACTATTTATTTATGTTAGTTAATTCTGTTAATACTCACTTTGGTTATGTAATTGGATCTTAAATATTATTAGTTGACGACGCGTGTTATTTAGTTCTTGCTGATTTGTGATTCGTAAAAGATATATGATTATATCTTTTTTCAAAAATTAGGCCAGAAAATAATAAATGTATGAGATTCTTTACAGAAAATTATAAGTGGGACGTAAAATGATAAATGATTTCACTGATAACTGCATTTTAATGTTTATTTACAGAAAATTATAATGAGCAATGTCCTTAAGCTCAATTCATTAGCAAAAATACATGATTTTTTTTAAAGAAAAAAAAATACATGATTTTTTCTTCCCTTATAACGTAGGTTTTGTGATTTTGAAGAATATTAACAGTACGTGATATATGATTTTGTATAGTCCTGATAATGTTTGTTTGAATAAGATAACAGATCTTATAGGATTTAAAAAAAAAATTGATTATATCTTTTTTCAGTATGCCATAAACTGCCTAATGCAACGAATTTATTTTTTTTATAATGTTCATATGGCCTAATGTAGTTTGCTAAAAATGTAAAACCATATTTCTTGATATAAAGACATTAATAATTTAAAATACAAAAGTCGATAATCATAATTTGTATAAACAAAATAATAATTTAAAATACAATATCTATATAGAAAGATAAACTACTATATAGAAATATAAACTTCTTTTATCCTAGTAGCAGAATAAAATATAATAATGATTATATAACATCAACTGTCCTTACAGCCAAAAATGACACATAATTACTATCTTGGTATAAAGTAATTATAATTATTGTATCAGCTGTAAAAACTTAAAGATAAATTCTTTTGTATTTTTAATAGTAAAAGATAAAGCCAATTTACGAATGGTGTTTTATTAGTAGTACTATGGTTATACTGATATTGAAGAAAGATATATGATTTTATATTTTATTGATGATATTTTCAGTTAAACTGATTTTAGTGATGTTATTGTGATGGTTGATGTTAAAAACTTTTATGATGAATTTAATAATGAATTTGTATTATCTGATGACATTAGTTTGTAATATGTAAAATGTTTATATTGTATTTTGAAGAAAGATAAATCATTTTATTTTTTTGTATATTATTTTTTAGGCCGTAATATACTATGTTATTAAAAGTATATTGTATCTATATGACGATGTTGAATATACTATTACTTGTATAAGATTTTATCTTTCTTAGCTTAGCTATAGAATAAAAATGAGTAATGAAAATTCATGATAATTAATCAGAATTTTATCTTAAAATTATCAGAATTTATGTTACAGCTTGCTAGTTAACATTAGATATTACAAATTGATTGTTTTCTGGAGAATGTTGTTGGTAAGTATTTAAAAAAGATAAAATGTTTTATCTTTTAATTTTAATTGCAACATAGTTTACAAAGGATAATAAGTTCAAAATATTATGTATTATAAGACAAGTAGTATATCAGTTTTATATACTATACTTATTAATTGTAAAACAAACACTAAGTATAGTTTTGTATCAGGTGTAAAATAATAAAGATAAATGATTATATATTTTTGGGTAGTAAAAGATAAATTGATATATCAAACAGTGATTTAGTTAAATATATTTATACAGTTTTAACAAACTACAGCAGTGAATTTATAACGCAGTTAGAATATATTGAAGCAGTGTTGTTAAACCTTGAAGTTTTACGATAATTTTCATAATCCAACGCAATACACAAACATTCAACATACATAGACAATTAACAGTCATTAACAATGTATTCAAAAAGAGTACAAACAAATAAATCCATCTCGTCTACAAAGATCTTGTCCATTGTTCAGCATCAAGCATTATGAACTGCAAACAAAGTTGTAATCTTCAGCAGATGACTTATCCTTTGTCCAGCAGAAATCTTCATTATGGAATATTCCGGATGCAATACTAGCTCTTAGGTAATTAATTTCTTTTTGAGGTATGGTTGCAAGAAGACATCTATCTTGAGACAGTCTTTAAATGTTCATAATCACATACATTCCGCAATCATATATGTTGTAAGAAAGATAGATCCTTTTTAAGATTGTTAAATTTAAAATAAGTTTATAATTCTTATTACAAAATTAATATACATATGTATAAGTTAATGTATAAAAAAACAGAAGTTAATAAAAAAGATAAATGTATTTATTTTATTGATTTTTAAATTGAAAATTAATATATATTTATTTTATAGTAGCAAATATTAATGTTATTATAATATAATTTAATATACTATTAAAACATTTAGTAAATTAGTTTTTCTCTTTAAAAGAATGTAGTTTTATGTATGTATGAATAACATAAACAGCAAATTTTGAAAAAGATAAAAATATTTATCTTTTGGTGTTGTTGATTATATATGGGAGAAAAATAAATTATTTGAAAAGATAACTAAATTTATTATTTTTTAAACTTCATTTGTAATATAAGTACTAAAAATAATGTACATGTACTGTAAACTAATAAATATACCGATTATTTTTTTAAAAAAAAAGTTGAAATTATTTATTTGAATGCATATATTAAAAAACAAATTAAAAAATTAAACAGTATAGTAATTATATAGTATTACCCATTATGCTGTTGAGCATCTCCAACTGTAAGTACAGATGATTTTTTGGTATTCTCCTTTGTTTGTTCCTTCTGAAGTTTCTTGTTTATGTCATTGACTAAATTTTGCTGTATATAATAATAAGAATATTTATTAATTTAGTTAACGTAGAAAATTTAAACATTCAAAATGTCTTATGATTTTTAACGCGCTTTTTTTGTGCCTGCTGGTAAATCTTCCATTTCTACATCTGCTTGACAAAGAATCATATAGTGTCCATTCTGAAAATTCTGGTTCAAATATTAAAAGTACCCAGTGTGACTCTTCATGGAGTGGAAATAAGAGTATATCACATTGTGAATCTTGTAGTGTTGCTGTCAAAGCTAGAATAAACGAATGAGTTTTGACATTTTCTATGTCAATTGCAGCACTTTTCTGTATAAACAAAGTAAAATTTTAGTTATACAAACCAGATTTATTAATGAATCATTACATATATGTCAATAATAATGATCTTACTGTCATTGTGGTAATGAAGTAAGCTACGTTTGAATTGACATCCCACACTTTTGCTACTCTATACCAGAACCAATCAATTATTTGCACAGGTATTATATTAGAGTATTTGCAATAATAAACATATACAATAAAGCAATTTTATATTGTTTTGATATGCTAGTAATGGATAATTATATTTGACAGAAATTAAAGTTTATTGACACAAAAATAGTAAAACACTTTGCAATTATCATAATATATGTGCATTTTTTCTTTGTAAGTTTTAATTTTTAAAATGATAAATGTATCTATATTTGTAAAATGATAAATGTATTTATATTTGTATAATGTATTTATATTTGTATTATCATAACATATGATCAATTGAAATTATTTGTTTCACCATATGGTAAATTTTATAACTCAAAATCATATGAAAACATTTCATATGATATAAAATTATGTACAATATTTGTATGAAAACATTATTTTAAAAAAAAAATATGTTTTTATCTTTTTATATTGCTAAAAGTATTAAAATTATGTGATTAGTAGAACTTCTATGTTTCAGTAATCAGAATAAATATCATATGTGTACAAATCCATTAGTGTCATAAGTCGAATTATATTATATACTTACCTGGCCAGAAACAAATTCACCGAAAATCAGTTCTTCAATCATGTCCTTATGTATGACAATATTGTTTTCGTCGTTTGAATTGTAAATATCTACACTGTAAAGTAAACAAAGTTATAATTTAAGAAATTTGTAAAGTATATGATGTAAACAGTATATAAGCTTACTTAACATCACCAACTTTGTTGAAGTAATATGATATGAACTCCTGTTCGTCATCGGGCAATTCATTAAAAAATTCAGAATTTACTATTTTCTTTTTCCTTTTTCTCAATTTTATACTTTTTGGTGTGTTGAGAGTATCCACATCTATAGTTTCTTGGCTTTCACACTTTCACTTTTTCCTTTTCTCTTTATTTATTTTTCCTTTTTCTTCAAATTCTTCAGGGTCATTATGTTCTTCTTCTTCTTTATCTTCCTTTTCTTCACCATCCATATTTTCACATTCTTTTTCTTGAATTTCTTTGTTTTCATTATGTTCTATTTCTTCTTCTATATCTTTCATTTCTTCACCATCTATTTTCTCACATATTTTTTCTTCAATTTTGTCGAATTCATTATGTTCCATATCTTTTTCTGTATCTTTGTTTTCTTCATCATTCTTTTTCTCACATTCTTTTTCTGGAATTTTAGTTAAATTGTGGTCATTATTTAACAAACTTTCCAATTCCTTTCTCTTCTTTTTTTGGCTTGTAATTGATTTTCTCTGAACTGAAGCTTTTTTTGTAACTGCTCAACTTTTCTTTTTAACTTTGCAATTTCTTTAACTTTGCCTTCAACTTATGTTAGAAGACAACTTTCTTCGTTATCTTTTTTTTTCCTCTTCCAAAGTCTTGTTCACTTTCAATAGAAGAATTTTTTCGTCTTTCATTATTTTGTTGAATCTCTTTGCGAACTGAAAAAATATAATTCGGAAAACAATATTGTTACTTCATATTGTTGATTAATTTGTTATGTGCAAATTTATTTGACTTCTAGGTAAAAATATAGAATAATGATTAATATGAATCAAAGGTATAGATAATAACAATAGGAAATAATTAAAAAGATAAAAGTTGTTATCTTTTTACGCATGTGTTAAAAATTAAGTTTTTTAAATTTAAAAAAAAAACTGTAAAATGACATAATCAACAAGGAAGCACACACAAAAAAATTACCTTTTCTGACTTAATGGATTTAATTGATACGTTTTTCAGCAACGATAAATCCCATCTTAATATTCTTGGCCTTTCATTTTCACATCTCTCTTTAACCTTAATGATTTGTGTCCTTTCACAAAACCAATACTGTCTAAAAATTAAAAGATGTAAATTTTTGATATTAAATAAATTCAATGTACAGTATTAAATATAAAATACATACCAATAATATCATGGAGCATCCGGGCATATTTCTTAGGTCTTTATCAAACTTTTCAACATTTTAGGACACGTGTGTGTGAACAGATTTTGCCCAAGAAATGGAATTTATGTTCTTCAAATTCAACAATTTAGGATAAATCCCCATTGTAAGTAGAATTGGTTGTTGGGGAAGAGAATGTGATAATTAGTAACAAAAGAAGCAATTTCACTAAATCTTCACTTCAGTTCCTTTCTTCAATCATTATGTTGATTCTCTTACTCAAATTTTTCTTATTTACTCTCTCATTCCACTCGAAATGTAAATTTAGAAACTTAAGTACTCCTCATCCAAGTTATTCCTAGTAATAATTCCAATTGGGAATATATTCTTTTCGGGCAATGGAATTCAAAGTATTAAACTAATATATCCTCTTCAATCAACTTAAGACTATCATCTCCTATTTTAAATGCTTTCTCTTCCCTATTATATGATGTAATAACTTCATCTAAACTTTTTGCACTTTTTCTAATATCCTTTCTTTTGATTTTACCTTCCAAAAATATATGAAATAATTTCTTGTAAGGTGTTCTATCTATATATGACATTGCAGTAGAAGAGAATATGTTTTTTCCTTTATTTTAGTCATCACCTTCAAGAGTGCATCTAAATTACACCTATAAGTTCCCTTATTTTTTTCCTCGCCCCTTTTTTCCACTTCATATTGTTCAGCATCTTCTTCAGTGTCGGGTTCGAAGTTGTTGTCTAAATTTGCATATAAGCATCCTTCTGGAGGAAAGTAGACACATTCGTGAAGCTGTGGCTTTGACTGCAGTATTCTTTCCTCTACTTCAGTGAAGTTGATTGTATGAACCTGTTATACCAAATTATTAAATGAAAATAATGTAAGTTTAAATACAGAAGAATATTTCTATTTAGTTTTTGTTAAGTGTAGCACCCCATATTTTCTGTAAACATTAATGTAACGAATTAAAGAATAATTAATTTCAAATGTAAGAATTAAGGGAAACGGGTTACGCCATTGCATTCATCTCGGAATTCTTCTTGAGATAGAGTCCGAGTTTGCGTGAAATGGACTCTGTATGAAGGAGTTATGACCTTTAGAAGATTCGAGGATTTAAATAAACAGCTCAAAATAAAGTTCATAAAAATCAAATTTCAAATTCAGAAGCAGAAGCGGGCTGGGCGGAAATTTTACCGCCCAAGGCCAGGTCGACCTCCCCCCATATAGGTCGACTAGGGGGTCGACCTCCCCCTCGGGCCAGATCTGAAAACTGACTTGTTTTCTCCTATGACGATTTGCTGTGTCATTAAGGCTTGTGTGGCAGGTTCTGGTTGGTTCTCTTAGGTCTGAATGGCTTTGATTTGCTCTAGAATGATCTGACGGTTTCTATTAAATCAAACTTCTATATAAGCAACCTAAATTTAAACCCTAAGCCACACAAAAATATTCCTAAGATTGTCATGCTGTCAACACTCAACCTAGAGTAGCTGCCATTCTCATTCAACTAGAAAGCAAGTAGGAATTGCAAATCAAATCTAATTTAACTAAGAGAATTCAACGTCTACAACAAAAGAGAGATATTCAAATTCAGAATACAGATCCCAGAACACAAGGCTAGTCTCCTTTTTGTAAGTCCAGTTATCATTTAGACCTAAGCGATATTAGAATTGTGACTAAATAACTGGATGTAGAACATCGCCTAATGTAAATCTATGCCTATTTTTGTTGTTAAAACCGAATTGATTGAGACTATAATTTTTATCATGCTAAGTTGTGATCATGTTGTATGTAATTTGATGATAAAAGTTAAATGCTTTGGATCCATATGTTGAATAATTTGCCGATGACATATATGTTGTGTAATTTAGCGATGACATATTATACTTTGGCAATGACATATCATGTTGAATAAATTGGAGATGACATATTATGTTGTATACTTTGGCGATGACATATTATAATTTGGCGATGACATATCATATTGTGTAATTTGGCGATGACATACCATATTGTATAATTTGGCGATGACATTTCAAGTTGTATGATTTGGTAATAACACCTATATGTGGTATAACAATTTGGGAATTTTGCTATGTTTATGCAAGTTCAACCATGATCACATATATGATCCAAAACTACATGCTAATATGATTTGGTTCATGTTAAATTTGATCCAACTAATTTGCAAGTTCGCAACTACATGCCTAATTTTAAGTTTATGTAGTTCTATGTAAAACCCCTATTTCATGATTCATGTTGAGTAGATCTAAATTTGCAAGTTCATAATTGAATGTATATTGTTCTATGCCAAGTTCATATGATACGTGTGTAGTTAGATCCATATTTTTATGATGTTGGAATTATTACATGTTCCTCTTTTTCCTCTTTTGTGTATAAGTTAGGCTATGTATCGAGCCTAACATTTTATGTGATTCATGCGAACGTTTAACGGGGGTAACGTTGGGGGAAAAACATGAAATTACATATAATTGACATATTTGGCTCATAAACATGTAAATGTTTTATGGCATAAAGTGGCATAAATTTTCATATCTAAAATTATGAACTTGATTTAAAAGAGAAAGTGGGGCTTGACTTGAATGGCAATAATTTACATATAAATATAAAGAGGTAAATATGTAAATTTAGAAAAGACGAATATGCCTAAACCGAGGTTAGATTGAGTTACGGTGTAAGACTGTCCGGAACCGCCCGGCACATCCAGCAACCATAACAATATATATCTAATGTGGAAGGTTAGTGCATCAAGCCCAAAAGAACCCGAGATTAGACTGAGTTGCGTTGTAAAACTTCCCGGACCCGACCGGTACATGCATTAACCGCAACAATACATGTCTAATGTGAGTGGTTGGTGCTTTAATGAATGAATTAAAGCTAAGTCAGGAATGGTAGGGTTAAGTTAATCAAGGCAACACTTAACCAATGCAACATGTTAACTAAATTGATGGGTGGGGTTAGGTTAACTTGGACACTTAACCAATTTAACATGTTGACTAGGAAACCCTAGTAACGGGGACCCATTTCAGCAGTAACCCACATAGATGTATCATGGTACCCTGAACTAGGCAGGGTGGGGCACAATTACTGGTCTGATTATAAGCGGTCAAAACGACGGCGGTTGGTGCGTCAGTGTAAGTTTCGACGGAGTACGGGCGTGCACGTACTCCGGAGTGGAAAAAGCCGGCACCGGGCATCAGTAGTTATACACTGTGCATCTTGAATCGTGTCGGGTTGCCACTATAGTATTTGATACACCCCATGGTGGGACTAGCACAGGTATCTACAATCGACCGGGGGCCGTAGGACACAAGTAGTAAATGCGTGCGAGTAGGAGCCGATCAATGAAAAGGGATCACTGGGTTTGAACTCATGATGATGGTTGAAATATCTAGTGGGTGTAGAGAATATGGACATGAGTGCGATAGTATGATTAGTTTATCTTGCCTTGTTTATCTTGCCATGTTTATCTTACCTTATCCTATGTTACCTTATTTCCTTGTTATTGTCCTGTGTCCAGCTTATTCAAGTCATGGTTCTCTTATCAGTTTACATGCTAAATAATCACTGGACTTACCAGACTTATGTCTGACCCATTTTCTTTCACTCTTTTCTTCCGTTTCCCTCCCCCTCAGGTACCCAGGGAGGGAATAGCTCAGCTTAATTTGGACCGTTCATCTTTCCAAGCTTGAAGACTCTGTGATGTATAGCTTGGAACCTCTTATCTTTTGCTATGGCTTTGGACACACTACTACTTGGGGATTTATGCAGTTTTATTTATGTTTTATGCTTCTTTATGTTATAATAAAGACAGAGATTCTAATGTAATGATTTGGAAGTTGTTTTGAGACAGTTTGCTGTAATGTTTTTGTTATGAACCACGTTTGAAATAAAGTTAGTTTTTCCGCTGCTTATATATGTCTGTCTTGTAAATTATCTGTGTCTTTTACCTATTATGCTCCACCAAAGTTAAGGCATTCTCTTTGTGAGTGACCTTAACGGAGATGGGGTGTTTCACTTGGTATCAGAGCAAAGGTCTACCAGATCAGATAAAATTTTTGAGAACTGTTTTTCAAAAAGAAGTTTAAAGAAGCAATTTTCAAGAAAAAGTGTTTTTTTTAAAAAGGCATAATCCCCCAAAGCCATATGCACTATCTTTATATCCTTTGTTTTGAATCTTTCCTTTTTCGTTTCAGCATGTCTGGGGATCTTAACCTTCTAGAGGGCGTGCCGGTACCTGGCTGGTTCAGAAGGTACCTAGAGGCTAAGGCTAATGCGGCAGGCCCAGCAGATGTTCCTCCTCCCCCAACTGCAGCGGTTCCTCCTCCACCTCCGTGTGCAAATGCTTTCTCAAAAATATGTAGGGACTTTCGAGCCATGAGTGGAAAGAACTTCAATGGAAATGAATCCTTCGTGGAAGCAAGAAACTGGCTCAAAGAAACTGAGGATTTGTTTGATATCTTCGAAGTGGATGATAGACAGAAGATACAGTTGGGCGTATGGTTGCTCAAAGATGAAGCATCCTATTGGTGGGAAGTTACTAACGCTGAAAGACCAATTGAAACTTGGATGGATTTTAGAATGAGGTTTGAAATGAAATTCCTCTCACAAGCTGAACGAAGCCTACAAATGGAGAAGTTCTTAGCTCTCAAACAGGGGAGTATGTTGGTCAAGGAATACGTTAACCAATTCAACTAGCTGGCTAGGTTCGGACTGGAGTTAGTGAACACTCCACATAAGAAGGCTCTCCGTTTTGTTAAAGTATTGAATGAGCCACTGCACAGCGGAGCTATGTCCCATATACCTATGGGTGCGACTTATGAGTGGCTGGTGGACATGGCACTGTTACAAGAAGAAGATAAGGCTGGCAAGAAAGAGACAAAAGTGGAAATACCTCAAGATAAGAAAGGGGAAGGATCACAGAGCAAGAAGACAAATTCCAAGAAGGGCGGGAAGAACAACAAACCCCGTGACAAGAGGAAGTGTAATTTTTGTGGCATTCTTGGACATCTGGTTAAGGACTGCAGAATCAAGAAGAGGAAGATGGGTGGTTGTTTACATTACGGCGAGACATGACACATGGCTAGGGACTGCCCAAGAAAGCAAGGGCAAGGGCAGAAAGATGGATCTACTTATGGAGGGCAGGTTCACGCTCTCATGGCACCTCTGCAAGAACGAGGTAGAAATGTTTCTGTTGAGAGTTTAGTTTATCTTTTTGATCATCCTATTCGTACACTCTTTGATTCTGGCGCATCGCACTCTTTTATATCTACTGCTTTAGTTGAATCTCTGCACCTAGACACCAGTATAGTAGAGGATCCCTTGGTTGTTTCAAATCCAATTAGGGGCTCAACTTATTTGTCAATGATTCATTTGGATGTGGAAATTTCTATACTAAGTGTGGGGTTTAGATGTAATGCCTATGTTTTGGGCTTCACGGGCTATGGGTTGATTCTAGGCATGGATTGGCTATCCAGTAACGGTGTCGTCTTCGATTGTGAGAAGAGAGTGGTTAGACTCATGACTCGCCTCGGTAACACTCTCGAAATTTCTTGTAATCCCATGAACTCTGTTATGCTTAGCTATCTAGAATCTCTTGATGTGTCTATTGAGAATTTGCAGTCTGTTAGAGTAGTCCGTGAATACACGGATGTCTTTAAAGAGGTGAAGGGGTTACCTCCGAAACGGGAGATAGACTTCCGCATATACCTCGTTGATAATGCAAAACCCGTTGCTTTACCCGTTAGACACATGGCTCCAAGGGAGAGGAAAGAACTCAGCAAGCAAGTTAAAGAGTTGCTTGAGAAAGGGTTTATAAGGTGGAGTATTTCTGAATAGGGTGCTCCAGTAGTATTCGCAACCAAAGCAGATGATTCGCTTCGCCTATGCATTGATTATAGGGAGTTAAACAAGCTGACCAAGAAGAATAGGCACCCACTCCCAAGAATAGATGACTTGTTCGATCAGCTTGTAGGTGCATCAATTTTCTCACAACTAGATCTAGCTACCGGGTTTCATCAACTAAGAGTGGCTGAAGACAGCATTGATAAGACCGCGTTCAGAACTCCGGATGGTTTCTTCGAGTGGCTTGTCATGCCTTTTGGCCTGACAAACGCACCCGCTTACTTCGTTGATTTGATGAGCAGGGTGTTTAGGGAGTTCCTCAATAAGTTTGTGGTGGTCTTCGTATTCTCAAAGAGTGAGGAAGAGCATGCTCAGCATTTAAAAGAAGTCATGGATACTCTTCGAGCACATCAGTTGAAAGCCAAATTCTCGAAGTGCCACTTCTGGAGAGAGGAAGTGAGATTTCTTGGACATGTGGTGTCCAAGGAAGGGTTAGCCGTGGACCCCGCAAAAGTAGTTGTGGTGCAAGATTGGAAGGTTCCACGGAATGCGCGCGACCAAGGTCCGGAGCTTCCTCGGGCTAGCGGGCTTTTACCAAAAGTTCATCAAAGACTTTGCGGAAATCTCAACTCCACTTACAAAGTTGACGAAGAAGAACCTAACTTTCAATTAGGATTTGGATTGCGATATTGCTTTCCAACGATTAAAGAGAGCTCTAACAACAGCCCCAGTTCTGACATTGCCGGATGGGAGCAAGATGTTTACCGTATACACGGATGCATGTGGTACGGGACTAGGTGTTGTCTTGATGCAAGAAGGGAAGGTAGTAGCTTATGGAGGCAAACAGTTGAAAGTACATGAGAAAAACTACCCAACCCACGATCTAGAGTTGGCTGCCATCGTCTTTGCGCTTAAGTCTTGGTGCCACTATCTCCTAGGTGAGAAGTTTGAATTGTATACTGACCATAAATCGTTGAAGTACCTTTTCTTGCAGAAAGATCTTAACTTGAGGCAACAAAGGTGGATGGAATTCTTGGCATCCTACGATTTCGAGATTTCCTATACCCCTGGCAAGGGCAATGTAGTAGAAGATGCCTTGAGTAGAAAGAAGCTGACCTTAAGCCCTCTCTTTGTAGAAAGGCAGAGCTTGGAGTACATAGCCAATTTTGACTTTAGACCCTCTGTCGATCATGTGATTGGTTTGTTAACATCGCTAGAAGTGAGGCCTACTCTTTTGGACTCAATAGGGACCGCGCAACGTGAAGACCCTCAGCTAGTTGATGTGATGGACAAGCTAATTAGGGGTGAGACTTCTAGTCACCTCAATAGATACTCCATCGATGACAAGGGTTGGTTGAGGCGGGATGGAAGGCTATGCATCCCACAAGCAAGGGATTTGGTGAAGAAGGTTCTCGAAGAGGCACACCATTCCAAGTTGACCATACACCCAGGTGGAGACAAATGTATAAAGACGTAAAAAGAGTTTTCTTTTGGAATGGCATGAAGAGGGATGTAGCTGAATTCGTCTCTAAGTTCTTAATATGCCAGCAAGTCAAGGCAGAGCAAAAGAAGCCTGGTGGTTTGCTTCATCCTCTAGAGGTCCCACAGTGGAAATGGGATAGCATTTCAATGGACTTTATCGATGGGCTGCCGAGGTCAAGAAGGGGCAATACCAGTATTTGGGTAATAGTGGACAGGCTCACAAAAAGCGCTCACTTTATACCCGTTAAAAGTAGAAGGACTGCCTCATCTTTAGCATCCATTTATCTTAAAGAGATAGTTCGACTCCATGGGATACCCTCCAGCATTGTGAGTGACCGAGATCCTATCTTTACGAGCGAGGTTTGGAAGAGCTTGCAAGAGGCTGTAGGCACACAACTATGCTTAAGCACGACCTATCACCCCCAAACTGATGGTCAGACGGAAAGGGTGAACAGAGTATTAGAAGACCTCTTGAGATTATGCATTCTTGACTTTGGAGGAACATAGGAGGATCATCTTCCTTTAGTGGAGTTTGCCTACAACAATGGCTACCAAGCCACCACAGGCATGGCACCCTTTGAAGCTTTATATAGAAGACCGTGCCGATCACCAACTTGTTGGTGGGAGTCTACAGACAAGCTCATACTTGGACCAGATATGATTAGAGAAACTTCAGAGAAAGTGGGCTTGATACGAAGAAGAATGAAGACTGCCCAAGATAGACAGAAGTTCTACGCAGATAAAAGAAGGACCGACCCTGATTTTGAGGTTGTGGACAGGGTTTTCCTTAAAGTATCTCCTTTGAGGAACGTCGTTCGCTTCGGATCCGCAGGAAAGTTGGCACTAAGATTTGTAGGGACGTTTCCTATCATTGAGAAGATTGGGAAGATGGCTTACAGAGTAGAGCTGCCCGAAAGATTGGCTGGAGTTCATAAAATCTTTCACGTTTCTCACCTACGAAAGTGCTTACATGAGTCTGCGGAAGTGGTGGAACCAAGCATATTAGAGGAATTAGAAGTAGAACGAGAGGCGACTGTGAGAAGAGTTCCAACTCGTATCTTGGGTACAGAAGTCAAAAAGCTACGCAACCGCGAAGTCAAACTTGTTAATGTTCAATGGAGTGACGCTGAGGAAGACGCGACTTGGGAGACTGAGGCCACGATACGCGCAACCTACCCTTTTCCTTTTTAGGGTACATTTTTGATCTCTTTTTCCTTAAGTTTTTTCATGTTCGTATCTATCTTTTTAGTATTTTCCTCAGTGTTGTTCTCGATCCTTAGGTAGAAACCAATGGATGTAAACATGTGTTTGAAACATGTTATGATTGATGGTTGCAAGTGGTTGCTAGTGGTTGCTCGTGGATGCATATACACACACATTAGGTGTTAGATCGGCTCAATCACTTTCATATTGCATATGCATATATGCACTTGTATATGATTGAAACTTGATGTGTTATCATATGGACATTGCATTTGTATGAATGATTGTGCACTCATGTAGAAAGTATGATTAGGGAAGATTGCATACATAATGGACGCATGACACTGACAAAATTTGCATTAAGGAGGTCAACTAAATCAGTAGACCGCCTGATTTTGCATTAGATAAGGACATGTACACACACTATGCATATGATCATGAAGCATTAAAAGTCTTTTAATGTCAATGGACGCCTGTGTTTGACGGTTGAGTAGATGGACGATTGGATGGTAGGATATACATTCTTCTTGACTTGAAGATTTCGGGGACGAAATCCTTTAAGGAAGGGAGAATGTAACACCCCGTATTTTCTGTAAACATTAAAGTAAAAAATTAAAGAATAATTAATTTCAAATGTAAGAATTAAGGGAAACGGGTTATGCCATTGCGTTCATCTCGGAATTCTTCTTGAGATAGAGTCCGAGTTTGCGTGAAATGGACTCCGTATGGAGTTATGACCTTCAAAAGATTCGAGGATTTAAATAAACAGCTCGGAATAAAGTTCAGAAAATTCAAATTTCAAAATCAGAAGAAGAAGCGGGCTGGGCGGGAATTTTCCCGCCCAAGGCCAGGTCGACCAGGAGGTCGACCAGGGGGTCGACCTCCCCCCATACAGGTCGACCAGGGGTTCGACCTGGGGGTCGACCTCCCCCTCGGGCCAGATCTGAAAACTGACGTGTTTTCTCCTGTGACGATTTGCTGTGTCATTAGGGCTTGGGTGGCAGGTTCTGGTTGGTTCTCTTAGGTTTGAATGGATTTGATTTTCTCTAAGTCAATCTGACGGTTCCTATTAAATCAAACTTCTATATAAGCAACCTAAATTTAAACCCTAAGCCACACAAAAATATTCCTAAGACCATCATGCTGTCAACACTCAACCTAGAGTAGCCCCCATTCTCATTCAACTAGAAAGCAAGTAGGAATTGCAAATCAAATCTAATTCAACTAAGAGAATTCAACGTCTACAACAAAGGAGAGCTATTCAAATTCAGAATACAGATCCCAGAACACAAGACTAGTCTCCTTTTTGTAAGTCCAGTTATCATTTAGACCTAAGCGATATTAGAATTGTGACTAAATAACTGGATGTAGAACATCGCCTAATGTAAATCTATGCCTATCTTTTTTGTTAAAACTGAATTGATTGAGACTATGATTCTTATCATGCTAAGTTGTGATCATGTTGTATGTAATTTGATGATAAAAGTTTTGGATCCATATGATGTATAATTTGCCAATGACATATATGTTGTGTAATTTAGCGATGACATATTATACTTTGGCAATGACATATCATGTTGAATAAATTGGAGATGACATATTATGTTGTATACTTTGGCAATGACATAAATTGGTGATGACATATTATAATTTGGCGATGGCATATCATATTGTGTAATTTGGCGATGACATACCATATTGTATAATTTGGCGATGACATTTCAAGTTGTATGATTTGGTAATAACACCTATATGTTGTATAACAATTTGGAAATTTTGCTATGTTTATGCAAGTTCAATCATGATCACATATATGATTCAAAACTACATGCTAATATGATTAGGTTCATGTTAAATTTGATCCAACTAATTTGCAAGTTCGCAACTACATGCCTAATTTTAAGTTTATGTAGTTCTATGTAAAACCCCTATTTCATGATTCATGTTGAGCAGATCTAAATTTGCAAGTTCATAATTGAATGTATATTGTTCTATGCCAAGTTCATATGATACAGGTGTAGTTAGATCCATATTTTTATGATGTTGGAATTATTACATGTTCCACTTTGTCCCCTTTTGTGTATAAGTTAGGCTATGTATCGAGCCTAACATTTTATGTGATTCATGCGAACGTTTAACGGGGGTAACGTTGGGGAAAAACATGAAATTACATATAATTGGCATATTTGGCTCATAAACATGTAAATGTTTTATGGCATAAAGTGGCATAAATTTTCATACCTAAAATTATGAACTTGATTTAAAAGAGAAAGTGGGGCTTGACTTGAATGACAATAATTTACATATAAATATAAAGAGGTAAATATGTAAATTTAGAAAAGATAAATATGCCTAACCCGAGGTTAGATTGAGTTACGGTGTAAGACTGCCCGGAACCGCCCAGCACATCCAACAACCGTAACAATATATATCTAATGTGGGAGGTTAGTGCATAAAGCCCAAAATAACCCGAGGTTAGACTGAGTTGCGGTGTAAAACTGCCCGGACCCGACCGGCACATCCAGTAACCGCAACAATACCTATCTACTGTGAGTGGTTGGTGCTTTAATGAATGAATTAAAGCTAAGTCAGGAATGGTAGGGTTAAGTTATTAAGGCAAGACTTAACCAATACAACATGTTATCTAAACTGATGGGTGGGGTTAGGTTAACTTGGACACTTAACCAATTTAACATGTTGACTAGGAAACCTTAGTAACGGGAACCCATTTCAGCGGTAACCCACATAGATGTATCATGGTACCCTGAACTAGGCAGGGTGGGGCACGATTACTGGGCTGATTATAAGCAGTCAAAACAACGGCGGTTGGTGCGTCAGTGTAGGTTCCGACGGAGTACGGGCGTGCACGTACTCCGGAGTGGAAAAAGCAGGCACTGGGCATCAGTAGTTATACACTGTGCATCTTGAATCGTGTCGGGTTGCCATTATAGGATTTGATACACGCCATGGTGGGACCAGCACAGGTATCTACAATCGAGCGGGGGTCGTAGGACACAAGTAGTAAATTCGTGCGAGTAGGAGACGATCAATGAAAAGGGATCACTGGGTTTGAACTCATGATAATGGTTGAAATATCTAGTAGGTGCAGAGAATATGGACATGAGTGCGATAGTATGATTAGTTTATCTTGCCTTGTTTATCTTGCCTCGTTTATCTTACCTTATCCTATGTTACCTTATTTCCTTGTGATTGTCGTGTGTCCAGCTTATTCAAGTCGTGGTTCTCTTATCCGTTTACATGCTGAATAATCGCTGGACTTACTAGACTTATTTCTGACCCATTTTATTTCGCTCATTTTTCTTCCGTTCCCCCCCTCAAGTACCCAGGGAGGGAATAGCTCAGCTTAATTTGGACCGTTCATTTTTCCAAGCTTGAAGACTCTGTGATGTATAGCTTGGAACCTCTTATCTTTGGCTATGACTTTGGACACACTACTACTTGGGGATTTATGCAGTTTTATTTATGTTTTATGCTTCTTTATGTTATAATCAAGACAGTGATTCTGATGTAATGATTTGGAAGTTGTTTTGAGACAGTTTGCTGTAATGTTTTTGTTATGAACCACGTTTGAAATAAAGTTAGTTTTTCCATTGCTTATATATGTTTGCCTTGTAAATTTTCTGTGTCTTTTACCTATAATGCTCCACCAAAGTTAAGGCATTCCCTTTGTGAGTGACCTTAACGGAGATGGGGTGTTTCATTAAGCATGTAGGAAAACAATTAAACTAAGTTTAGATGACCACATAAATAATATATCCTTTTTAAAAAAGATAAACAAATTTATCTTTTTACACAATTTATAAGTTTATTCACAACTGATATACATATTTTATCTTTTACATTTATTACATAATCATGTATTGTCTGTTAATCAAATTGTTAAACAGGAATATAATGATAATATAGTCTAACTATTGCACTTAATAGTATAAATTTTTGTTTACTTACAATAGGAGTACGTGGAGGTGTTGTATTCTGCATTGTATCGCTGTGTTTATCACAAAATGAATGTGATTGATTCCATACATTTGAACATTTATGTCCATTAATGTGAGTGAAGATACATTGTTGTGTATCTTCAATTGCTTTGTTTTCATTAGCATTCCTTGATCTTCTTCTATGCGTTTTTCCTGCATTAAAATATCAATTTTGTTATTGAACAATTTTTTTATTACAAATATATATATATATATATATATGCATAGTAAAACTAATGATCAACCATAAATAATTAGGTTGACTATACTTGTTATTAGCAATAAAAGTATTTAAAGATTAATTTTTGTTTAAAATGATAAAGACAATAATCATTTAAAATTAAATATTTGTATAGAAAGATAAACTTGTTTATCTTTTTAAAACAAATACATTTATAGCTTCAGAAATTTTCATAAAGATAGTTTTTATTAAATATTTTTTCCTTCGTAATTTAACAAAACTTTTTTTATAACTTGTATATCTGATTGTATAAATACAATAATAATTAAAAATACAATATCTGTATAGAAAGATAATCTTGTATATCCTTTTAAAATAAATACATTTATAGCTTCAAAAAATTTCATAAAGATAGTTTTTAGTAATTATTTTTTCCTTAGTAATTTAACAAAACTTCTTTAATAACTTGTATATCTTATTGTTTAAAGTCAATAATAATTTAAACTGTAATATCAAAAAATCAAAAAGACAATAATTATTTAAAATACAATATTTCTATAGAAACATAAACTTGTTTATCTTTTTAAACCGAATACATTTATAACTTCAAAAAAATTCATAAAGATAGTTTTTATTAAAAAAAATCCTTAGTAATTTAACTATAATTCTTTTATAACTTGTATATCTTTTTAAGCCAAATATATTTCTAGGTTTAAATTGTTTTAAAAAAATAGTATAAATTATATTTTACTTCTTTAGCAATTTAACAAAACTTAATTAATAACTTGTATATCTGATTATGTAAAGACAATAATAATTTAAAATACAATATCTATATTGAAAGATAAACTTGTTTAATTACAATATATATAGAAGATTCTGGCACCTATTTCCTCTAGTTTTAAATTTTTTAGCTCTTGGGCCGGTGAACCCGACTTCCTTGAAACAGTTTCAGAAATCTGGGGGAGGCTTCACTTTGGTAACCCTGTTTTTATTCTGTAGCTTAAGATGAAGGAATTGAAGATTAAGCTGAGAAACTGGGCAAAAGAGAGATTCGACAATGGAAATAAGCAGTCTAGCTACTGGAGGAAGAAACTTGAAGACATTCAAAAAGATATGATGGATGATCCAAGCAATCAGGTTTATGCGAGTTTGGAAAACTACATGACTAACCAATATCAGAACTCCATCAAAATTGAAGACGCAATGGTAAAGCAGAAGACTCGCTTGAAGTGGCATTTAGAAGGCGATAGGAACAGTGCTTTTTACCACGCATCTCTCAAAGATAAGCAATGCCGTGAGAATATGGTCTCTGTCGTCGATAACAATGGTAACAAAGTGGGGTTCATTCCAAACATTGACTTGATTAACCCGTACATCATTCCTAAACTTTCTGAGCAGGACTACCAAGTATTATGTGAGGAAATTTCTAATGAAGAAATTAAAATTGCCATGTTCTCCCTGAATAGTAATTCCTCTAGCGGTCTTGACGACTTTAATGCTTTTTTCTACAAAAAATGTTGACATAATCTCCAAGGAAGTATGCAAAGCTGTTAAGCATTTTTTCCGTACTGGCACTATGAACCATTCTTTTAACAGTACAAACATAGCCTTAATTCCAAAAGTTAAGAATGCTACCAAAGTCTCTGACTATAGACCTATCTCGTGTTGCAATACCATTTACAAATGTATATCAAAGATTATTGCCACGAGATTTAAACATGTAATGCCATCAATCATTTCCCCGAATCAGGCGGCTTTCCTCCTAGGTAGGAGCATTCTTGATAATGTTCTTACTTCTCATGAACTTCTTAATGGTTACTCTAGCTCTAACACAACCCCTCGCGCCATGTTCAAGCTGGACATTATGAAAGCGTTCGATATGTTGCAGTGGGATGCAATCGTCAGAATTTTGGGCTTTATGAACTTCCCGCCTCATGCTATTACTTGGATCTACGCTTGACTATCTACTCCGAAGTTCTCACTGCTGATTAACGGCACCGCAGTAGGATATTTCAAGTGCAGCCAAGGTGTTCGTCAGGGTGATCCCCTCTCTGCCTACATTTTTATTCTAGTAATGGAACTGCTCACCCAGATGCTCAACGAGAAAATCGAAGAAGGCCACATCAAGCTGCACCCGAAATGTGAAGATCCCAGAATTTCCTCTTTAATGTTCGCTGATGACTTGGTGATTTTCTGCAAACCTGACCCAAGAACGATTGAAACTATTTGGCAAGTCCTCAACAACTTTGCGGATATGACTGGACTAAAAGTCAATGTAGCGAAATCTGGTATGTTAACTACTGGTCTTCCTTTGTATCAAATGAACGAACTTTGTGATAGAACTGGTCTGTCATATAATAGTGACACAATATCCTACTTAGGTCTCCCGCTAACAACTGCCAAGATCACTACTAAAGACTGTTTGCCCCTCTACAGCAGAATTGTTGCCAGACTGAATTATTGGACCAGTCGGTTGTTATCTCAAGCCGGTAGGCTAACTCTAATCAAATCCATGGTTTTTTCTATGCAAGTGTATTGGGCTCGCACGTTTATACTACCGACGAAGATGATAAGGATGATCAGATCAGCCTTTATGAAATTTCTATGGAAAGGGAAAATGGAAGGGAAATACTTGGCGCCGGTAGCGTTTAGCTATGTTGAGAAGCCTGTATGTAAGGGTGGGCTAGGTATAGTGGACATGGTGAACTGGAATAAGGCCGCATTTACTCAGCACCTTGATAATTACCTTAAGAAGAAGGACAGTATATGGGTTGAGTGGTCAAGAATTCATGTCATTAAGCGCAGGCATTTCTGGACAATGACACAGCCGCAATTGCTGAGTTGGACTTGGCGCTGTTTATTTAAACTACGAGAATGTGTCCTGCCTTCCTTTAGTTTTAAACTGAACTCCAATGTTGACGTAAGCTTATGGTATGATCCCTGGGTAGACAACGGTCTAATTCTTAGTAAAGCTCTCACCGATCTTGAAATTGGAGTCACAGGCATGAGCAAAAATGCAAAAGTGAATAACTATATTCAGCAAAATGAGCTACACCTACCAGTCACTTCAATGCCAACAATCAACGACTTCTGGAGACATGCACAAAGTCTGATCTTTGATAATGAACCCGCAAGTTTAACGCAGTGGGGTGCAACAAAGAAAACGTTCAGCATAAAGAGGATGTACTGTGATCTCACTGGCACTGACCGCATGGATAAGTGCAGATGGAGTAAACGTATCTGGTTATCAGACAACTGTGCGAAAGATAATCTCATGCTTTGGAAAGTTCTAAACAATGCAGTCAATACAAAGCTTAAACTTTTGTCTCGTGGTATGCAGATCGATACAACTGGTGTAATGTGTGGTCTGCTAGACGAGAATCTCGAACACTTGTTCTTTAATTGTGATTGTATACACAGGACATGGGTTGATTTAATGCATAGAATTGGTAGAAGAAGCGTCAGCCAGATAAGTGCGACTGAATGGAGTAACTTGGAAAATCAAATGAGCGCGAAGAAAAGAAAAGGTAGACTGCTTTGCTTTATTCTTAAGAAATTCATAGCTGTAGTTTGGAAGGAGAGGAACATTAGAATCTTTAAACCCAATGAGGCAAAAAGTAATGGACAGTTTGGCCTTTGCATGAGAATGGAAATACGTAATGGGTTGAAACTTCTTTCCTTCACCTTTGATCCAGGCATACTTCAAAACCTTTTGTAGTTTCTGGGTTCCTTGTAAAATGTAATTTTGTTTCTGTGTTGTTTTCTTGTGTTTAATGCACCATGTTTCTATGTATTCTTGTGTGAGTTGTACTTTTATTTTTTTTTATTTTTTCCTCTAACGGTGCATTAATAAAGTGGTAGGGGTCCACTCAACCCCGTCGGCCTTGCCAAAAAAAAAATATAGAACTATAATTTCTTTTATCCTAGCAGCAGAATAAAAGATAATAATGATTATAAACATCAACTGTCCTTACAGCCAAAAATGACACATAATGATAATTTTGGTATACAGTAATCATAATTATTGTATCAGCTGTAGAAACTTAAAGATAAATTCTTTTATATTTTTAATAGTAAAAGATAAAATGATATCTCTAACAATTATTTAGTTAAATATATTTATGCTTTTTTACATACTGAAGCAGTGATGTAACAATGCAGTTTGAACATACTGAAGTAGTGTTGTTAAAAGGTAGTTTTACGAAAATTTTCATAATCTAAGTTCTCTATTTTGGTATGAAGTAAGACATGCATACACTAAACTCTTAGTTCTACTTTAGTTAAGCTTAAAAAGTACTCATTATTACCTAGAAGATATTTTTGTTTATCTTTTGAGTAATCAAAGAGGCAAAAAACGTCAGTAATAATTAAACAACCAAAAAAAGGAGTTACAAGCACATAAGAAAAAAGAATAATAGTTGAAAAGTAGTGATTTTTAATGCTTAGATGCTTCGGTTAATGTTGAATGGTAAAAGATGAAAAACTAGATTCTGACCTTTAGGGTATTAGCGATTTTACGATTTTACCTCAGTTTAGAATGTCGACTTGTATGAGAAGATCAAATCATTTGAGAAGATCGAATTTGGGATTTAGGGTTTTACGGAATCGCCTGTTTTGAGAAAAATGAGACGCAGATGGGCAAGTGTTTTTTAATTTGTCCTGGAAACTAATTATTCACCGCGTGTATCCTAGAAATAAATTTTAAACATAAAGGAGGTCCTTTAAGTGAAAATCCCCTTTTATATAAATAATTTGAATATAAAATATTATTGGAAAACATAACAAGAAAACATTATTTGTTAAATAATAGGATCATCGTATTTGTTAAGCATGCACACTTAACAAATAATTCAAAGTGTGGTTAGTGGAATTCCATGTCACTCTATAATGACATGTTGCATGATGATGTTTTTAAGTTTGGCACAAAATATAAGGCATGAATTAATTCACTTAGAACCTTGGCTGAAAAATTAACCAAAACTCCATCACTTAGCTACAACTCCTTCTCCTCTTATGTTGACACCTAGCTTGGGCTCTTTTGCATTTAGGACCCTAGTGTGCGTATAAATATGATTTCACTTTCATTTGCATTTCCCTTCCTTTTTCTTCTCCATTTTATCTCCTTTCTCCCTTATTGTTTCTCTCTTCCTCACGGCCTGGGTTCCACCGCCGTTGCCTCTCCCTCCGACCAGCCATCGCTGGCGTACCCCCTCTAAGTCGTGGGCACCTCCACCTCAAAATACCCTAAAAACCCAAAAAGCTCTCACCTTTACACCCTTCCTCCCCAGATCCGACCACTACAGCCCACTCCAGCAACCCCACTGCCGCCTACAGCCCCCACGTGGACCCCACCCAGCTTGGCTGAGCCCCTTAAGCCTAAAGATCCAACTTTAGCCTCCTAAACCCAATATATGCCGCTATATATTCAATTTATATTTTGTAAAACCCGTACGTGTTGAAGTTCTATCTGATCGGAGTTCGATAATATACAGTGACGTTGGAAGGCTACCGGATTGGATCTGGATTGTAGAGTAGTCCTATGTTTAAAGTTACAAAGGAGTGGATAATTTGGTGAGAAACTATGCACGTAAAGGGCTAAGTAGTATATGGTTGTTAATATTAAATCACGTTAGGATTTAATGATGATTAGTGAAGTAAAGGTATGATTTTTTAAGTGATAATCATATGGCACTTAAGTAAATAACAACCTATGATGATAATTGTGTGGACATTGGATGTTGGTTATGGATATGAACCTTATTGGGTTGTTGAATACTATATTAAATAGTAATAGGTTATTGGATATTACCTTGTTAAGTTAATGACACCTTAACTGGTCACTATTGATGGGACATTGATTGATAACTTGATGTGATGTGTGTCGACATTAGTTTTACATGATTGGATTTGCTAATAATAGCAATTAAATTGTTAATAATGGTTAATACTTTAGTTAAAGTGTTTTGAAATAGCAATAAAGTGTTATTGACCTTAACACTCATGTTAATGATGTCATTACATGATAATTAATCGGTAATGATTGTTAATGGATGTTAAAGATGCGTTAAACCCATATAAGTTGGATTACATTGTGATTGATTGACTCTTATTCCAAATCGGAATTTAATTGAATATTTTATTAATTAGATAAATGAAGAAAAATAAGGTTTTTAATATAAAATGATTTGGAAAGGTAGTTTAAGTAATTATGAATAGTTTTGTAAAAGTGAAAATTTATTTGAATAAGTTTTCAAGTAATTAAGGCATGTTCAAATTTAAAATGTAATTGTGAATAGTAACTTTAAAAAGTGAAGTTTGGTTTGAATATACAAAAAGTGTTTTAACTCAATTTTGCTATTCGAACTACCTTATTTAATTTATTATGGATTTCACGAAAGTTTGGGTTTCAAAAGATGAAGTTTAAAAATAATATTATTTTAATGATTTAAATAATATTATAATATTTAAATAATGGAATATTTGAATTTAAAGTTAAATATTGGAACTATAGTTTCCAAAAGTTATTATATATGTTTTGTAAAATTAATAAATTATTTTGAAAGCAATTTGACTTGATTTTTAATATAAGTCGAAGTTGGTCTAAATAGGACTAGTCGCGTAGCGGTAGTTGGCGAATTTCGACTATTAACTTCAAATTGACATACCAGATGATCCGACCATCAGATTTCCCCGAAACGCAAAACGTTGGGTTCGAAATGAAAAGTGTTTTCAATTCAAAGAAAAGATTTAACATCCAACGGCTAGATCTTAAATTAAGTCCAAATCAATTTTCCAGAAAAATCTTGTTTTTTTTTTTTTGTGCAGTTTAAGTACCAAAATTGGATTTTCTTTATAAAGGCCAAATAAAAATATTCATAAATAAGGAAAAATAATTATAAATTATATTTAATGAATTAAAAGAGTTTTAACCAAGTATGTGGGGTTTTTAATGATAAAAACCTATTGATTATAAGTAGGCCATTTTGCAATGCCTTTTGTAACGGTTTTAAATAACGTTTTGAGTTAAATGTTTTAAGTTCCCAAATCGAATATAAACCTTGGTAAAACCTTTTTATATGGTTAATAAAGTATTTTCTGGAGGATTTTTGAAGTCTAACGGGTTAACCAATTTGAAGAATGAGATTTAACCTTATGAACATGTTCCAATTAAAGGAGACTTAATTGGGGATCTGATAATCCAAAAGGATTTGTTTTGGTGTTAATTATTTCGAAATGACCGAGTTCAACCTATTTCGAATAATTATATAGGGAGGTAGAGCAATTGAATATACTGAAGATGATGGAAGACGGGGAATCTTCACATCTAGTGGACTGCTTGTTGATGCCTTGGGTAGCTCCCATTATAAGGTTATAAGTTGTAGTGGTCCGGACATACTTGTAGATTGTCCGGATATGCAAGGGCTTCTCTCCTTTATTAAACGAGGAATAAGGTGTCTTCGGGTTTCATTCACAACCTAGAACGAACTTGTAAATGGATGTATGTATGATATTGTATTTTACGGCATGATAAATTGGTTTATATTGATGTTATATTAGTTGGCGATCCTCTTAGCTTAACACCCTCCTCCGAGACATATGCACTCATAGTGTTATATATTCATAGAAACTTATTATATGTGTTGAATTGACAGTGTGGCAAGCTAAGTGCTGCTGGCAGATAGATCAATGCTTTTGTTGAAAAGCAGAGCTTTGTGGAACGTGACTTCAGGGCCTCAGAACCCGGAAATGAGCCGAAACAGGATAATGTACCGCAAAGTTAAGGAAAAACGTTTCCTTCTAGTTGAGAAAGTGATGTTATGGTATGAAGCCCAGACAATCTACTTATGTGGAGATGGATCGAGCTGCCTCGGACAAGGGTCGGTTACGACCGAGAGACGTTATGTTCAGGAGAAACCCGAGCTACACCTGGTATAGATGGGCTGGCTTTGCCGCTATAGAGAAAGTGATCATCTGTTGGTTCCTGAGACATCCCGCTAGAGGTGTACCCGAATCAGTTAAGGAAGATCATTTTCCTTGGTCATTGATGGAACCCAACTTCCAATATGATCCTTTACGGTTTTAGTTGAAATCAATGTATGAAGACGTAATGTATGGGTACCTACGTCTGCTAAGATTTATACATTTATTTTGAAAAAGGTTTTCAAAGATAGGCATTAATGATAATATCAAATGATTTTCACGTATCAAGCATATTTTAGTTATCATAAGGTAAAACTTGCTCCTAATGGTGTGCACTTGCATTATGTGATGGGATGCGAGTCTTGTGATAGCTTCACTTTCTAAAAAGCATTCGAATTTTCTGCACTAGTATTCATGAGGGAAAAATCCATTCCGTGTTAAGCGACGTGGTCTTATGAATTACCTTAATACCCTTATAAACACAACTGTTTTAGGTTTCTCACACCAGTCTCATGACTGACCCGTAGTTTTTCTTTTCCCTTGCAAACTCGTGTCCCCTTATTTTCCACACGGGCAGCCTAGATTCAGGTTAATATTTAAGTCTATTTTGAGAGCCATGTATGGAAGTTGGTTTTGGATTGGCGCAAGAGCTGAAGCTGGATGTTTTTTTTGGATTCTCTCTAAAGACTCTATCATGTTGTTATATCTTTATTTGTGTTCTTATTTCCTTTTTCCGTTGTTTTGTACTATGTTGGATCTTGTCGGTTGTATTAACTCTGGTGTATTTCTAATGTAATATGTTGTACATTATGATGTTTTAAATGCAATGTTTATTTCTGCTGTTATTTAATGTGTTATACTCTAGAGGCAATCTATCCTTCCAGCACTTGGAATGTCAATGTAGGGTGTATTAGTGTCGAATCCCATCGATCAAGAGGGTGGGTCATTACATAACAGTTCGCACTTGTTAAATTATAAAAGGAGGGTAGTTATTGTAACACCCCATAAAATATACTTAACTAGACATAAGTTAATATTAATTTAAAATAAACTATAATAATTAATAATATGTTAAAAATTGAAAATAGAATTTTGGGCAATTAGGAATTGGGCCACGAAAGTATTGTAGTTGCGTTCGCGGCAAGATTTTGATTCGTTTTTATATTTTATTTAATGTAAATGGAGTCTGTATGAAAGAGTTATTAATAAATTAAGTTGTGTGTATATATTAAATGTATGGAGTTTGAATTTCAAATAAATAAATAAATAAATATATGCAAATAGGGATTATATTAATTAGATAAGCATGGAAAAGAATATTGCTTTTGAATTCAAACTTGTGTATATATATTCATATACAATGGGGGCAAGAATAATTTACATAAGGAAAGAAATCAATCAGAATTAGTAAGGAATAAATAAAAAGTAACGTACATGAGACAATTGTCTCTTGGGCTCAACCCTGAAGAGGGGTCAACCGCCCTATCCTATCGCCCTCCTACGAGGGATGTCGACCATCCTACTGCAGAGAGGCCCAGCGAGGGTTGTTTTATATAGGGACTTGGTTATAAAAACTATCAAACGGACTGCTTAGATTTAATCAATTAAATCCAATGACCTGTATACACGATAACAACTAAAAAAGAGCCCCAACACCTCACTCCAAACCCTACAACTATTCTCTTCCCCGCCTCCATGATGCCTTTCTACCATTGCTAATCTCCGTAAAAGAAAATAGGTTTTTCTTTTATCCTCTTAATCTATTTTATCTCTTCTATTTTGTTTAGATTTAGATTTATATTATCTTGGAATATTATATTTATGCATATAAGAATTCTAATACATGCGATTCTCATATGTGTGTGTGTATATATATTTTAAATGGTTAGAGCACGACTATTCGCAAAGGCCAAATCCGTACTTTATTCAATTTAATACTTTTATTGCTCATTCTTGTGGCTTTGTGAGTGGAATCCATATAAGTTACTATTTTCTATACTTTGTTAGATTTAAAGTAGGGTTGTTGTGCTTAGGAAGATTTGAGATATTACGAAAAGAAAACATGATTTAACCCCTCAAATCTTCGGTTTATTTCATTGTTTGTAGAAATGATCAATTTAGTTGTATTTTTGGTTTTGGGTTGTTGTAATAATGAAGGAAAAACATGATTCTTGTTGTATGATTTCCTATATTGTTTGGATTCCTTTTTGTTATATTTTTATGTAAATCCATATGTTTGATTTTGTCCAAAAGGTTAAGATTTGGATAGATTTGTAAATCTAATAGGTTTAAATCTCTATTTTTCTAAATAGAGAATTTGAAAGTATTATTTACAGTATATTTAAATATTAATGTTTTGCATATAAATAAACATAAGAAAGGGATCTATTCAAAATAGAGATTGTAAACATATATGTATATTTGATATACAATGTTATGTTTACCTTTTATTGTTGCAATAATTAAGTCAAAATCTGGGTTATAGGTTATATGGTGTTATGGTTGTTTTCGTTGAATATAAGAATTCTATGATTTTTGTTTGATGATAATAAACATATATATTGTTATAAATGTGTTTGTTGTTGTACAGTTCCACTACATCACAAACAGAATAAAATATTCATATTTAAATAAAATACTACTGCACAAGAATTCAAATATTCAAATAGTATTTTATTAAAATATAATATCTTATTTCAACATTTCAAACAGTACAAATTTATAGCTCCATTATTGTATATTCACAGTTATAATATTTTACATGAAATTGTACTACTGAATTAATTTGAATACGATAGACAATTTGATTTGAACATAATAGAATAATATTTTATTTCAATTAAATTTGTCTATTACAAATATTAGAACAATTTTCTCATTATGTACAATTGACTCTCACTACAACTCTCATCACTCAGTACATTCACTGCCTCACTACATACTCACTCATTCACTCATTTACAAACACTGACACGTATACTTGTCTTCATGTGCTGCGGATACAGTCTAGCTATCAGTCCAGTCATCCACTCTTATCACAAACAAAAAACACACACATTAATCTTGGACAAAAATAAGTTTGTATTCTAGCAAATATTGTTTTATTTTTAAAATTTATTTGCCTCAGAATTTTTGGTGTGTTTCTCATCATTTTTCGTGACTTGATCTGATTTATCTGTATATCCATATGTGTCTAGACAGCTTCTGATGTTCACAGTGATACACTATAAATACCACAATGTAGACAAATTGTCTGTAGTGCTCACATATATATAATCTGTCGTGCACTATACATGTATACATATACAATTGTATGTATATACACATATATATGCGCCAGTGCATAGGTTCGATATGCAAAGTATGAATGGACAAGGCAAGCACATACCAAGTCATCACAACAAATCAAAGCAATGTGATCATACAGCCTCAAACATGTCAAGTCAAGCACAAAATAGAGCATGTATATACAAAGCCCAAACATGATAAGAACAGCAAATACAACAAAGCAGTGGAGCAACATGCTTTAATGGGTCAAAATGAAGCAAGGATCAAAGTTAACATGAAGCTGCAAGTCAACATGGCAGTATGTTGATAAACAAGAGCACAGACCAAGAACCATATGTGCACAACATTAATCAAGAGTGGAACTCAAATTATGTCGAGCTAGTTATATGGTGTTCATGGCAGAATACACAAGTGCAGCAGCAACAATCATGGTGTACAACAATATAGGTGCAAACTGACAAGGCCACAAATGTCCAAGTATACATTTTCTAAAGCTATAAAGTATGATATAAAACAAAGTGAGTGGCACAACAAAACAGTTCAGGAGGATGCATGGATCATTAACTAGCAAAATGGCTCATGTCAGAATCTCAAAATGGTTACATCTCAATGTTAAGAGCACATACGTACAAACTGGTTCAATGCCACAATGATCAAAAGCATGGTTCAAGGGACTTAGCATGGTATGGAGTTCTCAAGAAATGGTGTAAATAAGAAAAGGCCGTATACACATGAAAATAGCATGGGTGCAGCTTCATTACAAATCGAGAATGTTTGGACTAACAAGTCAGCAAGTATATCAATGCATGTACACAAGAAAAGCAAGCTCATGCATTTGTTCATAAGTGTTTCAAATGATGGAACTGTATACTCATGTTCAGACAACAACAACAAATAAAACACAAGAGTCCACACAAGAAATGGCAGTGCAGTATGCATACAGGTGAAAGCATGAACATAATCAAGTGCAAAAATGGAATAAAGAAGAAATTATCTACAAAATACAAGCATATTCACATAGGTGCATGTATATGACAAAGCCTGTTTGAAATCATATGTACAATAAAAAGTGCCATGTTTAGTATGATATACACAATCTTGTTTTCAGCCCAAAGAGATATATGATCAAGCCCACTAAACAATAGATAGCAGAGTTGAATTCATGACTTTAATTGCATTCCGGAAATGAATTCTTTCAAGGCAAAGAATCATTCTAGGAATGTAAAGAAAATCCCACGAGTATTTATGGCAAATATCAAATTCACATGTTTGAATTTATTTCCAGGAATGGATTCTATCTCATGTTCAAAGAGCTAAGGAAACTAATTAATTTGTTTCCAGTATTTCCAGAGACAACAGAGCAATCAAAGAAAATACTATAAGCTAAAATCTTTTCTTTTGTTTACTGAAATCATTCAACTAATGTTGGCAAGAATTCAACTCGACAATTTTGGACAAGTATAAATTTTTTGGCTAGCTTTTCGGCCAAGCCACCAAGAATTAATATGAATGCTCGTGTTCTAATAGACAAGGATGATTATATGCACAAGCTCAAGAGGATGCATACTGGTTCGTGACGCACCTAGGTGTTCCCATCGGCTCATGGTCCAGCTACTTCCATCCGATCGTGGTCCTTCAATCACGACCCGCTCGTGGCAAGGTCCAAAACCGGCTCATGGCAAGATCCACGACCCGTTCTTGGCAATATCCATGACCCGCTCGCGACAAGGAGTCACAAACCGGTTTCAAACTCAGGAAATGGTGACCATGGCTTGGTCACCCACGAACCGCATTCCAAAGATCTAGTGACACGTGCGGACGACAATTACTCTGATCACTTCTAAACAACTCACGAACGGGTCCGAGATTCTCGGGATTGGTGCCATGTGTCTTCACGCACCGCCTATAGAATTCACCTATAAATAACCCAAAACTTGGAATTTATGAGGATCTTTTGGCAATTGAGAGCTCTGATTCCACCATTATCAAACCTTCATCATTTCTAATCAGAGATATTTTGAAATTGTTGAGTGAATTACTGTTGTAAAAGTGAGATTGAGAGAATATTGTGATTGTACTTGCATTCAAACGTATAATCAAAGTCATATAAAGTGGACGTAGGCTCTTTAACACCGAACCACTATAAATTGTGTTTGTTGCTTTTTCTTTCATTTCTAGTTTTTATCCTCTGCAAATCAACATAATTTTGGTGTTAGAACCATTTTTTCGTCTAACATTTGTGTGCTTTCACTGAGAATTGGATTCTCAGCCTGTCCCATTGTTGCCCTACTATTTGGATTTTTCAAGTCCAAAGATAACAGTCTGCATTCCCAATGTTTCATTTTTTTTCTTGAAGATTTTAGCAAAGTCGGGACGTTATGGCTGCAAAGAAATCCAAGGATTCGCGAGCTTCTCGAGTAAACAAAGCTAATGAGGAGAACGTTCAGGAACAGGCCGAGGTGGTTTCCCTGGGTCGCGGCTCGCAGCGGGTGAACCGACCCCAAGACGGGTTCTTGGCCCAGTTGCAAGAGACCATCACGTACTGCCCCCAAGAGCTCACCAGGAGCCGCTCCCAAGACTTGATCACGAGCCGCCTTCAGGGGGGTATCACGAGCCACATGCAGGAGCACGCTACGAGCCATGAACCAGAGGGGGTCACGAACCACCCTCAGCAAGGGACCACAACTCGACCTGGAAAGAAAGTTATGGCTTGCTCCACTCACGCTGAAGCTTCTGCTTGACCTGGCTCAAGTGCTCCTTATCCGACTGTGAATGTTAATGATCAGCTACCTGCCTAGGCCTTAGTAACAGAAAGAGATTTTTCTCGTGTACTCGACATGTTGGAAAGGACAAATGACGAGCTAGAAGCTCAAAGGCGCTAGAGTTCTCTACTGCGACAGAATATGATGGCGATAAGTAGGCAATCGACGAACTCCAAAGATGAAGGACACCTTTACCAACTCATCGCTTGACTCCCGACTATACCTCTTCGTCAGAAGAACCTCCTAGACCCTTACGATGGCAATATGAAAGGCCAGAGAACATAACGCAACTTCGATTTGGATCCATTCCTTCTAGAGAAGAAACGACACTCAATCTTGGACCTGACAATCGTAACTCGAATAATCTTGCTTTTCTGCCTGTAGGAGGACCTACCATACTACCTAGGGGTCAGGGTGCTGATGACCTTTCTCAGAATCAACCAGTACTACCCCCTTGCCGTGTTATTGATCATGGCCATAGGGGACAAGGAAGATCTGTCAGGTACCCTACTTGGGGGCAGTACATCGAAGAGATATTGGGGGGCCACACAGGGCAAGAAGTGCCGATCCAGAATCCACATTGACTAATGCTGGCGTTGAGCCAATGGTAAGGTAGATCATGGCAGACAACCGTGGACAAAGAAACAAGGATTGGGGTATAGACCGCAGTCATACACTGTTCACTGATGATATATTAGATGTTCGATTCCCGAGACAATTCAACATGCCAACTATGAACCGTTATTCGGGCAGCACGGACCCGGTTCAACATTTAATGAGATATTCATGGTATATGAATGCTGATGCCACTCCCAACGCAGTGAAGTGCAAAGCATTCCCGATCTTTCTAGAGGATGTGGCATTAATGTGGTTTACCCACTTGCTTGCTCGATCAATCTCCAGCTTCAAGGAATTGAGCAAAAGATTCATAAATCAATTCTGACTTCATACTCAAAGGTCCAAGAACGTCGTTCAGCTATCGCTCATCAAGCAACGCCCTGATGAGACTCTGAGATCATACCTAGACCGCTTCAACTTGGCAGTTACGGAGGTTAGAGATCCTCACGAACAATCAGTCTTAATGGCCCTGATTGACGGAGTAGATAAAGATACGGAGTTTGGCAGATACTTAGCTAGAAAACCGCCACTTATCAGAGAAATATTCTACGAGAAAGCCAATATCCGTCTACGCCAAGAGGAATTGTATGCTAATCGAAAGAGGAAGGCCATGGATAAGGAAGATATACAGAGCAATGTGGCTATCAAACAGTCTGGAGATAGTTCTGGGAAGGTAGAGGTCAATGTCAGAAATAAGAACCAAAGAAATGGCTGTCAAATTGGAAACGAAGAATCGGGGAAATGACTCACAGAAGAGACCTCAATTCAGGAGTTTTGAAAACTTCACAACGTTGAATGATACATTAGAGAATATTTTCCTGGACACTTATAATGTTCTTTAATATAAGAGGCCTCCACCAAGAGATTCAACTGAGAAAGAGCGTGAAATAGGAAAATTCTGCCTTTTCCATCAAAATCATGGTCTCTCCACTAATGAGTGCCATCACTTGAGGGATGTTATTAAAAAACTGCTTCGAAAAGGGAATTTGGACAAATACAAGATTTCTCCAAGAGAGAGGTGGCAGGCCGGACAGGCCCCGAATCAAAACCAACATGCTTCTAGGCCCACTGCTCAGTAGAAGGGAAAGAATATTGTTATCAGCACTATAGTTGGAGGGCCTCACCCGGCTGGACATAGGTTCAGGACGATGGATCAATATGTGAATGCAGCTAAGCACGTTGGAGTAGGAGAGTGCAGTAATCCCGAAGATACCGCACCGATAAAACAACGGAAAACAATGTCTGACGATATCATATTCCACGATAGAGACGGTATTGGAGTTCATTCCCCTACCGAAGACCCCTTAGTGATCACAACCACTATTGGTCCTGCTTTAGTCCACAAGGTCTTAGTGGACAGTGGAAGCTCAGTTAACATTCTATTTAAGAAAGCGTTTGATCAGATGAAGCTCGAAGCCGAGAATTTGAAGCCCTACGACGGATGGATACGCGACTTCAATGGCGGCCTCGACGGCTCCGATGGGATATGTAGAATTGTCAGTGACACAGGGAGAAGGAGATCGTCGGAGAGTGAGGATTCTCCCATTTGTAGTTTGGACATTGACTCACCATATAATGCATTTTTGGGCCGACCGGCCCTAGCAAAATTCAGGGCCTATATCGCGCCCTGGTGCTTATTGCTGAAATTCCCAACAGACGCGGGAGTAGGAGTGATTAGAGGTGACTAGGCCACTGGACGAGCCTGTTATATGGTGGAATTGAAGATGTTGGTGAAAGGACTAAATATAGAAACTAAAGGTGCTTTCTCTCTCGTGAAGGAGGGGTCAGCATAGCAACTAAGGGGGACGACCCCGAGGGAGTCGCCCGAAGAATTGCCCGAGGACATAGATCCCAGAGAGGACGAAGAGCCTGGGGGCAAAATGGTGACGCCCAGTGAAACAAGTATGGATATCCCAATTGACAATGATGACTCAACGAAGGTTTTAAAGATCAGATCTCAGCAAGATTTACTTTGGGCAAAGGAATCGACTGACTTTTGAAAGACAAACTTGGATGTGTTTGCTTGGACCCACGCCGATATGTGTGGGATACCAGCCTCAATTATGAGCCACTCATTGAGTATCAACCCAAAACATCGACCCGTTAAGTAGAAAAGGTGAATGCTCGGCCCAAAGAGGTCAGCTGCCTTGAAGGAAGAAGTTGAGAAACAACAGATTCATTAGAGATTCAACTTACCCAGAATGGATCTCAAATCCCGTTTTAATAATGAAGGCCAACGGAAAATGGCGTAGTTGCATTGATTTCTTAGATTTGAATAAAGCTTGCCCAAAGGACAGTTTCCCACTTCCTAGAATTGATCGACTGGTAGATTCAACAACGGGTCATGAACTTCTCTCCTTCATGGATGCATACTCAGGATATAATCAAATTCCCATGCATGTTCCGGACCAGGAACACACCAGCTTCATCACGGATTTGGGACTATACTGTTATGTGGTGATGCCCTTCGGTTTGAAGAACGCCGGACCAACCTATCAATGGCCAGTGAATCGAATGTTCTACAATCAGATCAGGAAGACAATGGAAGTGTGCGTTGATGATATGCTTGTGAAATCCCGACAGTCTTCTAATCATACATCTGACCTAGCAGAAATGTTCGATATTCTTCGGCGATACGGAATGAAGCTCAACCCTCTGAAGTGTTCATTTGGATGTTGCCTCTGAGAAATTCTTGGGCTTTATCATCAGCTTGCGTGGAATTGAAATTAATCCAGATCAGATCACAGCAATCATGAATATCCAAGAACCAAGACAGATTAAAGATGTGCAAAGCCTCGCTGGACAAGTAGACGCATTAAGCAGGTTTATTTCTAAAGCTACAGATAAGTGCATTCCATTCTTCAACTTGATAAAGCGAGGGAAGCGCAATTTTAAATGGACTCCTAATTATGTGGAAGCATTTCAAAACCTTTTGACTCGCCTGGAAAGACCCCATACTGTCCAAACCAGTCAACCACGAGGACTTGTTCGTATACTTGGCCGTATTATCTCATGCAATAAGTTCGGCCCTGGTAAGGGAAGAAGATAAAGTCCAGAGGCGGTGTACTACATGAGTAAAAAACTAGCGGCAGTCGAGCAAAACTATCCGAGAATAGAAAAACTTGCATATAGTTTGTTGATCGCATCTAGAAAGCTTCACCACTATTTCCAAGCTCATCCTGTCACCGTGTACATTGACCATCTGCTCCGACAAGTCTTGCAGAGACCAGAGGCGTCAGGAAGACTACTCAAATGGAACATAGAGTTAAGTCAGTTTGATTTGAATTTCCAGCCCCGAAGATCGATAAGGGGGTAAGTTGGTAGACTTCATAGCAGAATTTACTATTCCTGAGGAAGACGTAGCGAGAGAAGAAGCTGGTCCCTCAACACGACCATTCGACCCCAATACCTGGAAGCTATATACTGATGGTAGCAGAATGACAGACGGTCCGGCGCTGGAGTTGTGCTAATAACTCGTGAGAAACAGTCAATATACTACGCTCTCAAGTTAGAATTCCCTGCCACGAACAATGACTCATAATATGAATCCCTGATTTCTACACTAAAGTTCGCAAAGGAGTTAGGGATAATGAGGTTGGGTATTCTTTGTGATTCCAAGACTGTCGTAAATCAGGTCAATGAGGAGTTTTAGGCCAAAGGGCCAAGACTTGTGTCATATTTGAAAGAAGTGAGAAAATTGCTATATGGTTTTGAACACTACAGCATAACCCATATTCCCTGATCAGAGAATCAAAAAGCAGATAAGTTGGCCAAGTTGGCTAGCTCTGATAGTCCTAAAGACACAGTGATAGTCCCGATTGAAATATTGAAGTCTCTAAGTATTGATCAAATGGAAATTGATCCCGTACTAGAAACTGAGCCGAAAAAGTAGTCATGGATGACACCCTTAAAGAACTTCCTGATGAATGGAACGCTTCCAACCAAGAAAAGCGAAAGGCGTGATGTTATTCGAAAGGCCTCTAGATATGTCATGCAAGGCGAAGTCCTCTACAGACAAGGATTCTCGATGCCACTCCTCCGGTGTAAAGCCCATGATGACATCGAGCGAGTGCTAAGTGAAGTACACGAAGGTGAATGTGGTGATCACACCGGAGGTCAAACATTGGCTAAGAAGATACTACGATATTGTTATTTTTGGCCTACCGTGAATAAAGATGCGGCTAAATACGCACGACGTTGCGACAGATGCCAGAAATTTTCTAAGGTCCCCAGGGCACCTCCTAGCCGATTAAAGGCGATGATGATCCCGTGGCCCTTCGCTATCTGGGGAATTGACATTATTGGAAGCCTCCCCATTGCAAAGGGCGGAGCTAAATTCACCATCGTGGCCATGGATTACTTTACGAAGTGGGTCGGAGCTGAACCGCTAACCACGATCAAACCAAACGAGTGATAAACTTTGTCGTCAGAAACATTATATGTCCGTTTGGGATCCCAAAAATCATCATAACAAATAATGGGACCCAATTAGATAGTACGGAATTTTGGGAATTTTGCCAGAAATATCACATCGAGAAAAGGTATACTACCATGGCGCATCCGCAGTCGAATGGGCAGGTAAAAGCAGCAAACAAAGTGATTAAGTCCATTCTAAAGAAGTGATTGAAGCGAGCCAGAGCCATGTGGGTCGATGAATTACCCATGGCTTTATGGGCTTATAGAACAATTTACAAATCAACCACGGGGCACACCCCCTTCTCCCTTGCTTTCGGGTCAAAAGCGGTCATTTCGGTCGAATTAAAAGTACCATCCCATAGAACTACTTACTACGACCCGTTGACTAATATTGAACTGCTCCTCGAATCCTTAGATATGGTAAAAGAAAAAAGGGATGAGGCAGACCTGCGTGCCTTGAGGCACAAGCAGCAGATCGCCCGGTATTACAATAACAAGGTCCGAGCTCGAACCTTCCAACCCGGAGACTTGGTTCTAAAACGTGTCTTTCCACCTCCAATCCATTTGGGTCCGAAATGGGAAGGACCGTATGCCATCCTACGGAGGCATTATAATGGATCCTTCAAGCTAACGACCGTGGATGGACATGAAATCCCCAGAGTGTGGAATGCCCAACATCTGCGGCATTACTTGACATGAAATTGTAATTTTTACTCTTTTGCTTTTTTTAAGGACTGTGTAAAAAGGCACTACTTGCCTAGAACAGTTTGGTTACGTAAGGAAAAGATTATAAAGTGGACGTAGGTCACAATTTGACCGAACCACTATAAAAACATCGTGTGTCATTTACTTTTATCGCACCTTTTCTTATTCGCTCTTTAATTCTTCACTCATATGAGATATTATGATTGTGATATTCATTATAAACCTTATAACGGTTTCAAAACAAGTAATTCAAAGAATCTTCTATCAAATCAGCAGATCAATGGAAATATCGGAGGTACAATGGAGTAAACGGCGCAACCTCAGACACTCTAACTCTCGTGACCTGAGAAAGAGTATAAAGGACAAGGAAATGAATTGTCCATGAGGTGTGAAGGTGCACTAAGATCAAAAAGACTGCCATGACCCTACTCTACCCTTGGCATCCAACGGGAGAGTATAAAGGCGCCAAGGACTGAGCGCTGCAAATGAACTCCTACCCCATTGAAGGATTGGGGGGCAAACTGAAAGCTGAGTTCGAACTCTATCCTGGGCATACGACAGGAGAGTATAAAGGAGTTTTGATTAAATGCCAAAAAAGGGTTCCTATCGCGCCGCACAGCCGGGAACAAGAATGAAAGCTGAGCCCGACCCCTCATTTTCGGGCATGGGGGGTACACTTATATGATCCTAATCAATCCTCAACAAGTCCTGACCAGGCATCACGTTAATGATTGATTGAGGGCATATACATCATACACATATGCGATGAATTGATTTTAATTTTTCTGATACTAGAATGGTTTATGATGTGATTTTAACTTAGTTATGATCTGAATGTTTATGTGTGACTAAGCATGATAAATTTGCAGGTACACCATAATACGGAAGAAACAAGATTTCATTTACAAAGTGCAGAAATACAAGCTAGTCAAAATGTGAGGGACACTCTCACAATTACATCATAAGGCCAGGAGAAATTTAAAACAAGCAAAAGTAAACAAGCTCTACTTAGGCTTCGGAGACTGCTTCTTTTTCTTCTCTTTCTTTTGCTTCTCAGGCTCCTCCTTGTTAGTACCGGACTCGTCGTGCTTTTACCTCTTCTTCTTATCCGAAGGAGGATCCTGTGGAACAGTAGAGGATTGTGATGCGAGATGTGTGGTTATAGGCTTGGAGGAGAGCTTTATAACCAGTCCAGATCCAGGAGCAGTTGCAGAGAGAGGAGGCACATTTAAAGGCCCTTCCTCGACCTTAATTCTTAGTCACTCATCCTGCTTGGCCTTCATGTCGGCTAAGGTCAGATTATCATCATCCTTTGTCTCCCCTATAATAGTAACATCCTCTTCTTCATCCCCGTCATCACCATCAGTGTCCTTTAAGGCCAGTGCTCGATGGCACGATAGCCTTCTCGGTCGCTTCAACCTCAGTTTGTGTAGGGATTTATGGGGCCTTAGGGCTCAATGGTACGATGGATTTCTCGACCTCTGCTTGCTTTGCTACAGTCCCCTTGGCCGGTTTAGGACCTGCATTATGAGAAGCAACTGTTATTAATTTGGGAGAAAATATGGCCTTCTCAATTGTTTGCTCCACAATGCGACGACGAGATATGACAGCTTTAACAAATTGTGGAGAGAATGTGGAGATACCTCCCGCCGACTGCTCATCCGGAGTTGTAGTGGAAACCCCCACAGGTAGGGGGACAGGAATCTCAGAGATCAATGGGTCATCGGGGTTATACTCGTCGGCCCTAGAAGTTTTGGTCTTCACGGCTGAGCTTGAACCCTCATCGATTTTGTCCTTGCCTTTGAGCTTAAGCCTCTCCGCCTCCATGGACTCTTTAATCTAATGTCTACCCTCTGCTAATACCTCAGCCTCTTCACCTCTGAGGAAGGTCCGCATAAGTTTATTCTCATCAACATCCTTGACCTTTAAGCGCTGCCGCTCGCTTTCAACAATCTGGTCCCATACATCAACTAAAGTAGAGGGATAGTTCTTGATCCAGGAAATGTCTCGAGTCCGAATGACCTGAGCGAAAAAGTCCATTAATAGTTCATCGAATCCTTCTATCTCTTGCTCGGCTGCGGCAAGTTTAGCGGTAGCATTCGAGGTAGACTATAGGGCTTCGTTAGCATGTCCTTCAGCAAGGGATGCTCTCTCTTCAGCATGAACAAGTTTATCTTTTAAGCTTGCCATTTCTTTTTCCTAAGCAGCCTTTTCCGTGGTAGAGCGATCTTGTGATGTTTTTAGCTTCGCATTAATCAATTGAGATCTTCTATTTCCTTTTTCATAGCTATACGCTCTTGGCTATTCGAATAAAGCTCAAAGTGGAAACTTTTCTTCGCTTCCTCCAACTGTGTCTTATAGCTTTCGTTGTCCCTTTGAGTTAAGGCAAGAAGAGCGTGGGTATCTTTGAGTTGTTTCTCAGCCTTGTCCCTGGCCTTGACACCGTGTTCAGCCTTTTCTTTAGCTTTCTCTACATCCTTTTCTAGATAATGGATAATTTCTGAGAGCTTCTTAGCATGCTTCTTCATTGCCCTATATTGAGTAGCCACATGGCCCACTCGGTTAACGACTTCTATATCCCAATCGTCAGAAACTAGTTCAAGGTCTAGAACAAAAAGCATCCTTTCGAAATAGATGTCGGGGAATTGCTTTGGCAAACACTTTAGCTTTGCCTTCTTTTCAGAAGTAAGGGTCACCTCCTGTGCAGTGGAAACATCTAGGTCGCGTTGATCGAAGGGGACAAGAGTTGTCTTCTCTTTTTCCAAGCCTTTGCTTGAACCCTTGTGCTTATCCTTGGGCTCATGGTACTTCTTGGAGGATTTTTCTTGAGGAGGAATACCCTTCGGGGGAGTCGGAGCTTTGGGAAGTTGTTTTCCTCTCGCATGTGGCACTTGACTACTATGATGCTTCTAGGGATCTTGTCTCAAAGGAAAGCGAGAGCGTGTAAGATGAAGCTGATGGGAATAATAGTGTTTCTTACTGTCTCTTCCCCGATTATCACTGCAATCATGCTCAAGTATGGGATTAAGTATGGATGTGCACTCACGAAGTTCACGATGAGAGTAGGAGCGGCGACGAGGCATCTTTCCTGCAAAAATTATAAGCAAGAATAAGGACCATGAGTACATACAGTGTATGAATGTTGTGACGTGTGGTGCATGTGATGGGTGTGTCCCGTGTGATCCCCCCTAACAGAACAGGGCCCGGAGCTATGCTCGTATGTACATTTTCCTTCTCTTTGACTAGGGTGGATTCTGCCTCAGAGATAGGGAAGAACGGTTTCGCTTCAAAGTCCTCAGATGTATAAATGTTATCCGGCAAGGGGAGCTTGTCTAAATCCCTGTATATATGTTCCTCCGTTAAAGAATCACCAGTCGAAGGTTTAGTCGGCTGCGGTATTTTATGAGATGAATCTCCTTCGGGAACAAAATCATCTTGAGGATCATTGACTCGAACTTCACCTCCTTTGTATACGTTCATCTCTTCGTCATCTTGAACATCCATAGGCGAAGGACTTTTAGGAAACTAGATTTCCTTGGTAGCTTCCGTGGTCACTTCCCCCTCGGTAGGGGGCACGCTGCTAGATTCCCTGATCACTTGAATAGGGGGCATATACTTGTAAGGCTTGCCATCCTTACCAAGCCCAAATCTTATGTCAAGGAGATGGTGTTTGTGAAGATTCTCGTCGGTTATACACTTCTTGACTCTGTAAAAATCTGAGTTGCTTTTTACAAGGCGGGACAAGCGACCTTCGTATACTTCACCCTCTTGTTTTTGGAAATTATGGGCTGTATAGAAAAAGAAGGTATTAGCATTTTAATCATGCAGTTGGGATGTACACTGAAGGATCATAACCTACTTGATTGTAGCCACCTCCTCGCACATCCAGCTTGATGTTTTATGTAGAACCATTCAGATTTGGCATCGCCTAAGTTACTGTGTCCATCCGACAAAACCTTCTTGGAGGGGATCGATTCGAAGAAAATAAAGTTCGGGGTCCCTGTAGAACGATGCTTAAAATAATAATAGAAGTTCAAATCTTTGAAAATAAGCTCGGTCTCATAAGCATTGGGATGGAGTTGCATGGGAGCAATGCTTAGTCGTTTTCGGAGGTCAATGACGATCGGAGGAAAAGGAGGAATACCACCTACCGAGCATATGACTTTACTGATAGCCATATACCCTTCTGAAGCAGAATGGGGCCTGTCCTCTTTCTCTGGAGTTTTCACGTCATCCCTGGGGATCCCATGTCTTAAGAAAATTTTCTTTAGCTTGATATCATCCAGTTTGGAAGCTATGGAATCACTCGGCTCGTCTAATTTCTTAACTCCCTCAAGTTCATCGGGAGCCCGATCATCCTCTTCATCATCAAGTGATGTGCTTTCAGAAGACAATGATTCCACATCGGTATCTGTCTAGACCCAAAGTTATCCCATTCCGGGTCTGATGGAAGTGCATTAGGATTGTAATAGCTTGACGATTCTGGATCTGCACTCTTCTCTGATAATCTTGCTGAGCGTCTGTCGGACATGTCTGTGGTGGTGCTAAACAAGCATAAGAGATTAGAAGGTAGCTACCCGTGAACCCCGTGTATGTGCAAGTGCCAGTGTGTACAAGTATGTGCAATACTTAGAAAAAAAGCATGAATTAGATAATGGAAACATGAAACTGATCGTTGTATGCCGCTTAGTCATGAGGTCATTCAGTACAGAAAGTTCTTTCCGAAGGCTCTAACCTAACTGTCCATCGATTCGTTTAAGTTGTGGTTGATTTCTAGCTAGAGCATAGGTTGACGTGTTTGGTTAGTTGATGTTATAAAGTCAAGTGTAGTCGCCTAAGAAGAATCGGCTCGCATACAAGTCGATTCATGAAGTTCTATAGTATGGCTCATGGCAAGGGATTGGTTCGCAAGAAGGAGTCCGTCTCGTGACAAGGGAATTGGCTCGCAGGGAGTATTTAGACTCGTAACTATGGAATGGTTCGTGGTTAAGCATCCCTGTGGGAATCAAACTGGCTTGCCCTATCCGACTCATGAAGGAAATACGGCTCGTCGGTAGGCATTTCTTTACCCTCCTTCAAAATATCTGGACCGGATCATGATGGGGAGTTAAATCCGCATGCGGCTCATAACTCGAAGACTGGATCATCGGAATTGCTTAAACGGTTCGTGAATCATCACCACAACCCGAACCGATGCTTCACCCTTCTCCGCGAACCGATATTCCACCCTTCTCCACAAACCGATACTCCACCTGTTTCCACTAATTGATGGCTCGCTCTCTTCCACAAGTGACCCCATCATCCTACCCCACGACCCAACCGGTGGCCTTATTCTATCACCGTCACGACCCGATAGATAGGCGTTTACTTCCCCCCGGAACCTTTCTCTAGCCACTACCACGAGCAGATTCCCAATAGAGGAATCGTCTTCGAGATCCTCAACCCTTCTCCCTTAATTCGTAACTGCTCAGTCTATCACTCCTCTTAATTCCAAACTCCACAATCTCCTCGCACCACCTTCGTTCTTACAAGAAGCCACACCACACCAACGACGATTCGAACGTCGGAGAAAGAGGGGGGAAAGTTGGCAGCGAAGGGTGTTGGTGACTGGCGAGGGAAACATAGCAGTTTTAAAGCATGACAACTCAGAGAAAAGAAATTGCTCGACTACAGTTACCTATAAATCCTGGGAAACAAATTCAGCTGGATTAGGGATTTTCGGAGGCTAGGGTTTTAACCGTAGGAGAGATTAAAATAACTGAAGTAATAGATGAAAGACGGATAATAAATAGGGATTTATAACCCTTGTAAAGACCCTTGGTCTTATCTTTTTTGTCTAGGTGGATCGGTTCGGCCCGATGGGCCATGAGCACCTAATGGACCATGTAGTTGTACACGCAAGAGCATGCGTTAACATCGGTTCGTGAAATGCACAGTCCTAAGAGACACGGTCCACAACGCGACTCGATGACAAAGATTTTAGGATAATTACTAAGTCCAAAAAGTTGAAACTTTTTATCTACAGGTGTGATGAATTTCTTTAAATCTGTTTATGGAAATTTGGGGACTTGCCTGAAAAATTGCTCGCGATATGCTCTAAAATTCAAAGTTAGGAAACGATCAGTAAACAGCGAAATAATTGGAAACTCAGAGATGTATTTATACCTATTAGTGGACACAACCTTTTGAAACATCACGACTTTACAAATGAATGTGACTGTTGACTCCTATTGTTTCAAGAAAAGATGGTTTGGCAATTTCGAAGCACGTTCCATCCTTAATAAAATTTACTTCGAGGGGGAAAAATGTTGGCTAGATTTTTGGCCAAGTCATCAAGAATAAATATGAACGCTCGCGATCGAATAGACAAGGATAATTATATGTGCAAGCTCAAGAGGATGCATACTGGTTCGTGATGCACCTAGGTGTTCCCATCAGCTCGTGGTCCAGCTACTCCCATCTGCTCGTGGTCCTCCAATCATGACCCGCACGTGACAAGTTCCATGACCTGCTCTTGGCAAGATCCACGACCCGCTCGTGGCAAGATCCACGGCCCACTCGCGACAAGGAGTCACGGACCGGTTTCGAACTCACGAAATGGTGACCATGACTTGGTCACCCATGAACCGCATTTCAAGGATCCAGTGACACGTGTGGACGATGATTACTCTGACCACGTCTACAACAACTCACGAACGGGTTCGAGAATCTCGGGATTGGTGCCACGTGTCTTCATGAACCGCCTGTAGAATTCACCTATAAATAGCCCAGCACTTGGAATTTCTGAGGATCTTTTGGCAATTGAGAGCTATGATTCCACCATTATCAAACCTTCATCATTTCTATCAGAGATATTTCGAAATTGTTGAGTGAATTACTGTTGTAAAAGTGAGATTGAGAGAGTATTGTGATTGTACTTGCATTCAAACATATAATCAAAGTCATATAAAGTGGATGTAGGCTCTTTAACGCCGAACCACTATAAATTTGGTGTGTTTGTTGCTTTTTCATTCATTTCTAGTTTTAATCCTCTGCAAATCAAGATAATTTGGGTGTTAGAACCATTTTTTGGTCTAACAAATTTCAAAACTCAAAAGCATTCCACTAATCACGCAAGGTTAAGGGGCCACAAACAAATACATGCATTTCCAGAATTTCTCAAAAATTCTCAAAGCCGATTCAACAAAAAGGGGAAATAAATCACGCACGCAATCAGTCAAAGTCAATATTCAAAATCAAGGAAGTTAAAGGATTTGAAAATCCTATTTAAACACCACTTCATCACTGGCATAGGATCTATCGAAAACCATAGCAAAATTGAAAAATCAAATACAGAGAAACTCACAAAATTCTTCATTGTTTTCGATCGCCAAAGAGAGAGCCCAAATCAATCGACGAAGGATCATAAACTAATTCGAGCTTTAGAGTTTTTCCAAAGCATCAATTTGTAGTAATTGTAATTCGATTTGGAGCGAGCAAGAAAACCCTAAATCACCAAGCCACCATTTTTTTTATTCCCAAAGAAAAAGGGATCGGGTTAACAAATGAAGAAGTGGGCCGACCAAGTTCTAATAGAGGCTAAGGTTTTTAATATTGAATAGGGGGTTTTCTATCTTTGTTTTAATTATTTTGTTTGAATTTAAATTTGTAATAGAAATCTAAGTTTTCTAGTTTGTCTTTAAACCTAGGGTTTTTGTTACAGGTTTTGTAACGGGAAAAGTCTGTTTTTGGGGTTAAAATCGGTACAGGGTTTTGTGCGCAGAATTGGTGCAACTATAGTGAGATTGTGAGGCCTTTTGTGTAGCACCTAGTAGAAACTTAGGGATAAGTTTTGAGCATAGGGTTAGGACATTTAAGCAAGGAATTGTTGTGAGCTTACAAGTATTGTAAGCATTGTAATAGTTGACTAATATCTAGTAAAACCTTGGGGAATGCAGCAGTAGGCAGGGTTTGCCAAAGCTGGGTAAAATCTCTGTGTTATTTATTTTTTGTATTTATTTTATCTACTGCAATCTGTTCTGTGATATCTATAATATTTCAAATTAATTTAATAAACCCTATTCACCCCCCTCTAGGGTTAATCTAGATCCATCAAGTGGTATCAGAGCAGGTTTTCTATTAACTCTGGAGTAATGGTGTTCCCTAGTTATCAGTCTTCTTAGAGTCAGTCCATTCATATTCCAGCAATTTTTCATGGTATAGATTTTTTAAATTGGAAGTCAGAAATGGAGTCATATTCAAAATCTGTTCTATTAAATGTTAGGATACTATTACTAATGGATATGATTGGGTAGATCGGAATGATATTGAGTTTAATTCTTGTACTATTCATATTTTATATTCCTATATTGATGATGTCCAATATAGCCTTATCTCACATTGTTTAATAGCGCAGGAAATCTGGAATCTCAATACAAAGTATGAACAAATTGACAACAACTGCTCAAAACCCCAGAAGGTCAACTCAGATTAAGATCTATGCTTAATAGGTCATTCAGATAAAAATTCAGATGGATCAGAAGATGGAGACTGAACAGACGATGAGACAGAAAAATTTTCTTATGAAAATTTAGTTTATATATGTGCAGATTTAACGAAAACTGTTGACAATCTCCATTGGAAAAAAAATCTTTAAAATCTAAAAATCTTGAGTTAACCAACAAAAATCATGATTTGGAATTAAAGCTTGAAAACGTCAGGAAATTTGAAAATTTTGGTTGTAAAAATTGTTTGAAATTGAAAATCGATCTCGTTCATCTCAATAAAAATATTCAAAAGCTTGAGAATGAAATATTGATCCTAAAAGAGAACGAGATCGATTTATTAAGTTCGAGTAATTTTCTAAAGAAGGAATTTGAAAATTTTAAGACTACCAAAAATTCCAAACATGAAACTGCTGAAAAGAAAGCTTATTGAAAACTGATTTGATTTTGAAAGAGTTATAAATTGAAATTGTGAAATTCAAGAATTTTGAAGAACTTGAGTTTGAAAAGCAAAAACATCTTGAATGTGAATACTCTGAGTCTCAAGCCAAAATAAATTACTTAAATCTGAAAATTTATTTTTGAAACAACATGATGATGAAAGAAAGATCATTAATAATCGTTGTTCGGATTTAATCAAAGAAAACAGTGATCTTAAAATCAAAATTCAACGATTAGAATCAACTTTGGAAAAATTCTCTAATGGGGAAAATCGTTGAATATGTTGTTGCAAAATCAAGTTCCTATTAAAAATAAAAATGGTAATCGCTTTGAGAAAATAAATATTTTTGAAAACATGAATTCAAATGATTTTAAAAATTCTTCAAACTGCTTTCAAAAGAATCGATTTAAAAATTTGAATTTTGGTAATTTCAGAGGATTTTTAAATCATAAAAGAGATCTGAATTTGTTTTATAATAATTTAATTAAACGTCTTTGGACCCCAAAAGAAAATAAAACGGGCTTTGTTAAATTCAAACCGATTTGGGTTTCTACGGACACAAAAGTAAATTATGATGGATTGTTATACAAACAAGTTTGGGTACCAAAAGTCGTGAATGCTTTTCAGAGTGGTTTTACAAATTTTGTTAGGCCGCTCAATTCCATAAACTGTTAGGTACCAGAGGAGGCTGAGGAACTACTTTGCGAAAGAGAAACTGAATTCAAGCTGCTTCATATCATTGAATTATTCACATTTCCTTAGCCAAGTTTGCTGAGTTTGAGATTCATTTGCTTACACTGAATTTAGGTATGATCTTTAGACCCATCTTTATTAATATATTTTTGTTTATTCCTCCTTCTACTTTTTCTATTTTCTTTTGATCATGATGATTTGATTTAACACTGCCATATTATTTTCTTTTATTCTGGGTTTCTTAACTTCAAATTGCAGAATTCGTGATCTTATTGAAATTCGCTTCTTCTACATAAAACTCTGATGTTTTAATCATTTCCAAATATTGAATTTAAACTTGTATATATCTGCAATAGTTTTGATGTTTATTTTTTTGAATTCCTAATAGTGTTGAAGCATTCGTGTAATATCTTGAACATAATTAATTTGAATTCTAAACTATTTGAGGATCTGAAATTAATGAAATTTCACACATCTTTGATGTTTTGAGATTCTTCTAATTCATTTTGGAAGGGCTTGCGATATTATACTCATTACAGCACACTACTATTTTCCAGTTGTGAAAATCTCATTGATTTTTGGATTGGCTTATTTCTGAATTGAAAAACTATTGGCTTGAATCATTGTGTTACATCAATAATTTTTTTTCATGATCATTTTTTTCACATTTGTTTTTTTGAAATCATTTGAAATTTTTGATATTCTGAATCTCACACACTTATTATATTTGAAATTATTAATCTTGTGTGATTGATTCAGTGTATCTCAAAAATTACATTGATTCAAGTAATTTCAAATAAACGATTCTAATTTTTGGATCATGAATTATCTCTCATACTTGATGCAATTATTCTGTAAATTTCTCTTATGCTTGTCAGAAGTTATTTGGAAAAAATCTTTGAAAATCTGGTCTTAAAACTCACTGTTATTTCATGATGATTTGATTTGAATATTTATTTGTTTGAAATCATTTGAAACTATTAATTCGTGAATCTCACACAAATCTTGGATTTGAAACTTATAATCTGGTATGACCGATTCATAAATCTTGAGATTTTCATATTCCTTTAAATGATTTAAAATAAACTGTATTTTTAATCTGGGGTCATGAATCATCTTTTGTGACTGATTTGTAAAAATTTCTCTTAACAAGTTTGCCTTGAATTTGTTTGTCTTGTTGCTCTAATAAAAAGGAATCGTTTTTTAAAATGTTTTGATGACTGCTAGCTTTTGATAAAAATTGTTTGCTGCTCTGATTGATGTAATTGATTTAACTGCTTAGGCTTGGTAATTTTTTTTATTCTCTGTGTCGAGTGGTAGCACGTAAAATCAGTCTCTGAGATATCTTTGTTAGCCACCAGGGTAGTATTAAAATCCCCGTTATCAGAGACAACAAGTGGTATCAGCCTTTCATGCTCCGAAATTTTCTCACTCATCTGTTTTGATTCTTTATTCTAATCTTCACCTTGTATAGTTTCCACATATTCTTTTTGCCTTGTATAAATCTTTTTAAATCCCTCTTGTAATTGATTTTTCAATTTTTCAATTATTTATTGATTATTTATTCAGAAATTGAAATCAATAACCAAAATGAACTGTATTTATAATTCATCAAAAATTTTATCAGATTATTGAAATTGTGATGACTTGTGACTACAGTATATTTCACAACGAGAGGAGGTTTTATTTAAATTTTCATGATGATTGAACAGTTGTTATAATATCTTTGAATTATGACTAATTTCACGAACATCTTCTTTATCTATCATCATTCTGCCATCCATCATGATTTTATATTAATGTGGAGAGTTTAATATTTTTTAGAAAATCATTTTGAATAAATAGTGGAAATATTTGTGATGGAATTGTGATTATATTATTTTTTAAAATTAGTGATAATTGAAAATTTTCAAGAATCTCGGTATAGTTGAGCATGTTTCATAATATTGTTAATTTAGAAATCTGTTTCACAAACCATTTTTGTATCTACCATATTTTTGTTATTCATATTGGTTTTATATGCTGAGTAGTTTTTTTTTCGAAATAGAAAATAATAATAATATAATATTCATAAGTGTTTCTCTAACCTCATTTAAAAATCCAAGCTCTGGTCATGCATGATTATGAGATTACTTATGTTTAAGCTGCAACTGATCTCACTTAAAAATCCAAGATCTGGTTATGCATGGTGAGTGTGCTCTTAAATAAAAAAGAAAAATAAAAGGAAATTAAATAAATAAATTTTTATATGAAATCCTCCTTGGTGTGTAAAAATCAGCCTATCAATCCATTTTGTGAAATGTGTTAATATCTTATGATATATTATGGTTTGTTGATTGATAGTTATTGGGATTTGAGATTACTTGATTTTGTCACTTAAGTTGAATTTATAATCATAGTCTAAATCCATCACTATTTTTGTGCTCAATTTTTAAAATCTTATTTGAAAATAATTGGAAACAATTTGTTTTAAAACTCTCTCATTTTATATAAATTTCATCGTAAATCCATCATTCTACAATGTGAAATTTGCCACTATTTCTTAGAATATTATGATTTTGTTTGATTAATTGAGATCTATGATGAACATTCTTCCTCTTAAGCTGATACTATACTTTTAGTCAATTATTTCATCATTATTTTAATTTCTGTATCCTTTTGATGATAACAAAAGGGTGAGAATAGGTTAAGATTTTGATTTATGAGTGAATATTCTATAAATATTTTAATATTGAAAATTTATTCAATATTTTCTTTTCACTCATGCACATATTTCGGGGGAGTTTTGTTGTGGGGGGGGGGGCATACAGATGGGGGAGTTCCACAATTCACTGTCAAACGCATTTACTATACTCAAAATCTTATTATATGTTTGTCATCATCAAAAGGGGGAGATTGTTGGATATAACAATTATATGATTTTTGTTTGATGATAACAAACATATATATTATTATAAATGTGTTTGTTATTCTACTGTTCCACTACATCACAAACAAAATAAAATATTCATATTTAAATAAAATACTACTGCACAAGAATTTTAATATTCAAATGGTATTTTATTAAAATGTAATATCTTATTTCAACATTCCAAACAGTACAAATCTATAACTCCACTATTGTATATTCACAGTTATAATATTTTACATGAAATTGTACTATTGAATTAATTTGAATATGATAAACAATTTGATTTGAACACAATAAAATAATATTTTATTTCAATCAAATTTGTCTATTATAAATATTAGAACAATTTTCTCATTCTGTACAATTGTCTCTCACTACAACTCTCATCACTCAGTACATTCACTGCCTCACTACATACTCATTCACTCAATTACAGACACGTGTACTTGTCTCTTCATGTGCTACGGATCCAGTCTAGCTATCAGTCCAGTCATCCACTCGTGTCACAAACAAAAAAAACACATAATAATCTTGAACAAAAATAATTTTGTATTCTAGCAAATATTATTTTATTTTTAAAATTTATTTGCCTCAGAATTTTTGGTGTGTTTCTCATCATTTTTCATGACTTGATCTGATTTATCTGTATATCCATCTGTGTCTAGACAGCTTGTGATGTTCACAGTGATACATTGTAAATACCACAGGTAGACAAATCGTCTGCAGTGCTCACATATATAATCTGTCGTGCACTGTACATGTATACACATACAATTGTATGTACACACACATACACACACATATACATACATATATATATATATATGTATGTATGTATGTATATATATATATGTATGTATATATATATATGCGCCTGTGCATAGGTTCGATATGCAAAGTGTGAATGGACAAAGCAAGCACATACTAAGTCATCACAACAAATCAAAGCAATGTGATCATGCAGCCTCAAAAATGTCAAGTCAAACACAAGATAGAGCATGTATATACAAAGCCCAAACATGATCAGAACAACAAATACAACAAAGTAGTGAAGCAGCATGCTTTAATGGGTCAAAATGAAGCAAGGATCAAAGTCAACATGAAACTGCAAATCAACATGGCAGTATGTTGATAAGTAAGAGCGCAGACCAAGAACCATATGTGCACGGTAATCAAGAGTGGAGCTCAAATTATGTCAAGCCAGTTATATGGTGTTCATGGCAGAATACAAAAGTGCAGCAGCAACAATCATGGTGCACAACAATATAGGTGCAAAATGACAAGGCCACAAATGTCCAAGTATACATTTTCTAAAGCTACAGAGTATGATATAAAACAAAGTGAGTGACACGGCAAAACATTTTAGGAGGATGCATGGATCAATAACTAGCAAAATGACTCAAGTCGGAATCTCAAAATGGATACAGCCCAAAGTTAAGAGCACATACATACAAACTGGTTTAATGCCACAATGGCCAAAAGCACGATTCAAGGAACATAACATGATTTGGAGTTCTCAAGCAATGGTGTAAATAAGACAAGGTAGTATACACATGAAAATAGCATTGGTGCAGCTTTATTACAAATCGAGAATGTCTGGACTAAGTTACAGTCAGCAAGTATATCAATGCATGTACACAAGAAAAGCAAGCTCATGAATTTATTCACAGGTGTTTCAAATAATGGAACTGTATACTCATTTTCGCACAACAATAACGAATAAAGCACAAGAGTCCACATAAGAAATGGCAGTGCAGTATGCATACAGGTGAAAGCATGAACATAATCAGGTGCAAGAATGGAATAGAGAATGATTTATCTACAAAATACAAGCATATTCACATAGGTGCATGTACATGACAAAGCCTATTTGAAATCGTATATACAAGAAAAAGTGCCAGGTTCAGTATGATATACACAATCTTGTTTTCAGCCCAAAGAGATATATGATTAAGCCCACTAAACAATAGATGGCAAAGTTGAATTCATGACATTAATTGCATTCTAGAAATGAATTCATTCAAGGCAAAGAATCATTCCAGGAATGTAAAGAAAATCCCACGAGTATTTATAGCAAATATTAAATTCACATGTTTGAATTTATTTCCAGGAATGGATTCTATCTCATGTTCAAAGAGCTAAGGAAACTAATTAATTTGTTTCCAGTATTTCCAGAGACAGCAGAGCAATTGAAGAAAATATTTTAGGCAAAAATCTTTTCTTTTGTTTACTAAAATCATTCAACTAATATTGGAAAGAATTCAACTCGACAATTTTGGACAAGTATAAATTTCAAAACTCAAAAGCATTCCAGTAATCATGCAAGGATAAGGGGCCACAAACAAATGCGTTCATTTCCTGAATTTCTCAAAAACTCTCAAAGCCGATTCAACAAAAAGGAGAAACAAATCACGCATGCAATCAGAGAAAAATTGAAAAATCAAATTCAGAGAAACTCACAAAATCCTTCATTGTTTTCGATCGCCAAAGAGAGGCCAAATCAATCGACGAAGGAGCATCAACTAATTTGAGCTTCAGAGTTTTTCCAAAGCATCAATTTATAGTAATTGCAATCCGATTTGGAGCAAGCAAGAAAACCCCATATCGTCAAGCCGCCATTTTTTTTAATTTCCAGAGAAAAGGGATCGGGTTAACAAATGAAGAAGTGGGTCGGCCAAGTTCTAAAAGAGGCTAGGGACTTTTAATATTGAAAAGGGAGTTTTCTGTCTTTGTTTTAATTGTTTTGTTTGAATTAAAATTTGTAAAACAAATCTAAGTTTTCTAGTTTGTCTTCAAACCTAGGGTTTTTGTTATAGGGATTGTAACGGGAAAAATACAATTTTTGGGTTAAAATCGGTACATGGTTTTGAGCATAGAATTAGTTCAACTAGAGCGAGATTATGAGGCCTTTTATGTAGCACTAGCAGAAATTTGGGGATAAGTTTTGAGCGTAGGGTTAGGACATTTAGGCTTGGAATGGTCGCGAGTTTACAAGTGTTGTAAGCGTTGTAATAGTTGACTAATATCTTGTAGAAACCTTGGGGAATGCAGCAGTAGGCAGGGTTTGCCGAAGCTGGGTAAAATCTTTATGTTATATATTTTCTACATTTATTTTATCTACTGCAATTTGTTTTGTGATATGTGTAATATCTCGAATTAATTTAATAAACCATATTCACCCTCCTTTAGGGTTAATATGTACATTTATGCTATGATTTGAGATCATATGGGAAATGACCTGTACACCTTTAAAAATTGGTTATGGATTGACATTCCAAAACGTGGTAAGGACGTTAACCCTGTTCACATAATTTAAATCTTATATATATATATGTGTATATATAACGTAAACAATGCAATATTAATGCGTATTAGGTGTGTAATAGATACGATTGAATTAGGAACAGAATTCGAATGTCCCCATAGGAATTTGTATGTTTGTATGTGTGTGAGTTATTGGCTTAATTAATATTAATGGCACGTAGACACGAGGTTGACCATTACTTGTAGTAGAAGTCTACCTGAACCCGACCGACATATCCACCATCTACATGTAAATCTGGTTAATGTAATAGGTCTTGGTGGCATGGGAAATTACAATTAGTACATTATGATGCGAGGTTGGACACAACTTGTAGTAGAAGCCTTCCCAGAACCGCCAGACAAATCCAACATCTCCAAGTGGTAGGACTAATGTGAGATGTTTAATGTGCATATATATATATGTGTGTGTGTGTGTAACGACCCAAAATTTATTAAGAAATATTTAATGGATTTTAAACATTTGAAACAATTTATTTTAATGATCAACGACTTAGAATTTAATTAAAACAAAGTTTGAATGTATAAGTTTATATTAATTATAAAACAAAATCTTAACGTGGCAGTAGTTCAAAATATTTAGTTTTGAATTTCATTTGAATACATAGAATTTGATATAAGTCGGATTTCTGTAAAACAAGAAACATTAGGATCTATTGAATTTTAGTTTTCTAATGAAAGTGAAAAATTGAGATTTTATGTTATAAATGTGAGTTATGTCCAAATTAAAATTTTAGAAAGTCGCTATGAAATCATTTATAAATTATAACAATTTATTATATAAAGTAAAAAGGATTTGTGATGATACTGAATATTGATTGACTTGAATTTTTAAAACATTGAGTTATAAACTCAAGTATGTTTGTTTTGGAGCTATATGATATTTTATTTGGTTATATATGATAATTTATTATTTTCTATTTGAACTATTTTTGAATTTATTAATATTTTATTGGTTTTATTTTAGCCTTAAAAATAGCCATTTTTCAAATGACCTCCGTTTTCAAAGAAACTAATTTTATTGGATCCAGAATAGTAGCTAGATTTCAAATTTCATGCCATTCGGAATTAGTATGTACCGTACGGAATTTAAATGTGAACCGATCAATAATTTGACTTTAAAAATACATTGCGTGAGCAAGCAGGCTTGGAATTCGACGAAACAAGTTTCGTTGGGTCCATAATATCAAAATATAGTTTTGTGCCCATTTTTGTCGAAATTGGATATCGTACGTGATAATACGTATTTTTAATCGACGAAAACAAATAGCGATACAATATAAATTAATTAAATAATTGAATTAAAAAATTAATTTCCCTGACCTATATAATACCTTTAACATCCCTAACCCTAATTCATTCTTCTTCCACAGTCAAAAACTTGCGTCGTCGTTGTTTTGTTTAATAGAAAACAATCCATGGCTTTAAAAATTCATATCAAATGAAACAAATTTCCTAAAATCACAAAACTTGAATTTATGGGATCTGTTGAGCTTGTACTTCAATCTCTATGAGTTTGGTAGGATGCGTCGTAGTTTTATTTTATGTCGAAATTGTATAGTAGTCTAGGGTTGGGAAAAATCATGAGATAGTAGCAACGATTATTGAATCGGAGTATGTTTTTGAATTTAGAGCATCCAATGGAGTTTATACACAAATTTTGGGAATTTTACAAAATAAAAAATGTCGAGACTATACTCGTGCATGCGAAATGGGAGGGACGACACATTTATGTTCTTATGTGTGTGTTGATGATGATCTATATGGAATTGAAGAGGAGATTAAGGGAAGAATTATGGTATTTTTAGATTTAATTTTTGTGTATGGGATAAGGAGAATGAATGGTGTGAAGTATGTGGTAATGATGGAGTAGGGAGTAGCGTAGGACATGGGGAAGAAGGCTTAGATGAGGAGAATAGATTAAATAAGGGTAATTAGTGAATTGCTTGATAATTAATGACCGTGTAACGTATATAAACATGTAAAATATATAACTTTTCCATACTTTATTTGAATCCATTGAAACAGGATTCGTTGGGACGTTATGAATGAGAGCTTCACCAAGAAACTGATTTGGAGCTCATGGCAATTTATGGCGAGATAAAACGCCTGATTCGAATCAATCAACGTTTATCGTTTTATAATGGTTTCAAACCGACCAAAGTGAGAACCCTTAGTCAACCAATTTTTATAGTTATTATATTTGATTATATATTGATTGCTTGTGATTGCAATGTTTGTTTTATGGTTGATGGATGATGTTTAAAGTTTTTACTGTTATTATTATTATTTAACTGTGAATATAAGCATTGACAATAGAAACGCTTATATTATAACTATTGGTAGATGGGTGGTAGTTGATATGGATGCGTTTGTATGGTTGACACAAAATTTACACCATGAATATGAGAATTAGAAATTGATTGAATTTCATTCTATTGAAATTTTAAATGAATTTTATATTCATTCAAGTGAAATTTGACGAGAAAATGGAAAAGGGATTTTTAAATCTAAACCGATTTGAAAATGAAGTGGATATAATTTCAAACAACTATTGTAATGGATTTGAAGAAAATTTGGATAAAAAAACGACTTATTTTAATTCAAATTGGATTTTGAATAGTAAATTCAAAATATGAATTTGAGTTAGGTATATAAACAAAGTTTTTAACTCGAACGAATTTTTCCATTGATCTTAATTATTTTTATAATGGATGTCGAGAAAATTTGGATTTCAAAAAATTATATTTTGAAAATACTGTTATTTTAATATTACAATAATATGGAATATTCAATTTTGATTTAGAATTGAATTGGAAACTGAAATCGTTTTTTAATGAATTTATAAACATTTTGTAAAATACGTTTGAATGGAATCGACGAATTTTATTATAAATAATAAAATGGTTTGAATAAGAAGAGTTGCGCAGCGACCATTAAGTTCAAATTGACGTATCGGAGATCCGATTTTCGGATTTTCCCAAAATAAAAAATGTTTGGTTCATATTGAAAGAAACTTTCAAATGAAATGAAAAGTTTTTAAAATCCAATGGTTAGATTTTGAGATAAATTCAAATCAAATTCGAATAAAAACTGCGCCATTGCTGCTAATGACTTAAAATCTGTTTTTAATGAATTGATTTATTTTTAAATTATTAAAATAAGGAAAAATTATGATAAATCATAATAAATGATTTAAAAGTGATTTCGAGTAAATATATTTAGTTTTGGACGATATAAAGCTATTTTGTGAAAATGTACTATTTTGACAAAAGTGATTGAAACGGTTTGAAGTTAATAAATACTTAACTAAGATAAGTTTTCCAATGTGTGAATATTGGATTTGAATGAAAATAATCTTCGGATATTTCGATATTGGATTTTGTAATCATACATATATTGTTTTGAGGAATTTGGAAGATAGAGATATCATTATTCCTTATATATAATATCTGTTGGTTTTAGAATTTGATATTGAATATAAGTCAATATGATTTATTTAAAGCCTTATATTTGATATCAAATTGAATTTTGGGTTTGTCATGAACGGTGTCTTCAATAACATTATTCTTAAACCTAGTTGAAGATGAAGTTTATGGAATAAATCTTTTAATTAAGATTTAATGGAATTTTCCAAAGTTAAGTTTCCAATTAATGAAATAAATTGGAATTGAATGGAAACCGATTTATTGATAATTGAGATGAACCTCTGTGGAGGAAGTCCTTTTCTACTTAAGGAATTTAAAAGACTTTTTTATTATTCCGCTTATAATGTTAGTCTGATATAGAAATTTGATATAGAAATTTATATGGATTGTGAACTGATATGATTTCCGTGAAGATTCCATTTCTAATGGAAGATTGATTTTGGGTTTTTCATGAGCGAAGTTTTAAATAATTTTTTTCTTTAACACAGTTAAAGGAAAGATGATTTTTTAAGTTTGAATTGTAATAAGTCTTTCAATAAAGATTTGATTGAATGAAATGGGTATTAAAACCATGTTAGAGTTTTTATAAAGCTTTAAACAAAGATTTGGAGTGAAAGAAGGTAATTTAAATTACCAAACACGAGGGGTGTCAGAAATCAAGTACCACCAGTTTTACTCTATGGTATGAATATGATGGGAATGAGATAACTATATGAGAGATTACCTTTCTGTAAGGCTCAATAATCCCGATAAGGCTTATAAACCTTAACTTGAGTTATGTTGGTGAAAAGAGATTATATAATCTTTTGAAATGATTTCCAAGGAAAAGATTTAAACAAGCAGTTTAAATGATGTAAATCTTTGATAAGATTTGATGGAGTAACTCCCAGTATAAAGAATATTTGAATAAAAGAATATTCTAAATTGGATTGAGACTTATGATATGTTTATATATCACTTGATTTTAATGATGCGATAGTTATTCGAAAAGACCGGGTTTCAACCCATTCTGAATATACGATGATTGTCAAAAATATTGAAGATGGTGGTTGAAGATTGGAGATCTTCACATCGTTCGGATTATTGTTGATGCCTTGGGTAACTCTCATTGTAAGGTTAAAGTGCCGGCGTCCAGACGTACTTGGAGATTAACTGGATATGCAAGGCCTCTCTCCCTTAGGGGACGAGAAATATGGTGCCTTCGATTTCGTTCAGACCCAGAACGAAATTGTAAACGGATGTATGTCTGACATTGTGTTTCATAACATAACTGATTAGTTGCTATTGATGATATATATGTGGTGGCGGAGAATTTATTTTCTTAGCTTCACACCCTTCTTTGGGACGTATGAGCTCAAAGGTTATATTATTAATAGAAACTGATCATATGTGTTAATTGACAACATGGCATGCTAAGTTGTTGATTGATCAAAGATTTTGTTGAAAAGCAGGGCTCTGTGGATGATCATCAAAGCATGGCTGACATAACATGCCTTTATGTTGAAATGTGACTTCGACAAGCCTCACAACCCATGAATGGACTAAAACAGGATGAAAGACCGTAGAGTAAGAACATACGTTTCCTTTTAGCTAAAAGTGATGCCATGGTATGGAGCCCAAGCAATTTACTTCTGTGGATGTTGGAATTGAGGCGCCTCGGATGATGGTCAAATAACCGACCAGTATGAAGGTCTGGTAAGACCAGGGAATGTTATGTTCAGGTAATTATCCAACTCATTGGGTATTGGTGGGCTAGCTCTGCCGCTCTAGAGCTCACCAGCGTCTGAGTCCTAGGACATATGATAGAGTGTCCTGAATCGAATAAGGAAGATCTTTTGCCTTGGTCATTGATGGAAATCCAACTTCCTATACGAGCCTTGCATTTTCAGTTGTAAACATATATGGCGACATAATAGGATGGGGTATTATGCCATCTAAGATTGATACATTCATTTTCGAAATTGATTTCCACACTATTTACTAGTAATAATAAAAGAGAACTTTGGCGTATCAAGCATGTTTAGCTATTATAAGGTAAAACTCTATCCTACGGTTTGCGCTTGCATTGTGTGATAGGACTTGAGTCTTATAGTAGCTTCATTTTTCAAAAAGCATTACGAGTTTTCATAACTCATGTTCATTTGGAGAAACTCATTCCGTGTTATACGGCATGGTCCTGTGATCTACTCAACTTTAAAATAAAATATAATAACTGTTTTGGTTCTTATACCAGTCCCATGACTGACCAGGAGTTTATTGTTTCCCACCTAAACTTTAGGTGCCCATATTTTCCACATGAGCAGCTAGTAGATTTGGTTTTGTCGATATTTTTAAAACAGGATCCTGGATTTTGGCTGGAGCTATACTCTATATTTTTTGGTAGTCTTCCGCTACATGTATTTATGTTTCCGCTGTATTGTGATTTACTATTCTCTGATATTTTTTGCTATGTATCAATTATCTGTACTCTGATATATTCTTATATCCTGATGTAAAATTGTTTTAACAACAATGAAATGTTTTTTTGTGTTCTGTTCTATGTATTGTATCCCATAACGGTTCGAGGATTTCTGTTGTATTGGATCGTACCTGTGTGGCATATGGTCGATTCGAAAGGCGGGGATTTTAGGGTCGTTATAGTGTGTGTGTGTGTGTGTGTTGTGTGTAGAGTAGGCCTGTCTTGGTAAAAAGGTATTAAGTGGTTGACCTATCTCTTGTTGCGTATTAAGTGGCCCAGACTAGATTCGTTCCTAAGGTTCACTCCTTGGTTCATGACCAAAGTCATTGGGCCCGCCTTTCGAGAATTAAATTGTTGTTAGGTCCACCTTTCTCTTATAAGTATTAAATGGTCATAGTAGATGATGACATGTGTAGGGTAGTTCTCCAAGTACCGTTCGCTTCTTATCTAGGGACTAGTGAGGGTAGTTCTCCAAGTACCGTTCGCTTCTTATCTAGGGACTAGTGAGGGCTGACCTTGGGATGGATTATATATATATGGCCTGAGGACCCACCATCTAAGGGAAGTATTAAGTGATTAGAAGTTCACCCATAGGAACAACTAGATAGTAACAAGAGAGTTCGCTGGGAGGGTTCTTCTTATTTGAAGTCGTGTTTTTGACCCAAAACTTGGAAGTAAGTAGTCGTTACTACTTCTTGACCTACAAGGAGAGCTATTAATTATAACGAGAACATTAAAATGGGGTCTTAAGTGGTTTGAGGTCGGCCATAGGGTATTAAGTGACTATAGGGACATCTACCCTAAATTAATTAAGATATGGTATTAAGTGACTATAAGGATGCTCACCCTTAAATTAGTTTATGGGGTATTAAGTGACTTTTAGGATGTCCGCCTCGTATATTTTCATTGTGTGTGTATGTTGCGCAGACATAACTTGAAAAGTTAATAACTACCAAGTATAGGAATTAGCCTTCTTACATGTATTTTATTCACCAGAACTTTATGTTTTGACCTCCCTCCTCTTAACATTAACAGGTTAGTCGGTAAGGCGGTTGATTAAGGATGGAGAACAATCTATTGGAGGAGGAGCCTCTTGAAGATCTAGTTACTATGGCTATTACTTTATTACTGTTATTGCTATGTACTTGGGATGAATAATGATGTACCTTTTTATTTTGTGAGACATATTGTAATTTATATTTTTTGGTTTTTAATAGTGGTACATCTTATATTTATGCTATTATATTTTGTCCATTCCGATGTATGATATTATGATTTCCATTTTAGACTATTCTGTATATCTGTTTTAGTTAATCCTTATAGGAACCAACGATCCGTTTAGAGTGACTCTAAGTTTCGATTGGCCTTTTTAGGTCAGAATTTAGGCCCACTCTGGGCGGGTTGTTATATTTGGTATCAGAGCATAGGTTACCCGATTACAGGAGAATATACGTATGAGAGACATATTTGTTATTTAAAAAATATTTCAAAACTATGTATATATAACTACTATACCCCTAAAACATACGCAATTATACTAGGCAACCTTATCTTTCTTTCTTTTTGGGCCTTGATACTATCATAGGAAGTATACTGAAGGGTTTTTCCTTTTTTGGATAGTAGAAATGGCCGACAACCAGCCTGCCGACAAGGTCTCATTACTTGCTAGAATGGTTCCAATGGTACCTTAAGACCATGGAACATGCCCTTACTGCCAAATCAGCCGCTCAACCGTTTAAGGACCTCTCGACTTCCTTCACCTTTGCAAAAAATTTGAGTTTAGAAGGTAAGTCATTTTTTAGAAACTGAGAACTTCGTTGAAGCAAAAGCATGGATCTCTGAGTTTGAAAGGATCTTTAAAGCTACCCGATGAGAAGATCAACTTAAGAGCAGGGTCGAAGTTTGGCACTTGAAAGGGGAGGCCCTTAAATGGTGGAACTTGATTTCATAGGAGCACGTGAGGAGAGTTTAAGACCTACTTTGAGAACAAGTTCCTAACTAATGCAGAGAAGACCCTGCAGCTAGAAAAGTTTATCCAATCGAAACAAGGAGAGCTAGTGTTGAAAGAATATGTGGCGAAGTTTATCGAATTATCCAAGTTAATAGAGGGTTAGTGGATACCCCAATAGATAAATCCCTTAGATTCGTTAAAGTGTTGAATTCTCCGTTGAAAGAGATTGTAACACCTCGTAAGTATAACAACACTAAAAGATGATAAATTAAAGAATAATTAATTTAATATCCAAAATTAAGGGAAATGGACTACGCTATTGCGTTTGTCTCGAAATTCTGGTCAAAATAGATACCTGGTTTGCGTAAAACGAACATTATATGAAGAAGTTATGAAGGTTTGATGTTTGTATACGCATAAGAAGAATATATATGAATATAGTAGGTCAAAAAAATTCAAAATAGTTCAAAATCGTAGAATTTGGGGGTACGGGAAAAATCCTGCCCTGGGGTGTCGACCCCATCAAGGGGGTGTTGACCCCTGGGTCGTCACCATAATAGGGGTGTCGACCCCTAAGGGGGGGGAGAGGTCGACCCCCCTACGGCATATCTGGACAGATTAGGGTTTGGGGTTTCGACTATATATGGCCTCATTTCTCTTGTTTTTGCACACAAAAAATAATGGAAAACTAGATGCTTCCTCTGCCCAGATTAAATCAAGTCGTTTCTTCTTCTGCAATCAAGTCAATCAACTAGAGTTTAGAGATCTGTGATTCAATCCTTCTTCTATTTTTCTAGATCCAAACACTGTGAGTTTATGTTACTTTTAGGTCTAAATGTTTACAAGTAAATATTGACATGACTATAACTTGGATCTATGCCTGTGACATTTGAATCATATCAGATCTGCTATAACCTGTCTATCTAAGTTATTCTGACATGACTATGAACTAGATCTGAACCTATGCCTATTTATCATGTCAGATCTGTCATTGTTTGTAGATCTAATTCATTGTTTAGATCGCCTTATGCCTGTTCCTATTATGTTTGTGGCTAAATCAGATATGTCATTAGTTAGATATATATATATAATTCATCGTTAAGATCTTATCATGCCTATTTATGATGTTCCTATTAAGCTAGAATCAGTTATATTGTAACATGTTCACCAGATCTGTTCCTATATGCCTATCTTGTCATTATGCCACTATATGTTTATGCCTATTACTGCCATTATATGTCAATCTTGTTAGTATGATCATTTATGTCCTCTTCCCTTTATCTTTTTCTCTTTTATTTTTATAGTCAGGCTACCTTCGAGCCTTGGCTACCGCCGAAATATGCGAAAAGCATTAAATTGGGAACAAGGGGAAAACATTATAAATTAGGGCATAACTTGTGTTGGGTATTTTGGGCATAACTTGAATGAAATATATGAACATTAGTTTGAGGCATATGGTTCATTATGAACATAACTTGGGAAAGGGGCATGAAAACCTAAAACGACATAGGAATAATTGGTTAATAATTGAAATGCCTAGAATTATAGTAATTAGAAACTATAACTGCGCTTAGACATGAGGTTAGATTACAGTGGTGGTGGAAGTCTTCCCAGAACCGCTCGGCATATCCAACGACCACAAGCGGTGAATCTAATGTGAGAGGTCTAAGTGCATAAACACAAGATGTGCTAAGACACGGGATTGAGTCCGACTCGTGGAAGAAGTCGGCCCGGATCCGACCGACATATCCAGCATCCACAAGTGATAGGCTTAATGTGGGAGGTCTAGCACATTATAACCATAAATGGACATGGTAATAAAATGGAATACTTAACCTAGTTAAATCCATAGGGATTGTATGAACATATAACTTGAGTCGGGGTTAAGTAAACTTGTATGAACAGTGGGTGGGTTAAGTAAATCTTGGGTGGGTAGGTAATATTTATATATTGGCCCACAAACTTAATCTGTGGGGTTATGCAATCTTTTACTCTGGTATGGCATAACCTATGGAAAACCTAGGGGGAAGCTTGTATCATCTTGTGTGTGGGACCCATTTCTGTCAGTAATCCATATATAGGTATCAAACGAGTACTCCGAACTAGATCAGAGTTGGGGAACTCTTACTGGGCTGATTGTAAGAGATCCAAACATAGGGGACGGTGTGGGCGGTGCATTCCGACAGAGTCATATGCGTGCATGGGTCCGGACAAGAGGTGGCTAAGACGCCGTGACACCTATAGATATGGTTGTGCACATCCTGAAAACGAAGGGTTGCCTCTTCAGGGAGTGATACACCCTACTGTGGGGCCAGCACAGGGTATCTACGGACTAGGGAGCCGATCGATTAGGGTAGTAATTAGGGTACACTTAGACTTCAGTATGTTGGGAAGCCCGTTAATACCCATAGGGGTAACTCCGGTGTGTTGGGCTGCTTGTTGATTGTATGGGGTGTAAACCTCTCACTGGAAGTACACCTAAGTCTACCAGGTTATACTTGTTGAGGATCATCTTGTTAATAAGACACTAGTATTGGTGCAGAGAAAAGTGTTAGGGAAGCGCTATTTATTCTATCCTGTTTATTCTGCTTACCTTGTCATACCTGCCTTTTATGATGTTATCTCTCTTATCCACTTTGTATGCCTGTCATGATACTTTTACTTATTTATATGCTAAAAGTAACTAGACTTGCCTGACTTTATGTCTGACCAATTTTGTTTGCTCTTCTTTCTCTTCCGTTTCCCCCTCAGGTTCTCAGGGTAGGAATACTCAAGATTGATCAGGATTCTGCTTTCATCTTGCTTGGAGCTGCATAAATGTATTGCTAGAGTTCTTATCTCTTCCACTATGGCTATGTTTTGGGGATATGCTTCTTTTATCATACTCTGATGTTTTAAGTACAAGACAGAAATTTTAATGATGTATTTGGTTTTATGTATTTCAGATTTGTGATGTAACCATGTTTTGAACTACAATACTTTATGATTAATAAAAGTTTTTAATTCCTCTACTATTTTATATCTGTCTTATAATGTTTCTGTTTCTGTTTACCTATAACGCTTCACGAAATTTAATGCATTCTCTTAATGAGTGACATTAACGGACGTGGGGTGTCACACTTGGTATCAGAGCTTAAGGTTACCGGATCGGATAAAAGATTTTGAAAATTATTTTCAAAAAGGTTTTAAAAGGAAGCATTTTCAAAAGAAAAGTCTATTTTGAAAAACATATTCCCCAAAGCCATATGTAATCTCTTTCGATCTTTTGTCTGAATCCCTTTCCTTTTTCTTTTCAGCATGTCTAGGGAACCCAATATTCCTAAGGGCATTACGATACCAGGCTGGTTCCGTAGGTATCTAGAGGCCACAGCGCCCGCTGGTGGTCAAGCTGACATTCCTCCCCCAGCTGCACCCGACGTTCCTCCTCCTCTGCGTGCAGATAAATTCTCCAAGATCTACAAAGATTTCTGTGCTATGGTAGGAAAGCCATTCCGTGGAACGGAGACGTTTATAGAGGCAAGGAATTCGCTAAAAGAGACAAAGGATCTGTTTGTAATTTTCGAAGTGGACGATCATCGAAAGATTCAGTTAGCCGCCTGGCTACTGAAAGATGAAGCTTCGTTCTAGTGGGAAGTGACGCAAGTAGGGCGTCCAGTGGAGACTTGGGATGATTTTCGGTAAAGGTTTGAAATGAAGTTTCTTTCTCAAGCTGAGAAAAGCATGCAAATGGAAAGGTTCTTAGCGCTTAAGCAGGGAGGCATGACTGTTAAAGAATATGTTAACAAATTCAACCAACTAGCAAGGTTTGGGTTAGAGCTAGTAGATACCCCACATAAGAAAGCTTTGCAGTTTGCTAGAGGACTGAACAAACCCTTTATGGGTTCGCAATGTCTCATATTCCAATGGGAGCAACTTTTGAAAGACTCATTGATAAGCCCTTGATGCATAAGGAAGATAAAGCTGATAAGAAGGAAGTTAAAGTTGAGGAAACAAAAAACAAGAAAGTATGGCTCAAGAAGGGACAACAACAACAACAAAAGAAAGGCGAAAAGAATAACTAGGCTAAGGATAAGAGAAAGTTCCATAATTGCGGACGCAAGGGTCATTTGATCAAGGGCTGCAAAAGAAGGAAGAATGCTTGCTTCAGTTGTGGAGAGGTCGTACACTTTTCTAAGGAGTGCTCGAAGAAGCAAGGACAAGGTCAAAGGGCTGGAGCTTTTGGAGGGTAAGTGTATGCTCTCGCGATCAGTGCTCCAGAACGAGGTTGGAAAGTTTCCATGGAAGGTTTGATTTCTCTTTCCAATCATCCTATTAGAACTCTTTTTGATTCTAGCGCTTCGCCTTCATTTATATCTGATTATGTAGTTGAGTCTCTGCACCTTAATACTAGTATGGTAGTAGATCCCATTTTTGTCTCAAACCCCATTGGTGGTTCGACTCATTTGTCCATGATTTGTCGGGGTTTGAGAATATCAGTGTTAGGCTTCGAGTTTGAGTGCAATGCATATATGCTCGGTTTTATGGGCTATGGTTTGATTCTAGGGATGGATTGGATAGCCATGTATGGTGCCATTCTGGATTGGGAGAGGAGGGTCGTTAGACTTTTGACTTACCATAGGAGGACCCTCAAGATTTCCTGTGACCCTAAGGGGTCTGTCATGCTTAGTTTCCTAGAATCTATTGACACGTCTATTTATGATCTACAATCTATACTAGTAGTCCGTGAATATTCTGATGTTTTTGGGGAGGTTCGGGGATTACCTCCGAGGCGAGAGATCCATTTTCGTATATATTTGGTAGATAATGCAATGCCAATTGCATTATCTGTGCGCAATATGGCTCCAAGGGAAAGGAGGGAGCTTAGTAAGAAAGTAGGGGAGATACTTTAGATAGGGTTTATTAGGCGAAGCATATCTGAATGGGGTGCTCCGGTGGTATTCGCAACTAAGGCGGATGGTTCACTTCGCTTATGTGTAGATTATAGAGAGTTGAATAAACTCACAAAGAAGAACAGGCACCCACTCCTGAGGATAGATGATCTTTTTGACCAGCTTATTGGTGCATCAGTATTCTCTCAGTTAGAGTTGGCTATGGGGTTTCATCAGTTGAGGGTGTCCGAGGATAGTATAGATGGGACCGCTTTTAGGACTCTAGATGGTTTCTTTGAATGACTCGTTATGCCTTTTGGGTGACAAATGCACTCGCCTATTTTGTTGATCTGATGGGTAGGGTGTTTCGAGAGTTTCTAAATAAATTTATCATGGTCTTTGTTGATGACATCATAATTTTCTCAAAGAGCGAGGAAGGGCATGCCCAACATTTGAGAGAAGTTTTGGAAACTCTGCGTGCGCATCAGCTTAAGGCGAAATTCTCAAATGCCATTTTTGGAGAAAAGAGGTGAGATTTCTAGGGCATGTGGTATATAGAGAAGGGATAACAGTAGATCCCGCAAAGGTAGTTGCAGTTCAAGATTGGTAAATCCCAAAGAATCCAACAGAGGTGTGAAGTTTTCTTGGATTGGCAGCTATTATAGGAAGTTCATTAAGGAATTCGCAAAGATATCAGCCCCGCTCACTAGACCGACGAAGAGGAATTTGACGTTTTCGTGGGATATAGATTGTGATGTTGCTTTCCAGCAATTGAAGAGGGCTCTAACAACAACCCCAGTTTTGACCTTGCCCGGTAGGAACAAAGTGTTTACAGTATACACTGATGAATGTGATATAGGGCTTGGAGTGGTTTTGATGCAAGAAGGAAGGGTAGTTTGTTATGGAGCCAGACAACTAATAGTTCATGAGAAGAACTACCTTACCCATGACTTAGAGCTAACTGCCATGGTATTTGCGCTTAAGACGTGGCGTCATTATTTGCTTGGAGAGAAGTTTGATTTGTATACCGATCATAAATCTCTCAAGTATTGTTTCTCACAGAAGGATCTTAATTTAATGCAGCAAAGGTGGATGGAGTTCCTAGCATCTTATGACTTTGAGATTTCTTTTACCCCTGGAAAGGGTAATGCAGTGGAAGACGCACTAAGTAGCCAGAGGATGGCCTTAAGTCCTCTGTTTGTGGAGAGGAAAACCTTGTAGGTTATATCGACTTTTGACTTTAGACCCTCCACCGAGATTTTGTCTTACTTATTTGCATCACTAGTGGTACGACCTACTCTTAAGGATCAGATAGGAGCTTCGCAGTGAGAGGATCAGCAGATTTCAGACATCTTGGATAAGCTCAGTAGTGGGGAGACTTCTAGTCACCTCAATAGATATTCCATAGACGATAAAGGATGGTTGCGACGAGATGGGAGGCTTTGTGTTCCCCAAACTTGGAGTTTGTTGAAGACAGTCCTAGAGGAAGCCCATCATTCTAAGATGACTATTCATCCAAGTGGTCATAAGATGTATAGAGATATGAAAAGGGTTTTCTTTTGGGCTGGGAGGAAGAAAGATGTGGCGGAGTTTGTTTCTCAGTGTTTGATTTTCCAACAAGTTAAAGTTGAGCAAAAGAAGCCCGGTGATTTACTTCATCCTCTGGAGGTTCCACAGTGGAAGTGGGAGAGCATCTTTATGGATTTCGTTGATGGTTTGCCAAGATCGAAGAAAGGAAACACCAGTATTTGGGTTGTAGTAGACAGACTTTCTAAGAGCGCTCATTTCATTCTGGTTAAGAGCAAGAGGATGGCAGCATGGTTGGCCGTAGTTTACGTTCATGAGTTAGTTTGTCTTCATGGAATACCTTCCAGTATCGTAAGTGATCGTGACCCATTTTCACCAGTGAATTCTGGAGAAGCTTGCAAGAAGCATTAGGTAGACAGTTGTGTTTGAGCACCACTTATCACCCATAGATAGATGGACTGACAGAAAGGGTGAATAGAGTTTTTGATTTTAAGGCTGTGTATCCTAGACTTCAGAGGGACTTGGGAAGAGCATCTTCCTTTAGTAGAGTTCGCCTACAACAACAGTTATCAAGCTAGTATTGGCATAGCACCCTTCGAAGCATTGTACGGACGACCCTTTAGATCACTAACTTGTTGATGGGAGTCTACAGGAAGACTTCTATTTGGACCAGATATGGTTAGAGAAATGCCTGAAAAGATTGATCTTATTAGACGGCGAATGAAGACAGCTCAGGATATGCAGAAGTCCTACATAGATAAGAGAAGGAGTGACATTGAGTTTGAGGTGGGGGACTTGGTTTTTATCAAACTGTCACCTTTGAGGAATGTGGTTCGCTTTGGATCTATAAAGAAATTGGCACCAAGATTCGTTGGGCCATTTCCCATAATAGAAAGGATTGGCCAAATGGCCTATAGAGTAAAGCTACCCAAGAGACTGTCCGGTGTTCATGATGTTTTACACATTTCTTATTTGCAAAAGTGTTTACATGATACCGCAGAAGTAGTTGAGCTAAGCAAATTAGAGAGGTGGAATGGGAGGCGATAGTTGGGCGAGTTCCTACTCATATTCTTGGATCAGAAGTTAAGAAGCTACACAAACGAGAAGTCAAGTTAATGAAGGTTCAGTGGGGAGATAATCCAGAGGATGCAACTTGGGAGACCAAAGACAAGATTCAATGCTTCGTACCTTTATCTTTTCGAGGGTATGTTCTTAACTTCCTTTCCAAAGCTTTTATTCATGCTTATTTATATAATTTTAGTATATTCTATCGATCGAATCTTCGAATTTTTGGCAGGAATCTCATGGATGTAAACATGTGCTTGAAACATGTTATGTTTGATGGATGCAAGTGTTTGCTAGTGGTTGCCCGTGGATGCATATACACACACATTAGGCACTAGATCGGCTTAATCACTCTGATACTACATATGGATGTGTGTGCATTTTTTTTCTTTTTATGGATGGAAATGGATGTATCATCATGTGGATGTTGCATTTGGATGGATGATTGTGCACACATATAGGACTTACAGGTTATAATAGGATTATTTGCATACATGTTGGATTCATGGCACTAACATACATTGCATTAAGGAGGTCGACTGAATCAGTAGACCGCCTGGTCTTTCGCATTAGTGTTGGGACATATACACAAATCTTTGCATATGTTCATATAAGCATTATAAATCTTTTAAGGACAATGGATGCCTGTGATTGGTGGATGAGCAGATGGATGTGGATGGTAGGATATACATTCTTCTTAACTTAGAGATTTCGGGGGCGAAATCCTTTGAGTAGGGGAGAATGCAACACCCCATAATTTTAATAACACCAAAAGATGATAAATTATAAAATAATTAATTTAATATCTATAATTAAGGGAAACGGACTGCACCATTGCGTTTGTCTCCAAATTCTGGTCAAAATAAACACCTGGTTTACGTAAAACGAACACCGTATGAAGAAGTTATGAAGGTTTAAAGTTTGTATACGCATAAGAAGAATATATATGAATATAATAGGTCCAGAAAATTCAAAATAGTTCAAAATCGTAAAATTTGAGGGAGCGGGAAAAAATCTCGCCCTGGGGTGTCGACCCCATCAAGGGGGTTCGACCATTGGGTCGACCTCATAAGGGGGTGTCAACCCATGGGTCGACCCCCCACAGCAGATCTGGGCAGATTAGGGTTTGGGCTTTCTACTATATATATGGCCTCATATCTCTTGTTTTTGTACACCAAAAACAATGGAGAATTAGATGCTGCCTCTTCCGAGATTAAATCAAGTCTTTTCTTCTTCTGTAGTCAAGTCAATCAACTAGATTTTAGAGATCTGTGATTCAGTCCTTCTTCTATTTTCCTAGATCCAAACACTGTGAGTTTACGTTACTTTTAGGTCTTAATGTTTAAAAGTAAATCTTGACATGACTATAACTTGGATCTATGCTTTTGACGGTTTGAATCATACCAGATCTGCTATAACCTGTTTATCTAAGTTATTCTGACATGACTATGAACTAGATCTGAACCTATACCTATTTATCATGTCAGATCTATCATTGTTTGTAGATCTAATTCACTGTTTAGATCACCTCTTGCCCGTTCCTATTATGTTTGTGGCTAAATCAGATCTGTCATTAGTTGGATATCTAATTCATCGTTTAGATCTTATCATGCGTGTTTATAATGTCCCTATTATGCTAAAATCAGTTATATTGTCACATGTTCACCAGATCTGTTCCTATATGCCTATCTTGTCATTATGCCACTATATGTTTATAACTATTTTTGCCATTATATATCAATCTTGCTAGTATGATCATTTATGTCCTCTTCCCTTCATCTTTTTCCCTTTTATTTTTATAGTCAGGCTACCTTCGAGCCTAGGCTTGCCGCTGAAATATGCGAACGCATTAAATTGGGAACGAGGGGAAACCATTATAAATTAGGGCATACCTTATGTTGGGTAATTTGGGCATAACTTGAATGAAATATATGAACATTAGTTTGGGGCATATGGTTCATTAGGAACATAACTTGGGAAAGAGGCATGAAAACCAATAATGACATAAGAATAATTGGTTAATAATTGAAATACCTAGAATTACAGTAATTAGAAACTGTAACCGCGCTTAGACACGAGGTTAGACTACACTTGTGGTGGAAGTCTGTCCAGAACCGCCCGACATATCCAGCGACCACAAGCAGTGAACCTAATGTGAGAGGTCTAAGTGCATAAACACGAGACATGCTAAGACACGAGGTTGATTCTGACTTGTGGAAGAAGTGTGACACCCCATGTCCATTAATGTCACTCATTAAGAGAATGAATTAAGTTTCGTGAAGCGTTATAGGTAAACAGAAATAGAAACATTACAAGATAGATATAAAAATAAAACCGGAATAAAAACTAACTTTATTAATCATAAAACATTGTGGTTCAAAACATCATATGTCTGCAGTACATAAAAACCAGTACATCATAAAAACTTCTGTCTTGCTTTTAAACATCAGAGTACAAAATAAAAGAAGCAAAATCTCCAAATGAAAGCAAAGCCATAGTAGCAAAGATAGGAGCTTGAGCAATACATCTAACAACTCCAACAAAATGATAGCAAAATCCTTGTTAAGATTCCCACCTTGAGAACCTTGGGGTGGAATGGAAGAAAGAAGAGGAAACAAAAAGGGTCAGACATAAAGTCGGGCGAGTCCAATTACTTTTAGGAAGTAAATAAGTAAAAGTAGAATGACAGACATATAAAGTGGATAAGAAAGATACACCATAAAAGGTAGGTATGACAAGGTAAACAGGATAGAGTGTATACGCTTCTCTAATGATTACTCTGAGTCTCTGCACTGATACTAGTATAACCAGAATGAGATGATCCCAACAAATATCAAATGGTAGACATAGGCATACATCCATATGTACCCTAACTACTACCCTAATCGATAGGCTCCCTACTCTGTAGATACTCTATGCCGGCCCCACTGTAGGAGGTATCACTTCCAAAAGTGGCAACCCTTTTTTGATGTGCACAACCATACCTATTGGTGTCACGGTCGTCTTAGCCCCTTCTACCCGGCCCATGCACGTGCATGTCCCTGATCAGTTAGCACCTCCCATACCGTCCTCCTCGTTTTAAATCTCTTACAATCAGTCCAGTAAGCATGCCCCGACTCCAACCTAGGGCGGAGTCCTCATTTGATACCGTTATATGGGTTACTGACTGAAACGGGTCCCATACACAATATGATACAAGCTCTCCCCTTTGTCTTGTATCCCCACTAGGATTTCCACCAATTATGCTTTCCACTAGGTGTCTTTAATTACATAACCCTATCATTTCCACTTGTTATGATTACCCTAAGGTGTCTTTAATTACATAACTCCAACATTTCTACAGGTTATGCTTACCTAAAAAGGTGTCTTTAATTACATAACTTTAACACCCTGAATTTTCCGTGTCTATTAAAAGAACGGATTAAAGATAACTTAATTTTTAAAGTGAGAATTAAGGGATACAGGTTACGCCATTGCATTCGTCTCGAAATTCTGCTTGGAATAGAGTCCAAGTTTTCGTAAATCGGACTTCGTATGAGGAAGTTATGGCCCTCAAAAGTTTCAGGAATTTAAATAAATTAAAACAGTTCAGATTAAAATTCAAAACTCAAACGAAAAACAAAGAAGCGGGTTGGGCGGGATTTCTCCCGCTGTAACACCCCGTATTTCTAAACAACAGTGATGTTCATAAATTAATGAATAATTAATCTCGGACGTGAGAATTAAGGGAAACGGGTTTTGCGGTTGCGTTCGTCTCGAAAAAATACGCGAAATAGAGTCCGAAATTTTGTGAATCGGAGTCCGTATGACTGAGATATGGCCTTTAGAAATTTCACGAAAAATCAGAAAACGAAACAGATTTCAAAAATGCAGAAAATGGGCTAGGCGGGAAAATTCCCGCCCAGACCAGGTTGACCTGGGAGTCGACCTGGGAGTCGACCTGGGGGTCGACCTGCCCACCAGGTCGACATGGGTGTTGACCCTAGTGTCGACCTGGGGGTCGACCTCCCTGGTCGAGCCCAGGTGACCTGGGTGCACTGATTTGGGATTTGGGCTGTGTTTTGGTGGCTAGTGACGAGATCTGACGGCTCTAATCTGTTTAGGGTTAATCTAATTGCCTAAAACACTTAACTAATCTATAAATACACCCTAAGACTACCCTAATTCATACTAAAATTGGAGACAACGTCGTTATGCCGTCAAAATGCAACTAGAAGGAGCCACCAACAAATTAAAGAGGAAGATAGCTTCTCAAATCAACTTCTAATCAACTCTAGCAACTTAATCTTCTTCATAGAAGTGCTAATCAACAAGTTGTGAGTTTCTATGCCTTTAGCAAGCAATTGCTAAACTAATTATGATAGGATATAATGAGGTTATGGTTGTGAATGTGGATCAATGCAAGTATGTTATCATATGCTATGTGTTCATGATGCTAGTTATGCAAGTTTTATGCTATATGTTCATGATGCTAGTTATGCAAGTTTTATGCTATATGTTCATGATGCTAGTTATGCAAGTTTTATGCTATATGTTCATGATGCTAGCTATGCAAATCACTATGATAAACATTGATCCATTATGACACCATGTTATGCAAGTTTGGTGTTTGATTATATGCAAGTTCATATATGACATGTTATGCAAGTTTGGTGTTTGATTATATGCAAGTAACATGTGCAAGTTTACACCTTTGTATGATATGCATACATATGCAAGTTTACCCCTTTGTATGTCATGCATACATATGCATGTTTACCCCTTTTATGATATGAGTAACATATGCAAGTTCATCCCTTTTTAGACCTATGACATGTATGCAAGTTTATCCCTTTATGATAGGTCTATGACATGAACATCTATGCAAGTTACCCTCTTTATGACATATGTGATTCATGCAAGTTTGGGTTGGTTATTTATGCTAGTTGGGTTTGATGCTATGGTCATATATGCAAGTTGACACCTTTAAAACCCATGATGATGCTAATGTTATGCTAAGTAGAACCCATTGCATTTGTGATGAATCTTCCCTTTTAAGTATGTCATGTTAGCGTATTACGTGGGGAACGATGGGGTTAACATTCATGTTAACAAAATTGTGGTGAAATTGGTATGATGTTGCATACCATAAGTGGATGGACATAATTGAGTCAATTATGTACATCATTAAATTGGAATTAATTAGGGAAAATTAATTCAAAATATGGGGGTGATTAATTAGGTGTAATTAATCGACTAAGACACGAGGTTGGACCCTTTTGTAGCATAAGACTGCCCGGACCCGACCGGCAAATCTAGTGGCTACAAATGATTGGCCCAATGTGAGAGGTCTTAGGCACAAACTAAATACGTGACAAGTGTAAAGACACGAGGTTAGACTCAGTTATGGCGTAAGGCTGCCCGGACCCGACCGGCAAATCCAGCTGCCATAAAAGATAGCCTAATGTGAGAGGTCTTTGCAAAGGTTACGGTCGTAATCAATTAAGAAACACTTAACCAGATAAGCATGTAGTGGGGCATGGGGGGTTAAGTGGGTGCCTTGGGTGGCATGTGGAAATCAAATAAGTGCCTTGGGTGGCATGTGGAAATCTAGTGGGTTGCCTTGGGTGGCAATAGAAAATATGATTAGAATACTTAACCAAGTGGAAAACATGTAATTAAACATGATTAAAGGGTTAAGTGGGATGCACTAGAAAAGGGACAAGCTTAGGAGGGTAGCTTGTGGGGGCCCATTTCAACCAGTAACCCAAAACGTATCTTTGTGGGCTCGACCCAAGTCGAGGACGGGACACGCATACTGGGCTTGACTATAAGAGGCTAAAAACGGGTTAGCGGTGGCAACGCAAGTCCAACGGGTTTCATATGCGTGTGTGGGCCCGGGCTGGTAGGTAAGACGTTGTTGCATCGTGTAGGTATAAGCTGTGCACTCTTAAGTTGTATCGGGTTGCCACTTTGGGGAGTGATACACCCCACTGTGGGGCCAGCACGGGTATCTACGTTAGGGAGCCGATCGCTTGGGGAGTAGTGGGAACACCTAGTGGAGATAGGGGCAGACGGCACCTATGTGGTCAGCTAGGGGTACACGAAACTACTAGTTATATTTTCTAAGTCCATGGGTGGGATCAACCTTTAAGTAGGAATGACTGGTGTGGTGCAGTGTAGTAATTACCCTTGGGTGGGTAGATGCGTCTTTACGGATATCTAGTTCTTCCTATGTCTAGTTGGCTGCTGAGTGTAGTCATTAATCCCCAGTCATTACCGTGCCAAGTTTATATCATACCCTAATTACTTTAATGATTGTATTGTTAAAGTTATAGAACTCACTCAGACTTATATCTGACCTTATTGTTTTTATCTTTTTCCCAACCCTCAGTTTATCAGAGTGGGCCTAGCACTAGTGGGCTTTGATCAGATTGCTTTATCTATCTCTTGGAGCTTGGACTCTTGAAGTAAAGCTCGGTTACCTTTTCTATTATGGCTATTAGTTATGTAGTGGGATTATGTACTTATGTTTTATCAAGATGGATATTTTGTACTTGACTCTTGTTGGTTTTTGGTATGTACCAAACATGTTTACCTTCTGCTGCAATGAAATGATGTTTTAAATTTCAAGTATTACTTATATCTATCTTGTTGTAATTTTTCTATTCTATATTCACTTAAAATACTCCACCGAAGTTAAGGCATTCCCATAGTGAGTGACCTTAGCGGGTGTGGGGTGTTACACGTGGTATCAGATCTTAAGGTTACCAGAACAGATAATTTTTTTAGAAAAACTATTTTTCTAAAACATTTTTGGAAGAAGTATTTTCAAAAACATGTCTTTTAAGAGAAAAGTTTTTGAAAGAAAAGCATAATCCCCAATAGCCATATCTTTATCTTTCGAATTCTCCATTTTGAATCTTTCCTTTTTCGTTTTAGCATGGCTGAAGATCTTAACTTTCCGGAGGGTGTAGCGATACCTGTATGGTATAGGAGGTTGATGGAGGCTAGGGCCACCGCTGCGGGTCCAACAAATGTTCCTCCACCAACGGTTGCACCCGATCTTCCGCCCCCTCCTCCTCCTCGCGCGGATACTTTTGCTAAGACTTGCAAGGAATTTAAGGCTATGGGAGGGAAACTTTTCAAGGATCGGAAACTTTTGTGGAAGTTAGGGATTGGCTTAATGAGGTGGAAGAATTGATAGATATCTTTGAGATGGAAGAAGGAAAGAAAGTCAAGTTAGCTGCTTGGTTAATGAAGGGAGAGGCCTCGTTCTGGTGGGAGGTCACTAATGGAGAATGCCTAGTTGACTCTTGGGCGGATTTCAGACAAAGGTTTGTGGCAAAGTTTCTTTCAAGGGCAGAAGAAAATCTGTATATGGAAAGGTTCTTGACTCTAAAGCAAGGAAACCTATCGGTGAAGGAATATGTCAACAAGTTTAATCAGTTGGCAAGGTTTGGCATAGACATGGTGAATACACCGGAGAAGAAGGCTTTGAGGTTCGTTAAAGGCTTGAATGAACCGATGCATGGATTGGCCATGACTCACATCCCTATGGGGGCCACCTTTGAGAAGCTAGTAGACATGGCACTCATGCATGAGGAAGAGAAGGGTCCCAATGCTAATAAGGCACCCGAGAAGAAAGGAGATCAGAAGAGACCTCAACAGCAACAGCAAAACAAGGGTGGGAAAGGCAACGGTGGCAAGGGTAAGAAGAAGTGCTTCAATTGCGGGACACTAGGCCACCTAAGCAAAGATTGCCGAAAGAAGAAGAAGACTGGCTGCTTCCACTGTGGCGAAGCAGGGCATCTAGTGAAGGACTGACCTAAGAAGGGGCAGACGACGGGATCTACCTCAGGGGGACAGGTGCAAGCTCTTATGGCACCAGGTCAGGCAAGGGGGCAAGTTCAGGCTCTCGCGGTTCCACCGATTCAGGAAAGAGGTAGAACTATTTCCGTTGAAAGTCTGGTTTTTTTGTTTGATCATCCTGTCCGTACTTTATTTGACTCTGGCGCATCGCATTCGTTTATCTCATCATCATTAGTTGAGTCACTGCACTTAGACACCAGTCTAGTAGATGATCCCTTGGTTGTCTCAAACCCAATTGGGGGCTCCACTTATTTGTCCATGATATGTTTGGGTTTGAGGATTTCTATACTTAGCGTTGAGTTTAGATGTGATGCTTTTGTTTTGGGCTTCACGGGCTATGGGTTGATTTTGGGCATGGACTGGTTATCCAGTAATGGTGCCGTTCTTGATTGTGAAAGGAGAGTTGTTAGGCTCATGACCCGCTTGGGGAACACTCTCGAGATCTCTTGTAATCCCATGGATTCTGTTATGCTAAGTTATCTTGAATCGCTTGACGCTTCGGTCGAGAGTTTTCGATCTGTTAGAGTGGTCCGGGAATACTCGGATGTGTTTGAGGAGGTGAAGGGCTTACCTCCGAAGCGGGAGATTGACTTCCGAATATATCTGGTAGACAATGCTAAACCAGTATCTTTGCCAGTGCGCCACATGGCTCCTCGTGAGAGGAGGGAACTCCATAAGCAAGTAGGGGAGTTGCTTGAGAAGGGGTTCATAAGACGAAGTATATCGGAGTGGGGTGCTCCAGTAGTTTTTGCCACGAAGGCGGATGGGTCCCTTAGATTTTGTGTAGACTATAGAGAACTCAACAAGCTCACAAAGAAGAATAGACACCCATTGCCGAGAATTGATGATCTCTTTGATCAGTTGGTTGGCGCCTCAGTGTTTTCACAGTTGGACTTAGCCACGGGGTTTCATCAGTTGAGAGTGGCTGAGGATAGCATAGACAAGACTGCCTTTAGGACTCCAGATGGTTTCTATGAGTGGCTGGTGATGCCCTTTGGTTTGACGAACGCCCCTGCATATTTTGTTGATTTGATGAGTAGGGTGTTCAGGGAGTACCTTAATAAGTTCGTGGTGGTCTTTGTGGATGACATCTTAGTCTTTTCTAAGAGTGAAGAAGAGCATGCCCTACATCTTAGGGAAGTGTTGGAGACTCTTCGAGCGCATAGCCTTAAGGCTAAATTCTCTAAATGTCACTTTTGGAGGAAGGAAGTGCGGTTCTTAGGGCACGTGGTCTCTAAGGAAGGGATAGCTGTGGATCCCGCGAAGGTAGTGTCCATCCAAGATTGGAAGGTTCCGAAGAATGCTACCGAGGTGAGGAGTTTCTTGGGGTTGGCTGGCTACTATAGGAAGTTTATCAAGGACTTCGCGAAGATATCAGCCCCATTAAATCGCTTGACAAAGAAGAATCTAGTCTTCACATGGGACGTAGATTGTGATGATGCGTTCCAACGGTTAAAGAGAGCTTTAACCACAGCTCCAGTCTTAGTGTTGCCAGATGGGAGTAAGCCATTTGTTGTTTATACTGATGCTTGTGGGACAGGACTAGGCGAAGTCTTAATGCAAGAGGGAAGGGTAATAGCCTATGGGGGAAGGCAGTTGAAAGTGCATGAGAAAAATTACCCTACCCATGATCTAGAGTTGGCCGCTATTGTTTTTGCACTTAAGTCTTGGCGCCATTATCTTCTTGGCGAGAGGTTCGAATTGTTCACTGACCACAAATCGTTGAAGTACTTGTTTTCTCAGAAGGATTTGAACTTAAGACAACAAAGGTGGATGGAGTTCTTAGCATCCTATGATTTCGAGATAGCGTATACCCCTGGCAAGGGTAACGTGGTGGCGGACGCCTTAAGCAGAAAAAGGTTGTCTTTGAGTCCATTGTTCGTGGAACGACGAAGCTTGGAATTTATCTCGATGTTTGACTTCAGACCCTCCGTTGACTTTGTACCCGGTTTGCTAGCATCCTTAGAGGTCAGACCTACTCTTTTGGGACGGATTGGCGAGGCACAGCGGGACGACCCACAGTTGGTTGAGTTGGTAGAGAAGCTCATAAGGGGGGAGTCATCCAACCATTTGAGTAGGTACACCCTAGATGATAAGGGGTGGTTGCGTAGAGACGGTAGACTTTGTGTACCGCAAGACGAGGGTTTGAAGAAGGCTGTTCTTGACGATGCACATCGTTCGAAGATGACCATTCATCCCGGTGGGGACAAGATGTACCAAGACATGAAGCGAGTTTTCTTTTGGGCCGGTATGAAGAAAGATGTGGCCGAGTATGTCGCTAGATGCTTGGTGTGCCAACAAGTGAAAGCGGAGCAAAAGAAACCCGGTGGGTTGCTTCACCCATTGGATGTTCCGCAATGGAAGTGGGATAGTGTCTCGATGGATTTTATTGATGGGTTACCGAGATCAAGGAAGGGTAATACGGGAATTTGGGTTGTGGTAGACAGACTTACTAAGAGTGCCCATTTCATACCCGTGAAGAGTAAGAGGACTGCTCCATGGCTAGCTTCAGTTTACCTTCGAGAGATAGTTCGGTTGCATGGAGTACCTTCTAGCATAGTGAGCGATCGAGATCCTATCTTCACTAGCGAGTTTTGGAAGAGTTTGCAAGAGGCAGTAGGGACTCAGTTGTATTTGAGCACCGCATATCATCCTCAGACGGACGGCCATACCGAGAGGGTGAATCGTGTTCTAGAAGATCTTTTGAGACTATGTATCTTAGATTTTGGAGGTACATGGGAAGAGCATCTTCCATTGGTGGAGTTCGCGTATAATAACAGCTTTCAGTCTAGTATTGGCATGGCTCCTTTCGAAGCTCTTTATGGAAGGCCTTGTCGATCACCTACATGTTGGTGGGAATCTACGGATAAGATCTTGCTTGGGCCTGATATGGTTAGAGAGACTTCGGAAAAGATTGATTTGATTAGAAGAAGGATGAAAGCGGCGCAGGACAGACAGAAATCTTACGCGGATAAGAGGAGAACGGATCTTGAGTTTAATGTTGGGGATATGGTCTTTGTCAAAGTATCTCCATTACGGAATGTGGTTCGCTTTGGGTCCGTTGGGAAGTTAGCACCAAGGTTTGTAGGACTGTTTCCTATTAAGGAAAGGATTGGATAGATGGCATATAGAGTGGAGTTGCCCGAGAGACTTAGTGGATTACATGATGTATTCCATGTGTCACATTTGAGGAAGTGCCTACATGAGACTGCAGAGGTGGTAGAGCCGAGCTTGCTTAGAGAAGTGGAGGTCGAGCGTGATGCGACGATTCGACGAGCTCCTACTTGCATCCTTGGGTCAGAGATTAGGAAGTTGAGAAACAGAGAGGTTCAACTAGTCAAAGTGCAATGGGGAGATGATGAAAGCAATGCTACTTGGGAGACAGAAGCGAAGACGCGTTCACTGTACCCATTTCTTTTTGAGGGTATGTCTTTTAACTTCTCCTTTATCGTTTGTCTAGTACTTATCTTGTCTTTAGTATGTCCTCTCGTTAGTACCTTTGACCTTTAGATAGGGTAAACCTATGGTTGGAACATGTGTTTGAGACATGTTATGATTGATGGATGCGTGTGGATGCAAGTGTTTGCTAGTGGTTGCTCGTGGATGCATATACACACACTTTAGACACTAGATCGGCTCAGTCACTTCATATTGCATATTGCATATAATTGTGTGTAGGTAGCTATATTAATGGATGTATAATGGTTGCGTTATCATATGGATGATGCATTTTGGTGTATGGTTGTGCACACATGTAGAAATAGTATGTGTCGATAAGGTTCTTTCGCATACATATTGGATGCATGGCACTATCATGGTTTGCGTTAAGGAGGTCAACTGAATCAGTAGACCGCCTGATTTTGCATTAGACAGGGAACATATACACACACTTTTTGCATATGTTCATACAACATTAGAAACTTTAAGGACAATGAATGCCAGTGGTTGATGGTTTAGTAGATGGTTGTTTGGTTGGTAGGATACGTTCTTCTTGACTTAGAGATTTCGGGGACGAAATCCTTTAAGTAGGGGAGAATGTAACACCCCGTATTTCTAAACAACAGTGATGTTCATAAATTAATGAATAATTAATCACAGACGTGAGAATTAAGGGAAACGGGTTTCGCATTGTGTTCGTCTCGGAAAAATACGCGAAATAGAGTCCGAAATTTTGTGAATCGGAGTCCGTATGACTGAGATATGGCCTTTAGAAATTTCACGAAAAATCAGAAAACGAAACAGAATTCAAAAATGCAGAAAATGGGCTAGGCGGGAAAATTCCTGCCCAGACCAGGTCGACCTGGGAGTCGAACTGGGGGTCGACCTGCCCACCAGGTCGACATGGGTGTCGACCCTAGTGTCGACCTGGGGGTCGACCTCCCTGGTCCAGCCCAGGTGACCTAGGTGCACTGATTTGGGATTTGGGCTGTGTTTTGGTGGCTAGTGACGAGATCAAACGGCTCTAATCTGATTTAGGGTTAATCTAATGGCCTAAAACACTTAACTAATCTATAAATACACCCTAAGACTACCCTAATTCATACTAAAATTGGAGACAACGTCGTTATGCCGTCAAAATGCAACTAGAAGGAGCCACCAACAAATTAAAGAGGAAGATAGCTTCTCAAATCAACTTCTAATCAACTCTAGCAACTTAATCTTCTTCATAGAAGTGCTAATCAACAAGTTGTGAGTTTCTATGCCTTTAGCAAGCAATTGCTAAACTAATTATGATAGGATATAATGAGGTTATGGTTGTGAATGTGGATCAATGCAATTATGTTATCATATGCTATGTGTTCATGATGCTAGTTATGCAAGTTTTATGCTATATGTTCATGATGCTAGTTATGCAAGTTTTATGCTATATGTTCATGATGCTAGTTATGCAAGTTTTATGCTATATGTTCATGATGCTAGCTATGCAAATCACTATGATAAACATTGATCCATTATGACACCATGTTATGCAAGTTTGGTGTTTGATTATATGCAAGTTCATATATGACATGTTATGCAACTCTGGTGTTTGATTATATGCAAACAACATGTGCAAGTTTACACCTTTGTATGATATGCATACATATGCAAGTTTACCCCTTTGTATGTCATGCATACATATGCATGTTTACCTCTTTTATGATATGAGTAACATATGCAAGTTCATCCCTTTTTAGACCTATGACATGTATGCAAGTTTATCCCTTTATGATAGGTCTATGACATGAACATCTATGCAAGTTACCCTCTTTATGACATATGTGATTCATGCAAGTTTGGGTTGGTTATTTATGCTAGTTGGGTTTGATGCTATGGTCATATATGCAAGTTGACACCTTTGAAACCCATGAGGATGCTAATGTTATGCTAAGTAGAACCCATTGCATTTGTGATGAATCTTCCCTTTTAAGTATGTCATGTTAGCGTATTACGTGGGGAACGATGGGGTTAATATTCATGTTAACAAAATTGTGGTGAAATTGGTATGTTGCATACCATAAGTGGATGGACATAATTGAGTCAATTATGTACATCATTAAATTGGAATTAATTAGGGAAAACTAATTCAAAATATGGGGGTGATTAATTAGATGTAATTAATCGACTAAGACACGAGGTTGGACCCTTTTGTAGCATAAGACTGCCCGGACCCGACCGACAAATCCAGCGGCTACAAATGATTGGCCCAATGTGAGAGGTCTTAGGCATAAACTAAATACGTGACAAGTGTAAAGACACGAGGTTAGACTCGGTTATGGCGTAAGGCTGCCCGGACCCGACCGGCAAATCCAGCTGCCATAAAAGATAGCCTAATGTGAGAGGTCTTTGCAAAGGTTACGGTCTTAATCAATTAAGAAACACTTAACCAGATAAGCATGTAGTGGGGCATGAGGGGTTAAGTGGGTGCCTTGGGTGGCATGTGAAAATCAAATAAGTGCCTTGGGTGGCATGTGGAAATCTAGTGGGTTGCCTTGGGTGGCAATAGAAAATACGATTAGAATACTTAACCAAGTGGAAAACATGTAATTAAACATGATTAAAGGGTTAAGTGGGATGCACTAGAAAAGGGACAAGCTTAGGAGGGTAGCTTGTGGGGGGCCATTTCAACCAGTAACCCAAAACGTATTTTTGTGGGCTCCACCCAAGTCGAGGACGGGACACGCATACTGGGCTTGACTATAAGAGGCCAAAAACGGGTTAGCGGTGGCAACGCAATTCCAACGGGTTTCATATGCGTGTGTGGGCCCGGGCTGGTAGGTAAGACGTTGTTGCATCGTGTAGGTATAAGCCGTGCACTCTTAAGTTGTATCGGGTTGCCACTTTGGGGAGTGATACACCCCACTGTGGGGCCAGCACGGGTATCTACGTTAGGGAGCCGATCGCTTGGGGAGTAGTGGGTACACCTAGTGGAGATAGGGGCAGATGACACCTATGTGGTCAGCTAGGGGTACACGAAACTACTAGTTATATTTTCTAAGTCCATGGGTGGGATCAACCTTTAAGTAGGAATGACTGGTGTGGTGCAGTGTAGTAATTACCCTTGGGTGGGTAGATGCGTCTTTATGGGTATCTAGTTCTTCCTATGTCTAGTTGGCTGCTGAGTGTAGTCATTAATCCCCAGTCATTACCGTGCCAAGTTTATATCATACCCTAATTACTTTAATGATTGTATTGTTAAAGTTATAGGGCTCACTCAGACTTATGTCTGACCCCGTTGTTTTTATCTTTTTCCCAACCCTCAGGTTATCAGAGTGGGCCTAGCACTAGTGGGCTTTGATCAGATTGCTTTATCTATCTCTTGGATCTTGGACTCTTGAAGTAAAGCTCGGTTACCTTTTCTATTATGGCTATTAGTTATGTAGTGGGATTATGTACTTATGTTTTATCAAGATGGATATTTTGTACTTGACTCTTGTTGGTTTTTGGTATGTACCAAACATGTTTACCTTCTGTTGCAATGAAATGATGTTTTAAATTTCAAGTATTACTTATATCTGTCTTGTTGTAATTTTTCTGTTCTATATTCACTTAAAATACTCCACCGAAGTTAAGGCATTCCCATAGTGAGTGACTTTAGCGGGTGTGGGGTGTTACACCCGCCCTAGGCCAGGTCGACCAGGGGGTCGACCTCCCCTATACAGGTCGACCTGGGGGTCGACCTACCCCCCTCGCCCAGATCCAAAACAGTGACGATTCTAACTTGTTGTTGAGTCTTTTCTGACCTGTTGCTGAGTCACTAGGACACAGGTGGAAATTCTGGATAACTCTATCTAGTCTGGATAGTTGTGATTTCTCCTAGGATGATCTAACGGCTCACATAAGTTTAAACCTCTATAAAAGCAACCCTATTCCTCAACCCTAAATCACACAAATTCATTCCAAGGAGCCACCATGCTGTCCATGATCGTCCTTGCCTAGCCACCATTTCTTCTTCAACTAGAAAGCAAGTTAAAAGCTACGCATCAAAACTAACTTAGAGAATTGATAGTCTTCCTCAAGGGATTGCTTTTCAGTTTCAGAAAACAGATCCCAGAAAATAAGACTTTCTTTTGTTTGTAAGTCCTATTATTATTTAGATGTGAACGATAAAAAGTTATGATTTGTAATAAAGTGAAAACTAGAGTTATTCCTAGTTGTAAGATAATGGTGATGTTGATTTATGTCTATTCTTGTAACGATTTTATCGTATATGCTTATGAGATTATTGTGGTTATTATGTTGATGTTAAACCAATCGTGTATTATGTAAATTTGGTGACTTTTTCATGTTATGTTACATGCAAGTTGTTAGGCTAAGACATGTATTATGTTTAGATCTACATTTAGATCTATGAAAATTGGATCCAAAATAAAAGTTCACATTCACATGCCTAGTTGAGCTTGTGTAATTCCATATGCTTAAGATTCATGTTTATTGGATCCAAAACATAAGTTCACATTCACATGCCTAGTTGAACTTGTGTAATTCCATATGCTTAAGATTCATGTTTATTGGATCCAAAACAAAAGTTCACATTCACATGCCTAGTTGAACTTGTGTAATTCTATATGCTTAAGATTCATATTTATTGGATCCAAATTGCAAGTTTACATTTACATGCCTAGTTGGATTTGTGTAATCGCATATGCTTAAGTTTCATATTTATTGGATCCAAATTGCAAGTTTACATTTACATGACTAGTTGGATTTGGGTAATTTCATATACTTAAGACTCATGTTAATTAGATCCAAAAATGCAAGTTCATTGTTTATTCCAAATTTACATGACACATGTTTAGTTAGATCCTTATTACTTTATGTTGTAGAAATGGTACATGCTCCCTTCTTTCCCCTTTTGTATATAAGTTAGGCTAAGTTACGAGACTAACATTCTATGTGAATTTTGCGAACGTATGATGGGGGTAATGTTGGAAAAACCTTAAAATTATTATTATTGGCATAATTTGGACCATAAATAAATGAATGATTAGTGGCATAAAAATGGTATAATTTATATACCAAAATTTTTGAATATGATTTAGAGGGTAAATGGGGCATGACTTGAATGGCAATAATTGTGGATAATTTACATATAAATATGAAAGGTAAATATGTAAATTAATTAAAAGACGAATATACCTAACCCAAGGTTGGATTAAGTTACGGTGTAAGACTGCCCGGAACTGCTCGGCACATCCAGCAATCGTAACAATATATATCTAATGTGAGAGGTTAGTGCATCAAGCCCAAAAGAACCCAAGGTTAGATTGAGTTGCGGTGTAAGACTGCCCGGAACCGACCGGCACATCCAGCAACCGCAACAATACATATCTAATGTGAGTGGTTGGTGCTTTAATGAATGAATTAAAGCTAAGACAAGAATGGTAGGGTTAAGTTAATTAAGGCAACACTTAACCAATACAAAATGTTAACTAAACTGATGGGTGGGATTAGGTTAATTTGAGAACACTTAACCATCTTAACATGTTGATTAGGAAACCCTAGTAACGGGGACCCATTTCAGCAGTAACCCACACAGATGTATCATGGTACCCTGAACTAGGCAGGTTGGGGCACGATTACTGGGCTGATTATAAGCGGTCAAAACAACGGCGGGTGGTGCGTAAGTGTAGGTTCCGATGGAGTGCGGGCGTGCACGTACTTCGGAGTGGAAAAAGCAGGCACTGGGCACCAATAGTTATACTCTGTGCATCTTGATCTGTGTCGGGTTGCCACCATAGGACTTGATACACCCCATGGTGGGACAGCACAAGTATCTACAATCATGCGGGGCCAAATGACACAAGTGGTAAACGTATACGAGTAGGAGCTGATCGATAAAAAGGGGATCACTTATCTTGAACACATGGTGCTAGTTAAAATACTTGTAACGGGGGTGCATAGAAGTTGAAACGAGTGCGATAGCATATTCAGTCTTATTATCTTATTTCTAAGGTGTTGTCCTAGATTCAGTTTATTCATGTCATAATCCTTTTTCTTGTTTACATGCTAAATAATCACTGGACTTACCAGACTCATGTCTGACCCATTTTCTTTCGTCTTCTTTTCTTCCGTCCCCCCCCCCACCCCAAGGTCCGCAGGGAGGGAATACTTCAGCTTAGTTCGGATCATTTCCAGCTTGAAGAGAGTGGATGTATTGCTTGGAATCTCTTTCCTTGGGCTATGGCTTTGGATACTCTCTTATTGGGGATTTATGCTGCCTTACTATTGTTTTAATGCTTCTTTATGTTTTAATTCAAGACAGAGATTTTTTTTTAATAATTTGGAAGTTGGTTTAAGACAGTTGTTGTAATGTTTTAACTGAACCACGTACTTATGAAATAAATTTAGTTTTTCCGCTGTTTATATGTCTGTTTTTGTTAATTATCTGTATCTTTTACCTATAATGCTCCACCAAAGTTAAGGCATTCCCTTTGCGAGTGACCTTAATGAAGGCGGGGAGTTTCAATAACCCTATAAGGCTAAGTTTGTGGGCCTATATATAAATATTACCCACCCCCTCAGATTTACTTTACCCACCCACTGTTCAACCAAATTTACTTAACTCCAATTCAAGTTCATGTTCATACAATCCCTATGGATTCAACTAGGTTAAGTATTCAAGGTTTATTACCATATTTTCATTTATGGTTATAGTATGCTAGACCTCCAACATTAATCCTACCATTTGTGGATGTTGGACATGCCGGGCAGGCTTATTCCACAAATCGGGCTTAACCTGGTGTCTTAGCACATCTTGTATTTGAGCACCTAGACGCCTCACATTAGATTCACCATTTGTGATCGCTGGATATGCCAGGCGGTTCCGGGAAGACTCGACCACAAGGGTAATCTAACCTCTTGTCTTGGCGCAATTACAGTTTCCAATTACTGTAATACTAGGCATTTCTTTATTAGCCAATTCTTACCTATGTCGTTATAGGTTGCATGCCCCTTTTTCCCCTAATTATGTCCATAATGAATTATATGCCCTAAATTCATCAACATTATTCAAGTTATGCCCAAAAATCCCCATTTACATGTTATGCCCAATTTCAATGTTTTTCACCACGTTTACAAATTAACGCATTCGCATAATTTAGAGGCATGCCTAGGCTCGAAGTAACCCAACTATATAAAATAAAAGGGAAAGGGTGAAGGGAAGATGACAAAGATGATTATTCTAACAGAATTGACATAAACATATAATGGCACAATTTTGAGATGGACATATAAGAACGGATCTGGTGAACTTGTGATAATAAATTGGTTTTAACATAGGCATGATTAGATCTAAATAAGGATTTAGATGTCCAACAATTGACAGATCCAAATTAACCACAACATGATATGTACAAGATGATCTAAATATTGAACTAGATCCATAATCAAAAGTAGATCTGACATGATAAAAATTAAGATCCAAGTCATAGTATGCCAAAATATCAAAGATTCACAAATTATTATAGATCTGAAATAATTCAAGGATTAACATGCATAGATCCAAATTACAGTCCTACCATGTTTACTTTTTATTTATTTAAATCTAAAAGCAACTTGAAACTCACAACGTTTGGATCTAGAAAGGTAGAAGAAGAACAGATCTACACTTGAATCTCTAACTTTGATTGCAGAAGAAGAAAAGGATTTGATTCAATCTAGGCTCCGACAACATTTAGGCCTCCATTGATTTTCAGTGAAGAAAACAGGAGAAATGGAGTCATATTTATAGCTGCCAGCCCCCAGAACCGACCTACCACGTCAGCCCTAGGGGGGTCGACCTAGGGGTTGACACCCCCTTGAGGGGTCGACCTAGGAGTCGACACCCCCTTAAGCGGTCAACTCCCCTTGGCGGGAATTTTCCCGCTCACCCCTTTTTCGTGATTTTGAACCTGATTTTGAATTTCTGGACCTTATATATATATATATATATGTGTGTGTGTGTGTGTGTGTGTGTGTGTATGTTTATATATATTTATCTTCCACGTAAACAAACTTCAAACCCTCATAACTTCTTCATACAGTGTCCGTTTTACGCAAACCAAATGTCTGTCTTGACCAGAATTTCGAGACGAATGCAATGGCGCAGTCCGTTTCCCTTAATTCTGAATATTAAATTAATTATTATTTAATTCATCCTCTTTTAGTATTATTAAAATTACGGGGTGTTACATTCTCCCATACTCAAATGATTTCATCCCTGAAATCTTCAAGTTTAGAAGAATGTATATCCTACCATCCATCACCTATCTACTCATCCACCAATCACTGGCATCCATTGTCCTTAAAGACTTCTAATGCTTATATGAACATATGCAAAGATGTGTGTATATTTCCCAATACTAATGTGAAGTTCAGGCGGTCTACTGTTTCAGTTGACCTCCTTAATGCAATGTTTTTTAGTGCCATGAATCCAACATGTGTGCAATAATCCTATTATAACATGCAAGTTCTATATGGGTGCACAATCATCCATCCAAATGCAACATCCATATGATGATACATTCAATTTCATCCATAAAAAGAGAAAAGAAAATGCACATACATCCATATGCAATATGAGAGTGATTGAGCCGATCTAGTGCATAATGTGTGTGTATATGCATCCACGAGTAACCACTAGCAAACATTTCCATCCACTTGCATCCATCAAACATAACATGTCTCAAACACATGTTTACACCCATGGGATTCCTATCTAAAGGTCGGAAATTCAATCGATAGGATATACTTAAATGATAGAAACAAGCATAGATAAAAACTTTGGAAAAGGAGTGAAGAACATACCCTCGAAAAGAAAAGGGTACGAAGCACGAATCTTGTCTTCGGTCTCCCAAGTTGCATCCTCTGGGTTATCTCCCCACTGAACTTTCACCAACTTGACTTCTCTATTGCGTACCTTCTTAACTTCTGATCCAAGGATACGGGAAGGAACTCGTCTGACTGTCGCCTCCCGTTCCACCTCTACTTCTTCCAATACACTAGGCTCAACTACTTTCGCGGTATCATGCAAGCACTTCTGCAAGTGAGAAACTTGGAAAACATCATGAACGTCAGATAGTCTCTCTGGCAGCTTTATTTTATTGCCCATTTGGACAATCCTTTCTGTTATGGGAAATGACCCTACGAATCTTGGTGCCAGCTTCCCTACAGATCCGAAGCGAACCACATTCCTCAAAGGTGTCACTTTAATGAAAACCATATCTCCTACTTCGAATTCAATGTCATTCCTTCTCTTGTCTGCATAGGACTTCTTCCTATCTTGAGCGGTCTTCATTCGTCATCTAATAAGATCAATCTTCTCGGACTTTCTCTAACCATATCCGGTCCAAGTAATAGTCTTTCTCTAGATTCCCACCAACAAGTTGGTGATCTACAGGGTCTCCGTATAATGCTTCGAAGGGTGCCATATGAATGCTAGCTCGATAACGGTTGTTATAGGCAAACTATACTAAAGGAAGATGCTCTTCCCAAGTCCCTCCGAAGTCTAGGATACACAGCCTCAAAAGATCCTTAAGAATTCTGTTCACCCTCTCCGTCTTCTCATCGGTCTGAGTATGATAAGCGGTGCTCAAACATAAGTGTGAACCTAATGCTTTTTGCAAACTTCTCCAAAATTCACTAGTGAAGATGGGGTCATAATCGCTTATGATGCTGGAAGGTACTCCATGAAGACGGACTATCTCACGATCATAAATGGCTGCCAACCAAGATGCCGTCCTCTTACTCTCAACTGGAATAAAATGAGTGATTTTTGTAAGTCTATCTACCACAACTCAAATACTTGTGTTGCCTTTCTTTGATCTAGGCAAACCATCTATGAAATTCATAGAGATGCTCTCCAACTTCCACTATGGAACCTCCAAAGGATGAAGTAAACCGCCAGGCTTCTTTTGTTCAGCTTTGACTTGCTGACAAACTAAACATTGAGAAACAAACTCTGCCACATCTTTCTTCATCCCAGCCCAAAAGAAAACCCTCTTCATGTCCCTATACATCTTATCACCACCTAGATGAATAGTCGTCTTAGAATGATGGGCTTCTACTAGGACTGCCTTTAACAAACTTCCAGTTTGAGGAACACAAAGCCTTCCATCTTGTCACATCCACTCTTTATCGTCAATGGAATATCTATTGAGGTGACTAGAAGCCTCCCCATTACTAAGCCTATCCAAGATGTCTGAAATATGTGGATCATTTCGCTGCGAATCTCCTATTTGATCCATAGGAGTAGGTCGTATCTCTAGTGATGCAAACAAACCAGGCAATAATTCGGTGGAGGGTCTAAAATCAAATGTCGATATGAACTCCAAGCTTTTCCTTTCCACAAACAGAGGACTTAAGGCCATCCTCTGCCTGCTCAGTGCATATGCCACCACATTACCCTTGCCAGAGGTATTAGCAATCCCAAAATCATAAGAACTAGGAACTCCATCCACCTTTGTTACCTTAAATTAAGATCCTTCTGCGAGAATAAGTACTTGAGAGATTTATGATCGGTGTACAACTCGAATCTATCTCCAAGCAAATAATGATGCCACATCTTAAGCACGAATACTATGGCAGATAGCTCTAAATCATGAGTAGGGCAGTTCTTCTCATGGACTCTTAGTTGTCTACCCCTATAACACACTACCTTCCCTTCTTGCATCAAAACCGCACCAAGCCCTGTACCACATGCATCGGTGTTAATTGTAAACACTTTATTCCCATCAGGCAAGGTCAATACTGGGTCTGTTGTCACAACCCTCTTCATTCATTGGAAAGCAACATCATAATCTGTATTCCATGAAAATGCCAAATTCTTCTTCGTCAGCCTGTTGAGTAGGGCTGATATCTTTACGAAGTCCTTAATGAGCTTCCTATAATAGCCTGCCAATCCAAGAAAGCTTCTCACCTTTGTTGCATTTTTCAGAACTTGCCAATCTTGAACTACAACCACCTTTGCGGGATCCACTGCTATCCCTTCTTTAGAAACCACATGCCTAGAAATCTTACCTCTTTTCTCCGAAAATGGCATTTGAAGAATTTTGCCTTAAGCTAATGCGCATGGAGAGTTTTCAAAACTTCCCTTAAATGTTGGGCATGCTCTTCTTCGCTCTTTGAGAAGATCAATATATCATCAACAAAGACCACGACAAATTTATTTAGAAACTCCCGAAACACCCTACTCATCAGATCGACAAAATAGGCGGGTGCATTCATCAACCCAAAAGGCATAACTAGGCATTAAAAGAAACCATCCAGAGTCCTAAAAGCGGTCTTATCTATACTGTCCTCAGCCACCCTCAACTGATGAAACCCTATAGCCGAGTCTAACTGAGAAAATACCGAGGAACCAACAAGTTGGTCAAACAAGTCATCTATCCTCGGAAGTGGGTGCCTATTCTTCTTTGTGAGTTTGTTCAACTCTCTATAGTCCACACACAACCGAAGCGAACCATCCACCTTAGTCGTGAATGCTACTGGAGCACCCCATTCAGATATGCTTCGCCAAATAAACCCTTTCTCAAGTAGCTCCCCTACTTGCTTACTAAGCTCCCTCCTCTCCCTTGGAGCCGTATGGCGCTCTAGTAATGCAACTGGCTTTGCATTGTCCACCAAATATATACGAAAATCGATCTCGTGCCTCAGGAGCAAGCCCCGTAACTCATTAAAAACATCAGAATAATCTCAAACTACTAGAACAGATTGCAGATCATCGGTAGATGTATCAAGAGACTCTAGGAAACTAAGCATAACAGACCCTTGTGGGTCATAAGAAATCTCGAGGGTCCTCCAATGGCAAGTCAAAATTCTAACGACCCTCCTCTCATAATCTAGAATGGCACCATACATGGTTAGCCAATCCATCCCTAGAATCAAACCGTATCCCATAAAACCAAGCACATATGCATCGCACTCAAACTTGATGCCTAAGATAGATATTCTCAAATCCCAATAAATCATAGAAAAATGAGCCGAACAACCAATGGGGTTTGAGACAACAATGGGATCCACTACCATACTAGTATTTAAGTGCAGAGATTCAATCATAGAACTAGATATAAATGAATGTGAAGTGCCAGAACCAAAAAGAGTTCTAATAGGATGACTGGAAAGAGAAACAAAACCATCCACGGAAATTTTCCTACCTCTATCCGGAGCATTGGTCGCGAGAGCATGCACCTGCCCTTTATAAGCTTCCGCCCTTTGACCTTGTCACTATGGTCCCTGCTTCTTCGGGGACTCCCTAGCAAAGTGTCCGACCTCTCCATAATTGAAGCAAGTATTCTTCCTTCTTTTGCAGTCCTTGACCAAGTGACCCTCTCGTCCACAACTATGACATTTACTCTTACCCTTAGCCTTGTCATTCTTTCCGCACTTTTCTGTTGTTGTTGTTGTTGTTGTTGTTGTCCTTTCTTGGGCCATACCTTCTTGTTTTGCGTAGTTTCCTCAGCCTTAACTTCTTTCTTTTCTCCCTTGTCTTCCTCATGCATCAGGTTCATATCAACAAGCCTTTCAAAAGTAGCTCCCATTGAAATATGGGACATAGCTAACCCATGAAGGGGTTCATTCAGCCCTTTAGCAAACCGCAAACCTTTCTTATGCGGAGTATATACCAATTCCAATCCAAACCTTGCTAGCTGGTTGAATTTGTTCACATATTCCTTAATAGTCATGTTTCCTTGCTTGAGCGCCAAGAACCTCTCCATTTGCATGCTTTTCTCAGCTTAAGAAAGAAACTTCATTTCAAACCTCTACCTAAAATCATCCCACGTCTCCACCGGACGTCCATCTTGGGTTACTTCTCATTAGAACGAAGCTTCGTCTTTCAATAGCCAAGCAACTAACTGAATCTTCCTTCAATCTTCCACTTCAAAGATTACAAACAAGTCCTCGGTCTCCTTGAGCCAATTCCTTGCCTCTATGAATGTTTCGGTTCCACGGAATGGCTTCCCTCCCATGGTACGGAAACCTTTACAGAACTTAGCGAATTTATCTGCTCTTGGAGGAGGAGGAGGAACGACGGGTGCAACTGGGGGAGGAACGTCAGCTTGACCTCCGGCAGGCGCCATGGCCTTTAGATACATGCGGAACCAGCCTGGTATCATAACGCCCTCAGGAATATTAGGTTCCCCAGACATGCTGAAAAGAAAAGGAGAGAGATTCAGATAAAGGATCGAAAGGAATTACTTAGGCTTTGGGGAATATGTTTTTCAAAACAGACTTTTCTTTTGAAAATGCTTTCTTTTAAAACCTTTTTGAAAAGAGTTTACAAAAACTTTATCTAATCTGGTAAACTTCAGTTCTGATACCAAATGTGACACCCCACGTCCGTTAATGTCACTCATTAAGAGAATGCATTAAGTTTCGTGAAGCGTTATAGGTAAACAGAAATAGAAACATTATAAGACAGATATAAAAATAACAGTAGAATAAAAAATAACTTTATTAATCATAAAGCATCGTGGTTCAAAACATCATATGTCTGCATTACATTAAACTAGTACATCACAAAAACTTTTGTCTTGCTTTTAAACATAAGAGTACAACATAAAAGAAGCAAAATCCCCAAATGAAAGCATAGCCATAGTAGAAAAGATAGAAGCTTGAGCAATACATCTAACAGCTCCAGCAAAATGATAGTAGAATCCTTGTTAAGCTTGAGTATTCCCACCCTGAGAACTTGAGGGGTGGGGGGTGGAGGGGGTGGGGGGGGGGTTGGGGGGGGGGGAACGGAAGAAAGAAGAGGAAACAAAAAGGGCCAGACATAAAGTCTGGCGAGTTTAGTTACTTTTAGCAAGTAAATAAGTAAAAGTAGCATGATAGGCATATAAAGTGGATAAGAAAAATAACACTATGAAAGGTAGGTATGACAAGGTAAATAGGATAAAGTGTATACACTTTTCTAATGATTACTCTGATTCTCTGCACTGATACTAGTATAACCAGAGTGAGATGATCCCAACAACTATCAAATGGTAGACTTAGGCATACGTCCATATGTGCCCTAACTACTACCTTATTCGATCGACTCCCTACTCCATAGATACTCTGTGTCGTCCCCACAGGTATCACTTCCTAAAGTGGCAACCCTTCGTTGATGTGCACAACCACACCTGTTGGTGTCACGGTCGTCTTATCCCCCTCTACTCGCCCCATGACGCACATGGCCCCGGTCGGTTTGCGCCGCCCACACCGTCCTCCTCGTTTTGGATCTCTTACAATTGGCCCAGTAAGCGTTCCCCGACTCCGACCTAGGGCAGAGTCCTCGTTTGATACCGTTATATGGGTTATTGACTAAAATAGTTCCCATACACAATACGATACAAGCTCTCCCCTTTGTCTTGTATCCCCACTAGGATTTCCACCGGTTACACTTGCCACTAGGTGTCTTTAATTACACAACCCTATCATTTCCACAAGTTATGCTTACCCTAGGGTGTCTTTAATTATATAACTCCAACATTTCCACTGGTAATGCTTACCTAAAAAGGTGTGTTTAATTACATAATCCTATCAGGTTAAGTTTGTGGGCCTATATATAAATATTACCCACCCCCTCAGATTTATTTAACCCACCCACTTTTCAACCAAATTTATTTAACCCCTATTCAAGTTCATGTTCATACCATCCCTATGGATTCAACTAGGTTAAATATTCAAGGTTTATTACCATATTTTCATTTATGGTTACAGTATGCTAGACCTCCCACATTAAGCCTACCATTTGTGGATGTTGGACATGCCGGGCGGGTCCGGGTAGACTTATTCCATAAATTGGGCTTAACCTCGTGTCTTGGCACATCTCGTATTTGTGCACCTAGATCCCTCACATTAGATTCACCATCTGTGGTCGCTGGATATGCCGTGTTGTTCCGGGCAGATGTGAGGACCCGTTACTTCCCCGTGAAGGAAAGAGCGGATACTTTGAGAACAACACACAAATGAACGCAGACGGAAGAACATTTCATTGCTATTACAACAATTCCATCAGATACAAGAATATACAGAGTATAATGAATAAATTACATTCGATAAATATCAGAGATTACAATAAATTACATAGTAGCGGGAAATAATACAAAGCACAACTGAAGGTGATATACGGATACAGAGCTTTCCGGATATCATTCCAGCTGTAAACCAGGATCCTGTGAATATAAATCTGCAAAACCAAAACTACTAGCTGCCCGTGTCGAAAATAGGGGCACCCAGAGTTTAGGTTAAAACAATAAACTCCAGGTCAGTCATGTGACTGGTGTGAGAACTAAAACAGTTATTTAAAACTTGACTTTAAAAGAGAGTAATTCAAGGGACCACGCCGTATAACACGGAACGGATTTCCTCCCAAGAATACCAGTGCATATCAATAAACAACGAAATGCTTTTTCGAAAAATGAAGCTATTATAAGACCCAGGTCCTATCACACAATGCAACGCAAGCCGGAGGATAGGGTTTTCCCTTATAATAGCCAAACATGCTTGATACGTTTAAAACAAATCATTTGATACTATAATAAGTGTATAGTGTCAAAGCAATTTCAATCATAAATATCAATCATAGACGACATAGCATCCCATGCTACTATGTCGCCATACTAGGCTCTACAAATAAAGCTGAAATATCTCGTATTGGAAATTGGATTTCCGTCATGAGTCGAGGCCAGGGGCAAGCTCCTCTCCGCTTCGAGACACTCTAGCAAATGCCTCAGGACTACACACTCTGGGTAACCCCTGGATGCTTCAGGGCCGGTCCTCTCTTACGTTTGAGGATTAGTATCCCTGAACACACGTTTCCCGGTCCTTACAGACCTAAAATCGAGGCGCCTCATCCAACAACCACGTAGTGAAAAGTATATAAATGTCAGGGCTAGTAAGTCACTGACACCACCAAAGCTAGAAAGAAACATCGTGCTCTCCCTGCAGTCCGTATCCCATTTTTAACTCATACCGAGGTGTGAGGCTCGCGAATTCACGTTATACACAAAGCTACACCATAGAGGCCGTGCTTTGATCATCAACCACAAGACTTTGCTTTTCAACAGAAGCCTTGATACATGCAACTCAGCATGCCACACAGGTAATTCATGCCATGCGATTGATATCTATCGATATATAACCTCTAAGCTCGTACGTCTCAGAGAAGGGCGTTAAGCAGGAGAATAAATTCTCCGCCGCCAAACAGATATATATTTAACAGAAATCAATCAACACAGAATAAAATCCAATGTCAGACACACAATCCATTTACAAGTTCGTTCTAGGTCTGAACGAAACCGGAGGCACTTTCCTCGCATATCCATCGATCTCCAGGTACGTCTGGACGACCACCAACTGATTCCCTCATCTTGGGTGTACAGCCCAATCAAGATCATCAGAAATCACCCAAACGATGTGAAGACTTCCGGTCTTCAACCACCGTCTTCATCTTCGACTTATCGTCAAATCGGTTATTCAGAATGGGTATAAACCCGGCCTTTCCGAACAACCCGCGTATATTAGAAACAAATGTTACACAAACACAACATACGCCTCATTCCAATTTAGCAGCCACTAACCGTAAATCAACAAGAGAACAATTTCCCAAATATTAACCCCGAAGGCCGAGACCAACATCAGATCAATACCCAGGAAACCATTCTTCTTAGCTAACCTACAGCTAGTTTCTAAATTTCATATTCTTAGGGAAAGGTTCCCATTAATTTTATCAAAGATAAATTCTTTAAAATTTATTCTTTACTCTTCCTTTGGATGTCATTTCAAACCAAATTATGGTTTTCCAAACTAGTCGAGATTAGCGAACCACACCGAAGTAATTATTTATTTTATTTCCAATCCCAACCTATTCATCCCATGAAGCAAAACTAGTAATACTCCATATCTAACACCACAGTGTTATCGGTAAAACTAATTACCATTTCACGTTCAAGTCTAATTAAAGATTTAACTATCGCTTTGGAGCAAAACTGGTGATACTCCATTCTCGCTCAATTTCTAAATTTGATAATTTAGATTATCATTTCACATTTCAATCTAATTACAGATTCATTAAAACTCCTTTTACTGGGTTAAAGAACTAATGTCATTTGAAACACAGTTCACGACAAACCCAAATCACATTCTATTTATTATCGGGTTAAAGAACAAGTGTTATTTAAAACACCCTTCACGATAAACCCACTAATCAATTCTATTTAAAACCCATTTCAAATCCAATTTATTTATTTAAAATAAATGGGTTTTTATTTTAGATCTAAACTAGTTCATTTCGATAAAAATCCATTTTTATCTTTTCAAATATGGAGTTTTTTATCCTAATTTTTCCCAAATCATTTCTTATGATTTTACGCAAATTATTACTATTTTTAATAATTTTATCAAGGCCCGTACAGTCGATTTCCAACAATGGCCATCAAACTGCACTTACAGCGACCTTTTTCAAATTTGATTTGGACGTATCTCCAAATCCAACCGTTAGATTTCAAATTTCTAATATTCGTTAGAAAGCTCTTTTCGATACGAACCCAACGGTTCTAGTTTTAGGAGAATCCGACGGTCGGATCTCCCGTAATGTCCGTTCGAAATCAATGCTCGAAATTCGCGAACTGCCGCGGCGCGTTCTATTCAAGCCATTATATTATATATATAATATATATTTCATCGATTTCTATTTAAAACGAATTTTATAAATAGTTTTAAATTCGTTTCAAAAACAATTTCAACATTCATTTAAAATTCAAATCGATTTCAATTTTATTTCAAATTCGTTTTCTATTCAATTCAATTCAAATTCGTTTTCTATTCAATTCAATTCGAATTCGTTTTCTATTCAATTCAAATTCGATTCGTTTTCTATTCAATTCAAATTCGATTCGTTTTCTATTCAATTCAAATTCGATTCGTTTTCTATTCAATTCAATTCGAATTCATTTTCTATTCAATTCAATTCGATTCGTTTTCTATTCAACCGTAAATTAGTAAGAGAACGATTCCCTGAATATTAACCCCGAATGCCGAAACCAACATCAGATCAATATCCAGGAGACCACTCATCTTATCTATTTTCCAGTTAGTCTCTAATTTTATATATGATAAAGATGTAAATTTTATTGTTAAAATATTTCGTTCAACACATGACTAATCTCAACGGATGAGTACTGTCAACACATGAACCTTTATTTTATATTATTCTTTATTTTCTAAATTGGAATGAGGTCCAATCAATTACCATATAAAGTTAATTATATGGATTCCATACAACACATGTGTATAATAGCAACGATAAATAATCAACCATCATCCAAAGTGCCCTACACTGTATAAGCATCAAATATAGATATCTAACGCTTATAACAGCCTGTCGATCCATCGATCGACATACAACTAATTATTGGGATTAGTGTATGCCATATTTTATCCCAATACCCGTGTGGGGTTTCAAATCAACAAACATAGATTTTTATTTGTGAAATTGGGCGAAGTGTAAAATTTATCGTCCCAATCAATGTCAGTCAAATCAGTGTACATAAACAAACCGTCCGGTTTGTAAATGAATATTTATTTATTCACATTCACGTTAAAAATTATATTTTCAACGACTGAATTATTTTATTCAACCTATGAATATTCTATTCGGTTCATTTATTAAATAAAATGCTATCTTTATTTTTCTAACTTATTTTAGAAAATTTCGGCGGCATAACGACACGATACTAGAAACGGGACAAGGCCTAGCCTTATCCCCGCTCTAGTGATGGCCCACGCCATTCATTCATCAATCAAATCCATTCTATTTCACCAAACTATCAAATTCAAATCAAACAATCTAACCAACTACACAACCAAACAAACAAGTCCATGGTCTGTGGACGATGGTGTCGGGTGCTACTAAACACCGTCTACATCCTAGTATATATATATAACTAGAAAAGAAAATTTAAAGTGAGAAGTTCTCACCGATAGCTATCCCAATTCCCCGACTCTTTCGATGTAGGGAATCACTGCCATTCTCGCCTTTTGTCACTTTCGTCGCTCGTAGTCACTACATATATAAAAATCACATTTTTACATTGCTATTCAATATATAAAAATCGAATTTTTACTTCGCTACTATATAGATAAAAATTCTATTTTTACTTCGCTATTATATAGATAAAAATTCTATTTTTACATCGCTATGCTTCATATAAAGATTTCGCCTTTTCAATTATAAAGGTTAAGCCTTTTCAATTATAAAGGTTTCGCCTTTTCAATTTCAAAAATCTAATCTTTTCTATTTTAAAAATCTAATCTTTTCTATTTTAAAAATCTAATCTTTTCAACGAATAAAAATCAAAGCTTTAAAACTAAGACAAATCAGTTTTTAATCACCTAAAAAGAATGTAAACAATTTAAAATAAACACTCACATCTACTGTTGTAGGGGGAGGGTTCACGCGGGAGTCAGAGGGAGGTTCCTTGGCCGCCGACGGAGCTATGATGGGACTGGCGAAGGGAGGGCTGCTGGTGGTCGGGTCTAGCTGAGCTCCGGTGGGCGCCCTCATTTTCCAGTGGGTTAGGGGCTTCGGGTAAAAAGAAGAGGGGCTTCGGACATAAAGAAGAGGGGAAGAGGAGGAGATCGGTGAGGGGGCGTGAGGCTAGGCGGCGCGGCTAGCACGGAGGAGGGCGGCGTTTGGTGTCGTGTCTTCGATTGAGGGCGGGAGAGAAAACGAGGAGCGAGGATAGAGAGGAAAGGAGGAGGCGCGGGGAAGAAGAAGGAGAGGGGGTGGCGGCGACGAACGTCGACGGGAGGAGGAGCGCGATGGCTAGGGCACGAGCAGGTGAAAGCGATCGGGGGTTTTCTTTTAATTTTTTCCTTGGTTGACTTTGAACGAGAGATAAGGGGGTGGAGAAGTTTATATAATTATTTTATTATTTTATTTCAAAAAAAAAGTAACTTTCTTATTCGAACTCGAAACGAGGCCCAACGACTGTCGTCCCTAGCTAATTACCCCATTCTGAACACAATGGGATATGCTGCGTAAGCCAATTCGGCCGTTACGATCAGTTTTCATTTAATTTACATTTAAATCACTATATTGGATTTTAAACGTACATTTCATATTACCGGGGTCACATACTAACTAGAAAAATTCCAGAAAAATATTTTCTAGCTTCGTATTGACAATACGGTCCTAACCAAACTAGTTTCGTCAAATTCTGAGACCATTGGAAAAATGGCCATTTTCCAGTCGATTAAAATCAACTGAAACTGGTCAAACGCGTTTTCCTTTGCCACGCTCACATATTGATTCTAAAAATTATGAAATTTGAAACCTAGCAATAATTTGACATCACGGATCCAACAAAAGTGGTTTCGTTGAAATCCGAGGTCGTTTGCAAAATTCCCATTTTTAAGGGCCTGAATTCCATAGCGACTATTCAGAATTTTCATCTGGACATATCTTTTGATTCCCGCTATGAAATTTCAATTTTTCGGATTCGTTCGAAAGATATCATCAATTAGATTCTATTATTTTTGGTTTCGTTAAAATCCGGATTGTTTTGCACCCGGTACATTCAATTGAAGTTTGAAATCGAATTATCGAACTACCGCGCCTTTTTCAATTCTATTATAATTATATATATTCTAACGACGACGTATATAATATATACGTTCGATTTCATTCAAAATAAATTTTCTCATCGAATTATTTAAAATAATTCATTTTAAATGTTCAAAATTCACTAAAATTGCCAAAATAAAAATTTTAAACTGGCCCAGATTTTCGGTTTGTTACAATCTCCCCCACTTAAAACTTTTCGTCACCGAAAAGGAACGAAGTCAAAAGTGGTTTAACAATTCAACTCAAGTTCCAGTATTTTGATTACGGCTTAAGTTCTTCAACTTTTCAGTTTCTAAGAACTTTTCAAATTTTTCAAAAATTTGGCTAACACCCTAAATTTTCGAAAAAATTCGCCATAAACTCCCCTGCACCGGGAGCCACGGGAAAATCCCGAAATTGCCATACAGGCCTTCTGATCTCAAAAAGAAAAAGAAAAAGCCAAGTGGCTAGCCAATAGGCTCATAAAATCATCATCACCCAAACAAAATAGTAAATTATAGTAAACATGTACCTATTTGTCGGGCAAACAAATTTTTTTCTCTGCTCTAGCCTCCTTGCTATGACCTGTTCAATGTAAGTACTTGTATATGCAAGCAAATGCGACCAATTTTCATTACAATTCAATATTTGATTATATTAGGCTAAATGGTTCAAAATTATCAAACAAATAAACATACAGCACAAACATCAATCAATTAGTGAATTAGAGTTTCAAATTCATAATTTTGATACATATACAAAAAATCATGTTTTTGATGTCAATTCACAACAAATAAATCTATCTATATAAGTTTTGGTTCTCACACCAGTCTAATGGAAATATATAGATATCACACCTTCGTCACTCGAAAATAAATGCTGATGATGTTTCGAACCACCATCAGAACATCTCCGGGCTACTAGAGTGCGGTTCTATATTTATCCGGTATATTAAAACTTTGAATATACGTTCATGACGCGTATATGCAATATCTTTATATATCGGATTGTCCAAATTCAAAATAAATAAATATTCAGATACGTATAAACGATTTAAATTTCAAAACAAAATTTGTTTCCTTTGAGAAATATACTCTTCACACTCGTTCTAGGATACTACTAATCCTATCTCTAACGAGTCATTCTAATTGGATATTACTAATCCAATATCTGATGAATTCTTTCGTATGGTTCTAATGTGTCTTGTTCTCGAGCTCTGTAAACCAAAGCTCTGATACCACTGTGAGGACCCGTTACTTCCCCGTGAAGGAAAGAGCGGATACTTTGAGAACAACACACAAATGAACGCAGACGGAAGAACATTTCATTGCTATTACAACAATTCCATCAGATACAAGAATATACAGAGTATAATGAATAAATTACATTCGATAAATATCAGAGATTACAATAAATTACATAGCAGCGGGAAATAATACAAAGCACAACTGAAGGTGATATACGGATACAGAGCTTTCCGGATATCATTCCAGCTGTAAACCAGGATCTTGTGAATATAAATCTGCAAAACCAAAACTACTAGCTGCCCGTGTCGAAAATAGGGGCACCCAGTGTTTAGGTTAAAACAATAAACTCCAGGTCAGTCATGTGACTGGTGTGAGAACTAAATAAGTTATTTAAAACTTGACTTTAAAAGAGAGTAATTCAAGGAACCACGCCGTATAATACGGAACGGGTTTCCTCCCAAGAATACCAGTGCATATCAATAAACAACGAAAAGCTTTTTCGAAAAATGAAGCTATTATAAGACCCAGGTCCCATCACACAATGCAACGCAAGCCGGAGGATAGGGTTTTCCCTTATAATAGCCAAACATGCTTGATACGTTTAAAACAAATCATTTGATACTATAATAAGTGTATAGTGCCAAAACAATTTCAATCATAAATATCAATCATAGATGGCATAGCATCCCATGCTACTATGTCGCCATACTAGGCTCTACAAATAAAGCCGAAATATCTCGTATTGGAAATTGGATTTCCGTCATGAGTCGAGGCAAGGGGCAAGTTCCTCTCCGCTTCGAGACACTCTAGCAAATGCCTCACGACTACACACTCTGGGTAACCCCTGGATGCTTCAGGGCCGGTCCTCTCTTACGTTTGAGGATTAGTACTCCTGAACACACGTTTCCCGGTCCTTACAGACCTAAAATCGAGGCGCCTCATCCAACAACCACATAGGTGAAAAGTATATAAATGTCAGGGCTGGTAAGTCACTGACACCACCAAAGCTAGAAAGAAACGTCGTGCTCTCCCTGCAGTCCGTATCCCGTTTTTAACTCATACCGAGGTGTGAGGCTCGCGAATTCACGTTATACACAAAGATACGCCACAGAGGCCGTGCTTTGATCATCAACCACAAGATTTGCTTTTCAACAGAAGCCTTGATCCATGCAACTCAGCATGCCACACAGGCAATTCATGCCATGCGATTGATATCTATCGATATATAACCTCTAAGTTCGTACGTCTCAGAGAAGGGCGTTAAGCAGGAGAATAAATTCTCCGCCGCCAAACAGATATATATTTAACAGAAATCAATCAACACAGAATAAAATCCAATGTCAGACACACAATCCATTTACAAGTTCGTTCTGGGTCTGAACGAAACCGGAGGCACTTTCCTCGCATATCCATCGATCTCCAGGTACGTCTGGACGACCACCAACTGATTCCCTCATCTTGGGTGTACAACCCAATCAAGATCATCAGTAATCACCCAAACGATGTGAAGACTTCCGGTCTTCAACCACCGTCTTCATCTTCGACTTATCGTCGAATCGGTTATTCAGAATGGGTATAAACCCAGCCTTTCCGAACAACCCGCGTATATTAAAAACAAATGTTACACAAACACAACATACGCCTCATTCCAATTTGGCAGCCACTAACCGTAAATCAACAAGAGAACAATTTCTCAAATATTAACCCCGAAGGCCGAGACCAACATCAGATCAATACCCAGGAAACCATTCTTCTTAGCTAACCTACAGCTAGTTTCTAAATTTCATATTCTTAGGGAAAGGTTCCCATTAATTTTATCAAAGATAAATTCTTTAAAATTTATTCTTTACTCTTCCTTTGGATGTCATTTCAAACCAAATTATGGTTTTCCAAACTAGTCGAGATTAGCGAACCACACCGAAGTAATTATTTATTTTATTTCCCAATCCCAACCTATTCATCCCATGAAGCAAAACTGGTAATACTCCATATCTAACACCACAGTGTTATCGGTAAAACTAATTACCATTTCACGTTCAAGTCTAATTAAAGATTTAACTATCGCTTTGGAGCAAAACTGGTGATACTCCATTCTCGCTCAATTTCTAAATTTGATAATTTAGATTATCATTTCACATTTCAATCTAATTACAGATTCATTAAAACTCCTTTTACTGGGTTAAAGAACTAATGTCATTTAAAACACAGTTCACGACAAACCCAAATCACATTCTATTTATTATCGGGTTAAAGAACAAGTGTTATTTAAAACACCCTTCACGATAAACCCACTAATCAATTCTATTTAAAACCCATTTCAAATCCAATTTATTTATTTAAAATAAATGGATTTTTATTTTAGATCTAAACTAGTTCATTTCGATAAAAATCCATTTTTATCTTTTCAAATATGGAGTTTTTTATCCTAATTTTTCCCAAATCATTTCTTATGATTTTACGCAAATTATTACTATTTTTAATAATTTTATCAAGGCCCGTACAGTCGATTTCCAACAATGGCCATCAAACTGCACTTACAGCGACCTTTTTCAAATTTGATTTGGACGTATCTCCAAATCCAACCGTTAGATTTCAAATTTCTAATATTCGTTAGAAAGCTCTTTTCGATACGAACCCAACGGTTCCAGTTTTAGGAGAATCCGACGGTCGGATCTCCCGTAATGTCCGTTCGAAATCAATGGTCGAAATTCGCGAACTACCGCGGCGCGACGCGTTCTATTCAAGCCATTATATTATATACGAGCGTCACGGCACGCGCTTCGCGCGTGATCATGGCACACACTTCGCGTAAGGATTATTGTTCCTTAAGTACTGCGTATTTTACATATGCAAAAAAATATTTGTATTAATATTTGGTTTATTATTCTCATTAAACGTGCTTTATCTGTTGAGGACAAAACATATTCTTATTTCCTTTAACTTCCTAACTTCTTTCAGACAACATTCACTTTTATTTACACATATACTAAGACATTCACTTTTATTTGAACATATACTGAGACATTCACTTCTCACGTTCATGGTCTCATGCAAGCAACAGGGGATAATGCTCCCATTTACTTTACTATTTAAAAGGAACATAAAACATTATTTTTCATACAAATCACGAAGAAAAACCTTAGAAGCAAAGTACATAGGTTGAGGGCAAAGAACGCTGGTTAAACTTAAATGTGGTGTAATCTTATTTATGCGTTTATCTGGGAAAAAAAATCACCTTTTGAATGAGGTGAAGCTTCAAAAATTTAAACCCAATAAATAAAAAAGTAAATTTGTTGTGCAGTGTATTCAATTTTATGAGGCAGTGAGTATTGGGAAGATAGGTATGAAAGAGGAGAGAATTTCAAGCAAAGCGTAGAGGAAATGAGGAAAGAAGCGTGAAAATTAATTGGATGGTGTGCCATATTTGAAGGTGAATGGCTGTTCCTAGAATAGCGCATTTGCAGGGGAGACTGACCTTTCAAATGCACCTAAGCTGATGTCAGATTTGAATAAAAATCATTAAGATTTTATTTATTTGACTTTAGCACGTTATACTATTTATTAATTGCTAATTTATATCGTAATACGCAATAATAAATGTCGTTATTCAAATTTAAATGCCTATTCAAATTGTCGTTGGATATGGAAAGAGTAATCTAATTATATTAATTGCCTATTTATAAACGTTACAACACTTATTTTATAAACACATATTTTTTTCAAATAATTTCAATTAGAAGGTAATAGGTGGCAGTGAATAATACTGGTAATGTTAATATAAAAATTCAAGGTTTTATACTTATAGCTAATAGAATAAGCAGTGAAACATTCAATGCAAAATTTATATTAATCGCCTATTTATTAATTTCATATTCATAAACGTTACAACACTTATTTATAAATGCATTTTTTTAAAATTATTTTAATTAGAGGGTAATAGATGGCAGTGAATAATATTGGTAATGTTATATAAAACGTCAAGGTTTTAAATTTATGGCTAACAGAATAAGCAGTGAAACATTCAATGAAAAATTTATATTAATTGGCTATTTATTAATTGCCTATTTATAAACGTTAAACACTTATTTATAAACACATATTTTTTTAAAATAATTTTAATTAGAAGGTAATAGATGGCAGTGAATAATATTGGTAATGTTAATATTATGTTAAATGCGTAAAGGATTTAAAGTCTGGTAATAGTGCATAAAGGAAACAAATTCTAGTATGCTGGTTATGGTATTCTTGAATAAGATGGAGTAATTATTGCCGATGCAATATTATGTTAAATTGACCTATTATGTCGCTGATGCAATATATTACGAAGTCAATATGATTTTTTTCCAAATATTTTAAGGGGCATTTTCGGTAGTTTCCGTATACACCAAAAAAGTGTGACACCAAACCTATTCCAACTATTATTAAAGATATAATATATATAATATATATTTCGTCGATTCCTATTTAAAACGAATTTTGTAAATAGTTTTAAATCCGTTTCAAAAACAATTTCAACATTCATTTCAATTTCAAATCGATTTCAATTTTATTTCAAATTCGTTTTCTATTCAATTCAATTCAAATTCGTTTTCTATTCAATTCGAATTCGAATTCGTTTTCTATTCAATTCAAATTCGATTCGTTTTCTATTCAATTCAAATTCGATTCGTTTTCTATTCAATTCAATTCGAATTCGTTTTCAATTCAATTCGATTCGTTTTCTATTCTATTCAATTCGAATTCGTTTTTTATTCAATTCAATTCGATTCGTTTTCTATTCAATTCAAATTCGATTCGTTTTCTATTCAATTCAAATTCGATTCGTTTTCAATTCAATTCAAATTCGATTCGTTTTCTATTCAATTCAATTTCGATTCGTTTTCTATTCAATTCAATTCGAATTCGTTTTCTATTCAATTCAATTCGAATTCGTTTTCTATTCAATTCAAATTCGATTCGTTTTCTATTCAATTCAAATTCGATTCATTTTTTATTCAATTCAATTCGAATTCGTTTTCTATTCAATTCAATTCGAATTCTATTTAACTCAATTTCAATTCGAATTCATTTTCTATTCAATTCAAATCAAATATAATCGATAAAATTATCGTTCGCGTCAAAATAGCGCATCTCTAATCAACACGGTTTTATATATTTCAATAATTCCGTTATTCTATTCAACAAATGAATATTTATTCTATTCAATATGTGAATCTATATTTTTGTCAATACATGACTAATCTCAACGAATGAGTACTGTCCACGTGTGACTATTTTTGTTATTTAATATATTTTATAAAAATTATGGTATCTATCGTTTGATTTCAAATTAGACTCCAACCGTAAATTAGTAAGAGAACGATTCCCTGAATATTAACCCCGAAGGCCGAAACCAACATCAGATCAATATCCAGGAGACCACTCACCTTATCTATTTTCCAGTTAGTCTCTAATTTTATATATGATAAAGATGTAAATTTTATTGTTAAAATATTTCGTTCAACACATGACTAATCTCAACGGATGAGTACTGTCAACACATGAACCTTTATTTTATAATATTCTTTATTTTCTAAATTGGAATGAGGTCCAATCAATTACCATATAAAGTTAATTATATGGATTCCATACAACACATGTGTATAATAGCAACGATAAATAATCAACCATCATCCAAAGTGCCCTACACTGTATAAGCATCAAATATAGATATCTAATGCTTATAACAGCCTGTCGATCCATCGATCGACATACAACTAATTATTGGGATTAGTGTATGCCGTATTTTATCCCAATACCCGTGTGGGGTTTCAAATCAACAAACATAGATTTTTATTTGTGAAATTGGGCGATGTGTAAAATTCATCGTCCCAATCAATGCCAGTCAAATCAGTGTACATAAACAAACCGTCCGGTTTGTAAATGAATATTTATTTATTCACATTCACGTTAAAAATTATATTTTCAACAACCGAATTATTTTATTCAACCTATGAATATTCTATTCGGTTCATTTATTAAATAAAATGCTATCTTTATTTTTCTAACTTATTTTAGAAAATTTCGGCGGCATAAAGGCACGATACTAGAAACGGAACAAGGCCTAGCCTTATCCCCGGTCTAGTGATGACCCACGCCATTCATACATCAATCAAATCCATTCTATTTCACCAAACTATCAAATTCAAATCAAACAATCTAACCAACTACACAACCAAACAAACAAGTCCATGGTCTGTGGACGATGGTGTCGGGTGCTACTAAACACCGTCTGCATCCTAGTATATACATATAACTAGAAAAGAAAATTTAAAGTGAGAAGTTCTCACCGATAGCTATCCCAATTCCCCGACTCTTCCAATGTAGGGAATCACTGCCATTCTCGCCTTTTGTCACTTTCGTCGCCCGTAGTCACTACATATATAAAAATCACATTTTTACATTGCTATTCAATATATAAAAATCGAATTTTTACTTCGCTACTATATAGATAAAAATTCTATTTTTACTTCGCTATTATATAGATAAAAATTCTATTTTTACATCGCTATGCTTCATATACAGATTTCGCCTTTTTAATTATAAAGGTTTCGCCTTTTCAATTATAAAGGTTTCGCCTTTTCAATTTCAAAAATCTAATCTTTTCTATTTTAAAAATCTAATCTTTTCTATTTTAAAAATCTAATCTTTTCTATTTTAAAAATCTAATCTTTTCTATTTTAAAAATCTAATATTTTCAACGAATAAAAATCAAAGCTTTAAAACTAAGACAAATCAGATTTTAATCACCTAAAAAGAAAGTAAAACAATTTAAAATAAACACTCACATCTACTGTTGTAGGGGGAGGGTTCACGCGGGAGTCAGAGGGAGGTTCCTTGGCCGCCGGCGGAGCTGTGATGGGACTGGCGAAGGGGGGCTGCTGGTAGTCGGGTCCAGCTGAGCTCCGGTGGGCGCCCTCGTTTTCCAGTGGGTTAGGGGCTTCGGGTAAAAAGAAGAGGGGCTTCGGACATAAAGAAGAGGGGCAGAGGAGGAGATCGGCGAGGGGGCGTGAGGCTAGGCGGCGCGGCTAGCATGGAGGAGGGCGGCGTTTGGTGTCGCGTCTTCGATTGAGGGCGGGAGAGAAAACGAGGAGCGAGGATAGAGAGGAAAGGAGGAGGCGCGGGGAAGAAGAAGGAGAGGGGGCGGCGGCGACGAACGTCGACGAGAGGAGCGCGATGGCTAGGGCACGAGCAGGTGAAAGCGATCGGGGGTTTTCTTTTAATTTTTTCCTTGGTTGACTTTGAACGAGAGATAAGGGGGTGGAGAAGTTTATATAATTATTTTATTTCAAAAAAAAAGTAACTTTCTTATTCGAACTCGAAACGAGGCCCAACGACTGTCGTCCCTAGCTAATTACCCCCATTCTGAACACAATGGGATATGCTGCGTAAGCCAATTCGGCCGTTACGATCAGTTTTCGTTTAATTTACATTTAAATCACTATATTGGATTTTAAACGTACATTTCATATTACCGTGGTCACATACTAACTAGAAAAATTCCAGAAAAATATTTTCTAGCTTCGTATTGACGATACGGTCCTAACCAAACTAGTTTCGTCGAATTCTGAGACTGTTGGAAAAATGGTCATTTTCCAGTCGATTAAAATCAACTGAAACTGGTCAAATGCGTTTTCCTTTGCCACGCTCACATATTGATTCTAAAAATTATGAAATTTGAAACCTAGCAATAACTTGACATCACGGATCCAACAAAAGTGGTTTCGTTGAAATCCGAGGTCGTTTGCAAAATTCCCATTTTTAAGGGCCTGAATTCCATAGTGACTATTCAGAATTTTCATCTAGGCATATCTTTTGATTCCCGCTATGAAATTTCAATTTTTCGGATTCGTTGGAAATATATCATCAATTAGATTCTATTATTTTTGGTTTCGTTAAAATCTGGATTGTTTTGCACCCGATACATTCAATTGAAGTTTGAAATCGAATTATCGAACTACCGCGCCATTTTCAATTCTATTATAATTATATATATTCTAACGACGACGTATATAATATATACGTTCGATTTCATTCAAAATAAATTTTCTCATCGAATTATTTAAAATAATTCATTTTAAATGTTCAAAATTCACTAAAATTGCCAAAATAAAATTTTTAAACTAGCCCAGATTTTTGGGTTGTTACAGCAGACTTCCGCCACAAGTTTAATCTAACCTCGTGTCTAGGGGTAATTACAATTTCTAATTACTGTAATCCTAGGCATTTCTTTATTTGCCAATTCTTACCTATGTCGTTATAGGTTTCATGCCCCTTTTCCCCCTAATTATATTCATAATGAATTATATGCCCTAAATTCATCAACATTATTCAAGTTATGCCTAAAAATCCTCATTTACAAGTTATGCCCAATTTTAATGTTTTTCCCCTCGTTCCCAAACTAACGCATTCACATAATTTAGCGGCATGCTTAAGCTTGAAGTAGCCTGGCTATATAAAATAAAAGGGAAAGGGTGAAGGGAAGATGACAGAGATGATTATTTTAATAGAATTGACATAAACATATAATGACATAATGTTGAGATGGACAAATAAGAATGGATCTGGTGAACTTGTGATAATAAATTGGTTTTAACATAGTAGGGGTATCATAATAGGCATGATTAGATCTAAACAAGGATTTAGATGTCCAACAATTGACATATCCAAATTAACCACAACATGATCTAAATATTGAACTAGATCCATAATCAAAAATAGATCTGACATGATAAAAGTTAAGATCCAAGTCATAGTGTGCCAAAATATCACAGATTCACAAATTATTACAAATCTGAAATGATTTAAGGATTAACATGCATAGATCCAAATTACAGTCCTATCGTGTTTACTTTTTATTTATTTAAATCTAAAAGTAACTTGAAACTCACATCATTTGGATCTAGAAAGGTAGAAGAAGAACCGATCTACACTTGAATCTCTAACTTTGATTGTAAAAGAAGAAAAGGATTTGATTCAGTCCAGGCTCCAACAGAATTTATGCCTCTGTTGATTTTCAGTGAAGAAAATAGGAGAAATGGAGCCGTATTTATAGCTACCAGCCCCTAGAACCGGCCTGCCACGTCAGCCCTAGGGGGGTTAACCCACCCCTTAGGGGGTCGACACCCCCCTGAGGGTCGACTTCCCTGGGCGGGAAATTTCCCGCTCACCCCTTTTTCGCGATTTTGAACATGATTTTGATTTTCTGGACCTTACATATATATATATATCTTGCGCGTATACAAACTTCAAACCTTCATAACTTCTTCATACGGTGTCCGTTTTACGGAGACCAAATGTCTATCTTGACCAGAATTTCGAGACGGATGCAATAGCGCAGTCCTTTTCCCTTAATTATGAATATAAAATTAATTATTATTTAATTTATCCTCTTTTAGTATTATTAAAATTACGGGGTGTTACAAGAAGTCTGCCCGGAATCGACCGATATAACCAGCATCCACAAGTGGTAGGCTTAATATAGGATATCTAGCATATTATGACCATAAATGGACATGGTATTGAAATGGAATACTTAACCTAGTTGAAACCATAGGGATTGTATGAGCATATAACTTGAGTAGGGGTTAAGTAAACTTGTATGAACAGTGGGTGTGTTAAGTAAATCTTGGTTGGGTGAGTAATATTTATATATAGGACCACAAACTTAACCTATGGGGTTATGCAATCTTTTACTCTGGTATGGCATAACCTGTGGAAAACCTAGTGGGGATGCAAGCGTAGGGGGAAGCTTGTATCATCTTGTGTGTGGGACCCGTTTCAATCAGTAACCCATGTATAGGTATCAAACGGGTACTCCGAACTAGGTCGGAGTCGGGGAACGCTTACTGGGCTGATTATAAGAGATCCAAACATGGGGGACGGTGTGGGCGGCGCATTCCAACGGATTCATGTGCGTGCATGGGTCCGGACAAGAGGTGGTTAAGACGCCGTGACACCCGTAGATATGGTTGTGCACATCTTGAAAATGAAGGGTTGCCAGTTTAGGGAGTGATACACCTTACTGTGGGGCCGGCACAATGTGTCTACGTAGTAGGAAGACGATCGATTAGGGTAGTAATTAGGGTACACTTAGACTCCGATATGTTTGGAAGCCCGTTAATACCCTTAGGGGTAACTCCGGTATTTTGGGCTGCTTGTTGATTGTATGGGGTATAAACCTCTCACTGGAAGTACACCTTAGTCTACCATCTTATACTTGTTGGGGATCATGTTTTTAATAAGACACTAGTATTGGTGTAGAGAAAAGTGTTAGGGAAGCGCTATTTATTCTATCATGTTTATTCTTCTTACCTTTTCATACCTGCCTTTTATGATGTTATCTCTCTTATCCACTTTATATGTCTGTCGTGATACTTTTACTTATTTATATGCTATAAGTAACTGGACTCGCCAGACTTTATGTCTGACCCATTTTGTTTCCTTTTCTTTCTCTTCCGTTTCCCCCTCCCAAGGTTCTCAGGGAGGGAATACTCAAGCTTGATTAGGATTCTGCTTTCATCTTGCTTAGAGCTGCATAAATGCATTGCTCGAGTTCTTATCTCTTCCACTATAGCTATGTTTTGGGGATATGCTTCTTTTATTATACTCTGATGTTTTAACTACAAGACAAAATTTTTAATGATGTATTGGGTTTTATGCATTTCAAACTTGTGATGTAACCATGTTTTGAACTACGATGCTTTATGATTAATAAAAGTTTTTAATTCCGCTGCTACTTTATATTTGTCTTGTAATGTTTCTGTTTACCTATAATGCTTCACGAAACTTAATGCATTCTCTTAATGAATGACATTAACGGATATGGTGTGTCACAGAGATGCTATTGGCCCAAGTTACGTTTAAAGCCCTTGTGGAGGCGGCTATTCTATATTCAGCTAAGAATGTTAATGAAGTTAAGACTGATAATTAGGGAGAAGGTACATCTAGTGATGGGAAGATTAAGAAAAGGAATTTATGGCTTAAGAAGAAGAAAGGAGCCAAATTCAAGAAGGAGGCCAAGACATGTTCTAGATGCCACAAGAAAGGTATGAGGTGAAGGACTGTAGAGTAAACTTGGCAAAGGCAGAATTCAAAGGGAAATGCTTTAACTATGATCAAGATGGACACCTAGTGAGAAACTTCCCGAAGCCGAATGTCGTACAGAGCGGTCAAAGCTATGCCTTGGAAGTAGGGATCATTTGTACTCAGCCCCTTAAGGATAAGAGACAACCCGATTGTAAGGTATAATTTCTATTTAAGGAATTTCTTTGTGTTCCCTATTTGATTTGGGAGCCACCCACTCCTTTATCACTAGGAAGATAGTTGGTTCTCTAAAACTTCCCTTATCCTTTGCTAGTAATCCGTTAGAGGTGCCTAACTCTATCGGAGTGACTATGCATCTTTCTATTGTTTGTAAAGACCTAGTATTCGACATCGGTGATGTCGACTTGTTTTGTGATGCTTATGTACTTAAATTCGAGGGGGTATGGTCTTATTTTGGGTATGGATTGGCTATCATTTTATGGGGTCATCCTTAACTAGGATAGGAGAGTGGTTTGTTTAAAAAGATGTGGAGCCCGCAACTCAGAGATTCCTTATAGGACAATGAATAGGGATTCAAGCTTATTTTCCATATATTCTAATTTAGAAGGACCATCTTGGTATTGATTGTTTGTGAGTTTCTTGATGTTTTTGAGGAGATCATGGGACTCCCACCCTACTGAAAAATATGATGTAGGATCTACCTCGAAAAGGATGCGAGGCCAGTAGCATTGCCTTTAAGGCACATGGCTCCTAAGGAAAGGAGAGGGGGTTAGACAAGCAAGTCTCGGAATTATTGCAGAAAGGGTTTATTTGTGGGAGTACCTCATTACGGGGTGCAACGATAGTGTTTGCCACAAAGTATGATGGATCTTTAAGATTATGTGTGGATTATAGGGAACTTAACAAGCTGACCAAAAAGAATAGATATCTCTTACCAAGGATTGATGACTTGTTTGGCCATTTGGGAGGAGCCCAAATATTTTTCCAATTAGACTTGGCTATTGGATTTCACCAATTAAGGATTTTAGATGAGAGTAAGCCCAAGACAACGTTTAGGATGCCTGATGGACTATTTAAATTAGAGTTTATGCCTTTCGGTTTGACTAACGCCCCTGCTTTCTTTGTAGACCTTATGAGTAGGGTATTTCATGGTATACCCAATAAGATTGTGGTAATATTTGTGGACGACATCCTTATCTTTTCCAAGGTCCATAAGAAACATGAGGATCACTTGAAAAGAGTCCTAGGAATTCCTAGAGAAAACCAGCTTAAAGCCAAATTCTTGAAATGCAACTTTTGGAGGAAAGACGTCAAGTTTATAAGGCATATTGTTTTAGGAATGGGATTAGCAGTAGACCCCGCTAAGGTAAAAGCTGTCGAAGAGTGGAAGATACCCCACAATGTGACCGAGGTTAGGAGTTTCCTTGCGTTAGCAGGAAATTATCGGAAATTTATTAAGGACTTTGTGAAGATCGCAACTCCTTTAACCTAATTAATGAAAAAGGGTCATAAGTTTACAAGTGCACCTATCCTTGTTATCCCTGATGGAACCAAAATGTTTATAGCTTTTACAAATGCATGTGGGACCAGTTTGGGAATGGTACTCATGCAAGAGGTTAGAGTAATTGCCTACGCAAGTGAACTGTAATGACCCGCAAATCCGCAACATCAGAGTTGACTATATACATCATACGTCCAACCCAAATATCACGAAAATACGAAACATTTTTTTTAGAAGAAAGAGGTAGAAGAAGAACAGAAATAACAACACAGAATCTCACATCGCAGCGGAACAAAATATAATATATCATAACTTTGAAATACAAAATCTTAACTGTATAACATACACTTATCAGAATACAACACTTACAACACAGCGGAACAAAACTTTATATAACTAACGCTGAAGCCTCCTGCTCCAAGCTCCTTTAGATAGATCTGAAAAATCCTGAACTACTTGACTGCCCGTACAAATTTAGGCACCCAAGAGTTTAGGTAGAACAAAACAAAATAAACTCCGGGTCAGTCATGGGACTGGTATGAGTAAACAGTTTAAAACAGTTTCAGAAACTAAATGATATCTCATAAGACCACGCCGTATAACACGGAACGGGTTTTTCCCTTATGAGAATCCAAACACTTGATTTATCTTTATATCAAAACTCTTTTGATATTATAATAATGTGTGACGGCAAGGAATTTCGCTCGGTCCGAACCAGTCGCTAAACCGATCCAGGCCGTTCGAAACGCCCTATCGTTGAGAACACGACAAAACAGAACGCATACGGAAGAACATTTCACTATATATAACAACAGTGCATCAGATTACAAGAATATACAGAGTATACATGAATAAATATTACACAGAAATATCAGAGATTTAAATTACATTTAAATACATAGCAGCGGAAAATAATACAATACACAACTAGAAGAAGATATACGGATACAAAGCTTTCCGGATATCGTTCCAGCTGTAAACCAGGATCCTGTGAATATAAATCTGCAAAACCAAAACTACTAGCTGCCCGTGTCAAAATAAGGGCACCCAGAGTTTAGGTTAAAACAATAAACTCCAGGTCAGTCATGTGACTGGTGTGAGAACTAAAACAGTTACTAATCTTTATTTTAAATCATTAGGTAAATCAAGGGACCACGCCGTATAACACGGAACGGGTTTCCTCCCAAGAATACCAGTGCATAAAAACAAACAGCGCAATGCTAAATAAAGAAAAATGAAGCTGTTATAAGACCCAGGTCCCATCACACAATGCAACGCAGCCGAGGATAGGGTTTTCCCTTATAACAGCCAAAGAATGCTTGATACGTTTAAAACAAATCATTTGATACTATTATAAGTGTATAGTGTACAAAACAACTTCAAATCATAAGTATCAATCATAGGCGGCATGGGTACCATATATCATGTCGCCATATATAGGTTTACAAATAAAACCGCAAAGTCACGTATTTGGAAATTGGATTTCCGTCTATGAACCGAGGCAAAAGATAGTCCTCAGCCGATTCGAGACTGCCCAGCCCGAGTCTCAGGATCAGAGCTCGAGTGACCCTAGGAGCGACAGGGCCGGTCCACCGTTGTGGATTAAAATGCCTGAGCACTGCGTTTCGCCGCCCTTTGGGGCGTAAGCGAGCCAACGAATGACTCCATCGGACCCGGATCGTCCGATCTAACCGAGGCGCCTCGCAACATCAACAACCACATAAGTCAAACTCGTCAGGGCGTGTAAAACCACTGACGCCACTTCTAGCTAGGAGGAAACGCAGGCCCTCCCTGAGGTCCTTTCTCCCGTTTTTGGTTCATACCGGGTGTGAAACTCGCGAAGTAAACGTTACACAAAGCTACGCCACAAAGGCCGTGCTTTGATCATCACCACAAGACTTTGCTTTTCAACAGAAGCCTCGATCAATTTCCACTTAGGCATGCCACACAGGCAAACCATCCTATGCAACCGATATCAGTCACACAGAATGAAATCCGATGTCAGACACACAGTCCATTTACAAGTCCGTTCTGGGTCTGAACGAAACCGGGAGCACCTAGTACCCCGCATATCCATCGATCTCCAAGTACGTCTGGACGATCACCAACTGTTTCCATCTTCTTGGGTGTACAGCCCAATCAAGATCATCAGTTATCACCCAAACGACGTGAAGACTTCCGGTCTTCGACCATCGTCTTCATCTTCGACTTATCGTCGTATCAGTTATTCAGAATGGGATAAACCCGGTCTTTCCGAATAACTCGCGTATATTTTAAATAAGTGTTACACAAACACAACATACGCCTCATTCCAATTCATTAGTCACTAACCGTAAATTAATCAAGAGAATAATTTCCCAAATATTAACCCCGAAGGCCGAAACCAACATCAGATCAATATCCAGAAAACCATTCTGCTTGGCTAACCGACAGTTAGTTTCTAAATTTCACATTCATAGGGAAAGATTCCCATTAATTTTATCAAAGATAAATTCCTTGAATTTATTCTTTAATCCATTTTTGAATATCAATTCAAACTAGTCGGGATTAGCGAACCTTACCGAAGTAATCATTTGTTTTAATTTCCCAATCCCAACCTATTCATCCCATGAAGTAAAACTGGTAATACTTCATATCTAACACCACAGTGTTATCGGTAAATTCAATTACCATTTCACGTTCAAATCTAATTAAAGATTTAACTATCGCCTGGAGCAAAACTGGTGATACTCCATTTTCGATCTTTTCAATCTAATTAAAGATTCATTAAAACTCCACTTAGTTTTAATCTTCGACTGGGTTAAAGAATCCGTGTCATTTAAAAACACCGTTCACAATAAACCCAAAATCACCTTCATTAATTATCGGGTTAAAGAACGAGTGTTATTTAAAACACTGTCCACGATAAACCCAAAAATCAATATCAATTCAATTCCAATTAAATATTATTTAATTGGTACACTTCATTAAATCTAAATAAAAAGATTTAATCTTTTCTCAACTGGGTTCAAGAACAGTGTTAGTGAAGACACCATTCACGACAAACCCCAAATCACATTTGATATTCAATACAAGGCTCTGAATAGAAAATATATCGGCTTATATTCAATATCAAATTCTACGACTAACAAATGTCGTATTGGAAATAACGATATAAATATATCTTTCAAATTTCCATAACAACACCTGTATAATCACGAATTCCAACATCGAAATATTCCGAAGACAATTTCGATTCAATTCCACTCCAATGCAATCATTGGAAATTCTGGTTATTTTTAAAACCATTTCAAATTCAATTTATTTCTTTAAAAATAAATAGAATTATCTTTCTAGTTCAAAACTAGTTCATTTCGATAAAAATCTATTTTTATCCTTTCAAATATGGAGTTTTTCATCCCAATCCTTTCTAAATCATTTCTTATGATTTTACACAAATTATTACTATTTTTAATAATTTTATCAAGGCCCGTACAGTCGATTTCCAACAACGGCCATCGAACTGCACTTACAGCGACCTTTTTCGAATTTGATTTGGACGTATCTCAAAATCCAACCGTTAGATTTCAAATTTCTAACATTCATTAGAAAGCTCTTTTCGATACGAACCCAACGGTTCCGGTTTTAGGAGAATCCGACGGTCGGATCTCCTGCAATGTCCGTTTGAAATAAATGGTCGAAATTCACGAACTGCCGCGGCGCGACGCGTTCTATTCAGGCCATTATATTATATATATATAATATATATATAATATATACTTCGTCGATTTCTATTTAAAACGAATTATATAAATAGTTTTAAATTCGTTTCAAAAGCAATTTCAACTTCCTTTTCAATTCAAATCAAAATTGAATTCTTCTTTATAAATTCGTTTCAAAATTCATTTCTATTCAATTCAAATTTCAATTCAATTTGAATTCATTTCAATTCGTTTTCAATTCAATTTGAATTCGTTTTCAATTCATTTCGAAATCGTTTTCAATTCAATTCATTTCGAAATCGTTTTCAATTCAATTCATTTCGAAATCGTTTTCAATTCAATTTGAATTCGTTTTCAATTCAATTCATTTCGAAATCGTTTTCAATTCAATTCATTTCGAAATCGTTTTCAATTCTATTCATTTCGAAATCGTTTTCAATTCAATTCATTTCGAAATCGTTTTCAATTCAATTCATTTCGAAATCGTTTTCAATTCAATTCATTTCGAAATCGTTTTCAATTCAATTCATTTCGAAATCGTTTTCAATTCAATTCATTTCGAAATCGTTTTCAATTCAATTCATTTCGAAATCGTTTTCAATTCAATTCATTTCGAAATCGTTTTCAAATCGATATAAATATCGTTTACGTCAAAATGGCGTCAATCTAATCAACACGGCTTCATAAATTGCTATTTTCAAATATTCTATTTCAAATATTTCTTTTTCAAAATAGTTGTTATTATCAAAATATTTCGTTCAACACATGACCAATCTCAATGGATGAGTACTGTCAACACATGAACTTTTATTTTATAATATTCTTTATTTTTCAAATTGGAATGAGGCCCAATAAATTACCATATAAAGTTAATTATATGGATTTTCATACAACACATGTATATAATAGCAACGATAGATAATCAACCATCAACCAAAGTGCACTACACTGTATAAGCATCAAATATAGATATCTAATGCTTATAACAGCCTGTCAATCAATCGATCGACATATTCAATCAGTCAGGATGAGTGAACTTCATATTTCATCCCAACACCTGTGTGGGGTTTTCAAACAATCAAACACAGATTTTAGTTGTGCAGTTGGGCGATGTGTAAAATTTATCGTCCCAGTCAATGTCATTCAAATAGATGTACATAAACAAACCGTCCGGTTTATAAATGAATATTTTATTTTATTCACTTCACGTTAAAAATTATATTTTTAACGATAAAACATTTTATTTCAACCTATGAATTTCTATTATTCATTTACACAATAAAATGATATTTTTATTTTTCTAACTTATTTTAGAAAATTTCGGCGGCATAACGGCACGATACTAGAAACGGGACGAGGCCTAGCCTTATCCCCGGTCTAGTGAAGGCCCACGCCATTCACACATCAATCAAATCAATTCGTTATGTAAACCACAAAATTTGGAGTAAGAGTCTAACCTAGCCTTACTCCTTCGCCTTATAACGGCGCACGTCTAATCCTAACCAATTTATCGATTCGATTTTTCACACCACAAACCACATTCAAACCAATATCGCAATCAATCACCAAACAGCCAATCAAACAAGTCCATGGTCTGTGGACGATTGTGTCGGGTGCTACTAAGCACCGTCTACATCCTAGTATATATATATATAACTAGAAAAATTAAATTGAAAGGTGAGGAGTTCTCACATATAGCTATCCTAGCTCCACGGCTCTTCCTTTGCAGAAGTCTTCGTCGTTTCGCCTTTTTGTCACCTTCGTTGTCCGCTTTCACTACATATGTAAAAATCGAGTTTTTACTTCGCTATTCAATATATAAAAATCATATTTTTAATTCGAAGTTCACTATATAAAAATCATATTTTTAATTCGAAGTTCACTATATAAAAATCATATTTTTATCTCGACTTTCTAATCTCCTTTTAGTTTATAAATCATTTTTTTTAAAATCATCTTAAAAATCAGTTTTTATACTTTTATAAAATTCAGTTTTTATTTAACTTAAAAATCAGTTTTTACTTAACTAAAAAATCAGTTTTTACTAAACTTAAAAATCAGTTTTTACTAAACTTAAAAAATCAGTTTTTACTAAACTTAAAAATCAGTTTTTACTTAACTAAAAAATCAGTTTTTACTAAACTTAAAAAATCAGTTTTTACTAAACTTAAAAATCAGTTTTTACTTAACTAAAAAATCAGTTTTTACTAAACTTAAAAATCAGTTTTTAAATACATAAAAATAATTTAAACAAATAAGAAAAAAAAACTTACAGGAGGGGGGGGGGGGTCTTTCGTCGCCGAACAGCAGCAGGGGGGGTCCTTCATCGCCGAACAGCAGCAAGGGGGGGGAGGTCCTTCATCGCCGAACAGCAGCAAAGGGGGGGGGGGGTCGGCGGCTTCAGCATCGCATACGAGGGAGCTTCGGTGGGCTCGTCGAGGGAGGGGGGGGGGCTTCGGTGGGCTCGTCGAGGGAGGGGGGGCTTCGGTGGGCTCGTCGAGGGAGGGGGGGAGGTGCGGCGATGGGCGGCGGCGCTTCAGGGGGGGGGGGGGGCGGCCGTCGATATCTAGGGTTTTCTTTTTTTTGTTTTTTTTTATTTTGCTTCTGAAATGAATCGGGGGGGGGGGGGAAGTATAAAGGAGAGAATATATATATTAATTTTATTTTATTTTTCTTTAATTTACTAAAAGGTTGACTTTTCAAACGAACCTCAATCTGAACTCAACGACTGTCGCCCATAGTTAAATACCCCCATTCCGAACGCAATGGGATATGTATCGTAAGCTGGTTTGATCGTTACAATCAGTTTCTGTTGAATTTTCATTTAAATCCTTATATTGAATTTCAAACATACATTTCAAATTACCGGGGCCACATACTAACTAGAAAAATTCCAGAAAAATATTTTCTAGCTTCGTACTGATGATACGGTCCTAACAAAACTAGTTTCGTCGAATTCTGAGATCGTTTGAAAAATGGCCAATTTCCAGTCGATTAAAATCAACTGAAACTGGTCAAACGCGTTTTCCTTTGCCACGCTCACATATTGATTCGAAAAATAATGAAACTTGAAACCTAGCAATAACTTTACATCCCGGACCCAACAAAACTGGTTTCATCGAAATCCGAGGTCGTTTGCAAAATTGCTATTTTTAAGGGCCTTATATATATAAAAATATATATAAATTCCACAGCGACTATTTCTAATTTTAAACTGGACATATCTTATCATTTCTAAGATGAAATCTCAGTTTGTTAACTTCGTTACAAAGATATAGTTATACAGATTCAAATATTTCTTGTTCCGTTCAATTCTGACTTATATTGAATTCTGTATATTCATTTGAAATTAGAAATCGAATTTTCGAACTACCGCGCCATTTTCAATTCTATTTATAATTATATATAAATATTTATATTCAAACGACGACGTATATAATATATACGTTTGAATTATATTCAAAATAAATTTCACGTCGATATTATTTAAAATAATCTATTTTAAATGTTCAAAATTCACTAAAATCGCCAAAATAAAAATTTCAAACTGGATCGCATTTTACGGGTTGTTACATAATGTCTAAATCAAGTAGATAACAATCTAGTGGAACGTTTGCATCTCACGTTCCACGTATATAATATAAAATCAAAACCGCAAGCACGTATTGGGTAATGGATTTCCAACTATGACAAGGTATGGAACCACCTTCTGCTGGTATATCTCTAGAGGAGAATACACCGAGTTCAACAAGAACATCTTGCAACTCAGCCACACATGACCGACCACTCATTTGGCTTGAGTGTATAGAATGTATATCACCAACGGTTGGGATCAGCAACCGTTTCCCGAATGGGACAACATCGACAATAGATTTTTAGAAGTAAATGAAACTCTAGATCAGGCGATTATACACCCTAATAGGTGCGACCTACATAGCCTTGTTGCCTGCCCGATTTCTGTCATTTACGGGTTGATGAGGCTAGAAGCTACGCTTTATCATCACACCAGATTTACTTCGAATGCCACATCGTCAAATCCATCAAATCACCGATTGACGTCCTCAACAGTACATTATGTGTTAGCTAAAAGAAGTTTCCTTCTCCGCTTCCACTCTTGGTACGGTTGAAGAAATCAATGTACGTGACCTTTCTGGAAATACTCTGTCAGACATTCATCCATACAAGTCACCCAGGAACAGGATGAACCGAAGGCACAATTTCTATTAATAGAAAAAGTCCTTGCACTCTACTCCGTCTTCGATTATCTTCATATAATCTGATTTGCAACGCTACTGCCAATACGGAGTGGTTCTTCGGATAATAATCCAACCGGTCTCTCCATATTGACAACGATGGTCAAAACTTCGATAGTCTGTGATTTAACTATCGAATAAAAACAAGTGTTTCGTTAGTCGATGATTTAACTATCGAAGAAAACAAGTGTTCATTCAACATATCAAACAATCACTGAGCCCTTAATTAATATTCCATCAATTAAATCACTTCTCTATTTCTTTATCAATATTTGTCAATCAAATATTTTCAATAACCATATTGACCTTTTACGTTATTTGGAAAACATTCCCGAATATCGCCTTCCTTTATTTTCTAAACTTTAGAAAATATATGCTATTTATAATTGGAAAATATTCCAATTACTTATCTCTTTTCCGATCTCGTTTATTTCTATACTTATGAAATATTCTATTATTCTATTTCCAAGTTTACCCTTATTTGGGTTAAAATGGATGTTGTGTAAAACATCGTTACGACAACCCAAATACTATATTCAACTAAATCTTATTCAACATTGATCTTTGAGCTTGAAATCTTACTGTTTATCTGTTAATAATGAAATCAATCAAGTTGGGGTATAACTACCTCTCAGACCTTGACTGAATAACATTTATAACGTCAAAACAGATATGACTACTTACTCGAACAATCAATAACATACAACTACTTCTTTACCTTTAAACACGTATACACTTTCTCTTTCTATTCTTATACTTCCTTTCTGATTATACTATTCTATTTCTAAGTTCGTTTTCTTATCGACTTCTATATATATCGATACATTGATTTCTAACTATCAAATTATCTTAAAAATATTCTATCTCCTTAAATTCCCGAAAAATTCGCCATAACCTCCTTTGTACCGGGAGCATCGGGATATTTCAAATAGCCTCCCATGGCCCTTACCAATCCAAAAAGAAAAGCCAAGCGACTAGCCGATACGGCGCATAAAATCTCATATATGAATTAAATACGTACCTTTTTGTCGGGCATTCTATTCATATACCTTCTAACACTTTATTCCAAATCTGTCTCCTGTATCTATACCTGCCCAATCTATTTTAACTATACCAATCGTTTTTAACTCAATTTGTAATTAAATTTGTTAATTAACTTCTTAGTCTATTCCACTTCTATTTATCCAAATCTATTATCTTCTATTATTCAAATCCTATAATATAAATCCCATTTGAATTCTATATTCAAATTCTATATTATAAATCCCATTTGAATTCTATATTCAAATTCTATAGTTAAACTCCATTTGAATTCTATTTTTCAAATTCCGTATTATACATCCCATTTGAATTCTATATTCAAATTCTATAGTTAAACTCCATTTGAATTCTATTATTCAAATTCCGTATTATAAATCCCATTTGAATTCTATGCCTTATTTAAACAACGTTTATAACTTCACTTAAAATCCCACATTTATATATTTATAAACAAAGTTTATAAATTCAATTCAAATCCCATATTTTCCTTTATAAACAAAGTTTATAAATTCAATTCAAATCCCACCTTTTCATTTATAAACAAAGTTTATAAATTCAATTCAAATCCCACCTTTTCATTTATAAACAAAGTTTATAAATTCGATTCAAATCCCATCTTTTCATTTATAAACAAAGTTTATAAATGCAATTCAAATCCCACCTTTTCATTTATAAACAAAGTTTATAAATTCCATACTTGTTTTATATATCTTCAAAATAAGTTAATATTTTTATTCTATTCGAATTTCAAATGCTATTCTATTTGAATCTTATATATTCAAATTTCAAATCCTATTTTAGAAAAATAGAATTTTCTTTCTAAATCTCAAATATCCTTTTTCATGATATTTTTAATATCAACACTTAGGCCCCAATGATATTTAAACACACAAAGCAACCAATTATTTATTTTTCTAACACATCATATATGACAGTATATATGCAAATAAATAAACAAACAGATAATATATTTTTGAGGAATCCTGTTGGATTCCTCCAACCTGTTTTCCTGCATCCACAGACGTTAGTCAACAAAATAATACCCATCCTGCTTCGAGGCAGGATATCGCGGTATGAAGGTCATCCACTATCATAGCGTGGGGCGTATAGGGTAATCATCCGCTATGAAACCGCGGGCATCCGCTAATGATACTGCGGGAATCCAACCAATCATCAACCCAATATATATATATAATAGTCAACCTAAATAACTATATATATATTTAAATCAACCAAACAACATTCAAACAAGCATAACAATTATTTTTAACAACTAGAAATAATTCTAATTAAATGGCGAGTGAGGTTTACTCACCGATGATTTTGTCGAATACCCAGTTTAAATTCCATATTTTCGTATCCATGAATTTTCTCGAATAATTTCATCGTACATCTGTGATTATAACATTTTAAATTATCGATCACTACTGTAAATTTAAACAAACTATTCAACTAAATCATTCGACTAATCTAATAAAAAAACCTTAACTAAATTAAATATAATTCATTTACCTTAATCCTCTTCAACAACTTTCCCTTTTAACCTGCCTTCCTATGAACATTCGAACACTTGCTATGCACTTAAACCGATCTTCACTATCACCTCTATCATCAAATGACTTCAAATCCGTCCATACCATTTGCACTCTCAACCTCGTACCACTAAATTCCTTGCTTTCATCTGACAAACAGGAACCTGGCCCTCCCTTCTCACTGTCATCTCGTCGGCCATCAAACCCCAACATCCACTACCGAGTTCATCGATTTACCCTGCTCCAGCGTCGCCTTCTACTGACATCGCTACCCCTTCACTATATCGTGCCTCCTAGCCTCCTTCGAAAACGCTACCAACCTCGTACCCGAAGGCCTACAGAGATCGCGGTGGACCAATCCCGCTATGCACTCCTCCGTTCCCTATATCGAACTCACCCAGGATCGCGATATCTTTTTCGAGCCTCGAACCCAACCTGTATACTCCTCCAGTCACCGCGATTCCATCTCAGTTTGAAACCCTCCTTTACTGCATCGTGGCTCCCTAGGCTTCGACGAAGAAGGTTTGCATTTGAGAAGGAAAGTGGATTTCCTCTCTTTTGTCTTTGATTTGCAGAACGATTTCGAATTAATTAAAAGAGGGGATTCGGTTTTGATGGTGAGGAAGGATTTGTGAAGGAGTTTGGTTTTAAAGCAGAAAAGGAAAAAAGAATCTGTGGTGTATAATTTAAGGAGGCATGGCCTTCTCTTCTCCATGTATTTCTATGGTTCAAAAGAGAAGATGTGTTTCCTTTTCACCCTTTTATTTTCTATATTTATATATATATTTTGATTTTACCGATATCAGTAAGTTCACAACACTCCGTGGTCCCGAACTCCGCTCTAAACCCAACAACTGAAAATTTTAGGGTAATACTACCGTTCTGGACACACTGGAACGAGTTACAATGTCTAATTATATCATTTGAATAAAATATTAATTTAAACTTAGATAAATTAATTTCAAACAATTTAATTTCTTCGATAATAAATAAATATTATTTCTCCAATTCAAACAGAATTTTCTATTGATCATTCTGAACGGTTTTTAACTCAGTTTTTACTTCGAATTGAATTAACTTTGTATTACGATAATTTAATATATTCGATATTAAATCAAAATTGATTATTAAATTAATAACTTTAATACAAATATTTATTTATATTATCCAATTCAATATTTAAATCAATATTAAATATTTAAATTTAACCCATAAGGATCCGGGTCATTACAATCTTCCCTACTTAAAATAATTTCGTCCTCGAAATTGCTAAGGTAGAAAAAGTGCTACAAACCCATTATTTTTTTCAAACTTTTTTTTACTCAACATTCCAAATTTCCTTACGTAACTCTCTTTTGAATAGATCCCTATTCGATAACTCCTCCCTTCGAATAACTATATTCGATAATCTCTCTTTCGAATAACTAGATTCGAAAACCTTTTTTCGAATAAACTATATTCGATTATCTCTATTCAATTCTATTCGAATAACTAATATTCGATTAACTCCTTTGATTTTATTCGAATAATATTCGATAACTCCATTCGCTTGACTCTAGATCGCAGCGATCACAATGGTTATGCCTGATTCCCTCAGAAAACATCTGACCGCCCTAGGCTATCTGCAGCCCTGCGAATTATGCTATCAGTCGTACAAAATGTCAACTTATCCTGAGTAACTATGTTTGACTAATTCTATCTCAATACTATATTCGATCAACTTTAATTGAATAACTAACATTCAATTAAATTCTAATTCGATTAATTATCTTTAATTAACTCTATCTGGTTAACTCTTAATTTGAATAATAAATATTCGATAAATTCTAATTGAATAACTAATATTCAATTAACTCTACGGATTAACCCTAACTAATTAACTCTAACTGGTTAATTCTACTCTAATCGATTTATTCTAACTCTAAACGACTTCTCCTATTCGAATAACTCCTATTGGATAACGTTTATTCATTTATAAAGATTTACTTTTAGTAACGGTTCTTCACTTTATAAATATTCTCTTTAATAACTTTACTTCACTTATACAAGTGTTGTGTACCCCTTCTATTTAAAACTATCGGTGTTAAAAACCAATATCTCTTCTCTATATAAGTTCAGACTTATATATTCCATCTATCCAATGATAAATATTTAATTTAATTTATAAACTGTTATTTATAAATTAATCTTTTCTATTTATCTGTTAAAAACAGATTTCCATTTTCTATTCATCTTCTAAATATTCCTTTGATTAAATTCTATTTATTTAACAAATAAATATCTCATTTATAACATTCTATTTATTTTCTATAAATAAATATTTCCATTGAATCTATTTGTAAATGTTTTACAAATATTTCCTTTTAAATTCTATTTGTTTGCACATAACTTCCTTTGTATTTGTTTAAAAATATATTTCCTTTTTAACTCTTTTGGTTTTTCCTTTCTTCACACCCAATTCATATTTCATTCACATTGATTTTACTCAATTTATTCATTTCGATCTATTTAACTTAAGTTAAATTTAATTTCAATCATTCAAATTCCCATTAACTAGTTGCTAATTAACCGTTTTGCCTATTTCACCCTTTTTATTTGAATATCACTTGTTCAAATATATGTCAACTTAATTATAACTAATCTAATTATATTTTCAACTCGAGTTATATATTCGATTTCGAATATAAATTCTCAATCTCTTTCACTTATTCATAAACCCAATTTCAATTCAAATTTACTTTAACTAATTATTCTCCAATTTAGTTAATTCTATTTAACCATTTAAAATATGATTTTTGTCTAAAAAATCATTTCACTTACTTCACTGGAGTTCATATTTATTTTATATCTCCAGTCTGGATTTTTCTAATGCCAATTCGGATTTTATTTCCTAAAAATCCTTTTATTTATTTAATTAAACCGTTACGGTTTTATAATGGTTATGGCGTTGTTTTTCTAAAAATTTGATTTTGACATAACTCAAAATCTATACGACGAAATTCAGATTTTTCTCTTTCATTAGAAAACTATTATTCAACCGCTCCCGACGATTCTTGTTACAAAGAATTCCGACTTCAATTGAGTTCTGTATACTAAATTGAAGTTCGAATCGCCAATTTACGAACTGCCGCGCTACGGCGAGCTTGTTTTAATTATATTTATAAATATAAACGTTTTAACTTTGTTTATAATAAATTCAATTCCATTCTGATATATTTTTAATATGTATCAAATCTATTTTTCCATTTCAACATAATATTCCCGATCTATTTCACTTCTAATATTCAAATCCTATATATTTACAATATTCAAATTCCATTTGAATTTCTTTATTCAAACTCTATATTATTTCCTTCTATTCAATTTCTATTTGAATTTTCTTCTATTCAAATTCTATTTCAATTCCTTATCTTCAATTTCTATTTGAAATCCTTATCTTCAATTCCTATTTGAAATCCTTTATTCAAAACCCATTTCAAATCCCTTATTCAAATTCCATTTGAAATCCTTTATTCAATTTCTATTTAAATTCCTTTGTTCAATTTCTATTTGAAATCCTTTGAATTTAAATTCTGTTTTAACTCCTTTGAATTCAAATTCTATTTCAAACTTTATATTTTCTTTGAATTCTAATATTCATCCTCCATTTTATATTCTCTTTGAAATTCTATTTAACCAAATTCCATTTGAATTCTAATATTCAAATCTCTATTTGACTTTTCTTTATTCAAATCCATTTGAATTCCTTTGAATTCAAATTCCATTTCAATATTTCTTATACAATTTCTATTTGAATTTTCTTTATTCAAATCCTATTTAAATTTCTATGTTCAAATTCTATATTTGAATTCCCTTTTAAATTACTATATTCAAACGCCATTTGAATTTCTATTTTGAATTTTCTTTATTCAAATGTTATACTCACATTTTATTTGAATTATATATATTTAAAATTCCATTTCAAATCCTATTCGAATCCCTATATTTTACTTCTATTTGAAATCTATATTCCAATTCCCATTTCAAAATTCCTTTGAAGTAATATAAATATATACATATATTTAAATCTATCTCAAATTCAAAACATTTGAATTTTCAAACAACTTGTTTCTTTCAAACAAATTTCCATTAAATTTTTTCTAAGGCAGCAATTCATCACTTAGAAACTCGAAAATGAACACTGATGATGTTGAGACCATCATCAGAATTATTTCCCAGCTACTGAATGAGTTCAGTACTATACTTCTTTCAAACTCAATTTAGAAAAATATTTTCCAAACTCCTAGGATTTTAAATTCTGAATTTTGGTTGGAATTCAATTTCAATTTATCACATTTGTATATTTGATTTCATATACAAATTCTATTGGTTATATATCTATTTCTATTCTATAATCTAATTTGATTATAATCCTAACAATCAACTCAACTATTTAAAAACAATATCGTGTCCAATCTCCTGTTTAAGTGTTTATAAACTCCTATCGACATCGTGGCGTCCCACGATTCGATCAGAATTCATAATCCACTCAACAGACTACTCAACACAATATAAAACAGTTTTTATATCAAATAACAAATACGCTCTCTCGTATATATATACACTCAACTCATTCTAGGATACTACTGATCCTATCTCTAATGAGCACATTCCAACAAGCCTAGGTATTCGCTCAACCTAAGCTCTGATACCAACTGTAATGACCCGTAAATCCGCAACATCAGAGTTGACTATATACATCATACTTCCAACCCAAATATCACGAAAATACGAAACATTTTTTTTAGAAGAAATAGGTAGAAGAAGAACAGAAATAACAACACAGAATCTCACATCGCAGCGGAACAAAATATAATATATCATAACTTTGAAATACAAAATCTTAACTGTATAACATACACTTATCAGAATACAACACTTACAACACAGCGGAACAAAACTCTATATAACTAACGCTAAAGCCTCCTACTCCAAGCTCCTTTAGATAGATCTGAAAAATCCTGAACTACTTGACTGCATGTACAAATTTAGGCACCCAAGAGTTTAGGTAGAACAAAACAAAATAAACTCCGGGTCAGTCATGGGACTGGTATGAGTAAACAGTTTAAAACAGTTTCAGAAACTAAATGATATCTCATAAGACCACGCCATATAACACGGAACGGGTTTTTCCCTTATGAGAATCCAAACTCTTGATTTATCTTTATATCAAAACTCTTTTGATATTATAATAATGTCTAAATCAAGTAGATAACAATCTAGTGGAACATTTGAATCTCACGTTCCACGTATATAATATAAAATCAAAACTGCAAGCACGTATTGGGTAATGGATTTCCAACTATGACAAGGTACGGAACCACCTTCCGCTGGTATATCTCTAGAGGAGAATACACCGAGTTCAACAAGAACATCTTGCAACTCAGCCACACATGACCGACCACTCATTTGGCTTGAGTGTATCGAATGTATATCACCAACGGTTGGGATCAGCAACCATTTCCCGAATGGGACAGCATCGACAATAGATTTTTAGAAGTAAATGAAACTCTAGATCAAGCGATTATACACCCTAATAGGTGCGACCTACATAGCCATGTTGCCTGCCCGATTTCTGTCATTTACCGGTTGATGAGGCTAGAAGCTACGCTTTATCATCACACCAGATTTACTTCGAATGCCACATCGTCAAATCCATCAAATCACCGATTGACGTTCTCAACAGTACATTACGTGTTAGCTAAAAGAAGTTTCCTTCTCCGCTTCCACTCTTGGTACAGTTGAAGAAATCAATGTACGTGACCTTTCTGGAAATACTCTGTCAGACATTCATCCATACAAGTCACCCAGGAACAGGATGAACCGAAGGCACAATTTCTTTTAATAGAAAAAGTCCTTGCACTCTACTCCGTCTTCGATTATCTTCATATAATCTGATTCGCAATGCTACTGCCAATACAGAGTGGTTCTTCGGATAATAATCCAACCGGTCTCTCCATATTGACAACGATGGTCAAAACTTCGATAGTCTGTGATTTAACTATCGAATAAAAATAAGTGTTTCGATAGTCAATGATTTAACTATCGAAGAAAACAAGTGTTCATTCAACATATCAAACAATCACTGAGCCCTTAATTAATATTCCATCAATCAAATCACTTCTCTATTTCTTTATCAATATTTGTTAATCAAATATTTTCAATAACCATATTGACCTTTTACGTTATTTGGAAAACATTCCCGAATATCGCCTTCCTTTATTTTCTAAACTTTAGAAAATATATGCTATTTATAATTGGAAAATATTCCAATTACTTATCTCTTTTCCGATCTCGTTTATTTCTATACTTATGAAATATTCTATTATTCTATTTCCAAGTTTACCCTTATTTGGGTTAAAACGGATGTTGTGTAAAACATCGTTACGACAACCCAAATACTATATTCAACTAAATCTTATTCAACATTGATCTTTAAGCTTGAAATCTTACTGTTTATCTGTTAATAATGAAATCAATCAAGTTGGGGTATAACTACCTCTCAGACCTTGACTGAATAACATTTATAACGTCAAAACATATATGACTACTTACTCGAACAATCAATAACATACAACTACTTCTTTACCTTTAAACACGTATACACTTTCTCTTTCTATTCTTATACTTCCTTTTTGATTATACTATTCTATTTCTAAGTTCGTTTTCTTATCGACTTCTATATATATCGATACGTTGATTTCTAACTATCAAATTATCTTAAAAATATTCTATCTCCTTAAATTCCCGGAAAAATTCGCCATAACCTCCTTTGTACCGGGAGCATCGGGATATTTCAAATAGCCTCCCATGGCCCTTACCAATCCAAAATAAAAAAGAAAAGCCAAGCGGCTAGCCGATACGGCGCATAAAATCTCATATATGAATTAAATACGTACCTTTTTGTCGGGCATTCTATTCATATACCTTCTAACACTTTATTCCAAACTTATCTTCTGTATCTATACCTGCCCAATCTATTTTAACTATACCAATCGTTTTTAACTCTATTTGTAATTAAATTTGTTAATTAACTTCTTAGTCTATTCCACTTCTATTTATCCAAATCTATTATCTTCTATTATTCAAATCCTATAATATAAATCCCATTTGAATTCTATATTCAAATTCTATATTATAAATCCCATTTGAATTCTATATTCAAATTCTATAGTTAAACTCCATTTGAATTCTATTTTTCAAATTCCGTATTATAAATCCCATTTGAATTCTATATTCAAATTCTATAGTTAAACTCCATTTGAATTCTATTATTCAAATTCCGTATTATAAATCCCATTTGAATTCTATGCCTTATTTAAACAACGTTTATAACTTCACTTAAAATCTCACATTTATATATTTATAAACAAAGTTTATAATTTCAATTCAAATCCCATATTTTCCTTTATAAACACAGTTTATAAATTCAATTCAAATCCCACCTTTTCATTTATAAACAAAGTTTATAAATTCAATTCAAATCCCACCTTTTCATTTATAAACAAAGTTTATAAATTCGATTCAAATCCCATCTTTTCATTTATAAACAAAGTTTATAAATGCAATTCAAATCCCACCTTTTCATTTATAAACAAAGTTTATAAATTCCATACTTGTTTTATATATCTTAAAAATAAGTTAATATTTTTGTTCTATTCGAATTTCAAATGCTATTCTATTTGAATCTTATATATTCAAATTTCAAATTCTATTTTAGAAAAATAGAATTTTCTTTCTAAATCTCAAATATCCTTTTTCATGATATTTTTAATATCAACACTTAGGCCCCAATGATATTTAAACACACAAAGCAACCAATTATTTATTTTTCTAACACATCATATATGATAGTATATATGCAAATAAATAAACAAACAGATAATATATTTTTGAGGAATCCTGTTGGATTCCTCCAACCTGTTTTCCTGCATCCACAGACGTTAGTCAACAAAATAATACCCATCCTGCTTCGAGGCAGGATATCGCGGTATGAAGGTCATCCACTATCATAGCGTGGGGCGTATAGGGTAATCATCCGCTATGAAACCGCGGGCATCCGCTAATGATACTGCGGGAATCCAACCAATCATCAACCCAATATATATATATATATATATATATATATATATATAATAGTCAACCTAAATAACTATATATATTTAAATCAACCAAACAGCATTCAAATAAGCATAACAATTATTTTTAACAACTAGAAATAATTCTAATTAAATGGTGAGTGAGGTTTACTCACCGATGATTTTGTCGAATACCCAGTTTAAATTCCATATTTTCGTATCCATGAATTTTCTCGAATAATTTCATCGTACGTCGGTGATTATAACATTTTAAATTATCGATCACTATTGTAAATTTAAACAAACTATTCAACTAAATCATTTGACTAATCTAATAAAAAAAACCTTAACAAAATTAAATATAATTCATTTACCTTAATCCTCTTCAACAATTTTCCCTTTTAACCTGCCTTCCTATGAACATTCGAACACTTGCTATGCACTTAAACCGATCTTCACTATCACCTCTATCATCAACTGACTTCAAATCCGTCCATACCATTTGCACTCTCAACCTCGTACCACTAAATTCCCTGCTTTCATCTGACAAACAGGAACCTGGCCCTCCCTTCTCACTATCATCTCGTCGGCCATCAAACCCCAACATCCACTACCGAGTTCATCGATTTACCCTGCTCCAGCGTCGCCTTCTGCTGACATCGCAACCCCCTTCACTATATCGTGCCTACTAGCCTCCTTCGAAAACGCTACCAACCTCGTACCCGAAGGCCTACAGAGATCGCGGTGGACCATTCCCGCTCTGCACTCCTCCGTTCCCTAAATCGAACTCACCCAGGATCGCGATATCTTTTTCGAGCCTCGAACCCGACCCTGTATACTCCTCCAGTCACCGCGGTTCCATATTAGTTCGAAACCCTCCTTTACTGCATCGTGGCTCCCTAGGCTTCGACGAAAGAAGGTTTGCATTTGAGAAGGAAAGTGGATTTCCTCTCTTTTGTCTTCGATTTGCAGAACGGTTTCGACTTAATTAAAAGAGGGGATTCGGTTTTGATGGTGAGGAAGGATTTGTGAAGGAGTTTGGTTTTAAAGCAAAAAAGGAAAAAAGAATTCGTGGTTTATAATTTAAGGAGGCTTGGCCTTCTCTTCTCCATGTATTTCTATGGTTCAAAAGAGAAGATGTGTTTCCTTTTCACCCTTTTATTTTCTATATATATATATATATATATATATATATATATATTGATTTTACCGATATCAGTAAGTTCACAACACTCCGTGGTCCCGAACTCCGCTCTAAACCCAACAACTGAAAATTTTAGGGTAATACTACCGTTCTGGACACACTGGAACGAGTTACAATGTCTAATTATATCATCTGAATAAAATATTAATTTAAACTTAGATAAATTAATTTCAAACAATTTAATTTCTTCGATAATAAATAAATATTATTTCTCCAATTCAAACAGAATTTTCTATTGATCATTCTGAACGGTTTTTAACTCAGTTTTTACTTCGAATTGAATTAACTTTGTATTACGATAATTTAATATATTCGATATTAAATCGAAATTGATTATTAAATTAATAACTTTAATATAAATATTTATTTATATTATCCAATTCAATATTTAAATCAATATTAAATATTTAAAATTAACCCATAAGGATCTGGGTCATTACATGGACAATCAAGGATTACGAGAAAATATACTACATCCATGATTTAAAGTTAGCAGCAATAGTTTTCGCTCTTAAGGTATGGAGGCATTATCTTCTTGGAGAGAAGTTCAAGTTATTGACAAATCATAAGTCCCATAGGTATATGTTTTCTCAGCGAAATCTGAACCTTCGGCTATAGAGATGGATGGAACATCTCTTATTTTTTATTTCACCATTCAGTATACCCTTGGGAAGGGTAATGTCGTGGCTGATGCTTTGAGTCGGAAGCACGTTGTCCTTAGTGCGATCATTGAATGGAGGCAGTTAGAGTTTCTCTTTAGTTTTAATTTGCAACCACCATATGAGGCAGCTCAAGTATTTCTTGGAACTATGGAAATAAGACCAATTCTGATAGAGAGCGTCAAAAGTGAGCAAGACCATGATGACGAGTTAAAAGCATTAAAGGAAAACTGTAACGACCCGTATTTTTTAGGGTATAATAATTAATTTATTTAATTATTTAAATAGTGTATAGAGATTTAAATGGTCGTTGAATTAAATAATATTGAATATTTAATTAATATAATAATATATTTAATTTCGAAATAATCGGAATTAAGTTGAATTCACAATATTGTGTGAATTGGATTATTTATAATATATAATTCAGTTTAGAATTGAATTATATTAACGAATTTATTTATAAATGTCAGTTGAACGTATAATTTATATTATAATTATAATCGAGCTCGAAATGGCGCAGCAGTTCGTAATTTGGCGATTCGAACTTTAAACGAATATATAAAATTAGTTTCAAGCCGGATTTCTGTGAAACAAGAAATGTTCGGTGCTGGTGAAATATATTTTTCTACTAGAAGAGAAAAATCAAGATTTCGTCTTGTAGATTATGGGTTATGGCCAAATCAAATTTTCGAATAGTCACTATGGAATCGTTTATAAACCATAATGATATATTTTATTTTAATTAAATATCAGCTTCGAATTAAATAGGATCTTGGAGACGTAGGTATAATTTTTTTTTTGGATTTTCTGTAAAAATATTTTTGGAAAATAAGCACTTTTTATTTTGGGGTATTTTACATCCAAAACCAGCATTTTTGGGTTTCACAGAATAAATCCAACTTTTCTATATTATTATATTTTTGGGATTGTTGCACATAGTGTGACATGATAGTATTTTTACTCCTATCTATATCGGTTCGTAAAACAATGAAATTTGGTGTAACGTGGACCGTAAAACTTCGTTATGGAAAACAAAGAAATTTTATTCATTACTTAAACCCAAGGTATCCCACCTCCTTTTCAATGCAGACTCCGTTCAATGCAGACAGCTGAAGTGATAATTCAATACAGGTTACTTAATGGTTAAGAAATTTCATTTTATAAATATGCAGCACAACCCATCCTAAATTCTTCTTCTGAAAAACTAAGGTAGCGTTTGGTTTATTTTGTGTTTTGCATTTTTAGTTTTCGGCGTTAATTATGAAAGTTGTGAAGATTTGAAGTGTAGCGGTGGTGATGGATCAAAGGGAAAGGAAGTGACGGAGGGGACCGCGGGAATGATGGATATACCGATTTGTTATTGTCATTCCCTTGTTTCTTAAAATATAAAAATAATAAAAAGTTGTTTTCGGTTTTGTGTGTTAACTCCGTTTTGTAAAACGGTCATTTTTCATGATATATGTGCATTATCGGTATTTTTGTATGTGTGAAAACTCAAAATTGAAAAATCTAAACCAAACGCTACCTAAACCGTGAGGAAAGCTTACTCTAAAAATCCAATTTTTTTCTCTCCACCGTAAAATACGAAAATACATATATATGTTAAAACTCCTATCCACTTTAGCTACAACTTCATACAAGATCAGCATCACTGTTTATCGCACAAAATTTATAAGATGGGTGGGTGCGGCACGATGCAATATGGAAGAGGGGAGGAAGTTCGAAACTGGGTCTATGTCAGGAGCGGTTCTAATACTGGAGCGTGAAACGTATTGAGATGAAAATGTGTGTACTGGAAGGAGCGGATCTATTTGAGAAAGCAGGAGCTATAGGTGTTGAGATCTGTTCGACGTAGGGTAGAAGGAGGAAGGGCTCAACCCATTTTTCTTGTTCTCGGGTTATGTTCCAACGTGATGTTCATGGAACCAACATTCAAACCATCTCATCAATGCACGAACCTTAGGGACGGTGCGAGCTGCTGTTCTTGTTTCAGGAAGGAGGAGTATACGCTATAAAAATGTGGGGGTTATTGATGTTGGGGCTTGGTTTGTATGAAGTACGATCACTGTTTGGTGTACGGGCAAGCTCGGTTCAAAGAGTATGGGGACAAGTCAGTTAGTAAATGGTTTGCACAAGTTATCTTCAATGGGCCGAGACAAGCTACAGCGGTGATAAGTTCACGAAGGAGATAAAGTGGGGACTTAGAGCATCCCCAACACAGCGTGTTGGGGGACATCCCATCACGCTGGTTGGGGAAGCAACTCACCCCAACGGGGTGAGTTGCTTTTAGGAATTATCCGGCTTTTAAAAAGCCGGATAAAAAATTTGTTTTTATCCGGCTTTATAAAAGCCGGATAACACTTGTATAAAAAAAAAAAAATTTCTCCCTTATAAGGGGGTGGACAGAATTAAATGTCCACCCCCTTATACGGCTTATTTAAAGCCGTATAAGAGGGAAATGAATTTCCCCCTTATACGGCTTTAAATAAGCCGTATAAGCCATATCCGGCTTTTAATAAGCCGGATATGGCTTATGTTTAAAGTAACCCGCTGGGTTGCTTTGGCAACCTTCGGGGTTGCCAAGGCAACCCAGATGGGACTTACCGACCCCCCGTTGGGGGTCGGTTGCTCCCCAACCAACCCCCCGTTGGGGTTGGTCTTAGTGTTTTGTAAGAGGTTTAGAGGACATGAACAGTAGTTAATGGAGCAGAGCATAGTGACATTTTTTTTTTGCACGATGGAAGATGTAGCAAGTGAAAGGAAAATGATGGTGTGTTAACAGAAGGAGGTGATGGAGAGTTTTCATGTTGAACATGAAGAGACTAGTTTCGGGTTCATGAAGGAATGGCTGCGTTTGAGAGCAAGGGTTCTGTTTGGTGAATATGAGGGGATGAAGAGAATGTTGACTTATTAAGGGAAGATGGATCGAGATATACGGCAACAACGGTGAGTATGGTTTCAGGCTAAATAACGTATGGGTGGAGGGTGGATCAAAGATTGTTGTTATGTGGGTCGGACGTTTGTGATCAGCCCAATAAAAGAAAAAATTTATACATAGAAAATGGACGGGTTCCAGAAAGAAACCGGAGGGAACCAAAGAAAAATTGGAGCGGTGGTTTTCTTTTCGTGGAGATGGTACTGTTGAAACTAAGGAGGAAATGCTATGTGGGTTTTGGGCTTTTAGAAGGTGTAATGGGCCACTTAAAATTGGTAAGGGCTAATTCCAATGAAAATTTAGTTTTATTTAATAAAATAATATATATACCAGTTAAATTTTAAATATCTCGATCATACTATCAGAATTACAAACGGTCAGATCTGTTGCGAATCGTATGGACAACGGCTACACAGTGGAACTGACTAGGAGTGAATTGGAGCTCGTTACAATTAATAGCGAAATAAATTGTCTGATCCGAATCGACGATCGATTATCGTTATTTAACGATGATCATTCAATGTGAGTAAATCTCACTAACTCTACCCAGTTATATTTTTATAACGTATTTTTAGAATTGATAAATGATGATTGATTGCTGTGTGTTGATTGTTTGGTTGAATTGCTTATTTATTGGTTGGAACTGTAGATAACGATATATATATAAATCGTTAATCAAATATTGATTCTGTTTATCATAATATTTCATATTGAAATGAAATCGATGTTATTTATATTGTTTAATATCTTTGAATGCAGGGAAAACGGTTGGAGGGATCCAACAGGATTCCTCAATATCTATAATACTGTTTGTTTTCATGTATGGTGATATATGATGTGATATATAATATGTGATTTGATTATGATAACACTGGTCTAGTTATTTGGTATTTGAAATACCATAAGAAATACTAGAATGTATAAAAAGGAATCTTCAAAGTGTATTTGAAAAAAGGGATATTTATTTAGAAAATAAATAGAATTATAAAACGAAATATTTATAAAATGAACAGAATTTTATAAAAGGAAATATGTGAAAAGTAGATATTAAATAGAAATCTGTTTTAACAGACAAATTAAGAAGAATGATTTATAAACGATATTTATAAATTAAGTAAAATATTTATCATTGGATAAATTAAAATAAGTCTGGATTTATGTAGAGCAGTAGAAACCGGTTTTAACACCGATATTTCAAATGGAATTTGAACTTAGTTTTTAAATGGAATTAAATGAGATTTTAGTGTTAGAAGTATAAAATAAGTTTTTTATAAAATTATATAAATAGAAGTATAAACAGAAATTGGATTAGGGGATAGTGTTTTTAAATTGCAAAATCAAACTGTTTTGATTCAATAAAAGAAATATTTTTCACATTCGATGTGAACAAGGGATTGAAGTAAATATTTTTCAAATAAAATATTTATAAAGGAATTTGGGTTCTGAAATAGGACTGAAAAGAGAGTTAATCGATTAGAGTTAATCGAATAAGAATTAATCAAATAGAGTTAATCGAATTAGAGTTAATCAATTAGATTTAATCGAATAAGAATTAATCGAATTAGAGTTAATCGAATTAGAGTTATTCCAAAGGAAGTTATCGAACATAAGTTATTCGAAAGAGAGTTAATCGAATAGAGATTACTAGAAAGAGAGTTATACTTTTAAAGTCGATTATATCAAATGTAGGAAAGTACTATTTACTTTCCGTTTTTAAATCAAGATTTATTTATTTACAAATTAGTTGTTTTTTTATTTATTCAAATTAACAAATAAAAGTTATTCAAGTTATTATATTTCGGAAGCCTGGGATTATAACACTATTGTTAAAATCAAATAATTTCTGTAAAAGAAGTGGATTCATAAATAGAATCCGAGAGTTACGTAAGGAAATTTTGTTAAAGATTTAAAAGGTGAACTTTGTCTATTTCGAGGTTAATAACGTTGTTCAGTTAAGGTCTGAGAGGTAGTTATACCCCAACTTGATTGACTTCGTTTTTAACTAAGGAATGGTTAAGGTTCGATAGTGAAGGTTGGTTAAGTGAATTTAGTTAATGAGTGTAATGGTTTGAGTGGGCAGAGCGATCTTTCATTTAAACATCTACCTAAATCCAATGAAGGAGTTTTGGGAATGTTTTCCAAATAAGAATCAGAAATGTTTTCTAATATAGGAAATAAGAAATGAGAGTAAATATGGAAATGTTTTCCATTGTAAATAATGTATAGTTTCTAAATACAGAAGCTGTGTGATAAACGGGATTTAAGAAATATATGGAAAAATGGGAATAGGGAAATGGAATAAATTAATGATAAATTAATTTAAAGGGATAAATGTTGATTGATCGATAAGATTTCCACTTGGAAATATGATCGTTGTTGGTACATATGTTTTCCTTTGATAGTTAAATCATCGACTATCAAAGATTTTGACCATTTCCGTTGTCAATATGGAGAGACCGGGATCAGATATATTATTTGAAAACCACTCCGTATGGCATTAGCGTTGTGAATCAAATATGATGAGGATAATTGAAGACGGAGTTATGCAAGGGTTGTTCAGTAAATCCACGGTAGAAATTGCCTAAGATGTATTTACAGAATAGTGCCTTCGGGTTATCCAGTCCCAGGACAACTTGAATGGACGAATGTCTGACAGAGTATGTCTGGCAGATCGCGTAAGTTGATCGTTTCACACGTATTTACATTGGTGGTGGAGGAATTCGTTTCTCTTAGCTTATACCCATGGTATTTTTGGGGAAATCAATTTGTGATTGGATGGGTATGACGATGTGGCATTCAAAGTGAATGAAGGAGTGATCTGTTAAAAGATACATTATGACCTTAAGCCTCATCAACCCAGAAATGACAGAAATCAGGCAGGCAACATGGCTAAGTGGGCCGCACCCAATTAGGGTATATTGTCACCATCTAGAGAATATCCATATTTGTTACTTCTTTCAATTCTGTATCTCCCGGGAACGGTTCTGTTGGTATACCAACCATAAGGTGATAATATATTCGGAACATTCAAATGAAATGAATGGCCGGTCGTCTGTGGCCAAGTTACAAGATGTTCTTGTTGAACTCCAGTGTATCGCTTCTAGAGTACACTGATCGGAAGATGGTTCCATTCCTTGTCAGAGTTGGAAATCCATTACCCAATAAGAGTCCGCAGTTTTGATTGTATATTATATATGTAGAACGTGAGATGAAAGCGTTCTGCTAGATTTCTATTTACTTGATCTAGACATTATTATAATATCAGACAAGTATCGTTTTAGAAAAATATTTTGGGTTATCATAAGGCAAAAACCATCCGTGTTTATGTGTGGATCGGTCTTACAATTATCCTTTGTTTCAAAAGGATTTTGAAAAGTTAAACAAATGATTTGAGTTTACTCACACCAGTCACATGACTGACCCAAAGTTTATTTTGTTTTGTTTTCCCTAAACTCTTGGGTGCCCAATTTTGTACGGGCAGTCAAGTAGTCGGGATGTTACAGATACTTGAAGAGCTGGAGCAGGAGGCTTCAGGATTATATAGCTATTGTTATTTCCGCTGTGTTGTAAGTGTTATACTCTAATAATGGTATTGTATACATATACTGTTTTATTTCAAAGTTATGTTATGAAATATATTTATTCGTTCTGCTGTGAGATTCGTGTTTACTCTGATGTTGTGATGCTCTTCTCCTTCCTCTATTCTAATTTTCTATCTTATCTAGCCTCACCCTCTATTTTCTTTCATTAACTATCTGGTATTTCCGATGCTTGGATAATCGACATTTAGTTTATGTCGATAACCAAGGTCGCAAATTCCCCGGGTCGTTACAAAAACGTTTCTAGGGGAGAATCTTTCCATCATTCTAACATATACTATGTTGATAATAAGGGTAGCTTAAAGAGAGGTGGCTGGATTTGTGTCCCTAAGAATGTGGATCTTAGAAAGAAAATTCTTCAGGAAAGTCATTGGTCAAGGATGACCATTTACCCTAGAGGCGATAAAATGTTTAGGGACATGACGAGTAGTTTCTATTGGGCAGGGATGAAAAGAGACATGACATAATTTTTTCTATATGCTTAACTTGACAAATAATAAAGGCAGAACAAGGGAAGCCTGGAGGATGAAACACCCCACCTCCGTTAGGGTCACTCTCAAAGGGAATGCCCTAATTTTGGTGGAGGATTATAAGTATAAATCACAGATATACAAGACAGATATAATAACACATATTTTTGAACAGCGGAAAGCAACAACTTTTATTTCATTAAAATACGTGTTACACCAACCATACCATAATTGTCTTACAATACTTTCAAAAACATAACACCTTCATAACTGTCTTGATTACATTATTTAAAGAAGCATAAAGAAAACATAAATAAACTACAAAAGTCCCATAATTGCTGTCCAAAGCCATAGTCCAAAACGAAAAGATCCAAGCAATACATTCTTTCTCTTCAAGCTGGATATGAAGGCTGGTCAAGCTGCGGTATTCCCTCCCTGTGGACCTGGGGGGGGGGGGGGGGGACGGAAGAAAAGAAGACGAAAGAAAAGTAGAGTCAGACATAAAGCCTGAGTAAGTCTAGGACTATTCAGTCTATGAATAAAGAACTGGGTATGATAAGTATAAACTAGAGATGGGAAAACACCATAAACCAAGTTAAGTTGTCTAGGGTCGAATATACTATCGTACCCCATATTTATCTCTGTACCCATATAAACTAGTTCCCAACAGGCACCCCATAATCAGGGTGAAGTGATCCATTTTATGATGATCGGCTCCTACTCGCATAGTTACATGTGTCTTACGGCCCCCGTTGTTGTAGTTACCTATGTTGGTCCCACCATGGGGTGTATCAAGTCCCATGGTGGCGGCCCGACACAACCCTAGAATGCACAGGTATGCTACTGGTGCCCAGTGCCTTATTTTTCTACGCCGGAGTGTGTGCACGCCCGCACCTCGTTAGAACCTACACTGCTGCACCACTGCCGTTGATTTGACCTCTTACAGTCAGCCCAGTAATCGTGCCCCACCCTGCCTAGTTTCAGGGTATCATGATACCTTGTAGGGTTACTGCTGAAAAGGGTCCCCCGCTACTAGGTTTTCTATTTCTAGCCAACATGCTAAGTTGGTTAAGTATTTTATAAACCTAACCCCCAATCAGTCTGTTTAGTTTAGCATGTTCCATTTTGATTAAGTATTAATATAATTTACTTAATCCTATCAACCCTGACTCAACCTTAATTGTCTTATTAAAGCCTTGACCTCTCACATTAGACAGGTATTGTTGTGGCTGCCTGTTGCCGGTTGGGTCCGGGCAGTCTTATGCCACAACTCAGTCTAACCTCGGGTCCTTATTGGGCTCCGTGTTTAACCACCCACATTGGATAGGTATTGTTGTGACTACTGGACAGCCGGGCGGTTCCGGGCAGGTTTACATCACAACTCAATCCAACCTCGGGTTAAACACATCGTATTTTCTACATTTACATATTTTGTCTCCTTTCTTTTTATATGTAAATATTTGCGGCCCATTATTCAAATTCATCTTTATTGATTAAGATTTATTTATGCCACTTAATTATTTTTCAAGGTTGTTGGCATGCGTCAGACATGCCAACACATATGTTCTATATTTTAGCCCAAACGTCATTACCCCCTTTTTATACGTTCGCTCCAATGTAAAGTGCGTTGGGTTTAACACTTAAACCCAATTTAGCCATATGAAAAGGAGAGGCTTATAACATGGTGTTTATAAGGTAACATAAAAAGGGGAATGTGAACGCATGAACTTGCAACATAACGATTCAATTAACATAAGGTAGGGACATGTGAACTTGCAATTGTAACAACATATAATATAAGCAATACTTAAACATGAATCATTCTATTCACATAATCATGGTATAAACAAAACATGAATCATTCTATTCATGTAGTCATGGCATAAATAATACTTAAACATGAACCATTCTAATCATATAATTATGGCATAATCATAATTGATCATGAGTCCTTCTATTCATATAGTCATGGCATAAACATAATTGAACATGAATCCTACTATTCATATAATCATGGTTTTTATCCTATCTATGTAACTTGTAAGTGGGATGTAATTCTAGTTTAATTCTAATGTACTTATGTGCCAAATATATTATCATATGATTATGATAACAACATAAGCCTAAAAACATGTTTTCAACTAGGCATAATAACAAACATAGTTTAGTTATGTTCATAAAATTAATACAAGCTTATAAAGACGCTTGCTTTTGTCACTATCACAAATCATGATTCTTATACTTGAACTATGATGCCAATTCCAACATAACCTTCCTATGAATCATAATACTTAAGTGGATCAAATTACACTAAAGATGACCATAGAATTATACATCATGTTGGCATAACAATAAATCATATACTTGCATGAATTTCAAATAAACTATTACAACATATAGTTGTTATTTTCAACATGAATCATATACTTGCAATTATCAAATGGGTGTTGTAAATAACTACCACAAACATGTAGTTTTCAATATGAATCATATGCTTGCATGAATCCCAATTAAAATTCCACAACATGTGGTTGTCAACATAAACCATATATTTGTATGAATCCAATCTTACACCATAGCATTGCCAAATCGTTTAGAATCAAAATAACATACAAATATAAGTTATTATCGCCACAATTCCATTTCGTTGTTAACTTCCAACGCAAATTGCATACTTGCAAATATCCAATCGTATACCATAATATTCCCAAATCGTTTAGCATCAAAGCAACATACAAATATAGATTATTATCGCCACAATTCCATTTCTTACTTTACACAAATCAACACAATTATTTAATTCACATCGGAATAGCACTCTACTTACAACGTATGACGAATCTTCAATTCAGGAATCTGAATTCTGAATTTGGAGATGCTATCCTTTGTTGTAGGCGTTGTTTTGATTGATTTGACGTTGCTTTAAGCTTTGAATTATCTCCTAATTGTCTCTCTATTTCTGACGGCTATCCTCAGTCTCTCCTCAGCAGCATGACGGTCTCATCTCCATTTTAGTTTGTGTAAATTAGGGTTAGTTTTAGGTCCTTTTTATAGAGCTTTTGAGTTGATTTAGACCATCGATGGAGCTTGGTTTAATAATAGCCGTTCGTTCAAAGGAGAGACCAACCAGGAGCTGACACCTAGCCCTAGTGACAAGGCAAGGCTCAGAAAATCGACCAAACACAGACCAGGCCAGCCAGGGTGGGCTGGGTTCGACCTGGCTCAGAGGCCAGGTCGAGTCCCCAGTCGACCCCCAGGTCGACTCTAGAGTCGACACCTAGGTCGACACCTAGGTCGACTCCCAGGTCGACCCCCAGGTCGACCTGGTGGGTTTGGGCGGGGATTTTCCCGCCTACTCTGATTAGGCTGAAATTCAAATCTGTTTTCGAAATTTGAATTTTCTGAAACTTCATCGGGCCATAATTTGGTCATACGGGCTCCGTTTTTCGAAAACTCGGACTCTATTTCGCGTATTTTTCCGAGACGAACGCAATGGCATATCCCGTTTCCCTTAATACTTTGATTTGAAATTTATTATACTTTAATTTGTGAATTTCACTGTTATAAAATACACGGGGTGTTACTTTCTCCCCCACTTAAAAGGATTTCGTCCCGAAATCTTCAAGTTCAGGAAGAATGTACATCCTAACATCCAAACACCCATCTACTCATCCATCAAACACGAGCATCCATTGTCCTTAAAAGACTTCTAATGCTTCATGATAATATGCGAAGTGTGTGTGTACATGTACTTATCTAATGCAAAATCAGGCGGTCTACTGATTCAGTTGACCTCCTTAATGTGAATTATGTATGTGCCATGAATCCATTATGTATGCAAATCCTCCTATTCATGATTCTACATGAGTGCACAATCATTCATACAAATGCAACATCCATATGACAACACATTAAAGTTCAACCATATACGAATGCAAACATATATGCATATGCAATATGAAGTGATTGAGCCGATCTAAAACCTAGATTGTGTGTGTATATGCAACCACGAGCAACCACTAGCAATCACTTGCAACCACTTGCAATCATCATCCATAACATGTTTCAATTACATGTTTTCATCCAAAGGGTTTCTACCTAAAAGATAGGGTCGAGAAGATATACCTAAAAAGATAGATAAAAGCGCAACTAAAGGAAAAAGGAAAGATCAAAGATGTACCCTCGAAAAGAAAAGGGTAGGCAGCGCGTATTCTAGCTTCAGTTTCCCAAGTTGCATCTTCCTAGGCGTCGCTCCACTGAACTTTGACGAGCTTGACTTCGCGGTTGCGTAGCTTCTTCACTTCCGTTCCTAATATGCAGGTTGGAACTTTCCTTACGGTTGCTTCGCGTTCCACTTCAGCTTCTTCTAGGATATTTGGCTCTACCACCTCAGCAGACTCATGTAGACATTTTCGGAGATGTGAAACGTGAAAGACGTTGTGAACTCCGGCCAATTTTTCGGGTAGCTCTAATCTATAGGCCATTTTCCCAATTTTCTCAATGATAGAGAATGGTCCTACGAACCTTGGTGCTAGCTTTCCTGTGGTTCCAAAACGAACAACGTTCCTTAGCGGAGATACCTTAAGAAAAACTCTGTCCCCAACCTCAAATTCAAGGTCGGTCCTCCTCTTGTCGGCGTAGGACTTTTGTCTGTCTTGGGCCGTCTTCATCCATCTTCGTATTAAGTCTACTTTTTCTGAAGTCTCTCGGATCATATCTGGTCCAAGTATGAGCTTATCAGTAGACTCCCACCAACAAGTGGGCGATCGGCACGGTCTTCCATATAAAGCTTCGAAGGGCGCCATTCCGATGGTTGCTTGATAGCTATTGTTGTAGGCAAATTCCACCAAAGGAAGATGGTCTTCCCACGTCCCTCCGAAGTCAAGGATGCACAGTCTTAATAGGTCCTCCAAAACTCTGTTCACTCTTTCTGTTTGGCCGTCGGTTTGGGGATGATAGGCTGTGCTCAAGCATAACTGTGTGCCTACCGCTTCTTGCAGACTCCGCCAAAACTCACTTGTGAAGATAGGGTCTCGGTCACTAACAATGCTGGATGGTATTCCATGGAGTCGAACGATTTCCTTGAGGTAAAGAGATGCTAGGGATGAGGCAGTTCTTTTACTTTTAACAGGTAAAAAGTGGGTGCTTTTAGTAAGCCTATCCACTATTACCCAAATGCTAGTGTTGCCTCTCCTAGACCTAGGCAGCCCATCGATGAAGTCCATTGAGATGCTATCCCACTTCCACTGTGGGACCTCTAGAGGATGTTGCAGACCGCCAGGCTTTTTCTGTTCCGCCTTAACCTGTTGGCACACCATACACTTAGAGACGAATTCTGCCACGTCCTTCTTCATGCCGTTCCAAAAGAAAGTTCTTTTTATGTCCTTGTACATTTTATTGCCGCCTGGGTGTATCGTCATCTTGGAGTGATGTGCTTCCTCGAGAACCTTCTTTACTAAATCCCTTGTCTGTGGGACGCATAGTCTTCCGTCTCGCCTTAGCTAACCCTTATCGTCGATGGAGTATCTGTTGAGGTGACTTGAAGTCTCACCCCTAATTAGCCTATCAATCGTCTCCACAAGCTGAGGGTCCTTGCGTTGTGTTGTCCCTATCGAGTCTACTAAAGTCGGGCGTACTTCGAGAGATGCTAGCAAGCCTGGTACAAAATCGTAGGAAGGCCTAAAGTCGAAGCTGGCTATAAACTCTAGGCTTTGTCTTTCAACAAACAGCGGGCTTAGGGTCAGTTTCTTTCGGCTCAACGCGTCTGCCACTACGTTGCCTTTGCCCGGAGTATAGGAGATCTCGAAATCATACGAGGCAAGAAACTCCATCCACCTCTGTTGCCTCAAGTTAAGGTCCTTCTGCGGAAAAAAGGTATTTCAACGATTTATGGTCAGTGTAAAGTTCAAACTTCTCACCTAGGAGATAGTGTCGCCAAGACTTGAGTGCAAAGACGATGGCAGCTAACTCAAGATCGTGGGTCGGGTAGTTCTTTTCGTGCACTTTCAATTGTCTCCCTCCATAAGCTACTACCCTTCCTTCTTGCATTAAGACGGCGCCTAACCCTGTCCCACATGCATCTGTATAAACGGTGAACATCTTGCTTCCATCTGGCAACGTCAAAACCGGGGCTGTTGTAAGAGCCCTTTTCAGTCGCTGGAAAGCAAACTCGCAATCCAAGTCCCAATTGAACACTAGATTCTTCTTGGTCAACTTTGTGAGCGGAGCGAAGATTTTCACAAAATCCTTTATGAACTTTCGATAGAAACCTGCTAGTCCTAGAAAACTTCGGACCTCAATTGCATTCCTTGGTGTCTTCCAATCCTGTACCGCCACTACCTTAGCAGGGTCCACTGCTAACCCTTGTTTGGATACTATGTGCCCAAGGAACCTCACTTCTTCTCTCCAAAAGTGGTATTTGGAGAATTTGGCTTTTAGCTGATGGACTCGCAGAGTTTCCATGATTGCCCTCAAGTGCTGAGCATGTTCCTCTTCATTCTTTGAGAAGATAAGGATATCGTCTACGAAGACCACTACGAACTTATTGAGGAAATCTCTGAATACCCTACTCATCAGGTCCACGAAGTAAGCAGGTGCATTTGTCAAGCCGAAAGGCATGACAAGCCATTCAAAGAAGCCGTCTGGGGTTCTGAATGCCGTTTTATCGATACTATCTTCAGCCACCCTTAGCTGATGAAAACCGGTCGCTAAATCGAGTTGGGAGAAAACAGACGCTCCTACAAGCTGATCAAACAGATCGTCAATTCTGGGGAGAGGGTGCCTGTTCTTTTTCGTTAGCTTGTTGAGCTCCCTATAGTCAACACATAGACGGAGTGAACCATCCGCCTTTGTAGTGAACACCACTGGAGCGCCCCATTCTGAAATACTCCTCCTAATGAACCCCTTTTCTAGAAGCTCTTTAATCTGTTTACTGAGCTCTTTCCTTTCCCGTGGAGCCATGTGTCTAACGGGCAACGCAACGGGCTTTGCATTATCTACAAGGTATATGCGGAAGTCTATCTCCCGCTTCGGAGGCAAGCCCTTCACCTCTTCGAAGACATCCGGATATTCCCGGACCACTCTAACCGATTGCAAATTTTCAACGGAGGCATCTAGCGATTCAAGGTAACTAAGCATAACCGCATACGAGGGATTACAAGAAATTTCCAAAGTATTACCGAGCTGGGTTAGGAGCCTAACAACCCTTTTCTCACAATCGAGGATGGCCCCATTACTGGATAGCCAATCCATGCCCAAAATCAAACCATATCCCGAAAAGCCCAAAACAAAGGCACTACATTTAAATTCTACGCTTAGAATAGAAATTTTCAATCCCAAACAGATCATAGACAAATGAGCTGGGCCCCCAATTGGGTTTGAAACAATTAAGGGGTCCTCTACTATACTAGTTTTTAGGTGCAAAGATTCTACTAAAGCAGATGAGATAAAGGAGTGTGATGCGCCAGAATCAAATAAAGTGCGAACGGGGTGATCATAAAGGTAAACTACACTTTCTACAGAAGTATTTATACCTCGTTGTTGCAGAGGTGGCGCCTCTAGCACATGAACTTGTGCCCCTGAGGTGGATCCAGCCCTCTGCCCCTGTCCTCGTTTCTTTGGGCAGTCCTTAGCCATATGGCCTGTCTCACCGCAAGAAAAGCACCCACCATTCATCTTGTCCTTCTTTTTCCGGCAATCTTTCACTAAGTGCCCCACTTTGCCACAGAAATTACACTTCCTCTTCTCTTTGTTGTCTTTCCCGCCCTTCTTAAAGTCTGTCTTCTTAGGCTGCAAACCTTCTTTCTTCCCTTGAGAGTTTTCTGCCTTTGTCTCCTTCTTGCCCTTATCCTCTTCGCTCAGCAACGCCATCTGTACCAACCTTTCATACTTAGCTCCCATGGGTATACGGGTCATGGCCAAACTGTGTAATGGCTCATTCAACCCTTTGACAAAACGGAGAGCCTTCTTGTGCGGGGTGTTGACTAGGTCCAGTCCGAACCTAGCCAGCTCATCGAACTGATTAACATACTCTTTGATTGTCTTGTTCCCTTGCTTAAGAAATAAGAATTTTTCCAACTGCAAACTCCTTTCCGCGTCTGAGAGAAATTTAGCCTCAAACCTTGCCCTAAAGTCCTCCCATGTTTCCACTGGTCTTTCTGCATTAGTGGCTTCCCACCAGTAGGAAGCCTCGCCTTTAAGTAGCCATACTGCCAGTTGTACTTTCTGCCTATTCTCTACCTCAAAGATGATGAATAAGTCCTCGGTTTCTTTCAGCCAATTTCTAGCTGCCACGAAGGACTCAGTTCCATGAAAATCCTTTCCTCCCATAGCTTTAAAATCTTTACATATCTTAGCAAAGGTGTTTCCCCGCGGAGGAGGTGGAGGAAGAGGTGCTGCTGCAGCTGGATGATTTCCTGCAGCTGGGGGAGGAGGAACGGTAAGACCTGGCTGAGTGGCCCTTGCTTCTAAGAACCGTCTAAACCAACCAGGTATTGGTACACCCTCTGGCAAGTTAAGTTCTTCGGACATGCTGAAACAAAAAGGATAGATTCAAAACGAAGGATAAGAGATAGTTCCTATGGCTTTGGGGGGACTTTGCCTTTTAAAATAAAATAATATTTTATCTTAAAAATGCTTCTTTAAATTTCCTTTTTGAAAATAAATTTTCAAAACTTTTTATCTTATCTGGTAAACCTATGCTCTGATACCAAGTGAAACACCCCACCTCCGTTAGGGTCACTCTCAAAGGGAATGCCCTAATTTTGGTGGAGGATTATAAGTATAAATCACAGATATACAAGACAGATATAATAACACATATTTTTGAACAGCGGAAAGCAACAACTTTTATTTCATTAAAATACGTGTTACACCAACCATACCATAATTGTCTTACAATACTTTCAACAACATAACACCTTCATAACTGTCTTGATTACATTATTTAAAGAAGCATAAAGAAAACATAAATAAACTGCAAAAGTCACATAATTGCTGTCCAAAGCCATAGTCCAAAACGAAAAGATCCAAGCAATACATTCTTTCTCTTCAAGCTGGATATGAAGGCTGGTCAAGCTGCGGTATTCCCTCCCTGTGGACCTGGGGGAAACGGAAGAAAAGAATACGAAAGAAAAGTAGAGTCAGACATAAAGCCTGAGTAAGTCTAGGACTATTCAGTCTATGAATAAAGAACTGGGTATGATAAGTATAAACTAGAAATGGGAAAACACCATAAACCAAGTTAAGTTGTCTAGGATCCAATATACTATCGTACCCCATATTTATCTCTGTACCCATATAAACTAGTTCCCAACAGGCACCCCATAATCAGGATGAAGTGATCCATTTTATGATGATCGGCTCCTACTCGCGTAGTTACATGTGTCTTACGGCCCCCATTGTTGTAGTTACCTATGCTGGTCCCACCATGGGGTGTATCAAGTCCCATGGTGGCGGCCCGACACAACCCTAGAATGCACAGGTATGCTACTGGTGCCCAGTGCCTTATTTTTCTGCGCCGGAGTGTGTGCACGCCCTCACCCCGTTAGAACCTACACTGCTGCACCACCGCCGTCGATTTGACCTCTTACAGTCAGCCCAGTAATCGTGCCCCACCCTGCCTAGTTTTAGGGTATCATGATACCTTGTAGGGTTACTGCTGAAAAGGGTCCCCCGCTACTAGGTTTTCTATTTCTAGCCAACATGCTAAGTTGGTTAAGTGTTTTATAAACCTAACCCCCAATTAGTCTGTTTAGTTTAGCATGTTCCATTTTGATTAAGTATTAATATAATTTACTTAATCCTATCAACCCTGACTCAGCCTTAATTGTCTTATTAAAGCCTTGACCTCTCACATTAGACAGGTATTGTTGTGGCTGCCTGTTGTCGGTTGGGTCCGGGCAGTCTTACGCCACAACTCAGTCTAACCTCGGGTCCTTATTGGGCTCCGTGTTTAACCACCCACATTGGATAGGTATTGTTGTGACTACTGGACAGCCGGGCGGTTCCGGACAGGTTTACATCACAACTCAATCCAACCTCGGGTTAAACACATCGTATTTTCTACATTTACATATTTTGTCTCCTTTCTTTTTACATGTAAATATTTGCGGCCCATTATTCAAATTCATCTTTATTGATTAAGATTTATTTATGCCACTTAATTGTTTTTCAAGGTTGTTGGCATGCGTCAGACATGCCAACACATATGTTCTATATTTTAGCCCAAACGTCATTACCCCCGTTTTATACGTTCGCTCCAATGTAAGGTGCGTTGGGTTTAACACTTAAACCCAATTTAGCCATATGAAAAGGGGAGGCTTATAACATGGTGTTTATAAGGTAACATAAAAAGGGGAATGTGAACACATGAACTTGCAATATAACGATTCAATTAACATAAGGTAGGGACATGTGAACTTGCAATTGTAACAACATATAATATAAGTAATACTTAAACATGAATCATTCTATTCACATAATCATGGTATAAACAAAACATGAATCATTCTATTCATGTAGTCATGGCATAAATAATACTTAAACATGAACCATTCTAATCATATAATTATGGCATAATCATAATTGAACATGAGTCCTTCTATTCATATAGTCATGGCATAAACATAATTGAACATGAATCCTACTATTCATATAATCATGGTTTTTATCCTATCTATGTAACTTGTAAGTGGGATGTAATTCTAGTGTAATTCTAATGTAACTTATGTGTAAAATATATTATCATATGATTATGATAACAACATAAGCCTAAAAACATGTTTTCAACTAGGCATAATAACAAACATAGTTTAGTCATGTTCATGAAATTAATACAAGCTTACAAAGACGCTTGCTTTTGTCACTATCACAAATCATGATTCTTATACTTGAACTATGATGCTAATTCCAACATAACCTTCCTATGAATCATAATACTTAAGTGGATCAAATTACACTAAAGATGACCATAGAATTATACATCATGTTGGCATAACAATAAATCATATACTTGCATGAATTTCAAATAAACTATTACAACATATAGTTGTTATTTTCAACATGAATCATGTACTTGCAATTATCAAATGGGTGTTGTAAATAACTACCACAAACATGTAGTTTTCAATATGAATCATATGCTTGCATGAATCCCAATTAAAATTCCACAACATGTGGTTGTCAACATAAACCATATACTTGTATGAATCCAATCTTACACCATAGCATTGCCAAATCGTTTAGAATCAAAATAACATACAAATATAAGTTATTATCGCCACAATTCCATTTCGTTGTTAACTTCCAACGCAAATTGCGTACTTGCAAATATCCAATCGTATACCATAATATTCCCAAATCGTTTAGCATCAAAGCAAAATACAAATATAGATTATTATCGCCACAATTCCATTTCTTACTTTACACAAATCAACACAATTATTCAATTCACATCGGAATAGCACTTTACTTACAACGTATGACGAATCTTCAATTCAGGAATCTGAATTCTGAATTTGGAGATGCTATCCTTTGTTGTAGGCGTTGTTTTGATTGATTTGACGTTGCTTTAAGCTTTGAATTATCTCCTAATTGTCTCTCTATTTCTGACGGCTATCCTCAGTCTCTCCTCAGCAACATGACGGTCTCATCTCCATTTTAGTTTGTGTAAATTAGGGTTAGTCTTAGGTCCTTTTTATAGAGTTTTTGAGTTGATTTAGACCATCGATGGAGCTTGGTTTAATAATAGCCGTTCGTTCAAAGGAGAGACCAACCAGGAGCTGACACCTAGCCCTAGTGACAAGGCAAGGCTCAGAAAATCGACCAACCACAGACCAGGCCAGCCAGGGTGGGCTGGGTTCGACCTGGCTCAGGGGCTAGGTCGAGTCCCCAGTCGACCCCCAGGTCGACTCTAGAGTCGACCTGCTTGGGGCAGGTCGACACCTAGGTTGACTCCCAGGTCGACCCTAGGGTCGACCCCCAGGTCGACCTGGTGGGTTTGGGCGGGGATTTTCCCGCCTACTCTGATTGGGCTGAAATTCAAATCTGTTTTCGAAATTTGAATTTTCTGAAACTTCATCGGGCCATAATTTGGTCATACGGGCTCCGTTTTTCGAAAACTCGGACTCTATTTCGCGTATTTTTCCGAGACGAATGCAATGGCATATCCCGTTTCCCTTAATACTTTGATTTGAAATTTATTATACTTTAATTTGTGAATTTCACTGTTATAAAATACACGGGGTGTTGCAGAGGACTTTTATTACCCTTGGAAATTCCCACTTGGAAATGGGAACACATTTCTATGGACTTTATTGATGGACTTCCCAGGAGTAAGAAGGGGAATGAAGCCATTTGGGTCATAGTGGACCGACTAACAAAAAGCACCCATTTTATTCCAATAAAAAAGAATAGGACCGCCACCTTATTAACCCAGTTATATGTGAAGGAGATCATTAGGCTATATAGGATTCTAACCACCATAGTTAGTGACCTAGACCTATTATTTATTAGTGTGTTTTGGAAGAGTCTTCAAGAAGCATTGGGAACGAACCTAAGTTTAAGCACATCCTATCATCCGCAAAGAGATGGCCAAACTGAGAGGTTTAATAGAGTTTTGGAATGTCCACTCAAGGCCTATATAGTCGACTTCAGAGGAGCGTGGGAATAACACTTACCTTTGGTTGAGTTTTCGTACTATAACAGTTACCAAGCTACATTTGGTATGGCCCCTTATGAAGCTTTATATAGGCGGTCATGCAAATTGCCAACTTATTAGTGGGAAACTACTAACAAGGTTTTACTCAAACCAAACCTTATCTGTGAGTCCACGGAGATTATCACTTTGATTCGACAGAGAATGAAGATTGTCCAAAACCGGTAGAAGTCATACATAGATAGGAGTAGGAAAGAGTTAGAGTCTGATGTTGGAGATTTGGTATTTATCAAGGTTTATCCTCTCAATAAGATAGTTTGTTTTGGGAAGACTGAGAAATTGGCTCCCAGATTTATTGGACCTTTTTAGATTTTGGATAGGATTGTGAAAATGACTTACTGATGGATCTTCCCGAGCATTTATCGGGGGTCTACAATGTAACACCCCGTAATTTTAGAGAACATGTAATGATAAACTAAAGAATACTTAATTAAATATTATGAATTAAGTAAAATGAACTGCGTCGTCGTGTTCGTCTCAGAATTCTACTTAAGATAGACTCTGAGTTTGCGTAAAACGGACATCGTATGAAGAAGTTATTAAGGTTTTAAGTTTGCATACACATAATTAATATATATATATATATAATCAAGTCTAGAAAATCAAAATCGAGAAAGGGAGGTAAATCGGCCCGTTGGGGGTCGACCCCATGCCCCACAGGTGTCGACCCATGGGTCGACCCCACCCATATCTGGGGCAGATCCATTCTTTGAACTGGGACTTGTTTCTTGACCAGATTCGTTGATGGCAGGCTATAAATAGGACCTTATTTCTGTTGTTTTGTTCATTAAAAACAATGGAGACAACAAGGTGCTTCCCCAACTCAGATTGGTTAGCCTATTCTTCTACAACAACAACTTATATGTATACAAGAATCTCTGCTACAACATCAACACTCTTTTCTCAGTTCTTCAGATCCAATCACTATGAGTTTATGTTGCTTTTAGATATAAACATTTAATAAGTAATCCTGACATGTTTATAAGTTTAGATCAAAACAATATATAAAAAAATTCACATTCTTTTCACAAAAATGGCGGAAAGTAAAAGTTCATCAAATATCCCACCCAAATTTTCATCAATTCCAAATCGTAATCAATCTTAAGGTGAATCGGCTGCTGATTTGATTTCAGCCGCTAAGAATCCAAGTTCTGAAGTAGATCCAAAGTCGCTACTCTATATCAAACCTTTAATAGATTTAGTATTCATTCCAGAAGACATTTTTAATTCATTTGAAGAAGTTTGGCATGATATGATTGCATTGCATCCGATTTATTTCAGATTATCTGTAGGGAAACTGAAAGAATACATTCGTAAAGTCTGGAAACCCAATGGTAATTTCATTATTCATATTGTTGCCGGTTTTCATTTTACAGTTCAATTTGAGGATTCTTTGGATTTCTCCTCTGTTACTAAATCATCGACGCATTCTTATTTTGGTAACCTTTAAATGATTGATAAGTGGTTTCCTATATATGAGTTAGACACTTTAAAAGTTGATAAAGTACAGATCTGAATTAGGTTGCTTAATCTAGATATGGAGTTATGGTAGAATAAGGCTCTCTCAAGAATTGTAAGCTTTATTGGTGATCTAATTTGCATAGATGATAACACTGTTAACAAGAAAGTTACAAGACATGTTAGAGTGTTAGTTGTTGTTGACATTGCTTCTGTTCTGTTTGATAATATTCCTATACAGCTTCATAATGATATTAGGAAGGTTATGGATGTTGAATATGAGTTTATTCCACCAAAGTGTGATAAATGTCATTTGTTTGGGAATGATACTATTATTTATGATATCAGTGTAGATCCAGCTTGGGAAGCAAAAGAGAAAGAGGATGTTTCTATTCCAGAGGATAATATTGATGTTAACATGCAGAAAAATATTGATGTTAACATGCAGAGTAATTTTCAGAGGGTAATATTGATGCTAACATGTAGAATAATTCATCCTTGGCTAGGAATAATGATGAGGATAATTTAGATTTTTTACAATCTGAATTGCATAATAATATTTTGCCTGATGATATTAATCATGTTGTAGATTCTCTGAAAGAATCTAATATAGAAGAAGAAAATAAGGATGTTTCTGATGGTGTTGTGAAGAATGATAGTTATCTTTCACATCTTAAAGACAAAAATCCCAGCAATTACAATGCTCCTCATAAAAGGAAGACAAGGAGCTCAGCTACAATTAAATGACAATAATGAGCTGGAATGTCAGGGGGATGAATTCTTCTTTTAGAATGAAAGATATTTTATCTCTTTTTACGAAGACCAAATCAACTTTGGTTGGTTTAGTGGAGAATAAAATCAATTCTGAAAATATTCTTATATTCAAAAAACTTTTACTTTGTAATTGGGATCTTCTTCCATATTCTTCGACTGAATTCTTTGGCAGGATCGTCATTATTTGGAACATGGAAATATGGTCTTTGAATATAATTTCTTCTTCTAAGCAGCATGTAACTGTTGAAGCAACAAATAAAGGAGGTCTGAATATTTTTCTATCCATTATATATGCTAGAAATTCTTTTACTGAGAGATAAGTTTTATGGGAACATATTATACGTAAAGCATCGATGATCTCAAGTGAATGGCTTTTAATGGGTGATTTTAATAATGCTACCTCTCCTATTGATAATAAAGGCGATCTTTCAGTTCCTTTCCAGCAGCTAAGGGCTTTGAACAATTGTTTGGCACAATCAGGGCTTATTGGAATTAAAGCAGTGGGCTTCAATTATACATGGAGAAGTCGAGGTATAGCTAATCACATTGATAAATTTTTTGTGAATCATTCTACTATGCATAAATTTAATGACATGAAGGCTTTGTCTTTGTCACAACTTTCCAGTGATCACAATCCTTTATTATTAGATTTAGCACCCACTGCTTCTAATAAGGGTTTCCCTTTTCGATATTCGAATGAGTGGAGTTTTAAAACTGTATTTATGGAATGTTTCGTGAAAGGTTGGAATGTTAGTGATTGGGGATCTTCAAGTTATAATTTCTAGTTGAAACTGCAAGCTTGTAAGAGGGAGTTAAAATCGTGGAATAAAGTAATGGTTAAAGATGATGCTACACTTTTAGAAGCGGAAAACATATTTAAAGAGAAAGAAAATGCTTCAGATTTGGATCCAGATAACTTTGTTTTGTATGAAGAAATGTTGGAGGCCAAACATCATTTAACGGCTCAGAAACAAATTAGATTTTGGAGTTATAAACAGAAAGCTAAAGTGTCGTGGCTTCAAGATGGAGATACTAATACAAAAGAATTTCATGCAAAAATGTCTTCTCGAAGACATTGTAATAACTTGAAGGCTCTAATCAAATCAGATGGTGATTTATTATTCAAGCAAGAAGAGGTAGCAGAGGAAGCAATCAAATATTTTCATAACATGTTCAATGGTTCAAACTATAGAGAGTTTCCTTTGTTTCAATCCCAGTTTATGATTAATCAACAAGGTCAAGCTGATTTACTTTTTCCAATTTCTTTAGAGGAAGTCAAGAAAGCTGTATTCTCTATTCATAAAGACACTAGTCCAGGCCCTGATGGTTTTAACTTGAAGTTCTTCAAATTGCATTGGGTGGATATTCAGATGGATTTTTTACATGCAGTTCAGGATATGTTTGTCTCAGCAAAGATTCCTAAAGGTTGTAACCATTCTTTCATTACTTTAATTCCTAAAAATGATAGACCATCTGACATATCCCGTTACCATCCTATTGCATGCTGTAATCTTTATTATAAAGTATTTAGCAAAGTGCTTTGTAATCGAATTAAATGGTTTCTGCCTCATGTCATTTCACACAACCAATGTGCATTTATACCATCACGCCACATAGGAGATAGTATTTTACTTGCACACAAGTTGATTAGATATTTTAAAAAAGTGGGAGTGAAGAAATTCCGTGTTAAAGTGGATCTTCATAAGGCGTATAATAGGACTAATCAAGAATTTATATGCCATATTATGTTGAACATGGGTTTTCCTATATAATCGAATTAAATGGTTTCTGCCTCATCTCATTTCACACAACCAATGTGCATTTATACCATCACACCACATAGGAAATAATATTTTACTTGCACACAAGTTGATTAGCGATTTTAATAAAGTGGGAGTGAAGAAATTCTGTGTTAAAGTGGATCTTCATAAGGCGTATGATAGGAACAAACGAGAATTTATATGCCATATTATGCTGAACATGGGTTTTCCTATACACTTCATAAATGTTATTTATGAATGTATTTCTACACCTACTTTCTCGACAATGATTCAAGGTGTTCCTGTGGGTTTCATATCATCAAATAGGGGGATTCGTCAAGGTGACCCTCTTTCGCCTTATTTATTTTCTATAGCAATGGATTTTTTTTCTTTCTCTAAGGTCGAGGTAGTTGCTCAAAAAAGATTCTTGCATGTTCATTCTTTTGATCCTATTGTATCTCATCTACTATAAGCGGATAATTTAATGATATTTGGTAAATGCTCTATTTCTAGTACTGCATCCTTGAAAGCAATTTTTGATAAGTTGGAGTTATACAGTGGTTTGGTTGTGAGTGTTTTAAAGACTAAGATTCATTTTAGTCGGTCTGCTTCTTTGACAAATGAAATTGTTGATATTATTGGATTTAATGTTAGTACTCTTCCTATTAAATACTTGGGCGTGCCAATAACAACCAATTATATTCATTACATAGAATACGACAGAAGATTCAAGCTTGGGATGTCAATTATCTTAGCTTTGCAGGAAGAGCTGAGTTAATACAATCTGTTATAACTCCAATATGCTATATTGGTTGTTTATATATCAATTTCCTGAGTACACAATCGAAAATTTGAATATGTTATATGCAGACTTTCTTTAGGGTGGAACAAAACATAAAGTTAAGTGGGATACTCTTTGTACTCCGAAGAAGGAAGGTGTTATTGGTTTGAAATCCTTCAGAGATTTGAAGAAAGCAGCGAGTATCAAACTTATGTGGAAATATTTGACTAATTCTTCGATGTGGAGTAAATGGATGGCAATGAAGTATTATAGAGGAAATTCTTTTTGGCAGATGAGTTTGGACAATAATTCCTCTTGTACATGGAAAGCAATCTGAAGGTTACGTTCAAAGGGTAAGCAGTTGTTTAATAAGGTTATTATTAATGGATCGTCAACTCTTTTGTTGTTTGATCCTTGGCTAAACAGTAAATGTCTAGTTAATATTCTTGGCATCACCAGCTTTCAAGCTTTGGGGGGTCGAAATGAATATGTGAATTGTAATATTCAAGATGGCAGAATTCATTCTAATATACATCCTGCTACTAGGGAGGTTAACAATATGTAGAGAAAGTTGAGTTGAAGATGGATATGCAGAATGACTATTGTGAGGGCGGTAGTTTCTCTTTCAATAAGGCTTGTCAGTTGAAGCATCCAACAAAACAAGTGTTCAAAATAATCTAGCATTCAAGTAATGCGAGAAGGATGTCATTTATAACATATCTAGCGGTGTTGGATAGACTTAGTACAAATGACAGATTATTGAAGGATGGAGTTATTCAGGAAGACAGATGTGTTTTATGTGGCAATGAGGAGGAATCAGTTAAGAATTTATTTTTTTAGCTATGCTTATTCAAAGTATATCTGGAATGCTTTGAGATTGAAGTTAGGTTTGAATTTTTACATGAATGGTTTGATTGAAGATGAAGCTAATGTGATTATGCATAAATTTCATGAGAAAGATCAGAACAGGATGTAGGTTTTGCAGTTATTGCTTGTGCAGTTATCATATTTGGTTTGAAAGAAACAAGAGGCAATTTTCTAATCTTGCTTTGTCAAAGGAGATCAAACTTCAAATTATTGAAAAGGAGATTATCTATTTGATCCATGGAAATGGAAGTAAAGCTTTCAGATTAGATTTTAATTTAGTGTTCTTGAGGAGATGGGGGATGGAGTTGCTTGACACAGGATAAATGGTTGTTGATGGTCTTCTTGGAGATGGAGTCATGGAGTTTAGAGAGTTATATTTTTTCTTTTACAGTTTTATGGTTGTCTTATTTGTATGTTCTTATAGTTATAGTGGATTGTATTGTGAATATATGGATTATATATATGCTCTTTTTCCTTGTTGTCGCACCCATCTAGGTTAGGGGGTGCAAAGTTTTGATGAGGCATATATATGAAGTAAATGATTGGTTTTTTTACGTAATATAGTGAGCCAAATTTCAAAAATAAGTTTAGATCAAAACCTATGCTTGTTAATAACCTGAATCATAACTAAATAGATCGGTCATTACTTGTACACCTGATCTTCTGTTTAGTTCTTACATTCCTATCGCTATTATGCCAAATTATGTCATCATAGCCCATTCTGCTACTATGCCTAATTCTGTCACAATATGCCTATTCTATTAGTATGCCTATTTCTGTCATCATATGCTTGTTTTGTTATTATGCCTATTTCTGTTCTCTTCTCTCCCTCTTTCCCTTTTTATTTTTATATCCAAGCTACCTACCAGCCTAGGCCCACCGTGGAAATATGCAAACGAACGAAATTGAGAATGGTTGGGAAGTATAAATCTGGGCATAACTTGTATTGTAAATCATGACTGGGATTTGGTCATAACCTATACCTTGATCTAAAACTTTAATTTGGGGAATAACTTGTATCGTGAATTAGACTAGGATTTTGAAAATAACCTATGATGAACATGAAAACTGTTTAAGAATGGACATGCCTAAATTTGCAGAAAATAGAAACTATAACCGCACTTAGACGAGGTTAGATTACATTTCCGGTAGAAGTCTGTCTGGAACCGCCCGAAAAATCCATCATCCACAAGTGGTTAATCTAATGTGAGGGGTCTAGTGCGTAAATATACACGTAATGGTGCTAAGACATGAGGTTATGTTCGACTTGTGTTAGAAGTTTGCCCGGAACTGCCCGGCATATCCAGCATCAACAAGTGATCGACTTAATGTGAGAGGTCTAGTGCATTAGCGGAATTGATAATAGCCTGTTAACATGTAATACTTAACTATTTAAATCTGTGGAGGTTATATGAACCTGTCAAATTGCGTAAGGGTTAAATAAGCTTGTTTGAATCAATGGGGGGTTAAGTAAATCAGTTAAATATGTGGGGAGTTATATAAACCCGACAAACTTAATCTATTTTATATGGTAGGATTATGCGGGCTTGTTAATTTGTTAAGCATGTTAATCCCCCAAAAAATCCATACGCACATTAAGCAAAGGATGCAGAACGGGCACCATTAGAGTCGGTCGTGCATGATGTTATCTGAGGCACTTAAACGACTCACAACAGACATGACACAACCGCATAGAGCAAGACCCAAATATCAAACCCAAGACAAGTTAAGTCAACCAGTACGACCAAAGATGATGGCACAATATGCTATGAGAGGTGCGACCTGATAAAGATCAAGGTCGTATATCCTATAGACCGCTCAAACACCGAAACAAAACAAATCACCCATTCAACATAGGCGGGAACGACTTTGTGGCGTAGCCGTAGGGACAAACAGTGCCATACAGAGGCAGCAAAAGGACGAGCGCCCTGGAACTAAGAAGGTCGGTCGTACAAGGAACAAAGGGGAATCGATTCCAGTCCCATGTTCTGCTCTTATAAAATTTCTCAAAGCAGTCATGCTCACATGGACGCCCACTCCTATGGACTCGCACAACTACTCAAGATGCTCGCTCCATTGAGTCGCTCGCACATGGTAGTTGAATACGGCCATGGACAACTGGCTACAGCTAGCCGTTGGCATGATTGTAATTAATAAAATGAGCGACCCGTAATTGCCATAAACAGACTTCAGGTCATTTCCCAAGGGAAGCTCACCTATGAATACACCGTGACTGTCAACATAAAGGGGATCCAATCTTTGAAACCACAAAGTGCTGCTAAATTTTATCCTCCACCACTGGTCCAGCCATGGTGTCAAGAATAACATTGTGATCATAGAAGACGGAGACATCCTCCTTTTTAACCATTCATCCAGCCTTCTTCTCCTCAAACTCTACCATTCTCTTGTATAATTCCAAGATTGAGATATATAAATGAGGGTATATTGAGTGAATATATAGATGTATGGAAAGAGAGAATTGATGTATTTTGTAATCCTCGTTATAAGGTTGAAACTCACCTTCACAGTGGACGTAGGCCTAAATAACGGCTGAACCACTATAAATCTCGTGTCTACTTTACCTTTTCCTGCATTTTTCGCTTTCAACTATTGATTAAACACGGTTCCATTTATTTCTTACCAAATTGGTGAAGTACAGTTTAGTACCTTGGGTGTTTAGACCATTTTTGGTGTAAACATTTTGGCGCCCACCGTGGGGCGTGTTCATAATTCCCTTTCGTAGTTCAGCAATAAAAAAAAATCCCAAAAAGCGCTTTCTCTTTTGAAACCATGGTTAAACCGAAGAAAAGCGACAATCCTACTAAAGTTACTACGATCAGTGAGGGTAATAATGCCGACGAAGCTACACCTCAAACCTTGAATCAAGGGGCAGGGGGTGCCCCTAGGCCATCTATGGCGCAAGATGAATTGAATGTGGTTGTAACCGGCCTGAACGAAAAAATGGATAATACAACGAAGATGATAATGGAAAGGTTTGATGTCCTAACCAATGTTCAAGCCAATTTATTACCGACAAACACTGTGGTTAATACTAGTGAAAAAGGGGACTCATCAGCCTCAGACCCTGGACGACCTCACAGCCCAGTGGGAGACAGGGCAGAGGCCGGCATTGTGGATCCTAAGGCTATATCTCCACATCGCAAAGAAGAACGTGCGGCTCGGATTGTCGCAAGTCTCATTAACGTAACATCCTTCAAAAAGGATGCAAGGCGCCGAAGCTCAAACCGCGGTCGCACCGATAAAAACGTCAGTGCCGATCCCGAGGAACAGGCAGGTGACGAGAGGCGCATCACAAACATGGTCCAGCGAATAATGAAGAAGAAGGCGACCCAGGAAGATGAAGAGAAAGAATGGGAGTTTCCCCCCAACAAAAATCCATTCACAGAGGAAATCCGTCAAGCGAAATTCCCGAAGAAATTTGTACCCCCAACAATAGCGCCTTATAGCGGAGTTGGAGATCCAACCATTTTTCTGTTCAAGTACGACCATCACATGAATGGAGCTAGGGTCACTGATGAAATCAAGTGCCTATACTTTCCCATGTGCCTGGAATGTGTGGCCTCATTATGGTTCACCAGACTTCCACCTAAATGTATCGACCAATTTGCTGACCTGGCAAGGAGATTTCAAGATCAATTCCGACTGCAAACCACCAAGGCAAGGGAAGTAATGTCATTATGCAAAATGGAACAGAAGCACGAGGAAACCATCAGAGCCTTCCTTACATGCTTCCATGCTGCAGCAGCGGAGGTTATAGAACCAGAGCCTTGGTACTTATTGGCAGCCCTGAAAGGAGCTATCTATAAGAAGTCAGAATTTGGAAAGTGGCTCAAGAGGAAGAAACCAAAAAATTTGAAGAAATTTTACAAAAAAGCTGAGGAATACATGAGTGTGGAAGATGAAGCCCCAAGTGTCCAAAAGACTGTAGAAAATAACGTCGCTAGAGAAGGAAAAAGCAATGAGTCCAGGGTTGAGCAGAAGAGTGATGTAGGACAAAAAAGGGGAAACGACGAGAGGAATACCAAAGCTTATAAGAAGACACGGTTGTACAAACCATCCGAGCTAACCCTCCTAAACGAAAACCCAGAAATAATTTACCAAGCCACAAAGGACTCGGGCATTTTCGCTCAAATGAAGCCATAGAAGGTAATTGCGTAGCAGGCAAATTCTGGAAAATTCTGCCGGTTTCACGGCCAACCAGGACACAGCACCAACGAATGCCAACACCTGAGGAGTGTAATTGAAGAACTCATCAGGAAGAACCGACTCCAGCAGTACGTGAAGAATTCTCAAAGTGCTCCAACTGTGCAAGGACATAACAGTGCGGCTAGCCAACCCAACTCGAGTGCAGAAGCCCAGATGCCAGTCGACTCGAGGCCAGTAATCAATATGATATTTAGAGGTTCCCATCCGACTGGGAACAGTTGGGCAGATATGTAAAGATACACTAGCGAATTGAAGGATGTCACGAAAGAGGAAGGATGCATGATCTTGAACAATGAGCTTCCGATGAAAATGCTCAAAACCTCGACCGAGGATGTGATATTCAAAGATAAAGATGCGGAAGGCATAGTTACACCAACCGTCGATGCCATGGTGATCACAATTGGTCTCAGACCTATGGTGGTAAAAAGGGTCCTAGTTGACACGGGGCCATCAGTCAATGTGATTTTTATAAATACTTTCCAAAAGATGAATCTCCCTATGACAAAGGTGCACGCATACCCAAATAAGATCCACGGTTTTACAGGTCAACCTACGCAACCCATCAGAACAATAGATTTACCTGTGGAATTGGCAGGCGGGGAACGTAGGGTTTCCATGGTACAAACCTTTGTCCAAATAGATGAGTTTTCATCTTAAAACGCATTCCTTGGGAGACCGACTCTTTCGGGCTTCAAGGTTGCATTAGCTCCATGGTGCTTGACCATGAAGTTTCCAACTGAAAAGGGAATTGGTGTAATTAAGGGCGACCAAATAGCGGCAAGAGACTGTTATGTGACAGAACTTAGAGAGACTAAGAAAAAAGACTCAGGAAAGGATGCAGAGGCTCTTCCCCGCATCCAAAAACCCCCTTTATAGAAACTAAAGAAGGGTCTGTGCACTGGAGAACATAGTGGAGAGCAAAAAGAGATCGATCCTAGAGAAGCCAATGCACAGGACGAAAGGGCGACCTCGGCCGAAGACATAATTCCTGTAGCTTTAAATCCGAAGGACCCAAACCGTGTGTTGAATATAGGATCTCAGTTAAGCCCCGAATTGAAAAATCAACTGATTACTTTTCTGAGAGCTAACTTAGATGTGTTCGCATGGAGTCATTCCGACATGTGCGGCATATCTCCGGACATTGCGGTCCATAAGCTAAACATTGACCCACGCATTTCGGCTGTCAAACAAAAAAGGAGAACCCAGGGACCGGTGAGGTCACACGCCTTAAAAAAAGAAGTTGATAGATTAATGGAGAATGGTTTCATTAGAGAATCTACCTATCCAAAATGGGTGTCCAACCCGGTTCTCGTGAAGAAGTCAAACGGTAAATGGTGGGTTTGCGTAGATTATTCAAACCTGAATAAAGCTTGTCCAAAAGATAGTTTCCCTCTTCCCAGAATCGACCAATTGCTGGATTCTACTGCTGGTCATGAATTGCTATCTTTCATGGATGCATATTTCGGCTATAATCAAATCATGATGTATGGTCCAGACCAGGAAGACACACGTTTCATTATTGATTTCGGTCTATACTGCTATAAGGTGATGCCATTTGGTCTAAAAAACACAGGGGCAACTTATTAGCGACTGGTAAATGTTATGTTTAAAAAGTAAATTGGTAGAATGATGGAAGTCTACATCGATGACATGTTGGTTAAGTCAAAGAGAGCAATAGACCATTTGGAAGACTTAGCCCAAATGTTCGATATCTTACGCCAATATGGCATGAAGTTGAATCCCTTGAAATGTTATTTTGGGGTTGGTTCAGCCAAGTTTCTTCGGTACATGGTCAACGCTAGGGGTATTGAAGCTAATCCAGTTAAAATATCGGCTTTAAGAGAAATGCGTGCCCCAAGAACCAAGAAGGAACTTCAGTGTTTGAATGGGAAGATCGCAGCTTTAAATCTCTTTATATCTAGGGCAACAGACAGATGTCTTCCATTCTTCGATGCACTTAGAAAAAGAAAGAAAGAGATACAGTGGACCCCTGAATGTCAGAAAGCCTTCGAGGAATTAATCTAACACTTGGCAACATCACTTATGCTATCGAAGCCTAGTGATGGGGAAGATTTGTTTCTATACCTAACAGTTTCTGCCCATGCCCTCAGCGCAACATTGATCAGAGAAGACTTGAAGGTACAAAAACTGGTCTATTACATCAGCAAGGGGCTATTTAGAGCCGAGCTTAATTATCCAGAACTTGAAAAACTTGCTTATTGTTTGCTCATTGCATCAAAGAAGCTTCGGCCCTACTTTGAGGCTCATCCCATTAGGGTTCTCATAGACCATCCTCTAAGCAAGTTCTGTCCCGAACAGAAACCTTCAGAAGATTATTAAAATGGAATATAGAGCTCACTCAATATGACATTACATATCATCCTCGAAAAGCAATCAACGGACAAGCGCTTGCCGATTTTATCGTAGAATTTACCGACCGAGGGGAGGCAAAGGAAGAGGATGATATTGAGACTAGTGTCCGGTGGAAATTATTTGTAGATGGGGCGTCGAACGATCGCTGTTCTGGGGCAGGAGTAATTCTCGAAACCCCTAAGGGAAGATCCTTATGCTATGCATTAAGGCTAGAATTTCCGTCAACCAATAATGAAGCTTAGTATGAAGCCCTTATCGCGGGAGTAAAACTAGCAAAAGAGTTGCAAATAAAAACTACACAGATCTTCAGCGACTCTCAGCTCGTAGTATGCCAGATTCAACCTGCCAAATTATCTTACCAAAGCCTTGGAATTGTCGGAGATTTTCGAGCATTACACTATATCTCATATTCCTAGAGAGGAAAATACCAAAGCTGATTCATTAGCCAAATACACAAGCACAGAAGATGCACAACTAATGGGGTTAGTTCCAGTGGAAGTCCTTTCTAGCCCGAGCACAAAGCAGACTGAAATGGATTGGATCATGGAAACAACTGATGAGTCAAAGTCATGGATGTCACCAATTAAAGAATACCTCACAACTGGGGCACTCCCGGCTGAAGCCAAACTCTGAAGAAGGATTTTGCGAAAAGCTCCCTTTTACCTTATTTAGGACGGACGACTGTACAGATGGGGATTTTCTGCGACTTTACTTCGTTGTGTTACAGAGGAGGAGTCCAAGGCAATCATGGCGGAATTACACGAAGGGGAATGCAGAGGACATACCGATGGACAAACTTTTGCCAAGAAAATCTTACGATGTGGCTACTTCTGGCCAGATATCAATAAAGATTCCACGACCTACACTAAAAAATGTGACATGTGCCAAAGGTTTGCCAAGATCCCAAGGATGCCATCCACAACCATAACTCACATGGTCAGCCCATGGCCATTTGCTATCTGGGGCATCGACCTCTTAGGAGCTCTCCCCACTGCAAAATCCAGTTTTAAATACGCAATTGTTGCCATTGATTACTTTACAAAATGGGCTGAAGAAGAACCATTGGCCACTATAACTTCGAAGAAAGTTATCAACTTTGTCTTGAAAATTGTCATATGCAGGTTTGGGATACCACAAAAGATAATCACAGACAACGGAACCCAATTCGAAAGTGAAGAGTTCCAAAGCTTTTACGCCAAATGCAAAATCCAGAAAAGCTTTTCAGCAGTTGCTCATCCACAAGCGAACGGGTAGGTGGAAGAAGTAAATAAAATCATCAAGACTACCATTAAGAAACGACTTGAGAAGGCTGAAGGCGGATGGGTAGACGAACTCCCACTGGCATTATGGGCATATCGCACCACACACAAAACTGCGACAGGGCATACTCCCTTTTCTCTATCCTATGGCTCTGAAGCCATGATACCAGCAGAGTTGGAAGTCCCTACCCATAGAAGGATACACTTCAACCCCAAAGAAAATGAGAAGCTACAGCTCGAAGCCCTCGACCAACTTGAAGAAAGAAGAAAATAACCGGAACTCAGAGTAGCCGCACACCAAAGAAGGGCGGCCAGGCACTTCAATTCAAAAGTCAAGCATAGAACTTTTGAAATTGGAGACCTTGTTCTGAAAAGGATAATGACCGGTACTGGAGTCTTCGGACCCAATTGGGAAGGGCCTTATGTTATAAGTGAGAAACTCCAGGACAGTACTTTCAAATTTGCCACCACAGATGGGAATCAGATTCCACGAGCATGGAACGGCGATCATATTCGTCGTTATTTCTTATAGCATGTTATTCAAATGCATAGAAAATGTTGTAATGATTTATGAAAATTTTCGCATTCTGAATGATGTACATAAAGTGACTGAATATGGAGTTCTAATTACATGTATAGCTCAATTATTCACAGGCTCCTACGAAAAGTTGACTTCCTTGTGTAGGTAAATGAGTGACCGGGGGGTGCCAACTTAAGGAATTCCGACTTTCATCAGGAAACACTAGATATCTTAATACAGGACCAACAAAAGATTGGTACCAGATCAAAGGAGTCAATGCTAAAGTAAAAGCAACTCAAAAAGTCCCACAGTTAAATTCCCACGGATAAAATCGCTGAGCCCACCAAAGAAACACCTTCTTAGGTGCTGGACACGGGTTCTCCAATTTGGATTTTTTTTTCAATGAGGCGAACCAGTGTCTGTTTCCTAAGGCAAGGCACAAACTCAGAAAAACCGAGATGTCTTGAAATGAAAAAATTGCCAATCACGGGGGGCACCTTGTTAGGTGAAGGGCACGAAATTTATCCCTTCTGAGTCAAGGTTCGATGAGATAAATTAGTGTCTGCTCCTCAGGAGGAAGCATAAAATAGGGAAGGATTAAACATGCTGGAAAGACTAGCACAAAAACAGAAATCCTAGCCGGATGGGGGTATCCATTCTTGTTCTTTGTTGTTAACCGAGTCAAGCAAAGCCAAGATTGGATTACAAAAGTAGAAATCCTAGTCGTATGGGGGTGTCCATTCTTGTTCTTTGCTGTTAACCAAGTCAAACAAAGCCAAGATTGGATTACAACATTGGAGCCCAAGTCCTCCCATGGGGGCATGCATAAAAATACATCACGAAAATACCCCAAACAAATAAACATGATATTTAATAAAAAAATTAAATGGCTAAGATTGCCAAAGTTAAAACAACGAAAAGCTTACCAAGTCAAAGCCAAATACTAAAAACTGGATGATCCTAGCCTAACAAGAACGCTTTAAGACTAACCGTAATGCGATATTAACGTGCGAATGGATGCTTCGTAATACGATATCAACATGCGAACGAACGTCCCGTAATACGATATTAACGCACGGTCGCCGCGAATTTTTTTAAAGAAAAATGTATGTGTGTTGTTAAGTAGGGAAAAGAGACATGGCATGACAAAGACATGAAGAGCATCGTAAAACCAACCAGACAACCATTCATCAGGATCGCAGAAGTGTCACATATCAAATAACAAGTCATAGCCAGCATAATGTCATGAGTGAGGACCGGCATCTGCTTACACAACCGGTCTTAAAGTTCAAAAAGAAAAATAACCAAGGAGAAGGAGATTACAGATCTCTAACCTTCCTTGGCCTACCTACCTTCCTTTTAGTCGGGGCAGTACAAGATGGAGACCCATCAGCATGTGCAGAAACCGCCGACTCAACATCCCCAGGGGGAAAGAAGCAACCAAGCTGTCTCTGGACCTAAGAGCATGGATTAACTCCGCCTTATCATTTTCCAAAACAGAGATGCGCTCAAGATTGTTCTAGTGAAGTCTTTGAAGGTCGCAGGCCAATGTATGCTTGTCGTTCATCCGCTTCGCAGAATGATTTTTCAGCAAATCCATCTGTTTCTCAAATTGACGAACAGTAGTCTCAAGGCGGGCCAACATCTGAACTTTTGACGGAGTCATGTCATAAGAGAAAGTCTGAAAATCAGATGGAGATATACCCACGTTCAAAGGTACTCCCTGTAAGCTCCACCCCCGAAATCGCTTAGCTAGCCTAGGGTTGCAAGGCCCAGGAGCATGGGGCGGTCAGTTAATAATAGCTTGAAGCTCTGCATAAGAGGGGCTGGAGGGAGAGTTTACAGACAGTTGATTAGTTGATAGAATCTCGTCCTTTGGGAAGTCCAAATCAAAGAAGGTTTCCCATCGACGCCGCTCTGGAGATGGATCCATCCTACAAATAGATCAGGAAATAACCATAAGGTTCAAAGGAAGAATGAACATGAGAAATAATCAACAAACCTAAGTAGCAGTAAAGAGAAGTACAGAGTTTTTCTTCCTGATTTTAGAAACCCTACTGAAGGTAAATGAGAGCAGAATTGAATTAGAAATAAGAAAATGAAGGGGAAGATTGAAGGGCACACATCAAAAGCACTCCTCGTCACGTCAGCCTAATACTCGAGAACTAAAATGGGTGTCCCATCAAAAGGCCAGTTGGCGTGTTCACTTCCCCACAATTTAGTTGTTTACAATAATGACAAAACAGTCCAAATGTCTTGCCCAAAGGTAAAGACGCCAATCAGCTACAATAAAGCAGTCTTAATCCTTGCATGAACGACTCCTCAACAAGATAGGATAAATCTACCAAACAATGTGCAATCAAAAGACGTCGAAGCCAGTAATTCCTTACAAAAAGAAATCACAGACTTCGAGGGACAAGTGTTAATCCCCCAAAAAATCCATACGCACATTGAGCAAAGGATGCAGAATGGGCACCATCAGAGTCGGTCGTGCATGATGTTATCCGAGGCTCTTAAACGACTCACAACAGACAGGATGCAACCGCATAGAGCAAGACCCAGATATCAAACCCAAGACAAGCCAAGTCAACCAGTACGACCAAAGATGATCGCACAATATGCTATGAGAGGTGCGACCCAATAAAGATCAAGGTCGTATATCATGTAGACCACTCAGACACCGAAACAAAACAAATCGCCCATTCAACATAGGCGGGAGCAACTTTGTGGCATAGCCGTAGGGACAAACAGTGCCATACAGAGGCAGCAAAAGGACGAGCGCCCTGGAACCAAGAAGGTCGGTCGTACAAGGAACAAATGGAAATTGATTCTAGTCCCACGTTCTGCTCTTATAAATTTTCTCAAAGCAGTCAGGCTCACATGGACACCTGCTCCTATGGACTCGCACAACTACTCAAGACGCTCGCTCCATTGAGTCGCTCACACATGGTAGCTGAATACAGCTAGGGACAGCTGGCTACAACTAGCCGATAGCATGCTTGTAATTAATAAAATGAGCGACCTGTAGCTGGCATAAACAGACTTCAGGTCATTTCCCAAAGGAAGCTCACCTATAAATCATCCGTGACTGTCAACATAAAGGGGATCCAATCTTTGTAACCACGAAGTGCTGCTAAATTTTATCCTCCGCCACTGGTCCAGCCATGGTGTCAAGAATAATCTTATGATCATAGAAGACGGAGACATCCTCCTTTTCAACTATTCATCCAGCCTTCTTCTCCTCAAACTCTACCATTCTCTTGTATATTCCAAGATTGAGATATATAAATGAGGGTATATTGAGTGAATATAGAGATGTATGGAAAGAGAGAATTATTGTATTTTGTAATCCTCGTTATAAGATTGAAACTCACCTTCACAGTGGACGTAGGCCTAAATAACGACTGAACCACTATAAATCTCGTGTCTACTTTCCCTTTTCTTGCATTTTTCGCTTTCAATTACTGATTAAACATGGTTCCATTTATTTCTTACCAAATTGGTGAAGTACAGCTTAGTAACTTGGGTGTTTAGATCATTTTTGGTGTAAACAAGGCATAACCTGTCAAAATCCTAGTAGTCGGGATGCAACCCTAGGGGGTGGCATGTATCATCTGTTGTGTGGGACCCATATCAGTGAGTAACCCATCTTGGTATCAAAAGGGGGACCCCAAAGTAGGTAGGGGTCAAGACACACTTACTGAGGTGATTATAAGAGGTTCATCTGAGTGGGGGTGCAGATGGCGCATTCCCACAGACTCATATGCATGCATTAATCCGCTTGCTTGGGATAATAAGACGCTATAGCATTAGTAGATATGTTTGTGCCTCTCGAAAAAAGGGGTTGCCACTTTAGGAAGTGATACATCCTATTGTGGGGCCAACACAGGGTATCTACATGATAAGGAGTCGAATGACTGGTGTAGTAATTAGGGTACATCTAGTCCCGCTAGTTTAGGAGCCCGTTATTATCGTTGGGGTAACACCTGTCATTTCTGTTGGGCTGACTGTTATTATCGTTGGGGTTAAAACCTGTCACTAGAAGTATACCTAAGTCTACCATCTGTTTTTGTTGGGATCATTTTGTTTCTGTTATACTAGTATTGGTGTAGAGAAAAGTACTTGAGAGGTGCAATATATTCCATTCTGTGTATCCTGTTTATCCTGCTCAGTCTGTTATACATGTCTTATGATATTATTATCTCTCTCATCCAGTATATATGCTTATCATGATGTTTTTGCTTATTTATATGCTAAAAGTAACTGGACTCGCCAAACTTTATGTCTGACCCGTTTTGTTTCCTTTTCTCTCTCTTCCTTTCCCCCTAGGTTCTCAGGATGGAAATACTCAGGCTTGATTAGGATTCTTTCTCCTGTTTCTGCTTGGAGCTGCCTAGATGTACCGCTTGATATCCTGTCTACCTTGCTATGGCTATTCTTTTTGGGGACTATGATTTTATATTACTGTACTATGATGATTTTAGTACAAGGCAGATGTTTTAATTTGATGTAATGGGTTTTCTGTATTTCAGACTTATGTTGTAACAGGATTTGGACCATGATGTTTTCAGATTGGAAAATAAAGTTTTAAATTCCGCTGTTATTTTATATCTGTCTTGTGATGTTTCTGTTTACCTATAACGCTTCACGAAACTTAATGCATTCTGATAAAGAGTTCACATTTGGTATCAGAGCTAAAGGTTACCAGATCGGATAAAAGGTTTTGAAAATTGTTTTCAAAAAGGTTTTAAAAGAATGCATTTTCAAAAAAACATCTGTTTTTTAAAAACATATTCCCCAAAGCCATATGAATTATCTTTCAATTCACCGCTTGAATCCCTTTTCCTTTTCTTTTCAGCATGTCTAGGGAACCGATTCTTCTCGAAGGGTGTCCCCATTGCGGTATGGTTCCATAGGTATGTTAAAACTACAACACATGTCGAAGGGCAAGGAAGTGCCCAACCTCCATCTGTAGCCGCAGTAGTTCCACCTACGGCTAATTTTCTCTCAAACTTCGTAAGGATTTCTGTGCGATGGAGGTAGTTTTTGAGAGACTTGTTAACATGTTACACAAGGATGGTAAAGGTGAGAATAAGGGAGTTAAAGTTGAGGAGCACAACCCAAGGATGAGAAAAATGGTGGACTAAGAAGGGAACATAGATGAAAGAAAGAAATCCTAATAAAGTTCAAATAAAGGCAAGAAGAAACATTATGTTTTTGCGAACGTGGGTTATTTGGTCAAAGATTGCCGAAAAAGGAAGGACACTTGTTTCAACCATGGCAAAGTTGGACACTATACTAGGAAATGCCCGAAGAAGCAAGTACAGGGGTAAAAGACAGGACCATATGGAGAGCCGGTGCATGCTTTCATGGGCAGTGGACTAGGCGAAGGTAGGAAAGTTTCTATTAAAGGTTTGATCGATCATCCTGTTAGAAATCCTTTTGTTTCAGGCGCTTCACTTTCTTTTATATCTGATTTTGTGGTTGAGTCTCTACACCTTAGTACTAGTTTGGCTTTGGATCCCATTGTTATCTCAAACCCCATTGGGGGTACGACTCATCTGTCTATGATTTGTTGGGGTTTGCGAATATCTGTGTTGGGCGTCGAGTTTGAGTGACGCATATGTGCTTGGTTTCATGGGCTATGGTTTGATTCTAGGGATGGATCGGCTAGCCATGTATGGTGTCATTCTGGACTGTGAGAGAAGGGTCATTAGACTTTTGACTTATCATGGGAGGACCCTCGAGATTTCTTATGACCATAAGGGGTCTGTCATGCTTAGTTTCCTAGAGTCACTTGATGCATCTATCGATGGTTTACGATCTGTACCAGTAGTCTGTGAGTATCCTGATGTTTTTAAGGAGGTTCAGGGCTTACCTTCGAGGTGCGAGATTGATTTCCAGATATACTTGGTGGATAATGCGAAGCCAGTTGCATTGCATGTGCACCATATGGCTGCGAGATAAAGGAGGGAGCTCAGCAAGCAAGAAGGGGAGCTACTAGAGAAAGGGTTTATTAGGCAAAGCATATCTGAATGGGGTGCTCCAGTAGTATTCGCCACTAAGGCTGATGATTCGCTTCGCTTATGCGTGGATTACAGGGAGTTGAATAGCTCACTAAGAAAAATAGGCACCCACTTCGGAGGATAGATGATCTGTTTGATCAGCTTGTCGGTGCATCTGTTTTCCCCAGTTAGACTTGGCTGCTGGGTTTCATCAGTTGAGGGTGGCTGAGGACAGTATAGACAAGACTACTTTTAGAACTCCATATTGTTTCTTTGAATGGATCGTCATGCCTTTTGGGTTGATGAATGCTCCTGCCTATTTTGTTGATCTGATGATTGGGGGTGTTTCGGGAGTTTCTAAATAAGTTGGTTGTGGTCTTTGTTGATGACATCCTGATTTTTTCGAAGAGCAAGGAAGAGCGTGCCCTACATTTCAGGGAGGTTTTGAAGACTCTTTGAGCGCATTAACTTAAGGAAAAATTTTCCAAATGTCATTTTTGGAGAAAGGAAGTGAGATTTCTAGGTCATGCGGTCTCTAAGAATGGGATAATAGCGGATCCCGTGAAAGAAGTTGCAGTTCAAGATTGGTAGATTCCAAAGAATGCAATGGAGGTGAGGAGTTTTCTTGGTTTAGCGGGAAATTATAGGAATTCATTAAGGACTTCGCAAAGATACTAGCTCTCTCACCAGACTAATGAAGAAGAATCTGACCATTTCTTGGGATGTAAACTGTGAGGATGCTTTTCATCGATTGAAGAGGGCTCTAACAACAACCCCAATCTTGACTTTTCCTGATGGGAACAAAGTGTTCATCGTATACACTGATGCATGTGGTACAGGGTTTGGTGTTGTTTTGATGCAAGAGGGAAGGGTAGTAAGTTATGGAGGTAGACAGTTGAGAGTTCATGAGAAGAACTACCCTACCCATTACTTAGAGTTGGTTGCCATTATATTCAAGCTTAAGACTTGGCGTCATTATCTACTTGGAGAGAAATTCGAGTTGTATACCAATCATAAATCTCTCAAGTATTTGTTCTCGTGGAAGGATCTCAGTTTGAGGCAACAGAGATGGATGGAGTTCCTAGAGTCCTATGACTATGAGGTTGCTTATAACCCTGGCAAGGGTAGTGTGGTGGCAGACGCACTAAGTAGGCAGAGGATGACTTTGAGTCCACAATTCGTAGAGAGCAGGAGCTTGGAGTATATATCGACCTTTGATTTTATGCCATCTCCGAATCTTATACCTGGTTTGTCAGCATCCTTAGAGGTGCGAGCTACTCTTATGGACCAGATAGGGAATTCACAGCGAGAGGACCCACAGATAGCAGACATCTTGGATAGGCTCAGTAAAGGGGAAACTTTTAGTCACCTCAGTAGAAATTTCACAGATGATAGAGGGTGGTTGCGACGAGATAGAAGGCTTTGTGTTCAACGAGTTGGGAGTCAGTTGAAGACATTCCTTGAGGAAACCCATCATTCTAGGATGACTATCCGTCCAGGCGGTGACAAGATGTATAGAGATATGAAGAGGATTTTCTTTAGGACTGGGATGAAGAAAGACATAGCGAAGTTTGTTTCTCGATGTTTAATTTGCCAGCAAGTCTAAGCTGAGCAAAGGAATCCCGATGGTTTACTTCATCCTTTGGAGGTCCCACAGTGGAAGTGGGAGAGCGTCTCTATGGATTTGATTAATGGTTTGCCAAGATCGAGGAAAGGCAACACCAGTATTTGTGTTATAGTTGACAGGCTTACTAAGAGCGCTCATTTCATTCCTATTAAGAGTAAGAGGATGGCAACATGGTCGGTAACAGTTTATCTTCATGAGGTAGTCCATCTTCATGGAGTATCTTCCATTATAGCGAGTGATCGTGACCCTATGTTCACTTTTGGAAGAGCTTGCAAGAGGCACTAGGTACACAGTTGTATTTGAGCACCGCTTATCACCCTCAGACCAATGGGAAGACGGAAAGGGTGAATAGAGTTCTTGAGGATCTTTTAAAACCGTGCATCCTAGACTTCGGAGGGACTTGGGAAGAGCATCTTCCATTGGTAGAGTTCGCCTACAACAACATCTATCAAACTAGTATTGGCATGGCACCCTTCGAGGCATTGTATGGATGACCTTGTTGATCACTGACTTGTTGGTGGGAGTCCACGGATAGGCTTCTACTTGGACCTGAGATAATTAGAGAAACTTCAAAGAAGGTTGATCTTATTCGCAGATGCATGAAGACAACTCAGGACAGGCAGAAGCCCTATGCAAATAAGAGAAGAATTGATATTGAGTTTGAGGTGGGCGACGTGGTTTTCATCAAGGTGTCACCTTTAAGGAATGTGGTTTGCTCTGGATCTATAGGGAAATTGGCCCCAAATTTTGTAGAGTCTTACCCGTATTCTTGGATCAGAGGTTAAGAAGCAACCGAGAGGTCAAGTTGATGAAAGTTTAGTGTGGAGATATCCAGGAGGATGTAACTTGGGAGACTGAAGACAAGATTCGCACTTCGTACCCTTTTCTTTTCAAGGGTATGTTCTTAACTTCTTTTCCAAAGCTTTTATTTGTACTTGCTTCTGTCATTAAATATATCATGTCGATCGAATCTTCGACCTTTAGGTAGGAAACCAATGTATGTAAACATGTGTTTGAGACATGTTATGTTTGATGGATGAAAATGGATGTAAGTGTTTGCTAGTGGTTGCTCTTGGATGCATATATACACACAAACACTTGGCATTAGATCGGCTCAATCAGTCTCATATTGCATATGGATGCATGTGCATTTTTCTTGTTTTATGGATGGAAGTGAGTGTGTCATCATATGGATGTTGCATTTGGATGGATGATTGTGTACGCATATAGCATCTACACGATATATTAGGATTATTTGCATACATGTTGGATTCATGGCACTGACATACATTGCATTAAGGAGGTCGACTAAATCAGTAGACTGCCTGATCTTTCACATTAGCATAGGGACATGTATACATATTATTGCATATGTTCATATAAGCATTAGAAATCTTTTTAAGGACAATGGATGCCTGTGATTGGTGGATGAGTAGATGGACGATGGATGTTAGGATATACATTCTTCTTAACTTGGAGATTTCGGGGACGAAATCCTTTAAGTAGGGGAGAATGTAACACCCCATAATTTTATAGAACATTATAATGTTAAACTAAAGAATACTTAATTAAATATTGGGAATTAAGTAAAACAGACTGCGCCATTGTGTTCGTCTTGGAATTATTCTTAAGACAGACTCTGAGTTTGCGTAAAATGGACACTGTCTGAAGAAGTTATTAAGGCTTGAAGTCTGTATACACATAAGTAATATATATATAATCAAGTCCAGAAAATCAAAATCGAAGAGCAGGAAAGGGAGGGAAATCGGTCCATTGGGGGTCGACCCCACATACGTGTCAACCCATGGGTCGACCCCTACCAAGGGGGTGCCAACCCTAGGGTCGACCCCACCCAGATCTTGGATAGATCCATTCTTTGAACCGGGACTTGTTTCTTGACCAGATTCATTGACGGTAGGCTATAAATAGGACCTCGTTTCTATTGTTTTATTCATAAAAAATAATGGAGACAATGAGATGCTGCCCCAACTCAGTTTGAATTAGCCTGTTCTTCTACAACAACAACTTATACGTATACAAGAATCTCTGCTATAACATCAACACTCCTTTCTCAGTTCTTTAGATCTAGTCACTGTGAGTTTATGTTGATTTTAATTATAAATTTAATAAGTAATCCTGACATATTTGTAAGTTTGGATCTATATCTATGCCTATTAATAACCTGAATCATAATTAAACAGATCTGCCATTACTTATACACATGATCTTCTCTTTAGTTCTTACATGCCTATCACTATTATGCCAAATTATATCATCATACGCCCATTCTGCTACTGTGTCTGATTCTGTCACCATATGCCAATACTGTTAGTATGCCTATTTTTGTCATCATATGCCTGTTTTGTTATTATGCCTATTTATGTTCTCTTCTCTTACTCCTTCCCTTTTTATTTTTATATCCAGGCTACCTTCGAGCCTCGGCCTACCGTGGAAATATGCGAACGAACAAAATTAGGAATGGTTGCGAATGATAATTTGGGGCATAACTTGTATTGTAGAACACGACTGGGATTTGGGCATAACCTATACCTTGATCTAAAACTTTAATTTGGGGCATAACTCGTGTCGTGAATCAAACTAGGATTTGGGGCATAACCTATGATGAACATGAAAGTTGTTTAAGAATGAACATATCTAAATTTATAGTAAATAGAAATAGTAACCGCACTTAGACATGAGATTAGATAACACTTGTGGTAGAAGTTTGCCCGGAACCGCCCAACGAATCCAGCATCCACAAGCGGTTAATCTAAGTGAGGGGCCTAATGCGTAAATGTACCCGTAACGGTGCTAAGACACGAGACTACGTCTGACTTATGGTAGAAGTCTACCCAGAACCGCCTTACATATCCAACATCCACAAGTGGTCGACTTAATGTGAGAGGTCTAGTGCATTAACAGACATGAATGGAAAATGATAATAACCTTTTAACCTGTAATACTTAACCTATTTAAATCTGTGGGGGTTATATGAACCTGTCAAATTGCGTAAGGGATAAATACGCTTGTTTGAATCAATGAGGGGTTAAGTAAACCAGTTAAATATGTGGGGAGTTATATAAACCCGACAAACTTAACATGTTTTATATGGTTGGGTTATGTAAGCTTGTTAATTTGTTAGGCATAACCTGTCAAAATCATAGTAGTGGGGATGCAAGCCTAGGGGGTAGCTTGTATCATCTGTTGTGTGGGACCCATATTAGTCAATAACCCATCCCGGTATCAAAGGAGGGCCCTGAACTAGGTAGGGGTCAGGACACACTTACTGAGCTGATTATAAGAGGTTCTTTTTAGTGGGGGTGCTGATGGCGCATTCCAAAGGACTAATGTGCGTGCATGAATCCACTTGCTTGGGATAATAAAATGCTTTAGCATCAGTAGATATGTTTGTGCCTCTCAAAAAAGGGGTTGCCACTTTAGGAAGTGATAATTCCTACCGTGGGGCTAGCACAAGGTATCTACAGGATAGGGAGCCGATCGATTGGGGTAGTAATTAGGGTACATCTAGTCCTTCTAGTTTAGGAGCCCATTATTATCATTGGGAGTAATACCTGTCATTTCTGTTGGGCTGCCTGTTATTATTGTTTGGGGTAAAACCCGTCACTAGAAGTACACCTAAGTCTACCATTTGTTTTTGTTGGGATCATTCTGTTTCTGTTATGCAAGTATTGGTGTAGAGAAAAGTACTTGAGAGGCGCAATATACTCCGTTCTGTTTATTCTGTTTATCCTGCTAAGTCAGTTATACCTATCTTATGATACTGTTATCTCTCTCATCCAGTTTATATGCCTATCATGATGATTTTACTTATTTATATGCTAAAAGTAAATGGACTCGCCAGACTTTATGTCTGACCTGTTTTGTTTCCTTTTCTCTCTCTCTTCCTTTCCCTCCTCAGGTTCTCAAGGTGGGAATACTCAAGCTAGATTAGGATTCTCTCTCATGTTTTTGCTTGGAGCTGCTGCTTAGATGTACTGCTTAATTACCTGTCTACCTTGCTATGGCTATTCTTTTTGGGGACTATGGTTTTTTATTACTGTACTCTGATGATTTTAGTATAAGGAAGATGTTTTAATTTGATGTAATGGGTTTTCTGTATTTCAAACCTATCTTGTAACTGGATTTTGGACCGCGGTGTTTTCTGATTGGAAAATGAAGTTTTAAATTCCGTTGTTATTTTATATTTGTCTTGTGATATTTCTATTTTTGTTTACCTATAACGCTTCACGAAACTTAATGCACTCTGATAAAGAGTGACATTAACGGACGTAGGGTGTCACACACAACGTTTTCCTTCTTCGCAAACGCCTTCACGATTCAATCGATAGACTCAAGCTTGACGATATTGGGGACATAAGGTGGTTAGTATTGGAGTCTAGATTGCCACGCACCATCGTAAAGATCATGGAGGACGAAATCAAACAACTTCGCAACAAATCTATTCGACTAGTCCAGGTTCAATAGAGATATAACCATGCGGAGAGCACATGGGAAACTATGGAGAAAATGGAACTTACTCATCCAGAGCTTTTCTCGAGTAATTATTTTCCCAAATTTATTGTTTTTGGTTGCATCATGGTTTCTAGATTGGATGATAAGATATTGATGTAACATAGATGCATCGTGCACACATATAGAATCAAATACATATTAGGATATTTTGCATATATATTGCATCACCTATAAAATTTACACGCTAGGACTGAGTTCATTATTAGTAAGTATGCAATTCATAATCATTATGAGTTATGGATTTTTATAAAATAACATGGGCGACAACAAGGGTTTTTAGAGCGAGTTGTGTTCTTTGCCCCTTCAAAAGATTTCGGACGAAATCTCTAATGGGGGGAGAATGTAACTCCCCATAAAACATAATTAATTTAGACATAAGTTCATGTTAATGTAAAATAAACAATAATAATCAATAATATGTTAATAGGCTAAAAATGGAATTTTGGATGATTAGGAATTGGACCACAAAAGTATTGTATATGCGTTTGTGGCGAGATTCTGATCTGTTTTCATATTTTATTTACTGAAAATGGAGTCTATATGCAAGAGTTATTAATAAATTAAGTTGTGCGTATATATATTTAAAGAGTTTGAATTTCAAATAAATATATATACAAATAGGGAATATATTAATTTGATAAGCATAGAAAAGAATATTCCTTTTAAATTCAAACATGTATATATATTCGTATACAATGGGGACAAGAATAATTAACGTAAGAAAAGAAATCAATTAGAATTAATAAGAAATAAATAAAAAGTAATGTCCAGGAGACAACTGTCTCGTGGACTCGACCCAAAAGAGGGGTTGATCGCATTCCTATGGTGGGTGCCGACCGCCCTACTGCAGGGAGGCCCAGTGAGGGCTGTTTTATAGAGGAACTTATTTATAAAAACTATCAAAAAGATCGCTTAGATTTAATCAATTAAATCCAATGGACTGTACACGTGATAACAACTATAAAAAGATCCCCAACCCCTCACTCCAAACCCAACAACCATTCTCTTCCCCTTCTCCATAATACCTTTCTTCCATTGTTAATCTCTGGTAAAAGAAATTATTTTCTTCTTCTATCTTCTTAGTCTATTCCATCTCTTCTATTCTATTCTATTTCGATTTAGATTTAGATTATTCCGGGATATTAGATTTATACTTATAAGAATTCTAATATATGTGATTCTTATATATATATATATATATATATTTGAAAGGTTGGAGCGCGGTTGTTCGCGAAGGCCAAATCCATACTTTATTCCATTCAATACTTTTATTGCTAGTTCTTGTAGCTTTGTGAGTGTAATCCATTTGAGTTACTATTTTCTACAGTTTGTTAGTTTTAAAGTTGGGTTGTTATGCCTAGGAGAATTTGAGATATTACGAAAAGAAAACATGATTTAACCCATCAAATCTTCTATTTATTTAATTGTTCGTAGAAATGATCAATGTAGTTGTATTTATGGTTTTGGATTGTTATAATAATAAAAGAAAAACATGATTCTTGTTGTATGATTTCCTATATTGTTTGGATTATTTTTTGTTCTATTTTCATGTAAAACCATTTGTTTGATTTTGTGCAAAAGGTTAATATTTGGATATATTTGTAAATTTAATAGGTTCAAATCTCTATTTTTCTGAATAGAGAATTTGAACATATTATTTACCATATATCTAAATATTAAGATTTTGCGTATATACAAACATAAGAAAGGGATCTATTAAAAATAGGAATTATAAACATATATGTATATTTGATATATGATATTATTTTTATCTTTTATTATTGCAATAATCAAGTCAAAACCTGGGTTACAAGTTTATATGTTGTTGTGGTTGTTTTTCCCATTTATTGTCACATGTTAATATGTACATTTGTGCTATGATTGGACAAAACATGGGAACTGACTTGTACACCTTTGAAAGTTGCATAGGGATTGACATTTCAGAGCGTAGTAAGGACGTTAATGTCGTTTGTTTCATTTATGTCTTATATATATATATATATATATATATATAACGTAACAATATAATATTGTACGTATTAGGTGCATAATAAATACAATTAAATTAGGAATAGAATTCGAATGTCCCTATAGGAATTTGTATGTTTGTATGTGTGTGAGTTAATAGCTTAATTCATATTATTGACACATAAACACGAGTTTAACCGTTACTTGTAATAGAAGTCTGCCCAGAACCGACTGGCATATCTAGCGTCTACAAGTAAATCTGGTTAATGTGAGAGGTCTAGGTATCATAGGCCATTATAATTAGTACATTATGATGCGAGGTTAGGCCCAACTTGTAGTATAAGCCTGCTTGGAACTGGCCGACAAATCCAGAATCTACAATCGGTAAGCCTAATGTAAGATGTCTAGTGCATATATATATATATATACATATATATATATATATATATATATATATATTGTGCAGATTAGGTCTACCATGGGAAATAGGTATTAAGTGGCTGACCTATCTCTTGTTGGGTATTAAGTGGTTAGGATTAGGTTCGTTATTAAGGTTCAATCCTTGATTCAGGATCCAAGTCATTGGGCCCGCCCTTTGAGAATTAAATGGTTGTTGGGTCCGCCTTTCTTCTTTAATGTATTAAATGGTCCTAGTAGACGTGACGCATGTAGGGTAGTTCTCCAAGTAATGTCTACTTCTTATCTAGGGGATAGTAAGGGTTGACTTAGGGACATATTTTATATATATGCCCTAAGGAACCACCGTCTAAGGGAAGTATCAAGTGACTAGGAGTTCACCCAAAGAAACAGCTAGATAGTAACAAGAGGGTTTGCTAGGAGGGTTATTCTTATTTGAAGTTGTATTCCTGACCCAAATTCTGGTAGTAGGTAGCCATTACTATTTCTTGACCTACAAGGAGAGTTATTAAGTATAACGATAACGATTGAACGGGATATTAAGTGGTTTGAGGTCCACCATAGGGTATTAAGTGACTGTAGGGACGTCCACCCTAAATAAATTAAGATAAGGTGCGACCATAAGGATGCCCGCCCTTAAAATAGTTTATGGGGGTATTAAGTAACTTCTAGGACATTCGCCTCATATGTTTTCATTATGTGTGTATGTTGTGTAGACATAACCTGAAAAGTTTATAACTGCCAAGTATAGGAAATAACCTTCTTAACTTACATGTATTTCATTCACTAGAACTTTATATTCTAACCTCCCTCCTCTTAACATTAACAGGTTATAGGTGAGGCAGTTGATTAAGGATGGAAAACGATCTTGTGACGGCCCGCCCCGCACTAACCTGTTGGATCTAGATTAACCCTAGAGGGGGGTGAATAGGGTTTATCATAGTTTTTAACTAAGTATATAATATTCAAAATATCACAGCACAAATAATGATCAGAGTAAATAAATGCTGTAAATAAATAACACACAGATATACCCAGCTTCGGCAACCCTGCCTACTGCTGCATTCCCCAAGGTTTTTTATTATAGAATTATACGGACTCCCGCATACACAAACTTACAGACTCGCGACCCTCGCTAACCGCCTATACAGTTTTGTACACTCGCAATACCTGCTGCTGTACTAACCCTATACTAAAAACCCTGACTGATCTTTGTCCCCAAGATCAGAATTTCCCTGCCTACAACCACGTAGTCAGTAACCCCTAGTTTTACAGACTAGAAAACTGTTTGAACGATTTTACAAAGCAATTAAAAAAAACAAAAATAAACAACTTTAAAACCCTAGACAAAAAGGAAATAGAAATAAGGGGTCATCCCTCTTAAAACATGGCCGGCCATTTTGGGAAAAGGTTGCACTGTTTTTTTTGACCCGATCCTTATCCTTTTGCTCCTGAAAAGATAATGGCGGTGGCGATCTAAAATAAAGCTAGGGTTTTCTCTGTTGACTCCAAATCAATTGATCGTTGATGTTATTCTTGGAAATTGATCTCTGAAGCTTGACGACTTGATGTTGCTCTGGATCGAATGACTGTCTTGAGTTGCGATCGAAAATCTTTTGTAAGTTCTCTGATTTTGATTCAATTTGTGCTCTGAATTTGTTGGGTTGATTTTCGATTTTCTATGTGCTTGCCTGTGATGAATCTGTGTGTAATATAGGGTAAAATAAAACCCTTAACACTCTGATTTCGCTAATATTGACTTGATCTGATTTGCGTGGTGTTTCCTGTTTTAGTTGAGATGATTTCTACGGCTTTAATATCCTCTGTAAATTTGCCGTGCTTTAATTTATGGAAAAATATTTCCTGTCCCTTGCGAAAACAATTTGAACATTTTCTGGAAACAAGAATTGGATTTGTGGCCCCCTTGTGATTATCCCTATTGCTAAATCTCGGCTTTGATTGAGTGCCATGGACATGTTGCCAAAAACAGATTTATGAAATAGAGGAAAGTTACCTCTTTTGAATTTCTTTGATTGGAAATGATATTGATGAAATTTGTGTTTATATAGGGGTTTAGAAACCCTAGAACTCTGATTTTCATTGATGGCTTGATCTCCAGAAGATAATTTACTTGCCAAAAACATATTTGTCATGCTCGAATTTCTTTTTACAGAAACAAATAAATGTGTTTCCTTGATTTGAAAATGCCTTGTGCGATTGAGAAAACTTCAGGAAAATATTGAATGAAAGAAAAAAAATTGTTTCCTGAATTAACATTACAGATTTTTCCTGCATGATGAACCCGGCCATGATTTTCCATTTACACTAAATTTGGTTGATTTCCTTCCTTATTTATATTTCTTGAGTCCATTGCCTTTTTGCTATGTATTTATCTGAAATCTGGCCTTCTGGAAATTGATTGCTGTCCACTTTTGAAAGTTGCCAAAAATGATTGCTTCATTTCAGAAGTTCTTCCCTCTTCAAATATGTGCATAAACTATTTCCTGTTATGATAATTTTGGCATATGAATTTGCTGACTTGTCATGCTCATTTCAGTATATCCATTAAACTCACATATGTATGTATATACACATCAAAAACTGCAGTCTTCATCTCTGAACATGTGTACTTGTATTTGACTTTGTTGACTTGTGGCTGCATTATGTCCATGTATTTGCACCTCTGTCCATTTGTCAGAACTGTTCTGACTTGTTAGCCTCATTTATTTGTGCATGGCTCGACCCTTGTACTTGACCACATGCTTCTAGTGTCATTTGTACTATGCTGTTTGTAGTTGAACTTTGCTGCTAAACTTATGACTTCATGTTAGCTAAGCTGAACTACTTTGACACTGCTGAACCATATATACATGTATGTTTGCACAATCATTTGCTATGTGACTAGTCCACATGATTGTATTGACTTTTACGTTTGCACCATGCTCCATTATTTGTTGTTGCACACTTGTCTATGCTCCATGTTGAAACACTATTCTTCCAATTGGTTGATATTAAACCATGCTGTGTTGATCTTGTGAATGATTTGAAACTGTTTTATGCTGGGAATGAACACCTCATTTTGATCTGGATATGTATATGCTTCAATGATCGAGCTTGCTTATGCCATTGCCCTTGTTTGCTACTTGCTTATGTTGATTTTGCTGAACCATGAAACTGAGTTGTCCCCTTTTGCTATGACTCACTATGTACACATTTGTGTTGCTGAAACATTGATATTGCTGATCCATACTGCTTTGTAACTTGTGTCGACACTTTGCTTTTGCTGAGTTAGATCATGTTCTTGAACCTGTTTGTGGCATGTACTTGTCCATTGACCTGAGCTTGTTGCACATTCGTATAGCATTGCTTTTTATGTTGGCTTGACCATACATGTTTGCTGAACTTTTGCAAACTGATTTGCATTGTGCACTGAGTCGAGATGGTCCACGTGGCTACTCCTCAGTTGCACGCTACATTCTGATTGGCGAGGCAGTGCACACGTGTATACACGTGTGTATATGCAGCCAACAGACGAATTTTCCTGTCCCTGTACTATTATACTGTCTAGACTCAGTCGGATTAACAAATCAAATCAAGTCAGAAAAATGATGAGAAACACACCAGAAAACTGAGGCAAATAAAATTTTAAAAATAAAATTTTTATTCACATGTATTCAATATTATTTCTATTGCAGTGTACTGTGTGTGAGTTCATTTGACAGGTAAGAGGATGAGACTGGACTGAAGTGACTGGACTGAAAACTGTGAAGACAGAAGACAAGAAAACAGAAAGCAGTGAATGAGCGTAGTGTTAGTAAATGTGTATATATATGAGTCTGTGTAAATGAATGTATATATGAAATTAGTGACAGAGTTATTCTATAGTGAGGAGGTGTGTATATGAAGTCTGTTATGATATGAAATGTAATACAGAGATGTACAAATAGTGGAGTATAAAATTTGTACTGTTTGATATTGAAATAAAATATTCTATTCAAATAAAATACTGTGAATATTTAAATTTCTGTGCAGTTGTATTTTATTTAGATAGAAATATTATATTCATGTATGTTGTGTGATATATGAAACAGTACAATTACAAACACATATCTGATAATATATATTTGTTTGTTATCATCAAACAAAAATCATATAATTGTGTATACAACACCGTTATATACAACACAACCGACACATACTCCAAAAGTGCGCTGTACACATGTCCAGTTAGCACGGGACGGTCGTCAGAAGGAAAGGGAAGAAGGAAATGAGCATACAAAGAACCTGTAGAATGTCTCACAGCGCATAGAATAAAATATAATAATAACATACTTGACATAAAACAGGTGAGACAGTGCATAAGCTGAAACAACTAACATAGCAGCGGAAAATATAAGTACAGCTTATGATCCAAAGTTAAACATTATTACAACTTTTCAAACTGTCTCAAAGCAAAAGCAAGATAAAGGAGGTACACTACTAATGCCCAAGTAGCGGACACCAACGACACAGGGAGAATATCTATATATCATACGTGGAAGCCTCCTGCTCGCCTCTGAATCAGCTAATCGCGCATCACCAGCTAACCATAACCTGTCTCTAGTCTGCTCGTGTGAGCACCCAGAGTAATAAGAGGAGACATAAAACTCTGGGTCAGACATAAAGCCTGGTATGAGCGATAAGCATCTAAATAGAATAATAACAGGTATAATCCAATCATACCTGAACCTGGACCTGCAACCAAAGAGTTAGCACTACATACTGTACAACACTCTAAGGTGCCCTTTCAAATGGTGTAAAGATAACGGGGGTGGGGGTGTGCATGTCATATTGATGTCAAACAATCAAACATAGCAAGCATCCTCACATCTCTCACTCAGTGCGTAAAGCATACGATACCCACTACTTTGGTCACCTAATACTTTGGGCCATGACGGAATCCAATCCCGTGTAACTATCACTACAAGCCCACTGTCCATCTCTCAGTGGTGAACCAAAGTTATGAATACCGACAACCCCTTGGCGCACGTCCCGCAGCAAAGCCCAATCACGAAGTGAACTCATTGGTTCCCATCTGGATCCTGAGCTCTAACTTCCATTTGGACTACTTTTGCATCTCGGGTTTTAATCTCCTCCTCCGGATCAGTCTTCATTCAGTTCATAACCTCCTGGTTCAGTTCGCAGTCACCAGCTCGTGATCAAGCTCCAAGTCGTGATGATACTCCGGCTCGGATCGTGCTACCTTCTCCAGGTCGGATCGTGATATGCTCTCCAGGTCGGGTTGCCATCATCGGATCGTGCTTCATCAGTTCGTGGCACCCCTGTCGGGTCGAGTCGTGGCACCCTGGTACTCATCGCATCGCGAGCTCCTTCATCCTCCTCCGGTTCGGATCGCGAGCTTGAAGTGACTCGTAGCATCAGTCCCTCGTTCGTGGCCTTCGAAGTGGAGCAGATCGTCATGGTGGTGCGGCTCGTGATGACTCTTCATGAATGGAGGGGATCGGATCGTGAAGGGTGGTTCGTCCCGGATCGTGGCTCACCTCCTGCCTTGGTCGTGGCACATACCCCACGAACGGGGAGGGGGCTCACGAACCGATTCCTGCACAACTTCCCTGCGACTTGTTTCACGCCATTCGACGACGTTTTCGACCAATCTAACACTTCTAAATAATCACAAAGCATACCATACAGTCATAGCAACATGTAGTAGTGACCTCAAACACCAAAACAACAATATGATGGGTTAAAATGGATCAAACATAGCTAAAATCCCATATTTCCCCTTAAGCATGTTTAAGAACAATTAAGCATAGGATTAACAAATCTTAACCAAATTAACCCAAATTCATATCAAAGGTCTAAAACAATATTTCAGAATTTATGAATATTTTTCCAGATTTTTAACATGCACAAATTCGCTAATTATCACTAATTACCCCTAAATCCCCCAAATTCCGGGATTTGCAAAATTAGTCGAAATTAACCCAAATTCATATCAGAGACATAAAATGATGTTTTAGAATTTTAGGAATATTTCTAGATTTTTCTGAGCCATAATTTCGCTAATCTTCGCTAATTACCATAATTAGCCGTAATTAGCGAAAAACAATGCAAATCACTCACCTTAGCCACAAATAAACTAAGATCTGAAATAAATCTCTGATTTGGATCCAATCCCTATGTTTTCCAGCAGCTCTCCCTCTGATTTGGTGCTACCCTCCCTTGATTTGATGTAGTTTTGCCTAATCTTCGATTAGAAAGTGATTAGAGACGATTTGGGATGAAATTAGAAGGTGGAGGCCATTGCTAGAGCTTGAAGGAGGTAAGTGGCGGCTGGAAAAATGAGTCTAAAACCGAAATCCTAACCCTAGCAGCCCTTAAATACCCGAAATCCCCCCTTTGGGCCTAGCTGCTAATTACCCGGTTAAGCCCAATTAGCTGAAAATAACCCTTTAAACCTTAATTCAGCCATATCTCCCAAACGGTAAGTCCGTTTGGCTATTATGACCACTCTACGGAAAGAGAAACCATCATTCGAATCCAATGGAAGTGGTTTCAGGTCAAAACTCCTTTCCAGTAAAAAGTTATGGCCAAAACAGTACCAACTAGGGGCAAAACGGTCATTTAAAAATCGACAAAAATCATGAACATGGGAAATGACTCTAATGGTTGTTTCCCAAAGTTACATGACCATACGACTTCATATGAGAAAGAAATAAATATTCTACGATCCTTCGATGCGTAGAATGCGGGTTGTTACATTCTCCCCCCCTTAAGAAATTTCGCCCCCAAAATTCCCTAACCAAAACACACAAAGGGTTCCGCATGCCTATCAACCATAAAACAACAATCAACATGCAAAACAAGTCTATCCTAGCATGCGGTTTACTAACAAGGGAAGAAACTATCACTACCAAAACCTTACTAGGCAAAGAGTTCTGGATACTTCTTCCTTATATCCTCCTCTGTTTCCCAAGTACAGTCTTTTTCATTCTCACCCCACTGGACTTTGACTAGTTTCACTGCCTTCCATCGAAGCTGCTTCGTATCGTTCCCAACGATACGCATAGACTTGTGGTTCCCAACCGCCTCGGGTTCAACCTCGATATCGTCCAACTGATCTGGTGAAATGGCCACATTAGGGTCTTGCACAAACTTCCTTAACTGGGAAACATGAAATACGTTGTGAACTCCCGCCATCTTGTCAGGTAGCTCTACTTCATACGCCAAATTCCCAACTTGCTCGAGGACTGGGAATGGGCCAACAAATCTTGATGGTAACTTACCTCCCCAACCAATCCGAATCACATTCTCTATGGAGAGATCCCGACGAACACCAAGTCGTTAACGAAGAATTCCAAATCTCTTCGTTTCTTACCGAGATAAGCCTTCTGCCTATCTTTATCCCTTCCCAGTAGTAGATCTACTCTATGTCTCAATACATCTTGTTACCACTGGGATGCATAGTCAATTTCGAGTGATGATATACTCTAAGCACTTCACCTCTCAGTTCATCTACGTTGGGTACAACTAGTCCCTTATTCTTTCGAAACCACCCTTCTCGATCAAATCCTTACTTGACCATTCTCTTTCCATCGATACCCATCTCTACCCTAGAGATGTTTCCCAATAGATTAGGATCGTCCTTCTAACTGGAAACAATCCACTCAATCAAAATCGATCAAATCGTCAAGCTTACTAGCGTTTCTGAATCCAATTCAGTCTTGGGTCTGAAATCATATCCTGTGACATACTCTAGTTGCTTCCATCCTAGAAACAAAACCCCTGAACTGGCATGTCTCTTACTCAATGCAACTAGTACTGCACCCAAATCCTTTACTATGATCACTCTGCCCCATGGAGTCATGGCGACTCCACTGCACTGATCCATAGTCACTAGTCCTTTGCTATGTCCACTCTGCCCCATGAAGTCATAACAACTCCACTGCACTGGCTCATAGCCTTACTAATCCTTTACTATGTCCACTTTGCCCCTCGAGTCATGACGACTCTACTGCACTGGTTCATAGTCCTACTACAATCACTTTGTTCCCCATCGCTGGAACCCTACAGGTGATAGTCTACTCAAGAGAAGAAAGATAGGAACAAACATAGCAACCATAACATCCATCAAACAAATCCTATCTATCACCTGCTAAAGTCATAAACACATCGACACCTACATGATTGGTCTAACCAATCCCAATATGTCGATTCCAGTCTGTCTGGTCCAACCAACATCTATAACTAATGGAAGCCCAGCCTCCATACATACACCGATGCCTACTTGACTGGTCCAACCAATCCCAGGCCAATGGAAGGCCCGCCTCCCTACGGACTACCGTACGTCCAACGTACGTTTATCCTCCAAGGATAATTAAACTAATGGAAGCCCAGCCTCCAATCGGACTACCGTACGTCCAACGTACGTTTATCCTCCAAGGATAACTAGATCACGTCCAACGGATCCAAGGTAACAGGCTTCCCCAGATACCCCTGCTTTTAGTCCTCCTAAAATACTTGAGTCCAACCCAAGTCTATGCATTATCATGCTGCCCTCTCGAGTCCAACTCGAGCTGAATCCAATTCCTTGCAGCCTTCTCGAGTCCAACTCGAGTCACTCTATAACTCAGACCCAGTCTTGAGTGCCGACAAACTCTAGTCCAACGTGAGTCGTCTCCCTATTCGTTGCATCTCCAAGATCAACGAACACCTATTTTCTTTTACGAGTTCAAGTCCAACTTGAATCGCTCTAATCTTCGTTGTATCTTCCATGATCAACGAACACATCCTATTCCTTCAAAGTTCTACTATCCAATAGAGAACATCAATATAGGGTCCTAAACAATCCATTACTTTGCATCTTTCTCGAGTCCCACTCGAGCAATCTCATAACCCTATCGAGTCTAACTCTGGACAGTCTATACCATTGAACAGTCTCATCATGTTCCGTCTGCCCATCACTCCTCGAGTAAACCAAGGTATCATCCAATGAAAAATCACAACAACTATTTACCCCTCACACAAACCATCCTAGTCGAAATCGACATTCCCCAAGCACAAGCCCCAAAGGCCTAAACCAATATCAGACAAGCACCCAAGGAACATCTCCTCCGAGTTTGGACAATCCACATGAGGTGATACTAGCAAAACAATCTAGCACTGGAGTACTCATTTGCCTCCCAGAGACAACTAGAACTTATTACAACGATAACCTCTTAGCTTCCTTAACTCCAGTTACTATCTCCATCACTAGGTAGGTACCTAATACCACCCTATTCCTTTGGAGTAAATCGACTCCCCAAAATAATGCTAAACCCAGTAAAGCCCACAGCAAAGCAATCACAAGGAAACATACATCCATGACTCGATAAGACCACATTACAACAAATCATGCCAAAACTAGTCGAACCACCAATCGGGTTCGTCACTACTAAAGGTCTATCGACTAACTCAGGTTTGTCAAACAAAACCCGATCAAAACATCTTAAATAGAAAGCATAACTCGAATAACGACACCTTTTTCCTTCTGCGCCGCAGTTGGGGCATTTGACGAAGAAGGAACAGCGTTGATAGCATACGCTTTCACAATCTGCTTCTCCCTAGGAGGTTGTGGGCAATCATCCTTGTGATGTCCCGCCTGGCCGCAGTTAAAGCACTTCCTTTCCCCAGGCTTTTCTCGACAATCTCTGGCGTAATGGCCCTTCTTGCCACAACTAAAGCATTCGTCATCTTTATTATTTTTCTTACTCTGACCATCCTTGGTCGGGTTCTGCTTCCTCTTGTTCTGAGAATTCTTCTGGCCTTCATCGCCTGCTTGCGGCTTTGGCTCCTCTGCAGATGCCGTAGCAACCTCAGTCTTCGACTTAGGGAAAAGGCTCTTTGACCTTAATGCCTTTCCTACAATAGACTCGAACGTATCATCGATATGGTTTATAAGTCTTTCCCCCAAGTACCCATCCAAGCCAGTTATGAACTTCTCGTTCTTATTTTCGACTGTATCGATAAGGGACCATCCATATTTCGATAAAGTGTCGAATTCAGCGATATACTCCGAGACTGCTCTACCGTTCTGCTTAAGCTCCAAGAACTTCTTGAACAGTTCTGATTTATGAGCAGCTGGAATAAACTTATCACAAAAGCGAGTCTTAAACTGATTCCAAGTAACTTGATCTTCTGGAGTAGCTGTTCTAATGGCATTCCACCAATTCATCGCTCGCCCTTGCAGCTGACGAGACGCTAGCCTTCTCATCATCGCATCCTCAAGACCCAAGTCGTCGAAGATACGATCACAGCTATCCAACCAATCCTGAACATCTGTGGCCGACTCCGTTCCGTGGAACGGCTTCCCACCAAGGTTAGTGTAATCCTTGCACAACTTGGCGAAATCGACCCTAGGCGCCTGCCCTACTGGACCACCACCATTTTCGGGATTGGGAACTGCTCCCTGAACATCTCTAAGCATGTCTCTCATGAAGTTAGTGAACATTGTCCTCATGTCAGGAGCATTCCCATGGTTGGTCCCTCTACCAGCACCTCTAGGATATCGGCTCATCGTCAATCTATAAAAGGGGAAACGATTAACGATCCCATAGTGGTGCTAGTGCAGTACGACTTCATTCTTATACTACCAATAGTATATATATATATAGCTTTTGAAAACCAAAGTAATCAAAAATACGCGCTCTTATATACGTACTATCTCTCCCTAGTGTCTTTCCCTAGGTTAACTACGCAACCTAGAGCTCTGATACCAAGTGTGACGGCCCGCCCCGCACCAACCGACACATACTCCAAAAGTGCGTTGTACACATGTCCAGTTAGCACGGGACGGTCGTCAGAAGGAAAGGGAAGAAGGAAATGAGCATACAAAGAACCTGTAGAATGTCTCACAGCACATAGAATAAAATATAATAATAACATACTTGACATAAAACAGGTGAGACAGTGCATAAGCTGAAACAACTAACATAGCAGCGGAAAATATAAGTACAACTTATGATCCAAAGTTAAACATTATTACAACTTTTCAGACTGTCTCAAAGCAAAAGCAAGATAAAGGAGGTACACTACTAATGCCCAAGTAGCGATCACCAACGACACAGGGAGAATATCTATATATCATACGTGGAAGCCTCATGCTCGCCTCCGAGTCAGCTAATCACGCATCACCAACTAACCATAACCTGTCTCTAGTCTGCTCGTGTGAGCACCCAGAGTAATAAGAGGAGACATAAAACTCTAGGTCAGACATAAAGCCTGGTATGAGCGATAAGCATCTAAACAGAATAATAACAGGTATAATCCAATCATACCTGAACCTGGACCTGCAACCAAAGAGTTAGCACTACATACTGTACAACACTCTAAGGTGCCCTTTCAAATGGTGTAAAGATAACGGGGGTGGGGGTGTGCATGCCATATTGATGTCAAACAATCAAACATAGCAAGCATCCTCACATCTCTCACTCAGTGCGTAAAGCATACGATACCCACTACTTTGGTCACCTAATACTTTGGGCCATGACGGAATCCAATCCCATGTAACTATCACTACAAGCCCACTGTCCATCTCTCAGTGGTGAACCAAACTTATGAATACCGACAACCCCTTTGCACACGTCCCGCAACAAAGCCCAATCACGAAGTTAACTCATTGGTTCCCATCTGGATCCTGAGCTCTAACTTCCATTTGGACTACCTTTGCATCTCGGGTTTTAATCTCCTCCTCCGGATCGGTCTTCATTCAGTTCATAACCTCCTGGTTCAGTTCGCAGTCACCAGCTCGTGGTCAAGCTCCAGGTCGTGATGATACTCCAGCTCGGATCGTGCTACCTTCGCCTAGTCGGATCGTGATATGCTCTCCAGGTCGGGTCGCCATCATCGGATCGTGCTTCATCAGTTCGTGGCACCCCTGTCGGGTCGGGTCGTGACACCCTGGTACTCATCGCATCGCGAGCTCCTTCATCCTCCTCTGGTTCGGATCGCGAGCTTGAAGTGACTCGTAGCATCAGTCCCTCGTTCATGGCCTTCGAAGTGGAGCAGATCGTCATGGTGGTGCGGCTCGTGATGTCTCTTCACGAATGGAGGGGATCGGATCGTGGAGGGTGGTTCGTCCCGGATCGTGGCTCACCTCCTGCCTTGGTCGTGGCACATACCCCACGATCGGGGAGGGGGCTCACGAACCGATTCCTGCACAACTTCCCTGCGACTTGTTTCACGCCATTCGACGACATTTTCGACCAATCTAACACTTCTAAATAATCACAAAGCATACCATACAGTCATAGCAACATGTAGTAATGACCTCAAACACCAAAACAACAATATGATGGGTTAAAATGGATCAAACATAGCCAAAATCCCATATTTCCCCTTAAGCATGTTTAAGAACAACTAAGCATAGGATTAACAAAACTTAACAAAATTAACCCAAATTCATATCAGAGGTCTAAAACAATATTTCAGAATTTATGAATATTTTTCCAGATTTTTAGCATGCACAAATTCGCTAATTATCACTAATTACCCCTTAATCCCCCAAATTTCGGGATTTGCAAAATTAGTCGAAATTAACCCAAATTCATATCAGAGACATAAAAATGATGTTTTAGAATTTTAGGAATATTTCTAGATTTTTCTAAGCCATAATTTCGCTAATCTTCGCTAATTACCATAATTAGCCGTAATTAGTGAAAAACAATGCAAATCACTCACCTTAGCCACAAATAAACTAAGATCTGAAATAAATCTCTGATTTGGATCCAATCCCTATGTGTTCCAGCAGCTCTCCCTCTGATTTGGTGCTACCCTCCCTTGATTTGATGTAGTTTTGCTTAATCTTCGATTAGAAAGTGATTAGAGACGATTTGGGATGAAATTAGAAGGTGGAGGCCATTGCTAGAGCTTGAAGGAGGTAAGTGGCGGCTGGAAAAATGAGTCTAAAACCGAAATCCTAACCCTAGCAGCCCTTAAATACCCGAAATCCCCCCTTTGGGCCTAACTGCTAATTACCCGGTTAAGCCCAATTAGCTGAAAATAACCCTTTAAACCTTAATTCAGCCATATCTCCCAAACGGTAAGTCCGTTTGGCTATTATGACCACTCTACGGAAAGAGAAACCATCATTCGAATCCAATGGAAGTAGTTTCAGGTCAAAACTCCTTTCCAGTCAAAAGTTATGGCCAAAATAGTACCAACTAGGGGCAAAACGGTCATTTAAAAATCGACAAAAATCTTGAACATGGGAAATGACTCTAATGGTTGTTTTCCAAAGTTACATGACCATACGACTTCATATGAGAAAGAGATAAATATTCTACGATCGTTCGATGCGTAGAATGCGGGTTGTTACAGATCTCTTGGAGGAGGAGCCTCTTAAAGATCTAGTCATTATGTCTATTGTTTTATTACTATCATTGCTATGTAACTGGGATTAATAATGATGTACCTTTTTATTTTATGAGACATGTTTAAATGACAATTTCTGGTTTTTAATAATGGTACATCTTATATTATGCTATTATATTTTGTCCTTTCCACTATGTGAGATTCTCATTTACATTTTAGGCTGCTCTGTGTATCCGTTTTAATTAATCGTTATAGGAACTAACGATCCATTTATAATGGCTCCAAGTTTCAATGGGCCTCTTCTAGGTCGAAATTTAGGCCTACTCCGGACGGGTTGTACAATTAAGGACCTCATAGACAACTCACATTTTTTTGTATTAAATTTCATATGGACTCTCCATTGCCACTTTATGCCTAAATTCACATACTTTCAATAAAATTATAACATTAATGCCCAATGTTGAATCAAGCCATATGTGGAAAGAATGACGATTACTAACCTACCATGAAAGACAATGTACACAAAAGAAATGTAATTAAAGTAGAAAATGCTTCTCTATCTTCATTATAAATATACAGAAACATTTGATTTCTAAGGTGAACTTGTTTGAACTGGATTGTTGAATTTACCTTTATATATTTGCTTTTTCTTTTATATGTTTGAATATTTAAGGAATTGGTATTTATTGTTGTATATTTGTGTTTGATTTAAGGTAATGGTATTTACTTTCATGCATTGGTATCATTGTCAATAAGTAATTTCGACCACCAAATGTTCGAATATAAAATTAAACAAAATAGTGAATCACTAAATTACAAATTATGATAGGTTTATATCATTTGCATATTATTTTTTCGATGGCCATACATTGATCTCGAAAGCTCATCTTCATTTCGATGGTCATATGTCGTTCATAATATATGTTTCGGTGATCCTTTCTCAAATCTAAAAATTCACCCCTATTTTGATGGTTGTGTGTCATCTACAATATATGTTTTCAGTTACCCACTTTTGAACCCAAAAGTCTACCCTCATTTCAATGGCTACACATCGTCTGCAATATATATATATATATATATATATATATATATATATATGTATGTATGTATGTATGTATGTATGTATGTATGTATGTATGTATGTATGTATGTATATTCGCAAAGACCCATTCTCGAGCCTAAAACTTTACCCTTATTTCAATCACGTCGTTCGTACAATTATATTTATGCACACTGTGAGGATATTAAAGTAGGAACTATGATCCTGCAATGCCTTGTCATTACTGCTTATATAACCTATCAGCCGCCATCAAAGCCTTCATTTTTGAGATACAATGCCATCAATAGCTATGTAGAACATTGTCCTCCACCGAATCTACAGAGTTTTCATCTAACCCCCACCAAACGTGCTTACTTGCTTGTATCTCACTACACCAGAAATGCCAATTAGGCAGTGCTTTGGGCCGTATCTAATTTGATTAGGCAGTACTTTGGGCTATATCAATTTCCTGTGAGCTTATCAATTAGATACAATCTTAAGCCGTATCTAATAATGAACTAGATGCGGCCATGAGCCGTATCTAATGATGAATTAGCTACGGCCCTGAGCCGTATCTAGTTTTAAATTAGCTACGGGCATGAGCCATATCTAATTGATTATTAGATATTGGCTTAAGCCGTAGCCAATTTAAAAAAATATTTAAAAAATATAATTAGCTTTATAACCCATAAGAACTACTTTGGTACCATATAAAGCAAGAATGAACAAAACTAGGTAGCCGCAAAAACATAAATCTACAACAGACAACAATATCTCACAACATAATTTTATTTATACAAAACATCAGAGTTTATACAAAACTTCATTTTATACAGCGGAAGATGAATATACAAATATAGATTTCATTAAACATAAAACAAAAAAGATGAACCAAACTGAGTGCGACTTCATGTGCTTCAAGCTTCGATAGCTAACATCTTCATATCTGCAACACTCGGGTTTACTAAGGGTACAAACACATATACAGGTTAAATAAACACATATGCAAGTTTAGTTGAGTGGGAATATATATTAGGGTACACATATTTCACGGTTACTAAAGGGATATGTGAACATATCCATTTGTTCAATTTGTTTCTAACCAAATTTATAAATTACATATAAAGGCCATATGCATAGTATTCTCAGGCAATCTTATATAACTAGTCAAATGTCAACGGCTTTATGAAAGTTGGGAGTTTTTTGTCGTGGTTTTTGTCAACAGCTGATACGCTAATTCTTGGATAACCTCTAAGGGCTAAAATCACAGAAGCATCTGCATTTGCTGCTAGTATGGCATCCAATCTATACTCATGCATCAAATTTTCTATTCCATCTATAGATAGATGCTTCATTTTCTTAATTGCACTTTGCTCTAGTGGACCAATTCCACTTGTGTTTTGAGACACAAGGAATATGAATTTCCCTATTTCCGACATTTTTTCCTTCGGACAAAATATAAACATTTTGACATGTGCAAACAAGGATTCATAGTTGTATCATAACAAGCATCCATGATCATGAATTACATCGACAGTGTGCTTTTTTGTTAAAGTTGATGACGTCGAGTAGAGATCTCACAGGAGAGTAGAGCAACTCCGACAGGTACATGTCAAGTGTTGTCTTGAACTCAGCAGGCGATGCAATCAACTCGCCATTTTGGATGAAATCATTTATGATGCTAATATTTTGTATTTCAAGGTTATTTATCAATACAACACCCAGTTTCTTTCAAAAAATTCAGGTGAAATTTAAACAAAAGATGAAAAATTTAAGGCCAAATGAATGTTGTTTATGACAAGCCTGCCTCATCAGTTTGAAGTGCTGCTCAAAAGTTGCATTATGAACTGTGGTTTCAGTAAATTCAAAGAACCCTTTCCTCGGTATCCCGACTCTTTTACCCTCCATTCCAGACACATTAAGGAATTGCATGTATTGTAATAACCCGGAAATCTGAGCCAATTTAAAATTTTTATTTTGGCAATTTTAGTGAATTTTGAAAATTTAAAATGGATTATTTTAAATAAAAACGATGAGAAATTTAATTCGAATAGAATTAGAACGTGTATATTTATATAGATCGTCGTTAGAATACAAATAATTATTTATAATTATAAAAGGAATTGAAAATGGCGCGGTAATTTTAAATTTCGATTTCAAAATTCAAATGAATGTAACGGATGCAAAATAAACCGGATTTTAGCGAAACCAAAAATATTAGAATCTATTTGTGAATATCTTTCCAGCGAATAAGAGAAATTGAAATTTCATAGCGGGAATAAAAAGTTATGTCCAGTTGAAAATTCAGAATAGTCGCTATGGAATTCAGGCCCTTAAAAATGAAAATCTTGCAAATGACCTTGGTTTTCGACGAAACCACTTTTGTTGGATCCGTGATGTCAAGTTATTGCTAGATTCCAAAATTCGTAATTTTTTGAATCAATTGTGAGCATAGCAAAGGAAAACACGTTTGACCAGTTTCAGTTGATTTTAATCGACTGGAAAATGGCCATTTTTCAAACGGTCTCAGAATTTGATGAAATCAGTTTTGTTAGGACCGTATCGTCAATACGAAGCTAGAAAATATTTTTCAGGAAATTTTCTAGTTAGTATGTAGCCCCGGTAAATTAAAATATGCGTTCAAATTCAATATATAGAGTTATATGTTGATTTTGACGAAAACTGATAGAAACGATCGAATCAGCCTATGATACATATCCCATTGTGTTCGGAATGGGGTAATTAGCTATGGGCGACAGGCGGTGGGTTTCATTTTGAGGTCGAAATAAAAAGTTGCTTTTTGAAATTTTAAATTAATAAAATATATATTATTTATATACTCACCCCCTTACCTCCTTTGAACAAAACGATTTATCATAATAATAAAAAATGGCGATGGCCATCGCCATCGACCACCGCCACGATCGAAGCTCCTCCCTAGGCCGCCTCCATCCTCCGCCGTGCCTGGCCAGACCCCACTCCCCCGTCGATCGACCCCCCTTCCCTCTCTGGCGATGGACAACTCCCAAAACCCCCCTCGACTTCGATTCTTCCCAAACCGCCAGCGCCCAAAGCAGTCACCCCCTCACCTGACGCCCAGCCACCATCTCCTCGTCCTACCTCCGACGAACCTCCAGCGACGCCCCACCACTGAATTGCCGCCGGCCAGAGCAGCTCCGGCGCCCCTCCCCGTGCCTTCTCCGGCCCCTACGACTGATGAAGGTGCTTTTTACATTATTAAATCAGTTTTTAATTTAATTTCAGTTCTTATTTGATATAATACATAAGAAAAAAATCAATTTGTATTTAATATAAATACATTGTTATAAGATTTTCAAAGGTAATTTTTATATCATAGAAAGGTTAAAAATATAATTTTTATAGAATAGAAATAATAAAGATGTGATCTTTATAGAAGTAGCCATGTAAAAATATGATTTTTATATTATATAGATAATAAAAATTCGATCTTTATTATGTAGGAGATATAAAAATATGATTTTTATTCATGTAGTGTAATATAAATATAATTTTTATTATATTACTAACGAGATAAAAATGGAATTTTTATCTATATAGTAGCGGTATAAAAATAGAATTTTTATCTATATAGTAGCAGTGTAAAATGTGGTTTTCATATACATAGCAACAATATAAAAATGTGTTTTTTATATATGTGGTGGCTACAGACAATGAAATTGGCAAAAGGCGAAAACGACGAGGATTTCCTACATATGAAGAGTCGTGGCGTTTGGTTTAGGTTGGGTGAGAACTCCTCACCTTTAATTTGATTTCTAGTTGAAATATATACTAGGATGCAGACGGTGTTTAGTAATACCCGACACCCGTCGTCCATAGACCATAGATGGCTTGTTTGTTTGGTTGTTGTGTTGTGAAATTTGATTGTGTGATGTGGAATGAAATAAAATATTTTATAGTGGAAAATATTTTATAGTTAAAAATATAATTTTTAACATGTATATAAAATAAATAATAATATACAAATCGGACGATTTGTTTATAAACACTGATTTGACTGATATTGATTGGGACGATAAATTTTACACATCGCCCAACTGCACAAATAAAATCTGTGTTTGTTGATTTGAAACCCCACACGGGTATTGGGATGATATTTGGTGTACACTAATCCCGATTGTTTAGTTGTATGTCAATCGATTGGTTGACAGACTGTGTAAGCGTTAATTATTTATATTTAATGCTTATGCAGTTGTGTGGTGCACTCTGATTGATGGTTGATTATTTATCATTGCTATTATATACATGTGTTGTATGGAATCCATATAATTAACATTATATGGTAATTGATTGGGTCTCATTCCAATTTGGAATATAAAGAATATTCATGTGTTGAATAAAAGAAAATTCATGTGTTGAATAGAATAAATTCACGTGTTGAATAATAGAAAATTCATGTGTTGAATAGAACAAATTCATGTGTTGAATAGAATAAATTCATGTGTTGAATAAAATAAATTCATGTGTTGAATAAAGAATATTCATGTGTTGAATAATAGAAAATTCATGCGTTGAATAGAATAAATATTCATGTGTTGGATAAAGGATATTCATGAGTAGAATAAAATATATATTCATGTGTTGAAGAAAATATCAATTTGTCGAATAGAATAACGAAGTTATTGAAATATATAAAGCCGTGTTGATTTGATATGCGCCATTTTCATGCGAACGATATTTATATCGATTTTATTCATTTTTATAATGAATAGCGAAAAGGAATTGATTTCAAAATATAATATTTTGAAAATATTATCATTTATATATCGATGATATGGAATATTCAATTTTGATTTGAAATTGAATATGAAGTTGAAATCATTTTGAAAACGAATTTAAAACGATTTATAAAATACGTTTTAAAAAGGAAATCGACGAAATATATATAATATATATATTATATATATAATGGCCTGAATAGAACGCACCGCGCCACGGTAGTTCGCGAATTTTGACCATTGACTTCGAATTGATGTTACGGGAGATCCGACCGTCGGATTCTCCTAAACCCAGATTCGTTGGGTTCGTATCGAAAAGAACTTTCTAACGAATATTAGAGATTTGAAATGAATTGAAATTCGAATTAAATTGAAATGAATTGAATTTTGAATTAAATTCGAAATGAATTGAAATTCGAATTAAATTGATTTCGAATTAAATTGAAATGAATTGAAATTCGAATTAAATTGAAATGAACTGAAATTCGAATTAAAATGAAATGAATTGAAATTCGAATTAAATTGAAATGAATTGAAATTTGAATTAAATTCGAAATGAATTGAAATTCGAATTAAATTGAAATGAATTGAAATTCGAATTGAATTGAAATTCGAATTATATTGAAATGAATTGAAATTCGAATTAAATTGAAATTGAATTGAAATCGATTTGAAATGAAAAATTCAATCTTGATTTGAATTTGAAAAGGAAGTTGAAATCGTTTTGAGAACGAAGTTAAATGATTTATAAAATACGTTTTGAAAGGGAATCGACGAAATATATATATTATATATATAATGGCCTGAATAGAACGCGCCGCGCCGCAGCAGTTCGCGAATTTCGACCATTGACTTTGAATGGATATTACGGGAGATCTGACCGCCGGATTCTCCTAAAACAGGAACCGTTGGGTTCGTATCGAAAAGAGCTTTCTAGCGAATATTAGAGATTTGAAATCTAATGGTTGGATTTGGAATTATGTCCAAATCAAATTCGAAAAAGGTCGCTGTAAGTGCAGTTCGATGGCCGTTGATGGAAATCGACTGTACGGGCCTTGATAAAATTATTAAAAATAGTAATAATTTGTGTAAAATCATAAGAAATGATTTGTGAAGAATTGGGATGAAAAACTCCATATTTGAAAAGATAAAAATGGATTTTTATCGAAATGAACTAGTTTTGAACTAGAATTATAATTCTATTTATTTTTAAAATAAATAAAGTGGATTCGAAATGGTTTTGAAAATAACCAGAATTTCCAATAACTAAATAGGAATGGATTTGAATCGAAATTGTCTTTGGAATATTTCGATGTTGGATTTCGTGATTATACAGATATTGTTATGGAAATTTGAAAGATATATTTATATCGTTATTTCCAATACGATATTTGTTGGTCGTAGAATTTGATATTGAATATAAGCCTATATATTTTCTATTCAGAGCCTTGTATTTAATATCTAATGGGATTTGGGTTTGTCGTGAATGGTGTCTTCATTAACACTGTTCTTAAACCCAGTTGAGAAAAAGATTAAATCTTTTTATTTAGATTTAATGAAGTGTACCAATTAAATGGGATTTAATTGGATTTGAATTTGAATTGATTTTTGGGTTTATCGTGAACGGTGTTTAAAATAACATTGGTTCTTTAACCCGATAATTAATGGAATGTGATTTTGGGTTTATCGTGAGCCGTGTTTTAAATGACATTGGTTCTTTAACCCAGTTAAAGACAGGATATTGATTTCTATGAAGATTAAAACTAAGTGGAGTTTTGATGAATCTTTAATTAGATTTAAATGATCGAGAATGGAGTATCACCAGTTTTGCTCCAGGCAATAGTTAAATCTTTAATTAGATTTGAACGTGAAATAGTAACTGAATTTACCAATAACACTATGGTGTTAGATATGAAGTATGACCAGTTTTACTTCATGGGATGAATAGGTTGGGATTGGGAAATAAAATAAATGATTACTTCGGTGTGGTTTGCTAATCCCGACTAATTTGAATTGATATTCAAAAGGAGATTAAAGAATGAATTTAAAGAATTTATCTTTGATAAAATTAATGGGAACCTTTCCCAAAGTATAAGAATATTTGAATAAAAGAATATTTTGAATTGGAATGAGGCGTATGTTGTGTTTGTGTAACACTTGTTTATTATATACGCTAGTTATTCAAAAAACCAGGTTTATCCCATTCTGAATAACTGATTCGACGTGGTGTCGAGGATGAAGACGGTGGTCGAAGACCGGAGGTCTTCAACATCGTTTGGATAATTACTGATGATCTTGATTAGGTCGTACACCCAAGAGGAGGGAATCAGTTGGTGATCGTCCAGACGTACTTGGAGATCGATGGATATGCGAGGTACAAGGTGCCTCCGGTTTCGTTCAGACCCAGAATGAACTTGTAAATGGACTGTGTGTCTGACATTAGATTTTATTCTGTGTGATTGATTTCTATTAAATTTATATCTGTTTGGCGGCGGAGAATTTATTCTCTTGCTTAACGCCCTTCTCTGAGACGTACGAGCTTAGAGGTTATATATTGGTGGATATCAATCGCATGAAGTGAATTGCCTGTGTGGCATGCCTAAGTGGCAAATGATCAAGGCTTTTGATGAAAAGCAAAGTCTTGTGGTTGATGATCAAAGCACCGCCTGTGTGGCATAGCTTTGTGTAACGTTGATTCGCGAGCCTCACACCCCGGTAGTGGACCAGAAATGGGAGAGGACTTCAGGGAGGGCATGTGTTTCCTTCTAGCTAGAAGTGGCGTCAGTGGTTTTGCACGCCCTGACGAGTTTGACTTATGTGGTTGTTGCTGTTGCGAGGCGCCTCGGATATATCGGTCGATCCGGGACCGATGAAGTCATTGGACTCATTGACACCCCAAAGGGTGGGAAAACGTAGTGTTCAGGCATTTTAATCCACATCGGTGGACCGGCCCTGTCGCTCCAAGGGTCACTCGAGCTCTGATCCTGAGACACGGGCTAGAGCGTCTCGAATTCGGTGAGGACGATCCCTGGCCTCGGTTCACAGATGGAAATCCAACTTCCAATACGTGACATTTGCAGTTTTGATTGTAGAGCCTAGTATTGGCGACATGATATATGGTACCCATGCCGTCTATGATTGATATTTATGATTGTAATTGTTTTGACACTATACACTTATAGTAATAATAAAAGATGAAATTTAGCGTATCAAGCATGCTTTGGCTATTATAAGGTAAAACCCTATCCTCCGGCTTGTGTTGCATTATGTGATGGGACCCGGGTCTTATAATAGCTTCATTTTTCTTTATTTAGCATTGCGTTGTTGTTTTATGCACTGGTGTTCTTGGGAGGAAACCCGTTCCGTGTTATACGGCGTGGTCCCTTGATTTACCTAACTTTAAAATAAAGATTAATAACTGTTTTAGTTCTCACACCAGTCACATGACTGACCTGGAGTTTATTATTTTAACCTAAACTCTGGGTGTCCTTATTTTGACACGGGAGCTAGTAGTTTTGGTTTTGCAGATTTATATTCACAGGATCCTGGTTTACAGCTGGAATGATATTCGAAAAGCTTTGTATCTGTATATCTCCTTCAATTGTGTATTGTATTATTTTCCACTGCTATGTAATTTATTGTAATCTCTGATATTTTCTGTATAATAATTATTCATACTCTGTAATATTCTTGTATTCTGATGGAATTGTTGTAATATACAATGAAATGTTCTTCTGTTTGTGTTCTGATTCGTCTTGTCCTCACAGTAATTCGTTCTATCTCTTCTCTTCGGAGATCGGGGAAGTTTGGGTCGCTTCATTTGGTATCAGAGCTTTGGTTTACAAAGCTCAGAGAACAAGACACATTAGAACCATACGAAAGAATTCATCAGATATTGGATTAGTAATATCTAATGAGAATGACTCGTTAGAGATGGGATCAGTAGTATCCTAGAATGAGTGTGAAGTGTATATAAATAAAATGAAAACAATTTTTGTTTTGAAAATTTAAATCAATTATTCATATTTGATTATTTATTTTATATTGAATTTGGACGATCCAGTATATAAAGATTTTGCATATACGTCTGATCCGTGTGTATTTGAAGTTTTAATATACTTGATAGATATAGAATCACAATCTAGTCGTCCAAAGATGGTTCTGATGATCGCTATAGCGATCGCATCATCAGTTTTCATGTTCGAGTTTCGAAAGTGGTATTTCTATATATTTCCTGTTGACTGGTGTGAGAACCAAAATTAGATAGGGCTTATTGTTGTGATTTCGCATCAAAAATGTGATTTTTGACTATATAACAAAATTATGTGTTTGAAAAGATAATCAACTAATTGATTGCTGGTTGTGTTGTTTGATTATTGGTTGATTAATTAGAATTTGAACAATTTAACCAAATTGATCAAATATTGGACTTGATTGAAAATTTGTCGCATTTGCATGCTTGTACATGTACTTACATTGAACAGGTCATAACAAGGAGGCTAGAGAAGAGGAATAAAATTGTTTTCCCGACAAATAGGTACATGTTTATTGTATTTCTTGGGTTTTGGTGATTTCATGAGCCGATTGGCTGTTTCTTTTTCTTTTTGGATTGATGAGGGCCATGGGAGGCTATTTGAAATATCCCGAAGTCCCCGATGCAGGGGAGGTTATGGCGAAATTTTTCGAAATTTTAGGGTGTTAGCCAAATTTTTGAAAAATTTGAAAAGTTCTCAGAAACTGAAAAGTTGAAGAACTTAAGCCGTAATGGAAATAGTGAAAGTTGAGTTGATTAGTTAAACAAATTTTGGCTTCGTTCCTTTTCGGGGACAAAAAGTTTTAAGTGGGGGAGATTGTAATAACCCGGAAATCTGAGCCAATTTAAATTTTTTATTTTGGCAATTTTACTGAATTTTGAATATTTAAAATGGATTATTTTAAATAAAAATGACGAGAAATTTAATTCGAATAGAATCAGAAGGTGTATATTTATATAGATCGTCATTAAAATATAAATAATTATTTATAATTATAAAAGGAATTGAAAATGGCGCGGTAGTTTGAAATTTCGATTTCAAAATTCAAATGAATGTACCGGATGCATAATAAACCGGATTTTAGCGAAACCAAAAATATTAGAATCTATTTGTGAATATCTTTCCAACGAATCATAGAACAAGAAATTTCATAGCGGGAATAAAAAGTTATGTCCAGTTGAAAATTCAGAATAGTCGCTATGGAATTCAAGCCCTTAAAAATGGAAATTTTGCAAACGACCTCGGTTTTCGACGAAACCACTTTTGTTGGATCCGTGATGTCAAGTTATTGCTAGATTCCAAAATTCATAATTTTTCGAATCAATATGTGAGCTTAGCAAAGGAAAACACGTTTGACCAGGTTCAGTTGATTTTAATCGATTGGAAAATGGCCATTTTTCAAACGTTCTCAGAATTTGATGAAATCAATTTTGTTAGGACCGTATCGTCAATACGAAGCTAGAAAATATTTTTCAAGAATTTTTCTAGTTAGTATGTAGCCCCGGTAAATTGAAATGTGCGTTCAAATTCAATATATAGAGTTATATGTTGATTTTGACGAAAACTGATCGAAACGATTGAATCAGCCTACGATACATATCCCATTGTGTTCGGAATGGGGGTAATTAGCTATGGACGATAGGTAGTGGGTTTCGTTTTGAGGTCGAAATAAAAAGTTGCTTTTTGAAATTTTAAAATAATAAAATATATATTATTTATATACTCACCCCCTTACCTCCTTTGACCAAATCGATTTATCAGAATAATAAAAAAAAGGCGATGGCCATCGCCATCGACCACCGCCACGATCGAAGCTCCTCCCCAGGCCGTCTCCATCCTCCGCCGCGCCTGGCCAGACCCCCCCCCCCCCGACGATCGACCCCCCTTCCCTCTCTAGCGATGGACGACTCCCAAAACCCCCCCTCGACTCCGAATCTCCCCAAACCGCCAACGCCCAAAGTAGTCACCCCCTCGCCTGATGCACAGCCACCATCTCCTCGTCCTACCTCCGACGAACCTCCAGCGACGCCCCACCACTGAATTTCCGCCGGCCAGAGCAGCTCCGACACCCCTCCCCGTGCCTTCTCCGGCCCCTACGACTGATGAAGGTGATTTTTACATTATTAAATCAGTTTTTAATTTAATTTCAGTTCTTATTTTATATAATACATAAGAAAAAAAATCAATTTGTATTTAATATAAATACATTGTTATAAGATTTTCCAAGGTAATTTTTATATCATAGAAAGGTTAAAAATATAATTTTTATATAGTAGAAATAATAAAGATGTGATCTTTATAGAAGTAGCCATGTAAAAATATGATTTTTATATTATATAGATAATAAAAATTCGATTTTTATTATTTTGGAGATATAAAATATGATTTTTATTCATGTAGTGTAATAAAAATATAATTTTTATTATATTACTAGCGAGATAAAAATGGAATTTTTTATCTATGTAGTAGCGGTATAAAAATAGAATTTTTATCTATATAGCAGCAGTGTAAAAATGTGGTTTTCATATACATAGCAACAATATAAAAATGTGATTTTTATATATGTGGTGGCTACGGACAATGAAATTGGCAAAAGGCGAAAACGGCGAAGATTTCCTACATATGAAGAGTCGTGGCGTTTGGTTTAGTTTGAGTGAGAACTCCTCACCTTTAATTTGATTTCTAGTTGTAATATATACTAGGATGCAGACAGTGTTTAGTAGCACCCGACACCCGTCGTCCACAGACCATGGATGGCTTGTATGTTTGGTTGTTGTGTTGTGAAATTTGATTGTGTGATGTGGAATGAAATAAAATATTTTATAGTGGAAAATATTTTATAGTTAAAAATATAATTTTTAACGTGTATATAATAAAATAAATAGTAATAAACAAATCGGACGATTTGTTTATATACACTGATTTGACTGATATTGATTGGGACGATAAATTTTACACATCGCCCAACTGCACAAATAAAATTTGTGTTTGTTGATTTGAAACCCCACACGGGTATTGGGATGATATTTGGCGTACATTAATCCCGATTGTTTAGTTGTATGTCAATCGATGGGTTGATAGACTGTGTAAGCGTTAATTATTTATATTTAATGCTTATGCAGTTGTGTGGTGCACTCTGGATGATGGTTTGTGATTTATCGTTGCTTTTATATACATGTGTTGTAGAAAATCCATATAATTAACATTATATGGTAATTGATTGGGCCTTATTCCAATATAGAAAATATAAATTCATGTGTTGAATTGAAAATAAATGCATGTGTTGAATTGAAAAATATTCATGTGTTGAATAAAATAAACATTCATGTGTTGAATAAAAGCCGTGTTGATTAGATTGACGCCATTTTTGACGTGAACGATATTTATATCGATTTTATTCATTTTTCAATGAATATTGAAAGTGATTTCAAATTTTGAATTAAATTGAAATGAATTGAAATTCGAATTAAATTGAAATGAATTGAAATTCGAATTAAATTGAAATGAATTGAAATTTGAATTAAATTCGAAATGAATTGAAATTCGAATTAAACTGATTTCGAATTAAATTGAAATGAATTGAAATTCGAATTAAATTCGAATTGAATTGAAATTCGAATTAAATTCGAATTGAATTGAAATTCGAATTAAATTGAAATGAATTGAGATTCGAATTAAATTGAAATTGAATTGAAATCAATTTGAAATGAAAAATTCAATCTTGATTTGAATTTGAAAAGGAAGTTGAAATCGTTTTGAAAACGAATTTGAACGATTTATAAAATACGTTTTGAAAGGGAATCGATGAAATATATATAATATATATTATATACATATATATAATTATATATATAATGCCTGAATAGAACGCGCCGCGCCGCGGTAGTTCGCGAATTTCGACCATTGACTTCGAATGGATATTACGGGAGATCCGACCGTCGGATTCTCCTAAAACCGGAACCGTTGGGTTCGTATCGAAAAGAACTTTCTAACGATATTAGAGATTTTAAATCTAATGGTTGGATTTGGAATTATGTCCAAATCAAATTCGGAAAAGGTCGCTGTAAGTGCAGTTCGATGACCGTTGATGGAAATCGACTGTACGAGCCTTGATAAAATTATTAAAAACAGTAATAATTTGTGTAAAATCATAAGAAATGATTTGTGAAGAATTGGGATGAAACACTCCATATTTGAAAAGATAAAAATGGATTTATATCGAAATGAACTAGTTTTGAACTAGAATTATAATTCTATTTATTTTTAAAATAAATAAAGTGGATTTGAAATGGTTTTGAAAATAACCAGAATTTCCAATAATTGAATTGGAATGGATTTGAATCGAAGTCTTTGGAATAATTCGATGTTGGATTTCGTGATTATACAGATATTGTTATGGAAATTTGAAAGATATATTTATATCGTTATTTCCAATACGATATTTGTTGGTCGTAGAATTTGATATTGAATATAAGCCGATATATTTTCTATTCAGAGCCTTGTATTTAATATCAAATGGGATTTGGGTTTGTCGTGAATCGTGTCTTCATTAACACTGTTCTTAAACCCAGTTGAGAAAAAGATTAAATCTTTTTTATTTAGATTTAATGAAGTGTACCAATTAAATTAGATTTAATTGGAATTGAATTTGAATTGATTTTTGGGTTTATCGTGAACGGTGTTTTAAATAACACTGGTTCTTTAACCCGATAATTAATGGAATGTGATTTTGGGTTTATCGTGAGCCGTGTTTTAAATGACATTGGTTCTTTAACCCAGTTAAAGACAGGATATTGATTTCTGTGAAGATTAAAACTAAGTGGAGTTTTGATGAATCTTTAATTAGATTGAAATGATCGAGAATGGAGTATCACCATTTTTGCTCCAGGCGATAGTTAATTCTTTAATTAGATTTGAACGTGAAATGGTAATTGAATTTACCGATAACACTGTGGTGTTAGATATGAAGTATGACCAGTTATACTTCATGGGATGAATAGGTTGGGATTGGGAAATAAAATGAATGATTACTTCGGTGTGGTTCGCTAATCCCGACTAATTTGAATTGATATTCAAAAGGAGATTAAAGAATAAATTTAAAGAATTTATCTTTGATAAAATTAATGGGAACCTTTCCCAAAGTATAAGAATATTTGAATAAAAGAATATTCTGAATTGGAATGAGGCGTATGTTGTGTTTGTGTAACACTTGTTTATTATATACGCGAGTTATTCAGAAAGACTGGGTTTATCCCATTCTGAATAACTGATTCGACGTGGTGTCGAGGATGAAGACGGTGGTCGAAGACCGAAGGTCTTCAACATCGTTTGGATAATTACTGATGATCTTGATTGGGCTGTACACCCAAGAGGAGGGAATCAGTTGGTGATCGTCCAGACGTACTTGGAGATCGATGGATATGCGAGGTACAAGGTGCCTCTGGTTTCGTTCAGACCCAGAACGAACTTGTAAATGGACTGTGTGTCTGACATTGGATTTTATTCTGTGTGATTGATTTCTTTTAAATTTATATCTGTTTGGCGGCAGAGAATTTATTCTCTTTCTTAACGCCCTTCTCTGAGACGTACGAGCTTAGAGTTTATATATTGGTGGATATCAATCGCATGGAGTGAATTGCCTATGTGGCATGCCTAAGTGGCAAATAATCAAGGCTTTTGTTGAAAATCAAAGTCTTGTGGTTGATGATCAAAGCACCGCCTGTGTGGCATAGCTTTGTGTAACGTTGATTCGCGAGCCTCACACCCCGGTAGTGGACCAGAAACGGTAGAGGACTTCAGGGAGGGTATGCGTTTCCTTCTAGCTAGAAGTGGCGTCAGTGGTTTTACACGCCCTGACGAGTTTGACTTATGTGGTTGTTGCTGTTGCGAGGCGCCTCAGATATATCGGTCGATCCGGGACCGATGGAGTCATTGGACTCATTGACACCCCAAAGGGGGGGGAAACGCAGTGTTCAGGTATTTTAATCCACATCGGTGGACTGGCACTGTCGCTCCAAGGGTCACTCGAGCTCTGATCCTGAGATACGGGCTAGAGCGTCTCGAAATCGGTGAGGACGATCCCTGGCCTCGGTTCACAGATGGAAATCCAACTTCGAATACGTGACATTTGCGGTTTTGATTGTAGAGCCTAGTATTGGCGACATGATATATGGTACCCATGTTGTCTATGATTGATATTTATGATTGAAATTGTTTTGACACTATACACTTATAGTAATAATAAAAGATGAAATTTAGCGTATCAAGCATGCTTTGGCTATTATAAGGTAAAACCCTATCCTCTGGCTTGTGTTGCATTGTGTGATGGGACCTGGGTCTTATAATAGCTTCATTTTTCTTTATTTAGCATTGCGCTGTTGTTTTATGCACTGGTGTTCTTTGGAGGAAACCCGTTCCGTGTTATATGGCGTGGTCCCTTGATTTACCTAACTTTAAAATAAATATTAATAACTGTTTTAGTTCTCATACCAGTCACATGACTGACCTGGAGTTCATTGTTTTAACCTAAACTCTGGGTGCCCTTATTTTGACACGGGCAACTAGTAGTTTTGGTTTGGCAGATTTATATTCACAGGATCCTGGTTTACAGCTGGAATGATAACCAGAAAGCTTTGTATCCGTATATCTCTTTCAGTTGTGTATTGTATTATTTTCCGCTGCTATGTAATTTATTGTTATCTTTGATATTTTCTGTGTAATAATTATTCATACTCTGTAATATTCTTGTATTCTGATGGAATTGTTGTAATATAAATGAAATGTTATTATGTTTGTGTTTTGATTCGTCTTGTCCTCACAGTAATTCGTTCTTTCTCTTCTCTTCGGAGATCGGGGAAGTTCGGGTCGCTTCATGTATCCTCCTTTCGGTATGTACTACAATGTTGCTTGTGTAGACAACATCTCTCTTATCAAAGCCAGCCGTTGCTTCCAAATGCACTACTCCATCTTTAACTGTTCTAGCAATCGGCCTATACACGATATTATAAGTACTTGATAAATATATTATGCTCTATTTCTTCTTGGTAGCACAATAATTTCTATTCATTACCAGATTGCATCCTGCCTAGGAATGATTGGAATTACTCTAGATCTACTAGTAATCCTAGCCATTGGTTTGATTCCAATAACTGAATTAGCTGAAGCATGACATAAGATAGACCCAGATGTCCCAGTCCCTAATGAAACTGCAGCCATGTTTACTGCAACTGAAATAGCAGAACCGCTGCTCGATCCACATGGATCTGCAAACAGTACATAAGGGTCTGCATATGATTTTCTGTTAATTAGTATTATCATCTAATCTAGCATTGGCAAATTATATGTAAAAGTATGTACCTTGCCCTAGCCGCCTCGAGCGCTCCATCCAATAGGGTCATTTAGGGACCTGAAACCGGATCACTCGGTCATCCTATACAATATGTTTCCAATCAAAATTTAATATCAAGATAGAATTTAAAATAAGATCACTATTATTTCCTAGAGTTCAATTATGTAGCTACCTTATACACACTTATAAAAAACTCACTATTGATATAATGCAAAAAGTAAGAAGGACTATGTTTAGTTCATAACTTCATTATTATAATTGATATGTCATTTTTTTTCCAGTACAATCATATACAAGCTTGCATGAAAATGGACTAAGCAAGATAAATGTTGATTGTAAAATGCATATACAAACATATATGTTATGTCTTTTTGGTAGATGACTGTTAACATGTGTGTGTATAAATTTGAAGCAGAATTATTATTTTGTAAACTGAATATATTGCAGTTGATATCATGGCCTACATATAGTAACTCATCTAGGACTGTTATTATCGTCTATTTGAAAGGTGGCACTCCTTAACAAATCCATTGTGTATGGTAATATAATGTTTCTTTATGCATGAGATGATAATATTTTCTTTCAAATCAACTTACGATAGGAAACCTGGATATGATTAGTGTCCCTTTATAAAGTCGCATGAAGCAGTGGACAACTTTTTCCTTAAGTTTGTAAATAAGACAAGTAAATAGTGAACTTTAACTTTTAACACTTTTTAGATTATTGATTAGTGACTGTTTGGCGATGTAGAATGAACGTCAAATTAATATGCCATAAGAAAAATGATACTTCTAACCAAACTGAAATTGTGACCTATAATCCTATAGACTATCGAAATATACCCTACTGACATGGTGTATAAATTTAGCAATTCTCTGCAAAACAAAATGGAAATTTATAAACCTTCATCATTGCTGGAAAAATCATGAATAAATGAAAAAATTAAAATATTGTGAATTGAAATACCACTTCATCAAACTCAACAATAGCAATGGTACATGATTGAGTAATAAAGGGCATTTTCTTGAACCCACATACTTATGTAAATAATAACAATGATGATGCAAAGGCCTGCATAAACCTCTTCTGTATGTTAATTATCAGCCTATGTCATCTAAAGAGCTACTTCTATTTCATAACGATTTTATGTGGAGAAAATTTTGTGATCCAAAAAGACGAAATGACTACAACAGGTTGAAATTTTCACTTACAATGATTATGTTTCGAAAGTTACTAAGCTATTAATAAAATCTCATCAGGAATGGAGCCGATTACCTAGGCTAGTATGAATTGGATTATTGGAGTCTAATTTGTAAAAACAAAAAATAAAGAAAAATTAATCAAATAGATAATGTAGATTACCAATGCCTAAAGTTTGATTAAAGTCAAACTGAGGGAAGGTATTGTCGATTTTAGGGGAGCGACGGCCGATCTGAAGTAGGCAGCTGATGCGGTTTCTCTTTCTCTCTCAATAATACGAGTGAAAATTTTGTTATGGGAGCGATGTGAACATGGTTGTGTTATGGGTGAAGATTTTGAAGTTTGTTTGAGCAGTGGATTGAATTTTGATATAGGGATCATAAAATGTAGGGATGGTAAGAAATGAAAAATAGCAGTGGAACTGAACAAGCAAAAATATCATGCGGTTTTGGTACGGCTCAAAGATGTATCAATTGAACTGATCCAAAGCTTTGAAGATGTAGGGAAAGATTTTAGGTGTTAGAGGTGGTATGGATCGCAAAGGAATTTGATACGGCTACGAGCCCTTCCAAATTTGATACGGCTTAAATCCCTATCAAATCTCTGCATTCTGGTGTGCCAACATTGTTGTTTTGGTGTAGTGTCTACAGACACTTTCATACCAAACATCATCTAATTCATACATAGCAATTGTAACTATTCAAACATCACTTGCTCGTATAATTGATCAACCCTACCATACACCATTCATAAATAACTACTGTGATAATTCAAACACAAAACAACCAATTCAAACATAGTCGTAAAATTCATCATTCCATTACAAGTTAATATTCAACAAGATAGGTACAACATTTCAAGAATGAGTACACCACTTCAAATAAATTCAATACCATATATAAGTAAGTTAATTTACAATAGTTCGAAAATAATCATTTCTTCATACTAATACTTTTCTTCCTTACCACTGATTTTCTCCTTTTTCAATTTTTGCTCCTTCACCTTATTGTGCCTCTTTACCGTCTTTTTTTCTCTATTCTTCTCCTTAAACCCTTTTAATTGTTATTCAACCATTGTTTGTTCACCAAAAATATCAAGTGGCTCATATTCCTCGATTATTTGAATCCTTTAAATCACTTGGATCATTGAGTCGCTAGTTATACATGATCTTATGAAGTCCAAAATATATAGAAGCCTTCATTTCTGCAAGGATGAATTATTAAATTACTAACAAGCATTACAAAACATTTCAAAGCAGTAAATATATATACAATGCACTTACAATGTGCATAATAAGCGAATGGTCTTCACTACCATGCACGGGCTTGGTAAATCATTTTTGTGGATTGGCGACAATGGTATGTGAAATTGATTAGTACCAAACCACATACATAGCATGATAATCCCAAGAGCATAAAAGAGATTTGGTTGTTAAGCTTTTACTAAGAAGATGGTTTCTTCAATCACTCCAACTCAAATCTCTTAAGCTAGAGTACGTTGCCTTGTATGATTTATTTGATGACTTCATTTTATTGCTCTCATAGTAGATGGACTCATGTGGGTAGGTTGAACATAACCAAACCTATGAAGAACTCTTTAAGGGGGAGATAGAACTTTATTTCTTCAAAATACATAATAGGATCGTTGTACAATACACACTGTTGAAACAGGCAATGGTCTCACATATTCTTTAAATATTCTAATACACTAGCACAAGCTTGAAGAGCATCAATCTTCTCCCTTTGATTTACCAATTCATATGCTAAGTTGTTATGTGGTTCCATTCCAAAATATGAACTTGACCTTGGTTCACCAAGCACTACATGAATACTTTGATTGTGCCATCTCAAGATAGGAAAGTGCTCATATATCCAAACATATTTGTGCAATTTCATACATATGTAAATATAATTATAAATGAAGCATTAAGTGTATTTCTAGCTAAAGGCATGCCTGAAGTAATTTGCTACAACCGGTAATATGACGAACACCTTTCCTTGTACCTTAAGACAAGTTGTAAAACAACCAACTCAAGCAAGCCGTCCCCCACAAGTAATTTTGCACTTATCTCAACATATATGAGCATTTAAAAAATTGAAGGGACTTTATTCCCTGATTTGTCTCCATAAGTTAACAAAATAATGGTGTATAGTAAGTATGATATCATAGATTGCCTTTTTGACCAAACTTTAAGATTCTTGAGAAATAGCAATTGTAGTTATTAATCAATCTAAACGAACTTTTTCCTCACCTATCAAAAGCTCATCAACCTTTTCTTCCATAATGCAGAGGCACTTACCCAATATTTCTTGGATATCGTGTTCTAGTTCCCTTTAACCCTCGAGGTAGCCTCATAATAGTTTTTCCATCGATAGAAAGATTGGTGATGTGAAACGCTTCATCAGCGGTAATCATCATCTCACCAAATGTAAGATGAAACGTTTAGTTTTTGAATAAATTCTTTCAATGAACGTGTTGATAAAAAAACTTGTCCATTTTGTCATGTGCATTTTTAATTATACTCTCAAACCCCTATTAAGCTAATGCATCCTTCACAAAATCACATTCCACGCTTAAGTTCTATAACTTATGAGTTGCAACATAGCTATGAAGCTTTACAATTCTAACTGTGGTTCTTGCTTCATACATTAATAATATAATATTAGAAATATACAATAACACAATTGTATATATAATAATATTTGTAAGTTTACTAAAGAGTTTCATATAGTTAAAGCAATATGATCTCTATTAGCAAAGAGTAAGGATGAATAAATCTTACTTTCGATTTGTTGACTCGCCTTTTTACAAGGCAATCACATTTCAGAATTCTGGTTATCAGAGTACTTAGGACTTAAGTACGAACTCAGGAAAGTTTGGAATGATTCGGATGAAGTCGTGGAATTCTTGAAAAGCATGGATTTTTAGTTAAGTGTTTCAGAATCGATACAACTCCTAGAAACACATATTGATTGGTGCAACTCATGAAGATTCAGGAAGTGGAAAAGTTTGGCTAAGTATCACGATATTGGTATTTTCGATCAAAGATCGGTATTCTTCATGATTGGGATTTTGTATCCCATTGGCACAGGGGATTCAGGTTTTAGAGATTTCGTATCCCATGGATGGCTTGAGGTTTTCATGTCCCCAACATTTTTTTAGGATGGTGCAAATTCAAACAAGGCTTTGGTGGTCAGTGGTAGTAAATTTGTATCCTTCTATTACGAATCAGGTTCTGGCATTACTACTTCAACTCTCCAGGAATGGCATAAGACATTTTGTATCCCAAATACGAAAAATGAAGATTGCATCATGGGATAGGACCTTCAAAGCGAAGTGTGCAATTTAGCTAAGTACCTGGGGTTTGGTACTGATCCCAGGATCAGTACCGATCCTGGGGTACAAAAATTTGGGGATACAAATCCCATACCCTCATGCCTATAAGTACCCCATCTCTTGGTTGTTTCCAAGATCTTTTGGGCTCATTTTCCGATGCACTCGGGATTCTTGGACTTAGAGCTTTTTAATGGCTTCCTACATGGTTTTTCGTCTTTGGGAACTTCGAAACTTCTTTAGACTTGTGGACTTCCAATTGGCATTTGGACTGGATCTTTGAGCTCTCTTGGACATTGGAACATACTTTTGGACACTTGGCTTGCTATTTTCATACTTTTGGACATTAGAGCTTCACTCTTGGACATTTGAATATTGGATTGGACTTGTTAGCTATGGGCAAGGACTTTGCCTCTTCTAACTTAACATTGTAATCTAAAGGACTGTACTTGTAACCATACTTTATAAATATATAAAGTTACCTCGAAGCGGATGTGAGCACAACTTGCCGAACCACTATAAGTCACTATTGTCATTTAGTTTTTCTTCACTTCAGTGATCAAATTTACTACATAAATCAAACAACTTGGGTGTTGGCGTGAGAGGACCAATTTCCCACGTCGCCATTTTGACATGCCAGGTAGGGGGCAAACACTTTAGATTGCTAAGAATTTGGATTACTGGGGCTTTTTAAGAATGGTTAAGGGGAAGAAGGATACTGCTTAGCTCATTCAGAAGAAGTGAAAATAGAAGGAAGCCAGGAGGTTTCCTCCACTGGAAATCCCTCAAACTATCTGACTCGAAAGGATATAGATACTATGGTTAAGGATTTGAATACATGCTTGAAGCGGAAAGAAGAACTCTTCCAAAGACAACCGCAGGCCATGAATGCTTTTATGGCTCGGATGGATGGAATTGGAAGGTCGACAGGCCAAGGAACTTAGGCTGGAACAAGTGTGCAAGGCACTTAAGGTTTGTAGGACTTGGGGGAAATTCCACCACCTCATCCCCAAGATAGTCAGGCTCATCTTGGATGCATCTCCCATAATCCTGATGGAAATGTGGCTGTTAATGCTTTAGTTCATCCGGCTGTAGGATCTGGAGTTGGAATTATGACCCAAGCGCTGGTGCACGAGGTTACATATGATGAAAGAACTCTCACGGCTTCGGAAGTTAGGTTCGCACCAGCGACAACTCCTTAGGTTAGGGTTGAAGTGGATATTCAAAATGTAAATCAACAGATATTTAGGTTGGATTGGACACCAAGGACTCCGGTGCAAGATTGGAAGATTTAAGTCAGTTGCTTGGAAATGGTAATTAGATCGCATATGTGATTTATAGGTTTACTTGAGGCAGAGCGTTTCATTTAGATTTGGACTGCGTCAATCGTAGCCGGTTCACCCACGGTTCACCCAGGATATCAGGAATCCTCCGAATCCACCAGATTTCAAGTTGCTGGTCTTAGATGATTATGATGGTAGGAAGGATCCTACCGTTCACTTGATGTGTTATATGTGCCATACGGAAGTGCTAGAGGCGTCAGATAACGTCATGAAAAAATGGTTTACTATTTACCTCACATATATTGCAGCTATATGGTTTCGACAGTTGGAATCAAAAAGTATGGAAAGTTGGAATATTCTGGTTGAGAAGTTCATCGAACAGTTAAGGGCCCACATTTCTAGACCCAAGAATGTAATGACTCTCACGGCGATCAAGAAAAGGTCGGCCGAAACTTTGCGAAAATTCGTGGAAAGGTTTAATGCGGTAGTGGCATCAGTTGATCGAATCGATCCATCTATGGTTTTGATGACTATTGTTTCTGGAATTTTTAATAAAACAAATTTCAAAATCTTGCTTCAACAAGATCCACCAAGGGACCTTGGAGAGTTTTACTTTGAAGTAGATAGATTTCTTCTGGAAGAGGATGCTTAGACTGATAAAGAAGTTATCAAGGTTAACATTGTTAAGGGTGAAGGATCATCTAATTCTGGCAAGGATAATGACAAAGAGAAATTCCCGTCTCGGAATGATCGTAATATGAAATGGAGGAAAAATAAATTCCCTTCATACATGGAACTCACTCATTCCTTAAAGGAGATTTATTTAGACATTCACCTGGTTGCTCCATTCAGAAAGCCTCCCGAGGGAGCCGACTGAAAGGGATTCTGGTAAACATTGCTTATTTCATGAGCTTGACGGATTAATAAAAATGACTACAAGCAACTTCGGAACATGGTTAAGGAACGTGTCAAATGCAGTGAGCTGGCATAATATGTTAGGAATTGGGTTGTAGTTCCGGAATAGGCACAACCGCTAGCTCCAGCTTGGAATAGGAACAAGCCTGAATATGGCTCGGGTGGATTGATCATCGATTGATGTGGATTTCTATGGAACTTGGTTTTGGCTATTTGGTTTCTGGCTTTTTAGCTCTTTGTTTCTTTGGCTTTTGTACTTTGGAATTTGGTTTTTTGGCATTTAGATTTTCTTTTGTCACTTTGAGTGTGTTGTATAGTTTTCTATGTTTTGTCGAATTTATCTTATTTTGTTTTTATGTAATTTTATATGAATGGTTTTGTATAAAAGATTAAGATTTGGATGGAATTGTAAATCCAATAGGTTTAAATTTCTATTTCTTCAAAAATAGGGTATTTGAACGTATTATTTACAAGATATTCAAAAATTAAGGTTTTTAATGTAAATATACATAAAAAATGAATCCATTACAAAATAGGAAATATATATATATGGTATATACACTTAGTTTATCTTTTATTAATTTGATAATCAAGTCAAAACTAAGTTGCAATTTCTATGTTATTATTGCTATTTTTCCCATTTTAATTTCTACATGTTAATATGTACATTTATGCCTTGATTGAAGAATATATGGGAAATAATAATTTGTATACCTTTAATTGGAAATAGGGATTGACATTTTCAAAATGTAGCTAGGACGTTAATTGCATTCGCTTAATTCATGCTTATATATATATATATATATAGTAAACAACGTAATAATTATACATATTTAATGCATAATAAGTACAGTTGAATTAAGAATTTAAATTTAAATGTCCCTGTAATGGCCCAAGAGATTTTCGATCCTGAAAATTGACACAAAACACATGTCGACTATTCTAGCATTGAAAACACTGGATAATTAGTAGAAAGAAGTTAGTGGGTGAGAAAAGATAAGAAAGAAAGTTAGAATCGAAGAATAAGAAGAGTTAACACAACACACGGTCTCACATCGCTGCGGAACAAAATATAATATAAAAATGAATCTTTACTGAGAGCTTTAAAAACACTAACAATCATCAGAGTACATCAACACATTTGGACAATTATAATAACCTGTCGTCATATACAATACACAGTGGAACAATATCTATATAATATCGTATGTCTGAATTCTTCCACCTCGTATATTCACAGCATTCGATATTCTGAACCTTAAAACCCGGTCTAACCCGAGCATTACAAATGTCGTATCAGTATGGTGAACCAGAGTAAGAAAAACACACTGAGTTTATAGGTATCATACAACTTGATTTTAAAGTCAAAAATTTTTCTGAAAGAAAAGGATTATCGTAAGACAAAATCCACACATAAATACGGATGGTTTTTACCTTACGATAACCCAAAACATTTTGGAAATCATATCTTTTCTGATATTATAATAATGTCTAAATACAAATAAATATCGGTCTAGCATAACGCTTGCATCTCACGCTCTACATACATAGTATACAATCAATACCGCGGGCTCTTATGAGAGAAAGGATTTCAATGGCAAGGTATGGGCAACCACCTTTCCGATAGTGTATCTCTAGAGAGGAATACACCAAGTTCAACAAGAACATCTTGCAACTAAGGCAAAACATGACCGGTTGAAACACCCCACCTCCACCAAGCTCACTCACAAAGGGAATGCCTTAACTTTGGTGGAGGTTTATAAGTAAAAGCCACAGATGAACTCAAGATAGATATAAATACACATATTTTAAACAGCGGAAACCAAACAAACTTTTATTTCTTCAATACGTGTATCAAACAAAGATTTCCATAATTGTCTCAAAATACTTCCAACATTACAACCTCATAACTGCCTTGATTATTAAAGAAGCATGAAAACATAAATAAAGTGAAAAAAATCCCCATAGTGATATCCAAAGTCATTATCCGAGCAAGAAAGATCCAAATCATACATCTACGTTCTTGGTGCTTGTAAAGAGCCTGACTGAGTTGAGATGTTTCCTCCCTGTGGACCTGGGGGGGGGGGGGGGGGGGAAGGGAACGAAAGAAAATAAGACGAAAAGAAAATAGGGTCAGACATAAAGCCTGAGTAAATCTAGTAACTCTTCAATATGTGAATAAGAAAAGGGTATGATGGATGTAAACTAAAAATAGGAAAGTGTCACCAGCTAAGGAAGTGTCGAATGTACTATCACACCCATACTATATCTCTGCACCTACTGGAATTTATTCTAACTGGCACCCTATGGTGAGGGTGAAGTGATCCCCATTCTTGTTAAAAGATCGGCTCCTACTCGCTTTAACATGTGTCATACGACCCCTAAAAATTGTAGATACCTATGCTGGTCCCACCATGGGGTGTATCAAGACCCATGGTGGCGGCCCGACACAAATCCTAGAAGGCATAGGTTATACTACTGGTGTCCCCAGTGCCCTGGTTGTTTGCTCTGGAGTGTGTGCACGCCCGCACCCCGTTAGACCTGCACTGTGCACCCACCGCCTTCGTTTGATCGCTTACAATCAGTCCAGTAATCGTGCCCCACCCTGCCTAGTTTGAGGGTACCGTTGATACCTAACTTTGGGTTACTGCTGAAACGGGTCCCTCGTTACCAGGATTTTCTAGTCAAACATGTTAAGTGGTTAAGTGTCTGTATTTACCTAACCCCACCCATCAATTCTTGTTAACATGTTGAATTTGGTTAAGTGTTATAGTTGACTTAACCCTACCATCTGTCCTTAGCCTCTTAGGAGCACCAGACCACTCACATTAGACAGGTATTTCTACGGTTACTGGATGTGCCGGTCGGTTCCGGGCAGGTTTACACCGTAGCTCAGTCTAACCTTGGGTCCATATTGGGCTCAATGCTTAACCACCCACATTAGATAGGTATTGTTGTGACTACTGGACAGCCGGGCGGGTCCGGGCAGGTTTACATCACAACTCAATCCAACCTCGGGTTAAGCATATCGTGTTTTCTAAGTTTACATATTTTATTAATTCTCAACTATTTGTAAATGTCATATCTTTTTATTTTTGGGTATTTCAATTCATACCGCTCATGTGTCATAATCATTGGCATGTGCCAAACATGCCAACATATATTTTCATATTTTACACCCAACGTTATTACCCCTGTTTATTCGCAACGTTATAACATGTGTTGGGCTTGTCACAATTCAGCCCAACTTTATAAACGTGAGGAAAAGGGGAAATCAAGAACATGTAATACATAAAGGTGTGTGGTGCATGAACTTGCAATTTGGCGATTCAACTAACATATAACATGGGTCATGTGAAATTGCATTCAAATCAAAGTATGACTAAATAGGTGACATATGAAATGGCATAGTTTAGGCAAATACAAACTTGTGTTTAAACATGTTAACTTGGCATAATATCAACCACAAAACTAGCATGTTGTATATTCACAAAAATGTACAATTTTTACATCTAATCATATAGCCTATTTCAACATGAACTTGCATAGTTTATGAAACCCAAACGATGTTTTACATAGAACCAATTATATTTTGCGAATAAACATGAACTTGCATAGTTTATGAAACATAGATCCAATTATACTTGCAAACATAGATCTAATTATACTTGCCAATAAACATAAGGATGATATCATTGGTTTTGGGTCATGTAGGCATAAAAGGTCTATAACATGTTTACATAAATTCTAATTTAGACTAAGGGAATATGCATAGTCCATGCCATCGACATATACAAAAAGGGATCAATTTCTAGTTTTTGCCATAAGCTTGCAAGTGCCATTGTTTTTCATATACAATTGTTCAATAGGCTTGCATCAATCAATTTATGCCACAAACATCAATACACAAGTCATGATAAAACCATTACAATACACAAATATTATAACAACACGATTCTATTTTCATTTACATCGAATCACATCACAGTTTTTATTCATATTTTGAAAGGTCACTATACTTACAACGTGTGATGAATTCTTGTTTTTCTGATTTCTGTTATTCTGATTTGGAGATGCTCTCCTTTGGGTAGCAAAGTTGCGTTGAATGATTTTAATCTTCTTCTAATTTGATTCGTCTCTTAGGCTTGTTGGCTTGTCTCTAGGCTTTCTAATTGATGGCCATTCCTAGTTCCTCTCCAGCAGCATGACGGCTTTTGTATTCTATTATTTGTGTGAATTTAGGGTTAGACTTGAGTTGTATTTATAGGATTTTAAATTGTTTTGAGCCGTCAGATGAAGATAGGAGGAATCTAGACCATACAAAGTTCAAAGAGCCAATCAAAAGGTGACACGTAAGCCCTAGTGACTCAGCCAAGCATCAGAATTCGACCAGACCCTGACCAGGCCAGCCAGGACCTGACCAGCAGGTCATTCTGTCCTGGGCGCACTTGGCAGGTGCGCCAGGCTAAAAATGTACTGGCGCACTTCCCAAGTGCGCCAGTTTAGCTTTGTTTTGGCGCACTTCCCAAGTGCGCCAGTGCATTCTGACCCATTTTTTGGTTTTTCTACCCAACTTCGTTCGTCCATATCTTCTTCATACGATATCCGTTTTACGCAAACTTGGACTCTATCTCAAGTAGAATTTCGAGATGAACGCAATGGTGTAACACATTTCCCTTGATTTCATCATTTACAATTAATTATACTTTAATTTGTGAAGCTTAACATTATAGAATTCACAGGGTGTTACATTCTCCCCCACTTAAAAGGATTTCGTCCCCGAAATCTTCAAGTTAGGAAGAATGTGTATCCTACCATCCAACAGTCCATCTACTCAACCAACAAACACAGGCATCCACTATCCTTAAAAGGCTTCTAATGCTTCATGATCATATGCATAGTGTGTGTACATGTCCTTATCTAATGCAGAAATCAGGCGGTCTACTGATTCAGTTGACCTCCTTAATGCGAATCATGTAAGTGTCATGAATCCATTATGTATGCAAAATTTTCCTACTCATAATTCTACATGAGTGCACAACTATTCAATACAAATGCGACGACCATATGATAGCATATCAAGTTTTCAACCATATACAAATAAGAATACATATATGCATATGCAGTATGAAGTGATTGAGCCGATCTAAGACCTAGGTTGTGTGTGTGTATATGCATCCATGAGCAACCACTAGCAACCACTTGCAGCCATCAACCCTAACATGTTTCAAATACATGTTTACATCCAAAGGGGTTTCTACCTAAGGATAAAGGATAATATCGAGGAGATATACCTAAAAAGATAGATACAAGCACAACTTAAGAAAAAGAGAGGTTAAAGATGTACCCTCAAAAAGAAGAGGGTATGCAGCGCGTATTCTGTCCTCAGTTTCCCAAGTCGCATCTTCCTCGGCGTCGCTCCACTGAACCTTAACGAGCTTCACTTCGCGGTTGCGTAGCTTTTTGAACGATTCAAGTTGGAACTCTCCTCACAGTTGCTTCACGTTCCACTTCGGCTTCTTCTAGAATGATTGGCTCCACCACTTCCGCTGATTCATGTAGACATTTCCGGAGATGAGAAACGTGAAAGACGTTGTGAATTCCGGCCAATCTTTCAGGCAGATCTACTCTATAAGCAATTTTCCCAATCTTCTCGACGATAGGGAACGGTCATAAAAATCTTGGTGCTAGCTTTCCTGTGGATCCAAAGCAAACGACGTTCCTTAAAGGGGATACCTTAAGGAAAACCCTGTCCCCAACCTCAAACTCAAGGTCGGTCCTTCTTTTATCGGCATAGGATTTCTGTCTGTCTTGGGCTGTCTTCATTCTCCTACGTATCAAGTCCACTTTCTCTGAAGTTTCTCGAATCATGTCTGGCCCAAGTATAAGCTTATCTGTAGACTCCCACCAATAAGTTGGTGATTTGCACGGACTTCCATACAAGGCTTCGAAGGGTGCCATGCCGATGGTAGCTTGGTAGCTGTTGTTGTAGGAAAATTCCACTAAAAAAAGGTGATCCTCCCACGTCCCTCCAAAGTCAAGAACGCGAAGTCTTAAAAGATCCTCTAAAACTCTATTCACCCTTTCCGTCTGGCCATCGGTTTGGGGGTGATAGGCCGTGCTCAAACATAACTGCATGCCTACATCTTCTTGCAGACTCCGCCAAAACTCACTCGTGAAGATATTGTCTCGGTCACTAACAATGCTGGAGGGTATCCCATGGAATCGAACTATTTCCTTGAGATAAAGAGATGCTAGAGATGAGGCAGTCCTTCTACTTTTGATAGGTATAAAGTGGGCGCTCTTAGTAAGCCTATCCACTATTACCCAAATGCTAGTGTTGTCTCTTCTCGACCTAGGCAGTCCATCAATGAAGTCCATTAAAATGCTATCCCACTTCCACTGTGGGACCTCTAGAGGGTGAAGTAGTCCTCCAGGCTTCTTTTGTTCCGCCTTGCCCCGTTGGCGGGTCATGCACTTAGAAACGAAATCTGCCACGTCTTGCTTCATGCCGCTCCAAAAGAAAGTCCTTTTTATATCCTTGTACATCTTATCGCCGGTGTATAGTCATCTTGGAATGATGCGCTTCCTCGAGAACCTTCTTTGTCAACTCCCTTGCTTGTGGGACGCATAATCTTCCATCTCGTCTCAGCCAACCCTTATCATCGATGGCGTATGTACTGAGGTGACTAGAAGTCTCAACCCTAATAAGTTTATCAATCACATCAACTAGTTGAGGGTCTTCACGTTGTGCAACCCCTATTGAGTCTAAGAGAGTAGGGCGTACTTCGAGAGATGCTAACAAACCCGGTACAAAATCCGAGGAGGGCCTAAAGTTAAAATTGGCTATATACTCCAAGTTTTGCCTTTCCACAAAGAGAGGGCTTAGGGTCAGTTTCTTTTGGCTCAACGCATCTGCTACCACGTTGCCTTTTTCGAGAGTATAGGAAATTTCAAAATCATACGAGGCAAGAAACTCCATCCATCTTTGCTGCCTCAAGTTGAGATCCTTCTAGGAGAAGAGATATTTCAACGATTTATGGTCAGTGTATAATTCAAACTTCTCACCTAGGAGATAATGGCGCCAAGACTTAAGTGCAAAGACGATGGCGGCTAACTCAAGATCGTGGGTTGGGTAGTTCTTTTCATGAACTTTCAATTGTCTTCTGCCATAAGCTACTACCCTTCCTTCTTGCATTAGAACAACGCCTAGTCCCATTCCACATGCATCCGTGTATACTGTGAACATTTTGCTTCCGTCAGGCAGAATTAGAACTGGGGCTGTTGTAAGAGCCCTTTTTAATCGTTGGAAAACAAACTCGCAGTCCAAATCCCAAGTGAACGCCAAATTCTTCTTGGTTAGCCTTGTGAGTGGGGCTGAGATTTTCGCGAAATCCCTAATAAACTTTCGATAAAAACCGGCTAGCCCAAGAAAGCTTCGAATTTCGGTTGCATTTCTTGGTGTCTTCCAATCTTGCACTGCCACCACTTTCGCGGGGTCCACAGCCAACCCTTCTTTGGACACTATATGCCCAAGAAACCTTACTTCTTTTCTCTAGAAGTGACACTTGGTGAATTTGGCTTTTAGCTGATGTGCACGGAGAGTATCTTGGATTTCTTTAAGATGCTGAGCATGTTCTTCCTTACTCTTTGAGAAGATTAAGATATCATCTACGAAGACAACCACAAATTTTTTGAGGAATTCTCGGAACACCCTGCTCATTAGGTCTACGAAATAAGCGGGTGCATTTGTCAAGCCGAAAGGCATGACAAGCCACTCGAAGAAAACGTCTAGGGTTCTGAACGCTGTCTTATCAATGCTGTCTTCAGCTACTCTTAGCTGATGGAACCCAGTTGCCAGATCAAGTTGGGAGAATCTACAAGCTGATCAAAAAAATCGTCGATTCTGGGAAGAGGGTGCCTATTTTTCTTGGTTAATTTGTTTAACTCCCTGTAGTTGACGCAAAGGCGAAGCGAACCATCTTCTTTGGTTGCGAACACCACTGGAGCACCCCATTCCGAAATGCTCCGTCTAATGAATCCCTTTTCGAGAAGTTCTTTAACCTGCTTACTGAGCTCCTTTCTCTCCCTTGGAGCCATATGTCTGACAGGTAAAGCTACAGGCTTTGCGTTATCCACAAGATATATGCGGAAGTCTATTTCCCGCCTCGGAGGTAAGCCTTTCACTTCCTCAAAGACATCCGGATATTCTCGGACTACTCTAACTGATTGCAAATTCTAATCAGAAGCATCAAGCGACTCTAGATAACTAAGCATAACAGCATTCAAGGGATTACAAGAAATTTCTAGAGTGCTACCAAGCCGAGTCAAGAGTCTAACTACTCTTTTCTCACAGTCAAGAATGGTACTATTACTGGATAACCAGTCCATGCCTAAGATCAAACCATATCCCGAGAAGCCCAAAACAAAGGCATTACAACTAAACTCAATGCTGAGAATAGAGATTTTCAAACCCAAACCATTGACAAGTAAGCGGAGCCCCCAATTGGATTTGAAACTACTAAGGGATCTTCTACCATACTAGTGTCTAGATGCAGAGATTCTACTAAGGCAGATGAAATAAAAGAGTGTGATGCGCCAGAGTCAAAAAGTGTACGAACTGGATGATCATAAAGATAGACTACACTTTCTATAGAAATATTACTACCTCGTTCCTGCTGAGGTGCCACTAGCGCATGAACCTGACCCCCTGAAGTGGATCCGAATTTCTGTCCCTGCCCTTTCTTCTTTGGGCAGTCCTTAGCTTGGTGTCCAGTTTCTCCACAATGGAAGCAACCACCCATCTTTGCCTTCCTTTTCCGGCAGACTTTTGATATATGGCCCACAATGCCACAGAAATTGCACCTTCTCTTCTCACGGGGCTCATTGTTCTTCCCTCCTTTCTTGAAGTCTGTTTTCTTTGCTTGTAGACCTTCTTTCTTCTCTTTCCCCTTAGTTTCTTTCTTGCCGTGGTCTTCCTCATGTAGCAACGCCATGTCCACCAGGCTTTCATAAGTCGCACCCGTGGATACATGGGTCATGGCAAGCTGTGTAGAGGCTCATTCAAACCCTTGAAGAAGCGGAGTGCCTTCTTGTGTTGGGTGTTTACTAAGTCTAGCCCAAATCTAGCCAGTTGATTAAACAGATTAACATATTCCCTAATCATCATGCTTCCCTGTTTCAGAGTTAGAAACTTTTCCATTTGCAGGCTTCTTTCGGCTTGGGAGTCTCAAACCTTGTCCTGAAGTCTTCCCATATTCCCACCGCCCTCTGAGCATTAGTAACTTCCCACCAATAGGAAGCTTCATCCTTAAGTAACCACACCACAAGTTGTATCTTTTGCCTGTCATCCACTCAAAAGATGACAAACAAATCCTCAGTCTCCTTTAACCAGTTTCTTGCTTCAACAAAAGATTCTGTCCCATAAAAGTCTTTTCCACCCATAGCCTTGAAGTTTCTACATGTTTTTGCGAAGGCATTTCCAAGAGGAGGCGGAGGGGGAGGAGGAACCGCGGCCACTGGAGGAGGGATGTCTGCTGGGCCCGCGCCATTGGCCCTTGCTTCTAAGTGCCTCCTAAACCAGCCGGGAATCGGCACTCCTTCCGGAAGGTTAAGGTCTCCAGACATGCTGAAATAGAAAGGAAAAATTCAAAACGAAGGATAGAGAAGGATAGATAGGGCATATGGCTTTGGGGGATTTTGTCTTTTTATAAATATAACACTTTTTCTAAAAAAAATGCTTATTTAAACTTTCTTTTTTAAAACAATTTTCAAAAACTTTTATCTTGTCTGGTAAACCTATGCTCTGATACCAAGTGAAACACCCCACCTCCATTAAGGTCACTCACAAAGGGAATGCCTTAACTTTGGTGGAGGTTTATAAGTAAAAGCCACAGATGAACTCAAGACAGATATAAATACACATATTTTAAATAGCGGAAACCAAAAAAACTTTTATTTCATCAATACGTGTATCAAACAAAGATTTCCATAATTGTCTCAAAATACTTCCAACATTACAACCTCATAACTGCCTTGATTATTAAAGAAGCATGAAAACATAAATAAAGTGACAAAAATCCCCATAGTGATATCCAAAGCCATTATCCGAGCAAGAAAGATCCAAATCATACATCTACGTTCTTGGTGCTTGTAAAGAGCCTGACTGAGTTGAGTTGTTTTCCTCCCTGTGGACCTGGGGGGAAAACGAAAGAAAAGAAGACGAAAAGAAGACTAAGTTGAGTTGTTTCCTCCCTGTAAAGAGCCGACGTTCTCGAAGCCAAGTCCACCACGCTGCACTAATGCCCATGAGCACCGTTTATTGGAGAGATCTTGTTGAGAACAACAACTTTGCAGTTGAAGATATTTGAGAGTGGTGAACAGATTTCGAGTTTAAAAGAGAAGAAGTTAAACCGTTTCTGGCCATTGATATAATATATGGTGGCTCCTTCACTTGTTGACTACAGACCATGACTTTTGATCAGAATTAAGGTAAACGTGGGGTTATTTATAATACTCGGGAAGAAAATATTCATATTATATTACATCGAAACTTATCAATGAAGTATCATGTTCAATCAAGTACATACGATGTCCAATCGAGATGAAACTCCTAATTCTGGCATAAAAATATATTTTGGACATGATGGGATAGGTTTTGTCGAATTCTGAGGTCGTTTATAAAAAGTCCTATATAAATCATAGGCGAAAAATCATGCGTTTAATTTTTCCACGATCACAAAATAAACCCAATCAACTTGAAACTTTGAAATTTTACTAGACCTTTTCCTTATGGATCCAATGAAATTTGTTTTGTTAAAATCGGAGTTCGTTTGGTTAATCATTTATTCCTTTAAATTTACCCATGTCTAAATAATATAATTGATTAAATAAAAAAAGGGCGTTTGACGCTGCCATGATCACATGGTTAATCGGATTGCTACCAAATTTGAAACGTAACAATAACTTGCTAATACAGATCCAATAAAACTAGTTTGGTCGAAATCCGACCCCGTTTGGAAAATGATGATATTTTATAATTTAAATTGTTTGTTGGTTTAAAATTAAATTCCATACGCTTACATATCAACTCCGTTTGGCCCCCAAATTTGCAACATGATATGTTTTGACGTTCCGGATCCAATAAAATTCATTTCATCGCAAACGGAGGTCATTAAAAAATTGGCTATTTCTAAGGCTTATAAAATATCGATTAAATATTATAAAATTCCAAAATAATTAAATAAAATAATAAAAAATTATTATTATTAAAAATATCCAAATAAAATATCACATATCTCCATATATAAACAAATATGGATTAGACAACTTGATATTAACATTTTTGAGTTACCACGATATCCAAATTATATTAAAACCCTTTAAAAATATATTAAATAAACGTTATATTTATAAACGATTTCCATAGCGACTATTTTAATATTTGAATTGGACATAACTTACAATTTATAATATGAAACCTGGATTTTTCTCTTTCATATGAAAATTATAATCAACAAGATTCCAGCGTTTCTTGTTTGATAGAAATCCGACTTATATTGAATCGTGTATATCCAATTAAAGTTGAAAACTCAATATTACGAACTACCGCGCTATTACGAGCTTGATTTAAATTAAATATAAATTAAACTTTTAAACTTCATTATATAAATGAATTATATAGTTTAAATCCATTTAAAATTCAATATAAATATTTAATATAATAAATGAATTAAATATTTGACTACCAAAATATGGGACATTGCAGTGCCTACAGGAATATGTATGTTCGTGTGTGCGTTAATGGACTTTGATATACTAATGACACATAGAGATGATATTAACTGTTACTTATAGTAGAAGTCTCCCTAGAACCGGCCGACATATCCAGCATCTACAAGTAACCCGGTTAATGTAAGATGTCTAAGTTCCATGAGCCATTATAATTAATACACTATAATACGAGGTTAGGCCCAACTTGTAGTAGAAGCTGCCCGAAACCGTCGGGCAAATCCAACATCTACAAGTGGTCGGTCTAATGTGGGTTGCCTAGTGTGTGTGTGTGTGTATATATGCATATACTGTGTGTGTGAAGTAGGCCTACCTTAGGAAAAAGGTATTGAGTGATGACCTTTCTCTTGTTGGGTATTAAGTGGTTAGGACTAGGTTCATTCCTAAGGTTCACTTTTTGGTTCAGGACCCAAGTCATAAGACCTGCCCATCGAGAATTTAAATGGTTGTTGGGTCCGCCTTTCTCTTATGAAGGTATTAAATGGTCTTATTAGACGATCACGAGATTAGGATAATTTTCCAAGTAATATATGCTTCTTATCTAGGGGATAGTAAGGGCTGACCTAGAGACGGTATAACTATATATATGGACAAAAATGAACCACTGTCTAAGGGAAGTATTAAGTGCCTAGGAGTTCACCTGTAGGGATAGCTAAGCATTAACAAGTGGGTCCGTCGAGAGGGTTCTCTTAACGTGAGTTCCTGACCCTCACCTGGTAGTAAGTGAATGTTACTATTTCTTGACCTATAAGAGAGTATATCTTTATGACGTTGACGTTAGAGATAAGGTCTTAAGGGGTTAGGGGTCTGCCATAGGGTATTAAGTGACTATAGGAAAGTCCGCCCTTAATAAATTAAATGGCCTTAAGTAACTAAGAATAGCCCGCTTTGTGGGGAGCTAAGTGACTACAAAGAATGTCCACCCTTAAATTTTTAGTGGGTATTAAGTGATTGTAAGTACGTCCACCCTTATATTTACATACAGGAATTAAGTGACTGTTAAGATGTCCACCTTATATGTTTCATTGAGTGTATGTTCGTTACGTAAACATAACATGAAAAGTTTATACTGCCAAATTTTAGGGAATAGTTATTTCTAAACTCATGTGTATTTTAGTTACTAGAACTTTATCATATGACCTCCCTCCTCTTAACATTAACAAGTTAGTAGGTGAGACTGTTGACTAAGGATGAGGAACAATTGTTTGGAGGAGGAGCCTCTTGAAGACTTAGTTAAGTGGTAGTAGACTTATCATTGTTGTTGTTATGTAATTGGGATAATGAATAATTGATGTACCTTGTACCTTTAAGACTTATTGTATTTGAAATTGAGTTTTTCAATAGATGGTACATCTATATTATGTTATTATATTTTATCCGTTCCGCTGTGTGAGAATTCTAATTATCGTTTGTACTGCTCTGTGAAACCTATTTAGTATATCCTTATAGGAACCAATGATCCATTTAGAGTGGCTCTAAGTTTTGATTGCCCTTTTTAGGTCGGAATTAAGGCCCATTCTGGGCGGGTTATTACATAGACAGTGGAGATTGTGCATAAACTACTCGAAATGAAATAAGACATGCTCGAAAGATAACTTTTTGCTTCCAAGGATAGACCAACTTGTATATTCGATAGCTAGACATAAACTACTCTCCTTTATGAACACATAATCAGGTTATAAATTGATGCTGATGCACATCATTGACCTTGAATGCATCAGCTTCGTCATAAACTAGGGATATACTACTACATTGTTATGTCTTCTGGATTAAAGAACGTTGGCACAACTTATCAATGACTGGTACCTGGATGTTCAAAGGTAATATCAAGAGATCCATGGAGGTATATTTGGATTTTATACTCGTGAAGTCATGATGATTGAACAACTACATCGATGACTTAGTGGAGATGTTCAATGTTCTATGCAAGTACGAAATGAAACTCAATCCTTTGAAATGCTTTTATAATGTCGCGTTGGGAAAATTCTTGGGTTTCACCGTCAATTCTCGTGGATTGAAGATAATACTGATAAGATTATTCCATTTGAAATGTCAAAGTTCAAACAAAAATCAAAGGCATTCAGAGTTTTAATGAGAAGGTCATCGCTCTAATTCGATTCATTTTCAGAGCAACCAACAAATGGATTCCGTTCTTTGACTTAATCAAAAGATGGAAGCACAACTTTACATCGATGCAAGATTGTTTCTGTGACACACCATGTCCGTTAATGTCACTCGTTAAGGGAATGCATTAAATTTTGTGAAGCGCTATAGTTAAATAGACACAGAATAATTACAAGACATATATAAATAAGATAGCAACGGAAATTTGAAATTTTTATTCCAAACATAAATCATAAAGTCGCGGTCCATAATACCATAAGTTACAAAAACCATTACAATAAATAACTTCTGTCTTGCATCATCAGAGTACATAAGAGTATGAAAAGCATAATTCCCCAATTGAAAGAGTTAAGCCATAGTAGAGACAAGAATTTGAGCCATACTTCAGAAGTAGCTCCTAGCAAGATGATATATGAGTCCTGACTAAGCCTGAGTGTTTCCTCCCTGAGAACCTTGGGGTGGGGGGGGGGGGGGGATGGAAGAAAGAAGGAGAAACAAAAGGGTCAGACATAAAGTCTGGTGAGTCTAGTTACTTTTAGCCAGTAAATAAATAAAAGTAACATGATAGGCATATAAAGTGGATAAGAGAGATCACTACATATATGGTAGGTGTGAATAGGTAGACAGGGTAAGGTGTATACAATTCTCTAATGATTACTCTGCACTATTACTAGAATAACTAAAATGAGATGATCCCTTCCAATATAAGTTGGTAGACTTAGGGCATACGTCCGAATGTACCCTAACCACTACCTTAGTCGATCGACTCCCTACTGTAGATATCCTGTGCTGGCCCCACAGTAGGAGGTACCACTTCCTAAAGAGGCAACCCTTAAGATGTGCACAACCATATCTACTGGTGTCATGCTCGTCTCTCTACTTGGTGCATGCATGCGCATGGCCCAGTCGGTTTGCGCTGCACATACCGTCTGTCTCATTTGGATCTCTTATAATCAACCAGTAAGCGTGCCCCTCCTCCGCCTAGCATGAAGTATTTTATTTGATACCTACTCCGGGTTACTGACTGAAATGGGTCCCACACAATCTGATACAAGCTCCCCCCTTTGTCTTGTATCCCCACTAGGATTTTCACTAACTATTTATGCCTTTAGGTGTCTTTAATTACATAGCCCTATTTCAGTTATGCTTACCCTAAAGGGTGTCTTTAGTTACATAACCTTATTGAGTTAAGTTCGTGGGCCTAAATGTAAATATTACCCACCCCTCTAATTTACTTACCCCACCCACTACCTATCCAATTTTACTTAACAATAACTTAAGTTCATAATCATACAATCCTTATGGATTAGATTAGGTTAAGCAGTCCAATTTATTACCATGTCCAATTATGGTTATAATGGGCTAGACCTCCTACACTAGGCCTACAGCGTGTGGATGCTGGATATGCCGGTCGGGTTCGGGAAGTCGTATTCCACAATTGGGTCTAACCTCATGTCTTAGCCCGATTCATATTTGCACACTTAGACCTCTCATATTAGGTTCAACATTAGTGGTTGCTGGATATGCCAGTCAGGTTCGGGTAGACTTCCACCACTAATGCAATTTAACCTCGTCTCATAAGTGCAATTACAATTCCTAATTGTAATTACTAGACATTCCGTTTTTATCTAAATCTACTTATGTCATTGTAGGTGATTATTTATCTTTTTATTCCCGTTTGAATTATATGTGCAATAATGTTAATATTCTAATTATGCCAATATTAACCCTTCTCCCCCGTTCCCAAACTAGCGTACTCATAAACTGGCAGCATGCCTAGGCTAGACAATAGCCTAGTTACAAACGATAATAGGGAAAATAATGGGAATATAACTAAAGTGATCATCTTGGCATAAACATAAACTAGCATGATAATAGGGTGAATGGACACGTAATTAACATCATAACAAGGTGGACATAAAACTGATGAGCTGGTTGCAGTCAATTGATTCTAACATAATTATGTTGTCATAATAAGCATAGTAAGATCTAAATTAGCAATTTAGATGTCCAATTGGATTAGATCTAACATGATAACACAAGTTGATAAATTAGATCACATAATTCATATCTAGAGGTTAAAGTAGATCTAACACCATTATAATGACATAATAGCATGTTTAGATCTAAATATAGGTTCTCATGTCCAATTTACAACTTATCTAAGTTGATCGCAATATGATAGGTGAAAGGTGATTTACATGAAGAATTGGATCTAACCAATGTTACAACTGTCCAAATTAACAGATTACATTCACCACAATATAGTTACAAATCAAGATCCACATACGTAACATAATAGAATAATCACAGTTGCATTAGATCTAAAAGTATAGATCTATTATGACATAGTATAAGATTTAACAATAGCATAGATCCACAGTTTACAACATATCCAATTCACAGTCTTTGACAATTTACTTTTATTTATCTAAACCTTAAAGCAACTAGAAACTCACAGCGTTAGGTTTAGAGAACTGAGAAAGAGCGGATCTTGAATTTCTGAATTTGATTTGCAAAGTACGTTGTTGAAGAAAATGGTTCCGTCTCAGTTCGTATCCCGGCAGCATAAGGCCTCCATGATTTCCAATGAAGAAAATAGGAGAATAGAACACATATATATAGCTGTCAGACCCCCTGAAACTAAGTGCCACATCAGCCCTAGGGGTGTCGATACCCCTGTGGGTGGGTCAACCCATAGGTCGACACCCCTTAAGGGGGGTCGACCCCCTAGAGCGGGATTTTTGCTGCCCTATCGAAATTTTCAAATTCGAACTGTTCTAGATAAAATTTTGACTCATGTGTATATATATAATCTTTCTGCACGTATACAAACTTAAAACCGTCATAACTTCTTCATACGGTCCGTTTTACGCAAACCAAATGTTTATCCTGACCAGAATTTCGAGACAACACAATAATGCAGTTTGTTTCCTCTAATTCTAATATTAAATTAACTATTATTTAATTTATCGTCTTTAATGTTGTTAAAAATTCGGGGTGTTACATTCTCCCCTACTCAAAGGATTTCGTCCCAAAATCTCTAAGCAGAGAAGAATGCATATCCTACAATCCATCATCCATCTACTCATCCACCAATCACTGGCATCCATTATCCTTAAAGATTTCTAATGATTATATGAATATATGCAAAGGTGTGTGTATATGTCTCAACACTAATGCGAAAATCAAGCGGTCTACTGATTCAGTTGACCTCTTTAATGCAATGTAAGTTAGTGCCATGAATCCAATATGTATGCAAATTATCCTATTGTAACATGTAAGCTCTATATGTGTGCACACTCATTCGTCCAAATGCAACATCCATATGCTAATACATCCATTTCCATCCATAAAAGAAAAGAAAATGCACACACATCCATATGCAGTACGAAAGTGATTGAGCCGATCTTAGTGCCTAATGTGTGTATGCGTCCATAGGTAACCATTAGCAAACACTTGCATCCATCAAAAATAACATGTTTCAAACACATGTTTACATCCATAGGATTCCTATCTAAAGGCCGAAAAATACTATGGATAAGATATATTCAGTTGACAGAAACAAGTACTGATAAAACCTTGAAAAAGGAGTTAAGAACATATCCTCGAAAAGTAAAGGGTACGAAACACGAATCTTGTCTTTGGTCTCCCAAGTCGCATCCTTTGGGCTATCTCCCCATTAAACCTTTAACAACTTGATCTCCTTATTGTGCAGCATCTTAACTTCTGATTCCAGAATCCGGGTACAGACTCGTCTGACTGTCGCCTCCTGTTCCACTTCTACTTCTTCCAACATATTCGGTTCAACAACTTTTGCGGTGTCATGCAGGCACTTCTGCAGATGAGAGACGTGGAAAACGTCATGAACACCAGATAGATTTTCCAGGAGTTTCACTCTATAGGCCATTTGGCCAATTCTCTCGGTTATGGGAAATGGTCCCACAAACCTAGGTGCCAACTTCCTTACTGATCCGAAGCAAACCACATTCCTCAGAGGTGATGCTTTGATAAAAACCAAGTCTCCGACTTTGACTTCGATGTTAGCTCTTCTCTTGTCTGCATAGGGCTTCTGCCTATCTTGAGCTATCTTCATCCGCCGTCGAATAAGGTCAATCTTTTCGGATGTTTCCCTGACCATATCTGGTCCAAGTAATGATCTTTCTGTAGATTTCCACCAACAAGTTGGTGATCTACAGGGTCGTCCGTACAATGCTTCGTAGGGTTCCATGTCGATGCTAGCTTGATAACTATTATTATATGCAAACTCTGATAAAGGAAGATACTCTTCCTTAGTCCCTCCGAAGTCTTGGATACACAGTCTTAACAGATCTTCAAGGATTCTATTCACCCTCTCTGTCAGTCTGTCCATCGGAGGATGATAAGCGGTGCTCAAACACAACTGTGTACCTAATGCCTCTTGAAAACTCCTCCAAAATTCGCTAGTAAAGATGGTGAAACACCCCACCTCCGTTAGGGTCACTCTCAAAGGGAATGCCCTAATTTTGGTGGAGGTTTATAAGTATAAGTCACGGATATACAAGACAGATATAAGAACACATATTTTTGAACAGCGGAAAACAACAACTTTTATTTCAATAAAATACGTGTTACACCAACCATACCATAATTGTCTTACAATACTTCAAAAAAAAAACATAACATCTTCATAACTGTCTTGATTACATTATTTAAAGAAGCATAAAGAAAACATAAATAAACTGCAAAAGTCCCATAGTTGTTGTCCAAAGCCATAGTCCAAAACGAAAAGATCCAAGCAATACATTCTTTCTCTTCAAGCTGGATATGAAGGCTGGTCAAGCTGCGGTATTCCCTCCCTGTGGACCTGGGGGGGGGGGAGGGGGAATGGAAGAAAAGAAGACGAAAGAAAAGTAGAGTCAGACATAAAGCCTGAGTAAGTCTAGGACTATTCAGTCTATGAATAAAGAACTGGGTATGATAAGTATAAACTAGAAATGGGAAAGCACCATAAACTAAGTCAAGTTGTCTAGGGTTGAATATACTATCGTACCCCCTATTAATCTCTGTACCCATATAAACTAGTTCCCAACAGGCACCCCATAATCAAGGTGAAGTGATCCATTTTATGATGATCGGCTCCTACTCGCATAGTTACATGTGTCTTACGGCCCCCAATGTTGTAGTTACCTATGCTGGTCCCACCATGGGGTGTATCAAGTCCCATGGTGGCGGTCCGACACAATCCTAGAATGCACAGGTATGCTACTGGTGCCCAGTGCCTTATTTTTCTGCGCCGGAGTGTGTGCACGCCCGCACCCCGTTAGAACCTACACTGCTGCACCACCGCCGTCGATTTGACCTCTTACAATCAGCCCAGTAATCGTGCCCTACCCTGCCTAGTTTCAGGGTATCATGATACCTTATAGGGTTACTGCTGAAAAGGGTCCCCCGCTACTAGGTTTTTCTATTTCTAGCCAACATGCTAAGTTGGTTAAGTGTGTTATAAACCTAACCCCCAATCAGTCTGTTTAGTTTAGCATGTTCCATCTTGATTAAGTATTAATATAATTTACTTAATCCTATCAATCCTGACTCAGCCTTAATTGTCTTATTAAAGCCTTGACCTCTCACATTGGACAGGTATTGTTGTGGCTGCCTGTTGCCGGTTGGGTCCGGGCAGTCTTACGCCACAACTCAGTCTAACCTCGGGTCCTTATTGGGCTCCGTGTTTAACCACCCACATTGGATAGGTATTGTTGTGACTACTGGACAGCCGGGCGGTTCCGGGCAGGTTTACATCACAACTCAATCCAACCTCGGGTTAAACACATCGTATTTTTCTACATTTACATATTTTATCTCTTTTCTTTTTATATGTAAATATTTGCGGCCCATTATTCAAATTCATCTTTATTGGTTAAATTTCATTTATGCCACTTAATTGTTCTTTCAAGGTTGTTGGCATTCGTTAAACATGCCAACACATATGTTCTATATTTTAGCCCAAACGTCATTACCCCCGTATTATACGTTCGCTCCAACGTAAGGTGTGTTGGGTTTAATACTTAAACCCAATTTAGCCAAGTGAAAAGGGGAGGCTTATAACATTATGTTTATAAGATAACATGAAAAAGGGGAGTGTGAACGCATGAACTTGCAACGAACGATTCAATTAACATAAAATAGGCACATGTGAACTTGCAATTTTAACATCATATAATCATGGCATAACATGAATCATTTTATCCATATAATCATAGCATAAACAATACTTAAACATAAATCATTCTATTCATATGGTTAATGCATAGACAATACTTAATCATGAATTATTTTACTCATATGATTATGGCATAAGCAGTACTTAAACATGGATTATTCTAGTCATATGATAATGGCATAAACTTAAACATGAATCATAGGTTCAACTAACCATGTAAACTTGAAATTAAGAATCTAACTAAATTAGATATCATTATTATTGGCACGGGGTCTTGACTAGAAATATAAGTCTATATTTTTATTTAGGCATAATATAAACTAATCATGTTCATAAAATCACTATATGTTAACAAAAGGTACTTACTTTTGTAACTAATACAAAAGTATGGTTCAACTAGAATTATCCCAACCTAATTCTTATATGAATCATGGTTTTTAATCCATTTATAAAATTATAGCATAAACATATCTAAACTTACATCATGGTTTTTATTTTTATCTATGTAAACTTGCAAGAGGAATGTAATTCTAATGTAATTCTAATGTAACTTATGATAACAACCTGAGCCTAAAAGCATGTTTTTCAGTTGGGCATAATAACGAACATAGTTTAGTCATGTTCATAAAGGTGCTTACTTTTGTTTCTAACACAAAAGTATGATTTGCCAATTTTCAACATAGATTCATATAAATCATAGTACTTAGTCGGTTCAATTACACACTAAAAGTGGTCATAAAAGTATGTACATCATATTAGCATAATAACGAATCATATACTTGTATGAATTCCAATTAAAATATCACAACATATAGTTGTTAACATGAATCATATACTTTCATGAATCTTAAATAAACTATTACAACATATAGTTGTTACTTTCAACATGAATCATATACTTGCAATGATCAAATGGGTGTTGTAAATAACTACCACAAACATGTAGTTTTCAATATAAATCATATGCTTGCATGAATCCCAATTAAAATTCCATAACATGTGGTTGTCAACATAAATCATATACTTGTATGAATCCAATCGTACACCATAGTATTGCCAAATCGTTTAGAATCAAAATAACATACAAATATAAGTCATTATCGCCACAATTCCATTTCGTTTCCAACGCAAATCGCGTACTTGCAAATATCCAATCGTATACCATAATATTCCCAAATCGTTTTGCATCAAAGCAACATACAAATATACATTATTATCGCCATAATTCCATTTCTTACATTACACAAATCAACACAATTATTTAATTCATATCGGAATAGCACTCTACTTACAGCGTATGATGAATCTTCAATTCAGAAATATGAATTCTGAATTTGGAGATGCTATCCTTTGTTGTAGGCGTTGCTTTGATTTGATTAACGTTGCTTTAAGCTTTGAATTATCTCCTAGTTGCCTCTCAATTTCTGACAGCTATACTTAGTCTCTCCTCAGCAAAATGACGGTCTCATCTCCATTTTAGTTTATGTGAATTAGGGTTAGTCTTAGGTCCTTTTTATAGAGTTTGTGAGTTGATTTAGACCGTTGATGAAGCTTGGTTTAATAATAGTCGTTCGTTCAAAGGAGGGACCAACCAGGAGCTGACACCTAGCCCTAGTGACAAGGCAAGGCTCAGAAAATCGACCAAACACAGACTAGGCCAGCCAGGGTGGGCTGGGTTCGACCTGGCTCAGGGGCCAAGTCGACACCCCATTCGACACCGTGTCGACTTGGCAGTTGACACGAGTTACCCAGGTCGACTGCCCAGTCGACCTGGCTAGCCCCAGGACGACTGCCAAGTCGACCTGGGTGCTTTGGGCGGGAATTTTCCCGCCTTGGCCAATTGGGCCCGATTTTGAATTTTGAATTAGTTTTTCTGAGCTGTTTTCGTCTGTTCGAATTTTAAACCTAATTCTGAAACTTCCGGAGGCCATATCTTGGTCATACGGACTCCGATTTTCGAAAACTCGGACTCTATTTCGCGTATTTTTCTGAGATGAACGCAATGGCGTATCCCGTTTCCCTTAATTATTTGATTTGAAATTAATTATACTTTAATTTATGAATTTCACGGTTATAGAATACACGGGGTGTTACATTCTCCCCCACTTAAAAGGATTTCGTCCCCGAAATCTTCAAGTTAGGAAGAATGTATATCCTAACATCCAAACATCCATCTACTCATCCATCAAACACGAGCATCCATTGTCCTTAAAAGACTTCTAATGCTTCATGATCATATGCGAAGTGTGTATGTACATGTACTTATTTAATGCAAAATCAGGCGGTCTACTGATTCAGTTGACCTCCTTAATGTGAATTATGTAAGTGTTATGAATCCATTATGTATGCAAATTCTCCTATTCATGATTCTACATGAGTGCACAAACATTCATATAAATGCAACATCCATATGACAACACATTAAGCTTCAACCATACACGAATGCAAACATATATGCATATGCAATATGAAGTGACTGAGCCGATCTAAAACCTAGATTGTGTGTGTATATGCAACCACGAGCAACCACTAGCAATCACTTGCAACCACTTGCAACCATCATCCATAACATGTTTCAACTACATGTTTTCATCCAAAGAGTTTCTACCTAAAAGATAGGGTCGAGGAGATATACCTAAAAAAAGATAGATAAAAGCGCAACTTAAGAAAGATCAAGGATGTACCCTCGAAAAGAAAAGGGTAGGCAGCGCGTATTCTAGCTTCAGTTTCCCAAGTTGCATCTCTCTTCGGCGTCGCTCCACTGAACTTTGACGATCTTGACTTCGCGGTTGCGTAGCTTCTTCACTTTCGTTCCTAATATGCGGGTTGGAACTTTCCTCACGGTTGCTTTGCGTTCCACTTCAGCTTCTTCTAGAATATTTGGCTCTACCACTTCAGCAGACTCATGTAGACATTTTCGGAGATGTGAAACGTGAAAGACGTTGTGAACTCCGACCAATCTTTTGGGTAGCTCTAATCTATAGGCCATTTTCCCAATTGTTCCTATCTAAAGGTATAGTCGAATGATAGAAGCAAGTAAAAACTTTGTGCCCATTAGGCAATGTCAAAACTGGAAATCTATGCCACATATATATTGATTAGGAGAAGAACTCTCTAAGCATCAGCCCCGAAGGCCGAAATCAACATCAGACTGACACCCAAAGAATTACTCAACCCAACCACTATATATGATTCTAGGAAACTAAGCATGATGGACTCCTTTTAGGTCACAAGGAAGTCCCTCCCTAAGACCAACCCGTATCCTATAAAACCCAAAAAGTTTAGTCAAACCAACGATCACCCTCCGGCCCCAACATGTGTTACTAACAGATGAGTCATACTCCCTATGGGGTTTGCAACAGAAAGTGGATTGAGAAGGGGACCGAGAGGATATACACAAAAGATAGCACGCAAGTAAGCTCTACAAGAAGAGAGGGATCAAAGATATACTCTTAAGAAGAGATATGATGCACGAATCTAGTCTTCAATCTTCTAAGTCGCATTTCCTTGAGCTTAACTCCATTATGCTTTGTCCGTCTTTAACTTCACAATTTCGTAGCTTCTTAATTCTTGTTTCCAAAATATGAGTTGGAACCTATTTCATTGTTGCCTCTCGTTCCACTTTCACTTATTTTACTTCTAGTATACTCAGCTCAAACATAACGGCGTACTCATGGTTCTATGCAAGCTTTCCAAAATTCACTAGTGAATCTTGGATCTTGTTCACTTACTAGAAGGTATTCCACATAGATGAATTATCTCTTGAAAATAAACAAATGTCAACTATGTTGCCAAATGTACTTACTAAGGTGATTCTTTACGACTTATGCATGAGCGAAATGAACCTTCTGCCTTAGTGGCGAACACTACTGGAGCGCCCCATTCTGAAATGCTCCTTCTAATGAACCCCTTCTCTAGAAGCTCTTTAATCTGTTTACTGATCTCTTTCCTTTCCCGTGGAGCCATGTGTCTAACGGGCAACGCAACGGGCTTTGCATTATCTACAAGATATATACGGAAGTCTATCTCCCGCTTCGGAGGCAAGCCCTTCACCTCTTCGAAGACATCCGGATATTCCCGGACCACTCTAATCGATTGCAAATTTTCAACGGAGGCATCTAGCGATTCAAGGTAACTAAGCATAACCGCATACGAGGGATTACAAGAAATTTCCAAAGTATTACCGAGCTGGGTTAGGAGCCTAACAACCCTTTTCTCACAATCAAGGATGGCCCCATTACTGGATAGCCAATCCATGCCCAAAATCAAACCATATCCCGAAAAGCCCAAAACAAAGGCACTACATTTAAATTCTACGCTTAGAATAGAAATTTTCAATCCCAAACAGATCATAGACAAATGAGCTGGGCCCCCAATTGGATTTGAAACAATTAAGGGGTCCTCTACCATACTAGTTTTTTAGGTGCAGAGATTCTACTAAAGCAGACAAGATAAAAGAGTGTGATGCGCCAGAATCAAATAAAGTGCGAACGGGGTGATCATAAAGATAAACTACACTTTCTACAGAAGTATTTATATCTCGCTGTTGCAGAGGTGGCGCTTCTAGCACATGAACTTGTGCCCCTGAGGTGGATCCAGCCCTCTGCCTCTGTCCTCGTTTCTTTGGGCAGTCCTTAGCCCTGTGGCCTGTCTCACCGCAAGAAAAGCACCCACCATTCTCCTTGGCCTTCTTTTTCCGGCAATCTTTCACTAAGTGCCCCACTTTGCCACAGAAATTACACTTCCTCTTCTCTTTGTTGCCTTTCCCGCCCTTCTTAAAGTCTGTCTTCTTAGGCTGCAAACCCTCTTTCTTCCCTTGAGAGCTTTCTGCCTTTGTCTCCTTCTTGCCCTTATCCTCTTCGTTCAGCAACGCCATCTGTACCAACCTTTCATACGTAGCTCCCATGGGTATATGGGTCATGGCCAAACTATGTAATGGCTCATTCAACCCTTTGACAAAACGGAGAGCCTTCTTGTGCGGGGTGTTGACTAGGTCCAGCCCAAACCTAGCCAGCTCATCGAACTGATTAACATACTCTTTGACTGTCTTGTTCCCTTGCTTAAGAAATAAGAATTTTTCCAACTGCAAACTCCTTTCCGCATCTGAGAGAAATTTAGCCTCAAACCTTGCCCTAAAGTCCTCCCATGTTTCCACTGGTCTTTCTGCATTAGTGACTTCCCACCAGTAGGAAGCCTCACCTTTTAGCAACCATACTGCCAGTTGTACTTTCTGCCTATCTTCTACCTCAAAGATGATGAATAAGTCCTCGGTTTCTTTCAGCCAATTTCTAGCTGCCACGAAGGACTCAGTTCCACGGAAATCCTTTCCTCCCATAGTTTTAAAATCTTTACATATCTTAGCAAACGTGTTTCCCCGTGGAGGAGGTGGAGGAAGAGGTGCTGCTGCAGCTGGATGATTTCCTGCAGCTGGGGGAGGAGGAACGGTAGGACCTGGCTGAGTGGCCCTTGCTTCTAAGAACCGCCTAAACCAACCAGGTATTGGTACACCCTCTGGCAAGTTAAGTTCTTCGGACATGCTGAAACAAAAAGGATAGATTCAAAACAGAGGATAAGAGATAGTACCTATGGCTTTGGGGGGACTTTGCCCTTTTTTTTTAAATAAAATAATATTTTTCTTTTAAAAATGCTTCTTTAAATTTCTTTTTTTGAAAATAAATTTTCAAAACTTTTTATCTTATCTGGTAAACCTATGCTCTGATACCAAGTGAAACACTCTACCTCCGTTAGGGTCACTCTCAAAGGGAATGCCCTAATTTTGGTGGAGGTTTATAAGTATAAGTCACGGATATACAAGACAGATATAAGAACACATATTTTTGAACAGCGGAAAACAACAACTTTTATTTCAATAAAATACGTGTTACACCAACCATACCATAATTGTCTTACAATACTTCAAAAAAAAAAAAAAAACATAACATCTTCATAACTGTCTTGATTACATTATTTAAAGAAGCATAATGAAAACATAAATAAACTGCAAAAGTCCCATAGTTGTTGTCCAAAGCCATAGTCCAAAACGAAAAGATCCAAGCAATACATTCTTTCTCTTCAAGCTGGATATGAAGGCTGGTAAAGCTGCGGTATTCCCTCCCTGTGGACCTTGGGGGGGGGGGGGGGAACGGAAGAAAAGAAGACGAAAGAAAAGTAGAGTCAGACATAAAGCCTGAGTAAGTTTAGGACTATTCAGTCTATGAATAAAGAACTGGGTATGATAAGTATAAACTAGAAATGGGAAAGCACCATAAACTAAGTCAAGTTGTCTAGGGTTGAATACACTATCGCACCCCCTATTAATCTCTGTACCCATATAAACTAGTTCCCAATAGGCACCCCATAATCAGGGTGAAGTGATCCATTTTATGATGATCGGCTCCTACTCGCATAGTTACATGTGTCTTACGGCCCCCAATGTTGTAGTTACCTATGCTGGTCCCACCATGGGGTGTATCAAGTCCCATGGTGGCGGCCCGACACAATCCTAGAATGCACAGGTATGCTACTGATGCCCAGTGCCTTATTTTTCTACGCCGGAGTGTGTGCACGCCCGCACCCCGTTAGAACCTACACTGCTGCACCACCGCCGTCGATTTGACCTCTTACAATCAGCCCAGTAATCGTGCCCCACCCTACCTAGTTTCAGGGTATCATGATACCTTATAGGGTTACTGCTGAAAAGGGTCCCCCGCTACTAGGTTTTTCTATTTCTAGCCAACATGCTAAGTTGGTTAAGTGTGTTATAAACCTAACCCCCAATCATTCTGTTTAGTTTAGCATGTTCCATCTTGATTAAGTATTAATATAATTTACTTAATCCTATCAATCCTGACTCAGCCATAATTGTCTTATTAAAGCCTTGACCTCTCACATTAGACAGGTATTGTTGTGGCTGCCTGTTGCCGGTTGGGTCCGGGCAGTCTTACGCCACAACTCAGTCTAACCTCGGGTCCTTATTGGGCTCCGTGTTTAACCACCCATATTGGATAGGTATTGTTGTGACTACTGGACAGCCGGGCGGTTCCGGGCAGGTTTACATCACAACTCAATCCAACCTCGGGTTAAACACATCGTATTTTTCTACATTTACATATTTTGCCTCTTTTCTTTTTATATATAAATATTTGCGGCCCATTATTCAAATTCATCTTTATTGGTTAAATTTCATTTATGCCACTTAATTGTTCTTTCAAGGTTGTTGGCATGCGTTAAACATACCAACACATATGTTCTATATTTTAGCCCAAACGTCATTACCCCCGTATTATACGTTCGCTCCAACGTAAGGTGTGTTGGGTTTAATACTTAAACCCAATTTAGCCAAGTGAAAAGGGGAGGCTTATAACATGATGTTTATAAGATAACATGAAAAAGGGGAGTGTGAACGCATGAACTTGCAACGAACGATTCAATTAACATAAAATAGGCACATGTGAACTTGCAATTTTAACATCATATAATCATGGCATAATATGAATCATTTTATCCATATAATCATAGCATAAAAAATACTTAAACATAAATCATTCTATTCATATGGTTAATGCATAGACAATACTTAATCATGAATTATTTTACTCATATGATTATGGCATAAACAGTACTTAAGCATGGATTATTCTAGTCATATGATAATGGCATAAACTTAAACATGAATCATAGGTTCAACTAACCATGTAAACTTGAAATTAAGAATCTAACTGAATTAGATATCATTATTATTGGCACGGGGTCTTGACTAGAAATATAAGTCTATATTTTTATTTAGGCATAATATAAACTAATCATGTTCATAAAATCACTATATGTTAACAAAAGGTACTTACTTTTGTAACTAATACAAAAGTATGGTTCAACTAGAATTATCCCAACCTAATTCTTATATGAATCATGGTTTTTAATCCATTTATAAAATTATAGCATAAACATATCTAAACTTACATCATGGTTTTTATTTTTATCTATGTTAACTTGCAAGAGGAATGTAATTCTAATGTAATTCTAATGTAACTTATGATAACAACCTGAGCCTAAAAACATGTTTTTCAGTTGGGCATAATAACGAACATAGTTTAGTCATGTTCATAAAGGTGCTTACTTTTGTTTCTAACACAAAAGTATGATTTGCCAATTTTCAACATAGATTCATATAAATCATAGTACTTAGTCGGTTCAATTACACACTAAAAGTGGTCATAAAAGTATGTACATCATATTAGCATAATAACGAATCATATACTTGTATGAATTCCAATTAAAATATCATAACATATAGTTGTTAACATGAATCATATACTTGCATGAATCTTAAATAAACTATTACAACATATAGTTGTTTCTTTCGACATGAATCATATACTTGCAATGATCAAATGGTTGTTGTAAATAACTACCACAAACATGTAGTTTTCAATATGAATCATATGCTTGCATGAATCCCAATTAAAATTCCACAACATGTGGTTGTCAACATAAATCATATACTTGTATGAATCCAATCGTACACCATAGTATTGCCAAATCGTTTAGAATCAAAATAACATACAAATATAAGTCATTATCGCCACAATTCCATTTCGTTTCCAACGCAAATCGCGTACTTGCAAATATCCAATCGTATACCATAATATTCCCAAATCGTTTTGCATCAAAGCAACATACAAATATAGATTATTATCGCCACAATTCCATTTCTTACATTACACAAATCAACACAATTATTTAATTCATATCGGAATAGCACTCTACTTACAGCGTATGACGAATCTTCAATTCAGAAATCTGAATTCTGAATTTGGAGATGCTATCCTTTGTTGTAGGCGTTGCTTTGATTTGATTAACGTTGCTTTAAGCTTTGAATTATCTCCTAGTTGCCTCTCAATTTCTGACGGCTATACTTAGTCTCTCCTCAGCAACATGACGGTTTCATCTCCATTTTAGTTTATGTGAATTAGGGTTAGTCTTAGGTCCTTTTTATAGAGTTTGTGAGTTGATTTAGACCGTCGATGAAGCTTGGTTTAATAATAGCCGTTCGTTCAAAGGAGGGACCAACCAGGAGCTGACACCTAGCCCTAGTGACAAGGTAAGGCTCAGAAAATTGACCAAACACAGACTAGGCCAGCCAGGGTGGGCTGGGTTCGACCTGGCTCAGGGGCCAGGTCGACACCCCAGTCGACACCGTGTCGACTTGGCAGTCGACACGGGTTACCCAGGTCGACTGCCCAGTCGACCTGGCTAGCCCCAGGACGACTGCCAAGTCGACCTGGGTGCTTTGGGCGGGAATTTTCCCGCCTTGGGCAATTGGGCCCGATTTTGAATTTTGAATTAGTTTTTCTGAGCTGTTTTCGTCTGTTCGAATTTTAAACCTAATTCTGAAACTTCCGGAGGCCATATCTTGGTCATACGGACTCCGATTTTCGAAAACACGGACTCTATTTCGCGTATTTTTCCGAGACGAACGCAATGACGTATCCCGTTTCCCTTAATTCTTTGATTTGAAATTAATTATACTTTAATTTATGAATTTCACGGTTATAGAATACACGGGGTGTTACAGATGGGGTCATAATCGCTTAAGATGTTGGAAGGTTTTCCATGAAGACGAACTATCTCAGAACATAAATTGTTGCCAACCACGATGTCATCCTCTAACTTTTAACTGGAATAAAGTGAGTGCTCTTAGTGAGTCTATCTACCACTACCCAAATACTGGTATTGCCTTTATTTGACCTAGGCAAACCATCTATGAAATCCATAGAGACGCTCTCCCATTTCCACTGCGGAACCTCCAACGGATGAAGTAATCCACCGGGCTTCTTTTGCTCAGCTTTAACCTACTGGCAAATTAAACACTGAGAAACAAATTAGGCTACATCTTTCTTCATCTCAACCAAAAAGAAAACCCTCTTTATGTCTCTATACATCTTGTCACCATCTGGATAAATAGTCATCTTAGAAAGGTGGGCTTCTTCTAGGACTACCTTTATCAAGCTTCCAGTTTGAGGAACACAAAGCCTTCCATCTCGTCGCAACCACCCCTTTCCATCTATGACATATCTACTGAGGTGACTAGAAGTCTCCCCTCTTTTGAGCTTTTCCATGACGTTTAAAATATGTGGGTCACCTTGTTGTGAAGCTTCTATTTGGTCCATAAGATTTGGTCATATCTCTAAGGATGTAAACAAATTAGGAAAAACCTCGATGGAGGGTTTATGATCAAAAGCTGATATGAACTCCAAGTTCTTTCTTTCTACAAACAGAGGACTCAAGGCCATCCTCTGTCTATTTAGAGCATCTGTCACCACATTACCCTTGCCGGGGGTATAAGCAATTTCAAAATCATAAGAAGCTAAGAACTCCATCCACCGTTGTTGCCTTAAATTGAGATCCTTCTACGAGAACAGATGTAACACCCCGTAATTCTGTTAATATTAATATTCACAAATTAAAGAATAACTAATCTCAGACGTGAGAATTGTAGGAAACGGATTGCGCCATTGTGTTCTTCTCGGAATTCTGGTTGAAATAGAGTCCGAGTTTGCATGATTTGGACTTCGTATGAAGGAGATATGGCCATCGGAAGTTTCAGAAAATTAAAAATTCAAGATTCGAAGTCAAACAGGCTAGGCGGGAAATTTCCCGCCCGGCACTCCAGGTCGACTGGGCAGTCGACACCCCCAGGACCAGGTCGACTACGCAGTCGACCTGGGTGTCGACCTGGCCCAGTCCGCCAGGTTTTGGCAGAGCCCAATCTTGAGCTGCTGATGTGTCTTTAGGGCTGAGTTGGCTAATTTAACGGTTCAGGTTAGTTCTGTGTTGATCTGACGGTCTAAATAAATCCTAAACTCTATATATACCTAGGTAGTCTCTCACTCTAAATTCACATGAAAAATAGAATAGCCGCCGTCATGCCATCGCCATGGAACTCAGTGTAGCCGCCGCCAACTAAGAAGGAAGAAAGCTAATCAAAACTCTAATTCTACTCAACTCTAAAGCAAATCAAGACTCTCTTTCTTTTCTAATTGTGAGTATGATGATCTTAACAAGATTATTAGCAAATTAATTAGATTAAGATGTGATATGGATCATAAGAAAATGATGTAAATTGTCATATATGTTGTTGTAAACCTTATGCTATCATGTATGTTGTAAATCCTATGTTATGTGATGATGATATCCTATATGTTGTAAATCATGCTATGATGATATTATATATGTTGCAAGTTTCTATGCTAAGTTGCGATGTTACAAAGTTATGATGTTATTATGTTGTAGTTAGCTTATGAATCATGATGTTGATTATATATATTTAGGCTATGACGATTCATATGATAAATCACATGTACCTATGCAAGTTTAGATTTATTAGTATGTATAATCTCACATATTGTATGACATCTATTTAGATCTAGAATTATGACGTCTATTTAGATCTAGAATTATGCTATGACATGTGTGAGTTCTATGTGTTAGATGCTAGTTTACACCATCATTATGTTGCATAAACCACATATGCAAGTTTATACATGAATTTGGATTATGATCATATTATGTAAATTGTGACATTTTACCAAACAAGTTGACACCTTTAGATCCATGACATGTGTAGCTTTATGCAAGTTGTAGTTTTTGCCAATGCAAGTTTAGGTGTTGGACATCTATCACACATGCAAGTTTCACCCCGTTTATGATTAGATCTATTTTAGTTGTATATATGTTGTGATAATTTATCTTTGTGCTATGAGTTAGACTATTCGAGTCTAAAGTATATTTTGCGTCGAATAAGCGAACGTATAACGTGGGGTAGGGGTAATATTAAGGATTTAATATTGAGAAATTGGGGTGCAATTGATATGATTTTGCATGCCATAAATGGATGGCCATAATTGAGTCAATTATGGACATCGTTAAAATTGGAATTAATTAATAATTTGAATAGGGATATATTTAAAACTGGGGTAAAAGATTATAAGTAATAATCAATGCTTAGGACACGAGGTTGGACTCGTTTGTGACGTAAACCTGCCCGGACCCGACCGGCAAATCCAGTAGTCACAAATGTCAGCCCAATGTGCGAGGTCCTAGGCCCAGATTAAAGCATAACAGTTGTGAAGACACGAGGTTAGACTCTTTTATGGTGTAAGACTGCCCGGACCCGCCCGGCAAATGCAGCTGCCATAAATGCCAGTTTAATGTGAGAGGTATTTATAAGGTTATGGACTTAATGAATTAAGAAATACTTAACCAGATAAACATGTAAGGTGGGACATGGGGGTTAAGTAGGTGCCTTGGGTAGCATGAGGAATCTAGTGAGTGCCTTTAGTGGTATTTGAAATACGATTAGTAAGACTTAACCAAACACACATGTAAATGAACATGACTAAGAGGGTTAAGTGGGATGCACTAGCGGGGACAAGCTTAGGTGGATAGCTTGTGGTAAGTAAAGGGGGCACATTTCAACCAGTAACCCAAAACGTATCTTTGTGGGCTCGACCCAAGTCGAGGACGGGACACGCGTACTGGGCTTGACTATAAGAGGCCAAACGGGTTAGCGGTGGCAACGCAAGTCCAACAGGTTTCATATGCGTGTGTGGACCCGGGCTGGTAGGTAAGACGTTGTTGCATCGTGTAGGTATAAGCCGTGCATCCTCAAGTTGTATCGGGTTGCCACTTTAGGGGAGTGATACACCCCACTGTAGGGCCAACACGGGTATCTACGAGTAGGGAGTCGATCGCAAGTGGGTAGTGGGGTACACCTAGCGGAGATAGGGGAAGGCGGCACCTATGTAGTCAACTAGGGGTACACGAAGCTATTTATATAATTTCTAGGTGAAGCAAGTGGGTAGTGGGGTACACCTAGCGGAGATAGGGGCAGGCGGCACCTATGTAGTCAGCTAGGGGTACACGAAGTTATTTATAAAACTTCTAAGTGAAGCAAGTGGGATCAACTTTTAGGGTGACTGGTGTGGTGCAATGTAGTAATTATTCGTTAGTATTAGGTGTGCCTTTAACGTTATCTTTATCTGCTCTTCCATACCCAATAGTTCATAGACATTTCCTTATTTTCCAGCTTGTGCCTCAGTCTAGTTATTTTGATAATAGTATTGTCAGAATTATCATACTCGCCAGACTTTATGTCTGACCCCCTCCATTTCTATCTTTTTCCCCCCTCCAGGTCCTCAGGGTGGGCCCAGCTCTAGCGGAGTTTGATTGGATTACTTTATCTCTCTTTTGGAAAGCTTGGACCGTTGAAGTAAAGTCCAGCTTGTTATCTTCTTTAATGTCTATTTATGTAATGGGATTATGTATTTTGTTTTATCAAGATGGATATTGTACTTGACTCTGATTTATGGTTTTATGATGTAACAAACATGTTTAATTTCCACTGCAATGAAATAAAGTTTTAGATTTCCAAGTATTACTTATTATCTGTCTTGTTGTAATTTTTCTGTTCTATATTCACTTAAAACCTCCATGGAAGTTAATGCATTCCCTTTGTGAGTGACATTAATGGACGTGGGGTGTTACAACAGATACTTAAGAGACTTATGATCGGTGTATAACTCGAACTTCTCACCAAGCTAATAATGACACCACATATTTAACGCAAACACTATGGAAGCTAACTCTAGATCATGGGTAGGGTAGTTCTTTTCATGAACTCTCAACTGTCTACCCCCATAACACGCTACTTTCTCTTCTTCATTAGAACCGCACCAAGCCCTGTACCACACGCATCAATGTAAACAATAAACACCTTATTCCCGTCAGGAAAGGTCAAGAATGGGGCTGTTGTCAGAGCCTTCTTCAGTCGTTGGAAAGCAACATCGCAGTCTATATCACATGAAAATGCCAAATTCTTCATTGTCAGTCTGGTGAGAGGGGCTGATATCTTCGCGAAGTCCTTAATGAACTTCCTATAGTAAGCTGCCAACCTAAACAAGCTTCTCACCTCGGTTGCATTTTTAGGAATCTGCTAATCTTGCTCTGCAACCACCTCGGCGGGATCTATAGCTATCCCTTCTTTGGAGACCACATGCCCTAAGAATCTCACCTCTATTCTCCAAAAATGGCATTTGGAGAACTTCGCCTTAAGCTGATGGTCACAGAGAGTTTTCAAAACTTCTCTCAAATGTTAGGCATGCTCTTCTTCGCTTTTGGAGAAGATCAAAATATCATCAACAAAGTCTACGACAAATTTGTTTAGGAACTCTCGAAACACCCTACTCATTAGATCAACAAAATAGGCGGGTGCATTTGCCAACCCAAAAGGCATCACTATCCATTCAAAGAAACCATCCGGAGTTCTAAAAGTAGTCTTATCTATGCTATCCTCAGCCACCCTCAACTGATGGAACCCCGTAGCCAAGTCCAACTGAGAAAATACCGAGGCACCAACAAGATGATCAAATAAATCATCAATCCTCGGAAGCGGGTGCCTATTCTTCTTGGTATGCTTATTCAACTCTCTATAGTCAACACACAAACGAAGCGAACCATCCGCCTTAGTTGCGAATACTACTGGAGCACCCTATTCAGATATGCTTCGTCTGATAAACCCTTTCTCAAGCAGCTCCCCAACTTGCTTACTCAGCTCCCTCCTTTCCCTTAGAGCCATGTGGCGCACTGGTAATGCAACTGGCTTTGCATTGTTCACCAGATATATGCGGAAGTCGATCTCACGCTTTGGAGGTAAGCCCCGTACCTGATCAAAAACATCAGAATAATCTCGAACCACCGGAACAGATTGCAAATCATTTATGGATGCATCTAGAGACTCTAGAAAGCCAAGTATAACAGACCATTGGGGGTCACAAGAAACTTCGAGGGTCTTCCTATGACAAGTCAGGAGTCTAACAACCCTCCTCTCACAATCCAGAATGGCCCCATACGTGGTAAGCCAATCCATTCCTAGAATCAACCCATAGCCCATAAACCCGAGCACATACGCGTCGCACTCAAACTCGATGCCTAACACCGATATTTTCAAATCTTGATAAATCATTGATAAATGAGCCAAACCACCAATGGGGTTTAAAACAACTACGAGTTCTACTACCATATAGTAATTAAGTGCAGAGATTCAACCACAGAACTAGATATAAACAAGTGTGAAGCGTCAGAATCAAAAAGTGTTCTAACTGGATGGTTTGAAAGAGAAAGTAAAGTTTCTACTGAAATTTTCTACCTCTTTCAGGAGCATTGATCGCGAGAGCATGCACCTGCCCTCCAGAAGTTCCTGCTCTTTGACCTTGTCCCTGCGATCCCTGTTTCTTTGGGCACTCTTTAGAAAAGTGGCCGACCTCCCCACAATTGAAGCAATTGCCCTTCCTTCTCTTATAGTCTTTGATCAAGTGACCCTCCTTTCCACAATTGTGACATTAACTCTTATCCCTGCCTTTGTCATCTTTCCCTCCTTTCTTTTGTTGTTGTTGTTGTTGTGGCTGCCCCATCTTGGGCCACACCTTCTTATTCTACGATGTCCCATCAGCCTTTGCTTCCTTTTTTTCTCCGTTGTCCTCCTCATGCATTAAGGCCATATCAAAAAGCTTTTAAAAAGTGGCCCCAATTGGAATATGGGACATGGCTAACCATGCAGAGGCTCATTCAACCCTTTAATAAACCACAAAGCCCTTTTGTGTGGTGTATCCACCAACTCTAACCCGAACCTTGCCAGCTGGTTGAACTTGTTCCCATACTCCTTCACCGTCAAGTTTTCTTGTTTGAGTGCTAAGAACCTCTCCATCTATATGCTTATGTCAGCTTGGCGAAGAAATTTCATTTCGAACCTCTATCTAAAATCTTCCTAAGTTTCCATCAGACATCCAGCTTTGGTGATTTCCCACCAAAATGTGGTTTCGTCCTTTAGTAGCCAAGCAACTAACTGAATCTTTCTTCGATCCTCTACTTCAAAAATTACGAACAAGTCCTCGGTCTCCTTAAGCCAGTTCCCAGCTTCTACGAATGTCTCGTTCCCATGGAACGGCTTCCCTCCCATAGCACGGAAGCCCTTGTAGATCTTGGCGAAGTTATCTGCTCTTGAGGAGGAGGAGGAGGAATGACTGGTGCAGCTGCGGTAGGAACGTTTCCTTGGCCTTTGGCATGCGCCGTGGCCTCCAAATACCTATGGAACCATCCGGGTATTGTGACGCCCTCCGGGATATTTGGCTCCCCGGATATGCTGAAAAGGAAAAGGAAGAGATTCAGACAAAGGTTCTAAAGATATTACATATGGCTTTTTGGGGAATGTTTTTCAAAACAGACTTTTCTATTTGAAAATGCTTTCTTTTAAAACCCATTTTGAAAATATTTTTCAAAAACTTTTATCTAATCTGTTTACCTTCAGCTCTGATACCAAGTGTGACACACCACGTCCGTTAATGTCACTCGCTAAGGGAATGCATTAAGTTTCGTGAAGCATTATAGGCAAACAGACACAGAATAATAGATATAAATAAGATAGCAACGGAAATTTTAAATTTTTATTTCAAACATAAATCATAATGTCATGCTCCATAATACCATTATTCACAAAAACCATTACAATAAAATAACTTTTGTCTTGCATCATCAGAGTACATAAGAGTATGAAAAAAATAATTCCCCAATTGAACGAGTTAAGCCATAGTAGAGACAAGAACTTGAGCCATACTTCAGACGTAGCTCCTAGCAAGATGATAACTAAGTCCTGACTAAGCCTGAGTATTTCCTCCTTGAGAACCTTGGTGGTGGAGGGGAGGGGGAGGGGGAGAGGGAACAGAAGAAAGATGGAGAAACAAAAGGGTCAAACATAAAGTCTAGCGAGTCTAGTTACTTTTAGCCAGTAACTAGATAAAAGTAACATGATAGTCATATAAAATGAATAAGAGAGATCACTACATAAATGGCAGGTGTGGCAAGGAAGACAGGGTAAGGTGTATACACTTCTTTAATGATTACTCTGCACTATTACTAGTATAACTAAAATGAGATGATCCCTTCCACTATAAGTTGGTAGACTTAGGGCATACATTCGAGTGTACCATTGCCACTACCCTAATTGATCGGCTCCCTACTTCGTAGATATCCTGTGCTGGCCCCACAGTAGGAGGTATCACTTCCTAAAGTGGCAACCCTTAAGATGTGCACAACCATATCTACTGGTGTCACAGTCGTCTTATCCCCCTCTGCCCGGCTCATGCACGCACATGCCCGGGCGGTTTGCACCGCCCACACCGTCCGTCTCGTTTGGATCTCTTATAATCAATTAGTAAGCGTGCCCCTCCTCCGCCTAGCAAGGAGTACTTTATTTGATACCTACTCCGGGTTACTGATTGAAATGGGTCCCACACAATCTAATGCAAGCTCTCCCCTTTGTCTTGTATCCCCACTAGGTTTATCACTGACTTTGTATACCATTAAGTGTCTTTAATTACATAGCCCTATGTCAGTTATGCTTACCCTAAATGGTGTCTTTAATTACCTAACCTTACTGGGTTAAGTTCGTGGGCCTATATGTAAATATTACCCACCCCCTTTAATTTACTTAACCCACCCACTACCCATCTGATTCATATTTGCACACTTAGACCTCTCACATTAGGTTCAACATTACTAGGTTAAGTTTGTGGGTTAAGTCTGGGCAGTATTATTCCACAATTGGGTCTAATCTCATGTCTTAGCCCGATTCATATTTGCACACTTAGACCTCTCACATTAGGTTCAACATTAGTGGCTGCTGGATATGCCGGTCGGGTTCGGGCAGATTTCCACCACTAATGCAACCTAACCTCGTGTCATAAGTGCAATTACAATTCCTAATTGTAATTACTAAACATTCCATTTTTATCTAAATCTACCTATGTCATTATAGGTGATTATTTCTCTTTTTATTCCCATTTGAATTATATGTCCAATAATGTTAATATTCTAATTATGCCAATATTAACCCTTCTCCCCCGTTCCCAAACTAGCGTACTCATAAACTGGCGGCATGCCTTGGCTAGACAATAGCCTAGTCACAAACGATAATAGAGAAAATAATGGGAATATAACTAAAGTGATCATCTTGGCATAAACATAGACTAGCATGATAATTGGGTGAATGGACATGTAATTAACATCATAACAAGGTGGACATAAAACTGATGAACTGGTGGCAGTCAATTGATTCTAACATAATTATGTTGTCATAATAAGCATAGTAAGATCTAAATTAGCAATTTAGATGTCCAATTGGATTAGATCTAACATGATAACACAAGGTGATAAATTAGATTACATAATTCAGATATAGAGGTTAAAGTAGATCTAACTCCATTAGAATGACATAATAGGATGTTTAGATCTAAATATAGGTTCTCATGTCCAATTTACAACTTATATAAGTTGATCGCAATATGATAGGTGAAAGGTGATTTACACGAAGAATTGGATCTTACCAATGTTACAACTGTCCAAATTAATAGATTTACATTCACCACAATATAGTTACAAGTCAAGATCTACATACGTAACATAATAGAATAATCACAGTTGCGTTAGATCTAAAAGTACAGATCTATTATGACATGGTATAAGATTTAACAACAGCATAAATCCACAGTTTACAACATATCCAATTAACAGTCTTTCATAATTTACTTTTATTTATCTAAACCTAAAAGCAACTAGAAACTCACAGCGTTAGGTTTAGAGAATTGAGAAAGAACGGATCTTGAATTTCTAAATTTGATTTGCAAAGTACGTTGTTGAAGAAAATGGTTCCATTTTAGTGCGTATCCCAGTAGCATATGGCCTCCATGATTTCCAATGAAGAAGATAGGAGAATAAGACACATATATATAGCCGCTAGGCCCCCTGAAACCCATTGCCACATCAGCCTTAGGGGTGTCAACACCCCTGTGGGTGGGTCGACCCATAGGTCGACACCCCTCTAGGGGTGTCGAACCCCTAGAGCGGAATTTTTGTTCCCTATCGAATTTTTCAAATTCAATCTGTTCTGGATAAAATTCTGACCAATCTCTGACTCATGCGTATATATATAATCTTTCTACGCGTATACAAACTTAAAACTCTCATAACTTCTTCATACGGTGTCTGTTTTACGCAAACCAAATGTCTGTCCTGACCAGAATTTCGAGACGAACGCAATAGTGTAGTCCGTTTCCCCTAACTCTAAATATTAAATTAATTATTATTTAATTTATCCTATTTAATGTTGTTAAAAATTCGGGGTGTTACAGTTTCGCTGCATGCCAAACATGTTGCACTTGGAGTGGCCTCACATCTTATAGAAGCCCATGAAATATGAAGACTTGTTTATTTACTTGTGTGTTTCATTGCATGCCATCAGCTCCACTCTTGTTAGGGAAGAACTTCAAATCTAAGAGCTTGTGTATTATGTTAGTAAAAGGTTAACACATGCCAAACAAAAAATTCCAAAGACGGAAAAACTCGCATATTGCCCATAATCTCATCCAAAAGCTCCGCCCTTATTTATATACTAATTCCACTGAATTTTACACTTACAAGTCACTACGGTACGTTCTACAGTGACTTGAGGCATTTGGAAGTTGATTAAAGTGGAACATTTTGAACTGAGCTAATTTGACATTACGTATCTCCTAGGAGATCAATGTAGGGACGAACATTAACAGATTTCATCACTCAATTCACTGCACTAAATGACTCTTCAAATAATAGTGAATAACCATCCATCTTGTGGAAGATTTATATAGATAGAACATCCAACATCCGATGTTCTGGTGTTGTATTGGTATTAGTCACTTGTGACGATTGCCTTACACCATCGATGCTCATATTACCCAATAGTGCATTGTATAGGCACCCGATAGAAGCAAGACGGTTATCATGGGAAAGAAATGGAAGAAAAGATGAGAGATGAAATGGAAGAGAATGAAATAGAAGAAATAAATAAGAGAGGAACAAAATACATGAACGCAGTGCATGTCATATATCTCACAGCGCATCAGATAAAATATAATACAATTCACATACATAAAACAGACGAGATAGTAACAACTATATAAACCATATAATCAGGGTATACTGACTCATACAATTGCATATAAATATAGCATATACAAGAGAAAATAAACTCATTCACAAATTATTTTAATAAATAATCAACACTGTCATGGCTTCACAATGTCATACAATGGATTAAACAATAGTACAAATATAAATATGAGAAAATGCCACTTCAGCTAATGCATATGGGTAGCTCTGAGTAATGTTTACACCGATTACCTTACATACTCATTAGAATTGTCAATGAGTGTCCACAGTAAAGAAGGGAACATAAAACCTTGGGCTAGAAAACATTCTAGCGTAAGCAATAATAAATCTTAAAATACTATAAAAGTCATAATAGTATAAGGCATAGAGGGCATGGAAAAACATACCTAACCTGTCCCTACATCAATAGAGTTAGCACATATAAAATATATACTACGATATGTTAATTAATGTAGGTGTATTCTATGTTAGAATACTAGGGGTGTCTAGATATCCAAATAGGTGATATCCAAATCACATGATGCCACCAAGGTGATAAATGATTAAGCAAACATAGTATCCATCATTTAACCTCACATTCATTCACTCATTGCATTGGATATGTGATAATGCTCTAGTTTCTTGTTACTCGAATCCAAAACATTCAGTCAGCCAGGAACTAAGATGCACTAACATACAATCCACTAACATACAATCCAAAGTAAGGACCCGAACTTGGTCCAAGTGAATGCCATAAGTTTCCCGGACTTAAAGATAGGGGTCTGGACATGGTCAGGTGGATATTACACCCACTATCCTTTCTTTTTGAGTACACATCGAGTTGTCTTGTCATCAATCTTGATCGGACCAAGCGTAGACAACTGACTTGTTAAACCCGATCAATTGTTCTTAACCCTCTCTAGCTTATTGTCTTAACTCATCATCGCCAACTCTGCATTATGGAGAAAAGCCATCATCACAGAATCCTCGCTCCCCATCATAAGATCACCATCATTGAATGACAAATCACTGCATTGAAGCACCACATCCTTCCCTCAAGAAAAATTCACTAGTTAAAGAGCCATTATGTCAAAACCCCTTTCAAACGAACCATTATATCATGCTTCTTGAAATAGCATCTTCGTCAACGTTAAATTTTCCAACATCTATAGTAATTGATATCAACCACTCCATAGTAATCGATAATGACCACTTTGATCATTTATTCAACCAAACTTGGTTAAAAACAAATTAACTGAAAATGCCCAGCATTTTTCGTGAAACCCGTGCTCATGGCCAAGTCCATCCTCCATCTTTAGATTCGTCGCCAAACTCCAATATTGCTCCATCTTCTGATCAATCACCAAGCTCCAATGCCACTCCATCGTCTTTAAATTTGTATTCGCATTCCGATTTTTCTTCGTGAATTTATCTCATCCATTAGAGTCCATCATCCTTGTGGCTCAATCAATATGCACATCTTGTGTGTTTGATCAATAAGCGCCAAACCCCAACAAATGAGATTTTAATAGTCCTATGTCACCCACAAACAACATTTTCAATCAAACTACACAACTATGCAACCAATAATCGTATAATTATCTAAAATAACATGCAAACATTTATAATGACATCCATAATGTAAATATAACCTGTCTAAAGCGACCAGTGTGAATTTAGTGCAAAATAGTTTAGATCTAGTGATTGTGTCAAAACAGAGCATAATAGAGTGCAAATGGATAAAAGGGTAATATTCAAGTTTAAATAAATCAAATTATTTTTTATACTTTTATTTATTATTAATTAGGTTCATCTATCCAAAAGAAATCATATTTTATGAATATAAATCACTTTAAAATATCAAATATATACCCAAAAAACAATTAGGATTCAATGAGAAACAATATCACTCACCTTTGACAAACCAGTGCCATATAGCATAAAGCTCTTCAATATGAGTCTAACGAAAGAAACCGCATCCAAAAAAGAGTCTTGTACGCAAAAATTATGCTATTTAAAACATTTGAAATATTAATAGACATTAAAAAAACTAAAATAAAAACCTTACCGACCTATTGCATCGTGTTATGCCAGTGCACTATCACCAAAACCACACATAACTCTTCCATGTGTTGTCTCTTCCGGCATGCATGTGATGACCGCCCCATCACTTGTACACTGTACAAAAAGACTAAGAAGATGCGCTAAAAGTTGTGTCAAGATGATATGGGGTGATCATCAGGGGAAAATCAATCTAAATAAACCTATCGTATATCTCACAACTCATAGACAAAATAAAATAAGAATGTATACAATAGAATAGTAGTGAAGCAGATGAAGCAAAAAATCCCATCACTGTATACAAATCATCTCATTTGATACAAATTGTCACAAATCTCCAAATCATCATGTCTCACTACAATATTACAAAATGTCACAAGTCTTATCCCACTATCGCTAAGTCGAGGACAACTCACTACAGATGATCACAATCTCCTAGCCCGCCATCGTCACCAACAACCTATCACTACCATTAGTATTTCGTATTCTCCTAACAAGTGAACTCCTGGACTTAATTACTAAGTCCAGTTAAGTTCAACAATCAAAAATAAGCAAACATATTAGCAAACATGACTCAATGAAATTTGAGTTTTAACAAATCATGCATTTTGGAAAGTACAGACCAACTATGATGTAACACGACCGCACCTCGAGACCCGAAATTAATTGCTATAGAATGCAGCAGTCATCCATAGTATTAATTCTCGATGACTAAATATAGTATGTTTCACACATATATTATCTAACTAATCACTTAACACGGCAAGTCACAATCAAGAAAGCAAATCGAACTGCAAGATCGGATTAAACGATAAAATCTCAACATCAAAATAAAACACGTATGGAAGCGCTGTTGGTGAAGAACATCCATCAAGTAACGACGTTGTTCGCTTCCTTTCCATCGAGGCAGCACTCGAAAAATCAGAAACAATGGTCTATATATAGGTCTTCACGGTTTATCCCTGAAAAACAGGACAAACCTCTATATTGTGAACAAGCTCGAACATCGCAAGCTTCTTGATCGTCTCCTCCGAATTATATTCACTCACCGAATGAAATCAATCATCTTCTGAGTCGATCGCTTAACCCAGCCACAAACTCCAAACCTTGGAGTGAGAAAACAAAGGATAATAATACTTTGATATCACGTCAAATCCGGTTATACGCTCCAGCACTGACATGTCGCCTAAATCGATGAACTTCTCATCGATTCTTAAGAAGTAGATACAAACCTCTTTGAAGTGAACTGTGAACTGGTCTTAAGCGAATCGATTTTGAGAACCCAAAACGATAAAGACTCTCGGCCATTTCAGGCTCAACTTAAGAGTAACTTAGGAGTAAACTTCCAATTCATTCAACATCCAAATCCAAGTCATCGAAGAAATCCTTACGAGAACCCAAACGGCTATTGCACACAAAAAAACATTTGACTCCATTCTAAGGAATAGTTTGCAATATATATACATAAGTGTCCATATAGCACAACATAGTCGACTCGCCGCACTTGAGCACCATAACGAATTACAGATGTTAGGGAATCCCAGATAACAGTTCATACCATTGCTAGAAACATAAACTATAAATCAAGACTTGAAGTTCTCGATCCTCCCAAATTCTTTACTCTAGAGATAGAGTAATTAATAGTATTTCTCGTTTGCTTGATTGTCTCAGCTAAGTGGTTAGGATGATTGTCGTTAGTAGAGAAAAAGTATTCCGATAGCACTCGTGTGCAAAACAACATGTATTATATATTAGTAATATATGGATTCGAAAACATAAATATATACAAATATATACTCTCTTATACATTAAATCTTGATTCAATACTGCTTAGGTTAAACGATGCAACCTAAGTTCTGATACTAAATGTGATGACCCACCATACACCATCGGTGCTCTTAAAAAGAATACTCTACACATGCACTCGATCGATGCAAAGTAGTTGTCAAGAGAAAGAAATAGTAGAAAAGAAATAGTAGAAAAGAAATGGGAAGGGAAAGATAAGAGGAAATAGAAGAGACGAAAAAAGAGAGAATATATAACACAATAAAAGGACCTGACGTATATCTCATAGTGCATCAAATAACATATAATAGTAATAGTCACAGATATAAAACAAGCAAGACAGTAATAACTATATAAACCACATAATCGGAGTATACACGATCATATAGTTATACAGATCAATAATAGAGTTTATACAAGAGATAAATAAACTCAACTGATACATTTGTCTCTAATAAGAGTACATAACACTGTTAAGGTTCCAAAGTGTCACATAGAGGAACTAACAATAAGATATAAGTATAAATATGTAAATCATCGCCATTTGCTAATCCACGTGCGCAGCTCTAGATTATTCCTATACCTTTAGCAACTCGGAATTTCGACAATAAAATAGCTATTCAATTATAATCTCAAAAATAGGAATTTCTACAAAACGATGGAATCTGACCATGAGACTTTAGTCACGGCGTTCATCTCGGAATTCTGGTCAACTTTCATGTTTGGAGTTTCGCGAACGGAGTCCGTATGAAAAAGTTACGAACGAAATACGGACGGACATAAATAATCATAATAAATAATATATATCTTTCCTTTTATGCCCAGCGTTTACTTGGCAATTCAACAAAAGGGCGGTTGACCGCCTAATATAGGGGTGTCGACCGCTTCGTGCCTGAAGCGCCCAGTGACGGCTAGGTTGGAACGTATGGTTTTCTATAAAATATTATATAAATGGACGGATGTTTATTTAATCGAATCTAATGATTCAAGGCCAATTCCACTCCTATAAACAAAGGGGCAAGGCCTCATTCTTTTCCAGACAAGTCTGTAGGCAACAACAAAGCTTTGTCATTTCCCTTTCTTTTGAAATCAATTTTGTAATCAAAAATATATTAATATACAATCGATCAAACATAAAGCATTCAGAATTGAAAGGGATTATAAAATTTAAATTGAAAAGGGTATGAATTGACGTCCAAACTATTCTTTATCAGATTCTCCCCTCTTTTCCTATTTTCTTGCAAATCTGAAAGTATCCCCTTTTCAGAATAACTATAGATCTGTAAGAATTTGGGAATTGTAGGCCTAAAAGATTATTCAAATTTCATATGTAGGTGCTTTTAGGTGAGTGAGAAATTCACAAACAAAGTTATAATAGCTTATTTACCTCGTTTGAATTAGATCTCAGAATGTATGCCTAATATTATTAGATATGTTTATTGTATGCCAAATCTGGATTGATACCTATGGATCTTCTTATGAATGTTGAGAAAAACCTGAAAAGTAAAGGTTTGTAGCTTTGAATAATATTATTTGTAGGCTTGCATAATTTTTTATACATATTGCATACAATTTTTTTTTGAGGGAAATGGTAGTGAATCAACATGATTCACGCCTAATATATATTAACATTCATAAAGTAGAATAAAGTAGCAGTTCGTGTATGTACAACATATATACAACCAAAACAGGCCATCGCTACAACCCAGTGACTACAAACAGTCTGACAAAAAGGAACCAAGTATCATAGTTTACATTACATAGCAAAAAAAAATATCATTACAACAACAAAAGCCAGTGAACATCCACATCAAGCGTATGGACCAGTGATGCTCCGCACCCGCTTGCGCACTCGGTCGGCAATGCTTTCAACCTGTTTCTTTCGCTCCATGCCTGCCCAGTCATAGACAAAGTTAAGGATAGAGTAAATGATACTATTAGGGGCTTTCAATTTGCGGTTAAATTTTCTGGAATTGCGTTCATGCCAAAGCAACCAAGTGTAAGCAAAGTTCAACAAAGAGAAAAGAAAACTATCATGAGAAGCATGCAAGGTCGGGTAAATGTTATGCCAAAATCCAAATTGGTAAGCAATGAAGTCGCTCCAGTGCAAATCAAGGTAAAGCTCTACCAAACATTTCGTCCAAATGTAAAAAGCAAAGTCACAAGCCAAAAAAAGATGATGATAGTCCTCGTCGTCGTGACCACAAAATACATAGCCATCCATAACATACACACCTCTCTGACGAATTCTGCTAACCGTGTTCAATCTACCATATATCACAATCCACATGTGAATTTTAACTTTATCAGGGACTTTGAACCGCCACATATGTTCGAACCCCAACCTCCTAATCCCAGCAAAATTGAACAGCTTGTAAATGCTTCGAACGCTAAACAACTTTCTCTCTCCCTCCAACATCTAAATAAATTCATCCCTCTCATTAGTCAAACTCACTACTTCAAGCGAAACAAAAAAACTGCATAACTGAACCAATGCATTACCAGCCACCAGCCTCGAAAAAGTCAATCTCCATTTGAAACCCGCTGCATCATTATCATACATCTCTCTAAAAGTGATATTTTTGTTGCAAGCAATACCAAAAAGCTCAGGAAACTCCACACACAAAGGGACATTAGTTAGCCAGCTATCAAACCAAAATGATGTGTTGTGTCCATTCTTTACCACAATCTTAGTACCCAGCTTCATCCACTGCGCATGAGCCATAACATTGCACCAAAACATGGAGCATAATGAGAAATCAGTATTCCAACCAAAATTGCCATTGTAACATGTACTAATAATCCATTCTTTCCATAAAGCGTTCTTGTCAGAGATCATTAACCACAACCACTTACAAAGTAAAGCAGAATTCATTGTCTTCAAGTTAATAACACCGAGTCCCCCTTGCTCTTTAGACTTGCAAACTTGATCCCAAGAAATCAAACAGCTAAGCTTCTTCGTCTCTTTAGTACCAGTCCAGAAAAATTTACGACGAATTGCGTCAATCTTCTCCAACACCCACCCAGGAAATTGGTAGAAGGACATCCAGTACAGTGGAATTGACGACAGAATAGAATTGACAAGCACAAGGCGGCCAGCTCTTGATAATGAGTTGCCTTTCCACCTCGCCAGTCTTGTGTCCACCTTCTCTATCAAGTGCTGCCAGTCTTTCTTCATTAATTTCTTGGGGCAAATGCACATACCCAGATAGTTCAAAGGAAAAGCTTCAGTCTTGCAATTAAACATCTCAGCACATGACCTGCGTAAATCATCACTACAACCCAACGTGTAAACACTGCTCTTATGAAAGTTAATTTTTAAGCCAGATAAGCTTTCAAAAGCATAGAGAATAAATTTAAGTGCAGCGAGGTATTTACAGTCTGGTTTGCTAAAAATGATAGTGTCATCAGCATATTGTAAAGAATTGATGCCTCCTACCACATGATCACTGCCAAAGCCGCCAATAATCCCATCTGCACAGCCCAGCTTCAGAATTTTTGAAAAAACATCTGCCGCCAAATCAAAAAGAAGAGGGGAGAGTGGGTCGCCCTGTCTCAGACCACGCTTAGAATGGATAGTAGAGCCAGCAACTCCATTAACACAAATGTTGGATCTACTTGATGAAAGAATCATAGAAATCCATTCAACCCACTTGGTGGGAAAGCCTCTTGCCTTCAGCACTTCAATCATAAATCTCCAGTCAACTGTGTCAAAAGCTTTGGCGAAGTCCAACTTAAGAATAGCACAAGGGACATCAAATCTATCACAGTGAGAAATCACTTCACCAACCAACGCAGCACCATAAAGAATGTTTCTTCCTTTAATAAAAGCAGTTTGGGACTTATCAATCAACGTATCCATCTTAGTTTTCAGCCTATTGGCCAACACCTTCGTGATTAGTTTGAAACTAGTGTTAAGGAGGCTAATCGGTCTGAAGTCAGCGGTAGAAACATTACCTTCCTTTTTGGGGATTAAAACCACATTAGCATAACTAATCAAATCCAACCTTAATGAGCCTTTGTGAAACTATTCAAACAAACGCAATACATCATCTTTCAACATGCCCCAATAGCGTTTGAAGAAAAAGATAGGAAATCCATCAGGTCCTGGTGCTTTGTCACCAGGCATCTCCTTCAAAGCATTCAATATTTCCTCTTTAGAAAAATCACTTGCAATGTACGAAAGATCAACAACATCAGGATACAATTTGCGCCAATCAATAGAAATGCGGTTCTCAATGCGAGCACCAAAGATACTTTTATAATATTCAGTGAAAGTATCATTCAAAAGTTGTTGTTCACAAATCTCCACTCCATCTTTCCAAATACTGTGTATCAAATTGGTACGACGTCTACCATTAGCAACTTTATGAAAATACGCAGTATTTCTATCCCCTTCCTTCAGCCACTGAGATCTGGATCTCTATCTCCAAAAAATCTCTTCTTGATCCATGACTTTGTTGAGTTCTCTCTCTCGTTGATGAAGCAAATCTCTTTCAACAGCATCGAGTCCTCTCTCTTCGTCAAGTACATTAAGTTCAAGAATAAGTTTTTCAATCTCCTCCTTTTTAATTCTGATATGACCAAACTCCTCTATATTCCACTTTATAAAAAATTTCCTCAAAAATTTGAGTTTAGTACATAGAGCTCTCGCTGCATCGCCACTCTCCCCAAATTCAGACCATTTATTATACAGCAAATCATCAAAGTTATCTTCCAAGCACCACATTTTTTCAAATCTATAAAAAGGTTTTTTCCTAATGGCGTCTCCAGAATCCAATATAACAGGGAAATGGTCAAAAATAATCGTAGATAAACCTTTTTGGGAGGTTAAAGGATGAAGATCCTCAAAGTGAGCGTTAATGAAAAAACGATCAAGTTTCACAAGCGTCGGTGGAGTTCTGCCGTCAGACCAAGTGAACTTTCTATTAGCAAGAGGGAGGTCAATCAACTCACACTCCCCTACAAACTCACTAAAGTCAGCCATGTCACCATAATGATTAGAACCTGAGTTACTTCTTTCATAACCAAATCTAGTAACATTAAAGTCTCCTCCAATAACCCAAGGGCCATACATCAAACCATGAAATTCCGTCGCTCCTCTCCACAAAATTTTCCTTTCATTTCTAGTATTTGGACCATGAACGTTTGAAAAAAGTAAAGCTTCTTAGTCGCAACACATTCCAATGCAACATGCAGGCAATATGTTTGACAAATCTCTTGTTTAAACCTCCACAAATTACTATCCCAACCAGTGAACAAGCCTCTAGCACTACTAGCGGCCGGTATAAATCTCCATTCATCAATAACCCCCCAACCTAGAGTTTTAAAAATAAGAATATCAGGATTGTCAAGTTTAGTCTCTTGAAGCAACATAATGTGGGGCTTGACAGATTTAAGGTAATTTTTGACTCTAAGACGTTTGTCATAATTACCCAAACCTCTAACATTCCAAGTTAAGACAATCATTGGGGTGTGTCAGCCCTATCTAACTCTTTACTTTTAATATCACTAGCAACAGAATCATTTAACAAAAAACTAGAGCTACTAGCAATAGCATGCATTTGATCAGAGGACAAAGAATTGAGGATAGCAGGGATAAAAACGCTACCTTCCAAAGGATGAGGAAGGCCACGAGCACTTCTCCTTTGGATAACCACACCAGGGTCCACTGGCTTCTTGCCTTTCCTTCTACTTGTTGCACAAGAACGTTCATCAGAATCTAAAATGGCAAAAGCATTGCTCCCACCACCAAGATCATAATCATTATTGTCCCCCTCAAGATCATAGTCCTCTTCATTGTCATCCCCAAACATAATCCCCAAACCATCATACCCACTCTCCTCCCTACCAGCATCAACATTACCACCTTCATCAACATCAACACCATGAGCTTCCACGTTATCATTTACAACATTTTGATCCTCAGCATCACCCTCTCCTTCAACTGAAATTGCAGCAAATGAATTGCTACCCAATCCTACATTAGCCATGGGAGCACTAACACTTCTAGCCTTAAGCATTTTCATCTTACCATCCTCCCCTCTGACAAAAACCGTTTTACGAAGTTCTTGTCTATCCACTTCCTCAGAAGATTCGCCGTCAACTTTCATAATAGAAACATTATGGATAAAACCCTCAACAGGAACTACGATCGAAGGTGGAAGCTCAAAATCCTCATCAATCCATATCATCGCCCTCAAAGAGGAAAAATCAGCTACATTCCACACTCCATGCTGGAGTCTAATCACTTCTCCTACCTCCGCCAGCGCCGACCTAAGGGAATCAACACTTCTACACACTAATGGTATATTTTTAAGAGAAACCCAAACTTCAATCCTCTTTTTAGCCATACTCCCAATTTGTGGGCTCCATCGCTTCAGATTAACTACTCCCTTCGAGTCGAAGAGCGAGTAGTAAAAGGTTTCAGTCAACAAAGAGGCGGGGAATTTCACTATGAAATCATCGTCGAATCTATGCACCGTCCACACCCATCCAGGCGCACGCTTGCCAAAATGAGTTCCCAATAAAATCTCCATTTCATTGATCGAGAAAGCACCGCGAGCGATGGAGAGAACAACCATCGATCTAGCCTTTTTAAAATCATCAGGATAAAACGCCGCTGAAAGTGGGGGGAGCGATTTAGGGTTCTCCATTTTTTTCGGATTTTTGAGATGTGATTTGCAGTTGAAACCCTTATGCCCAATTTTGTTACAGCGAAAACAAACCATAGGATTTCAACAGCTCCTCGCCCAGTGATCCGAAGAGCCGCATCTGAAGCAACCATTATCAGATTTGATGTTTTTTATTTTTTCAAAATAATTGATCGAATTACGAGGCGGCGGCTGAGGAATATTGAGAGATTTAAAAATATTATTGTAGTTATAGAAAAACAATATAAACATGGAAATCGGTCCCATTAAACACTATTAAGATGTAGTTATATTGCAGGTCCCTAGTTTTAGTGTTAAATGATAAATTATGTAATTTTGATTGAAAAGACATAAACCTGTTTGTGTTCAATTTTGTTGGCCTTTTGACTTAGTTATTGTAAATATGCCTTTTCTCTTTTAAAATAAAAAAGGACATTATTTAAAACCAAAAAGAAATATGTCGAATATTGAAAAAATGGGAAAAGTTGTGAAAATTCACGTATAAATATAATTATATGTATTTGTATGTAGTTTATATCAACCATTCCAAAATATATGTAAATATATGTATTTCTTGTGGTTTGAAATGTGTCCATTCCCATAATCAGGCATAATTTACAACAACTGTAGTTAACAACCATTTTGTAAGATTTAGAACCTTATGGCAAGATGAATACAAAAAGGAATGTTTGGTTATTAGTTAAACCATATTACTAAACTTAATGATAATAATAAAAGAAGATTAACTATGTTAACCGTACAAAAATATAAATGAAAATATACGTACACTATCCGTATGAATCTATGTAAACAACGAAATATACATTATAATGAATGTTTGAACGGTATTCATCCTATGGAACTATACATGTAAAATGTAATCCATATTAAATGAATATATTTTTGGTGACAACTGTAGCAATTAATGTAATTGATTGCTATAAATAAGGCCATAAATAATTTAATAGCTATTGTAATCGATAATAATTGGGGGAAAACAAATTGGATTAGGAAATTAAGCCTAATGGCTAAAATTTCTAAACTTGGTTAGTATTAACTTTGAAATCCCAATTAGGGAATTTAAAAAAATATAATCGCACTAAGACATGACGTTAAGTTCAACTTGTGGTAGAAGTCTGCCTGGAACCGCACAGCGAATCCAACATCCACAAGTGGTCAGATTAATGTGAGAGGTCTGGTGCATAAATATATAGACATATGTGTATATATTACAACCAATAAGTAAATAAATAAAATTTAGTAATATCTGTCGTAGTACAACAAATAGATATTTCGAGACTGATAAAATAAGGTTATTTCGTTATTAATTAATGTCTTAGGAAAATTATGGCAGTTAGGTTCATAAGTAGCATTAATTATAATCAATGGGAATAGAAAGGAAATATAATATTAATTGTTGCCTTAAGAAAATATGACCGTTATGGTTATAAATGGCAATATACCTATGAATATAAATATAGAAATAAAAAGGGGATTTATGGGTATTAATTACCATTTAGATTATTAAGTTCAATAAGGAAAATAATTAATCAAATATCCTATGCTAAGAAGGATATAACTTCCTTTATTTAAATAAGTTAATACAGAACTTATAATTAAAAATTAGGATTGGACTTGGTAGGTTAATGATGTGAATCATTACTAACCATAATAACCCATAGCAATAATTAACCGTGTGCATATGGTATTTCAATGAAGAGGAACTAAATGGGAATAACTCAATAATGTAGCCCGATTTATTCCCATAAGAAGAAGCATTAAAGGCTAATTAGGTATGAACTTGATAATCTTCGTGTATAGTCCGCTTCCTCGGGTCTTAAGTGTCTTAGGTCAAGAAGTCCACCTGGGATTATGTCTTCCAGTCTATGGGTCTTAAATGGTGTGTGCGAGGAGTACCCAAACCTGGAATTTTCAAAAATGTCCAGCATGATCATTCCATAGAACTACCTATCCTACTGGAAGTAGTAAGCGACTAAGAAGATTATCCGACAAGATAAGCTAGATGGTAAAGCCAAACACCATCTCTCACCTTACAGGGGTATGGGTTTATATGCGTGAATGATGGAAGCCTTATCTAGTAGGTCCCCATAGATATTGCCCTCTAGTTTACATTAACATTGAATAAATCATCGTGAAGTATTGAGTGACCGACAGGTCCACCTAGGGTCTTAAGTGATCGGGAGAATCCACCCTATCTATCATACGATCGTGAGACGTTAATTGGCTAAGGATGTACGTGTGAATAAGTAAACTCTGTAATTAGGAGTTCACTCTTGATTTAATGACCATCTACATTCTGGTTTAAAGCATTCATAAATATACGTGTAAACGTTCTTTCTTGGTGTCGATATTTAGGAATACTACCTTCGGAAAAGTATTCAGAGTCGTGTGTAAACGTTTACAAGGTTAGGATAGAATTACTAACCTTGGTAGGCATACATCTTGGGTTAAACCAATGGGATACATCTGTGTATTATAATCTTTGTCGTACATTTCCTGTTCACCAGAATCTTGTTGTTCTGACCCCCTCTTTGTTACGACCACCCAGGTTTTCTATAGAAGGTCTGGTTCTCACAGGTGTTTAAATTTGGCTTTCGGTTCTTGTTCTCTTTCATGCCCGGTATTGGCAAAGTGACTTACTTGGAAAAGGTAATTACCTGAGTTAATACTAGTCTATCCTATTTTGTTTCCGCTATGAGTTATTTTTATCGTACTCTGATTTTTCCTATGCTCATTTATTTGCAGGTATCAGATTTACACACTCCATGCTTGGATGTGTCCAAGTTTCAATTTTTTTTCCAAAATTTGAGCTTAGAAATGTTTGGGGTGTTACATTTGGTATTAGAGCATATGTTAGATGATTAGAGGAACTAGTTAAATTAGGACTCATAAGAGAACGTAATTTGATTTTCTTTTCTATTTTCTTCGCCTTTCTCACTCGACTTGAATTTATTCCGACAATGAAATAGTCATGGGCCTATTCATAATTGGTCTTAAGTGACTAGGAGTTGAAATATGTTGAGTTCGGGTTTCTAGCCAATTTTGTCTTACCCTACAGTACGTTGGCGATTATGTTGTAGAGAGCATGAGGACGACATATGGCGCATTCCGTTGATTCGAGTTTGGAGACTGGAAAAAATAACCTAACTACAATTGAGATAGTCGCAATTTCTGGTTTTTGGTTTTGTTTTGTAGTCCGTAGTTCCATTAAAAGGCCTTTTCTTGGTCTAAAACGGGAAATCCATGTTAATATGTTGTATCCATTCGGAAATATAATTACGAGGTATATCCATTTGTTACTTCGTTAAATTTCCGGATATTCCTTTATTGAAAATATTCATTTTAGTATTTGGCCATGTATACGAGGAAATTTTATTTTTGAGAACTATTTGGAATAATGAAAGGGATTTTGAAAGCTTTGAAATTATGATTTCGGAAAATGGTTTTATAAAGACAAGTTTTATAAATATGTGGTTTTAAAATATTAATCTATTCGTGTTTTAGAAATTGTTCGGGATTTGTATGACTTTAATTAACATAATCCGATTGGTAGAAAGGAGGGAATTGGAGATGACAAGGAATATGCCACTAAAACTTAAAAATAATTAATACCCATTCCTTGTGATATATAGTACTTTTTATAGTACTCTTTTTATATATATTGGAAGGTTTATTGAAATCATCATAATTAATCCTCAAGTTAAAGTTCCAGCATTTTTTAACGCGAAAAGTGTTTTCAATTTGTAAAAAATATGGAATATAGTTTTAATAATAATAGCAGTTATAAATTGGGTTTACAAAAATGAAACCATTAGTGTATAATTAATTCCATTTTTGATACATTTTAAATTTTTCTTTGAAAAGACTAAGGAAAAATCCTTCGTCCATATTTTTAGGGTATTTGATTTCGAATCATTTAATTATATGTAAGCTAGTTAAGGGAAAAATGCATTTTAATTTTTACTTCGGATTTCTAGCTAATTTCCTATTTTAAATTCGTTCGTTCGTTTGGTGGTCACAACTGTTTGAGGGAAAAAGGCGTTGGAAATTAAATTTCTCGACTCGACAAGTGGTGCAAGTCAAAACGAGAAATTGGTCAGGTTCGGAAGTCATTTTGACATAGTAGGAATTTTTTAATTTTTATATAATTTATTCGTGTCATTGGGCCGAGGTTCAGATCGCGCTCTAAGCGCCAAGTCAAATGCTTCCCCCTATGGGACGTGGCCTGTGCGCGACCTGATTAGGTTGAAACGATATATCGTTCCGTCCGACGTCTCCATCCCCAAACCCCATTTCTAGCAAACCCAAACCCTCCTCTAGTTCCAAGATCCAATCTTAGCAACCTTTACTCCGTTTCGTACCTAATTACAACCATAATCCTTCTCATGTAGATCTCTACCCTATTATACTCTATATATGTAATTTCATTCACCCAATTCATCGATTCCTCCATGGCACCTCCTCGTAATGTCATCACTCAACGCCGTGGTATCGCATTTCAGGAAGCTGCATGGGTAGATCGCGATGAGGATAAGATTAAGAATTACTTGGCTATGACCAATTATGATTTTCATTTTGGTCGACCGATGAATTTCACCAATTTCACTGCTTTTTGTTTGGAGATGCTTTTTGTCGCCACAGGCCCACCACCGATCCCACACTTCGACACTTTTGAGCACGATCTGTATCCGCGTTGTGCTAATGTCCAGATGGATGCTGACTGAAACACCCCACCTCCATTAAGGTCACTCACAAAGGGAATGTCTTAACTTCAGTGGAGCATTTTTAGTACAAGAGGCAAAAAAAATTACAAGACAGACAAATAAAGCAGCGGAAGATAAATAACCTTTATTGATTAAAACAGCTTGTACAAATATTGTTTTACAACACCAATACTTATTAGAAGAAAGCATCTGTCTTGTTTAATATATAAAAGCACAAACTGCCAATGATATTCCCTAAATAAAACATGAGCCGGCCATAGCAGTAGAAAATGGAGTTCAAAGCGCCAAAGAATCTTAAAGCTCGGATATAGTAACGACCCCGAAATGAGCTGAGCTTTTCCCCTAAATGAGCTGAGCTTTTCCCTCCCTGACTACTTGGGGGGGGGGGGGACCGGAAGAAAAGAGGCGAAAGCAAACTAAGTCAGACATAAAGTATGGTAAGTTTAGTGATTCTTAGTATTTAAACGAGGAAAAGGGGTCATGATATGAATAAACTAAATATAAGACTAAACCATAGTAACAAGATAACATGGAATAAGCATGGGATATGGCAAGATAAACTGAATGTACTGATAAACTGAATGTACTAATAAACTGAATGCGCTTCTACTCCTTCTCTGCTTTGCAACTACCCTGTTTATACTGATTTCTATATCTTCTTCATACGGTGTCCGATTTACGTAAACTCGGACTCTATCTCAAGCAGAATTCCGAGACGAACGCAACGGCATAACCCGTTTCCCTTAATTCTCACATTTGAAATAAATTATTCTTTGATTATATCTTATGTCCCAATTTAAAATTGTGGGGTGTTACATTCTCCCCTCCGTAAAGGATTTGGTCCCCGAAATCTCTGAGTTAAGAATAATGCATATCCTATCATCCAACATCTATGTACTCAACCGTTCAATCACTAGCATCCATTGCCCTTAAAAGATTTCTAATGCTTTCATGATCATATGCATAGTGTGTGTATATGTCCTTATTTAATGCAAAATCAGGCGGTCTAGCGATTCAGTTGACCTCCTTAATGCAAATCATGTTAGTGTCATGCGTCCAATATGTATGTAATCCTAATGATACATATTATTTCTATATGAGTGCACAACCATTCACTCAAATGCAACGTCCACAGGATAACATATCAAGTTCAATCCATAAACAAATACAAATATGCAAATGCAATATGGAAGTGATTGAGCTGATCTAGTGCCTTATGTGTGTATATGCATCCACGAGCAACCACTAGCAAACACTTGCAACCACTTGCATCCACCAAACATAACATATCTCAAACACATGTTTACATCCATTGGCTTCTACCTAAGGATTGAGGATAGGACCGAGAGGATATACTTAAAACCTAAAGACTAGCATGCAAATAGATTTTACAGAAAAAGAGGAATCAAGGATATACCCTTAAAAAGGGTAAGATGCGCGTATCTAGTCTTCAATCTTCTAAGTCGCATCTTCTTGAGCTTCACTCCACTATACCTTATCTAATTTAACTTCATGGTTGCAAAGCTTCTTGACCTCCATTTCCAAAACCCACTAGTAAAGATAGGCCCTTGATCACTTACTATGCTAGAGGATATCCAATGTAGTCGAACTATCTTTCCAAGATAAACAGATATTAACTATGATATCGAGTGTATATCCTAAGATGATTCCTCTACTTAGCTTATCCATCATGCCGCAAGTCTGAGGGTCCAAAGCTAATGGTTACTATGTGCTTATTACCTCTCTTAAGGTCAGTCTAACTTAGGGTGCCAGCCCCAACCATTTATTTCTCACGCGAACCGTCCTAGTCGAACTCGACATCCCTCAAGTACAAACCCCAAAGGCCTAAACCAATATCAGACAAGCACCCAAGGGATACCTCCTCCGAATTTGGACGATCTATGTGAGATGATACTAATAAAACAACCAAACCATTGGGCACTTTACCAACTCTGGCTATCCTCGCCAATCTTGCTCCAGAATTTTCGTTGATTGCATAACTGGCTTTACAGTGTCATCTAGATACATGCGGAAGTCTGTCTCTAGTTTTAAAGGGGAAATCCCTACCCTAATCAAAACACCTTGCGTACTCATGGACTACTCCAACGGATCGAAAATCGTCGATAGGTAAATAAAGTGATTCTAGGTAGCTAAGACAAACTGATCCCTTAGGATCGTACGAAATCTCAAGGGTATTACCGAGGAAAGTCGAAAGTCTAACTACCCTTGCTTTACAATTACTAGCTAACCAATCAATGCCTAGAATCAACCCATAGCCCAAAAGCATAAGCATAAATATAGCTATTCTCAAATCCTCACGAGTCAAAGATAAATGGGCCGAACCAGAAATTGGATTTGAGACTATAATGGGATCCTCTACTACACAATAACTAGGGTGCAGAGACTCAACTATGGAAGCAGATATATATACGGATGCGAAGCGCTAAAGTCAGAAGGAGTATTAATAGGATAACAAAAAAAAAAGGAAAAAAATCTTCCAACAGAATTATTACTGCCTCTCTCTTTCAGGTGTGCTGACAGTGAGAGCATGCACTCGTCTTCCAGAAAAATCTTGTCCCTTGTTCTTGCCCTTGCCCTTAATTATACGACCCGTCATACCAAAATAAAGATACATCCTCTTGTTTTAGGTTTTACTATTTTTTTTCCTCCCCTCCTTTGTGAACCAAGTCCATATCCACGGGTTCTTCATCCTTGTGTTGTGCTCCGTAGCCAGACCCCCTCATTCTCAACTTTGCCATCCTTGTGTAACTTGTTGACATGTCTCTCGAAAGCTGCCTCCATCGCACGGGGAATCCTACAAAGCTTGAAAGAAAATTACGGCTACAGATGGAAGTTAGGCACTTATTTGCCCTTTGACAAGTGTCGTAGTCTCATCAAGCCTACGGAACCATGTCGCAATGAGGTTACCTCCCAGAAAGCCAGGAGCCCCAGAGACTCAAGAAAGAAGGAAACAAGGATTCAAGCAGAGGGTCAAAAGATAGTGCATATGGCTTTGGGGAATATGCCTTTAAAACAAAACTTTTCTTTTGAAAATGCTTCTTTTAAAATCGTTTTGAAAATAATTTTTCAAATCTTTTATCTGATCCGGTAACCTTCAGCTCTGATACCAAGTGAAACACCCCACCTCCATTAAGGTCACTCACATAGGGAATGCCTTAACTTCGGTGGAGCATTTTTAGTACAAGAGGCAGAAAAATTACAAGACAGACAAATAAAGCAGCGGAAGATAAATAACCTTTATTGATTAAAACAGCTTGTACAAAGATTGTTTTACAACACCAATACTTATTACAAGAAAGCATCTGCCTTGTTTAATATATAAGAAGCAAAAACTGCCAATGATATTCCCCAAATAAAACATGAGCCAGCCATAGCAGTAGAAAATGGAGTTCAAAGCAATGCGCCAAAGAATCTTCAAGCTCGGAGAGAGTAACAGCCCCGAAATGAGTTAACCTTTACCCCAAAATGAGCTGAGCGTTTCCCTCCCTGACTACTTGGGGAGGGGAACGGAAGAAAAGAGGCGAAAACAAACTAGGTCAGACGTAAAGTCTAGTAAGTCCAGTGATTCTTAGTATTTAAACGAGGAAAAGGGGTCAAGACATGAATAAACTAAATATAAGACTAAACCGTAGTAACAAGATAACATGGAATAAGCATGGGACATGGCAAGATAAACTGAATGTACTGATAAACTGAATGTAGTGATAAACTGAATGTGCTTCTACTCCTTCTTTTCTTCGCAACTACCCTGTTTATACTGATTTCTATATCTTCTTCAAACGGTGTCCGATTTACGCAAACTCGGACTCTATCTCAAGCAGAATTCTAAGACGAACGCAGTGGCGTAACTTGTTTCCCTTAATTCTCACATTTGAAATAAATTATTCTTTGATTATATCTTATGTACTGATTTAAAATTGCGGGGTGTTACACTGACATCGATGACATGTTTTGCGTCATCCGATTTAAGGTTATGGGCACCCATATCGAGTTCACCGACGATGATTTGGCACAGATTTTGGGCATCTCGATAATTGGAGATGAGCTTGATGCTATCAAGATGAAGGACCCTCATATTCTTTAGTTTATCTTCCTTGAGACCCCTAGAGCCTGGACCACCGCCAATCTACGATCCATTGCCCGTGCAGTTATGCGCATCATACAGCACAACATCATCTCAAAGACAGGAAGCTTGGAGTACATTTATCCTTCTGTTCGCTGCACCACTTATGCTATTCTTGGCGGTATAGTCATCAATTAGGCGCGTGTGCTTATGATCTATCTTCATGATCCCTTCATTGGTGCCCCGCGGAGCCACTTTCATTATAATCATCTTCTCGCCCATGTCTTCTGACACTTCTAAATGAGACTTACTGGGGAGACGACGATGAAGAAGGCACCGACCACCATTAGCCGCGCCACTCTCCGTAAGATGGGAATTCAGCTTCCCGATGCTCCTATTCCCGCATCGCCCACTCCAGGTCAGCAGCCTGGCCAGGAAAGCCTAGAGCTCACCTCCCTCCACAACATCCAGACCGAGCTTCGAGAGGTCCGTGAGGAGCAACATCGGCAGGTGCATGAGATTGGTTGCATCCTAGCCATACTACGTTCCTGGCATGGATGTGGTAATGGACCGAGTTCCAGCCATGGGGCTCGACCAACTTATAGCGGGTACTTATTATGAGCTTATGCCTTGTGCATATTGTATCTTTATCGTATGCTTCTCCTTCCAGCATTTTTTTATCTTTTTTGTTGTAGTGTTTGTAACTGTTAGTGTTTTATAAACCGCATGACTTAGGCTAATGGGATTTCTATATTTGAAAACATTCATGTCATTCACATATGTCTATTTGAATGAAATCTCATTTTCTTATCTAAGCTAACATTTGTCCTAGAGCTGGAAATAATAAAATTCTGTTTTGGATAAATTTTAGCAAAGAATCGGTTTTGCGTTGTTTTCGTCATGGGTATAAATAAATCACTGTTCCTTGTTAAGCTAAAATTTATTACGATCTTTTGTATGTGATTTCAGTTTTCACATTCTTACGTGACTGACTTTCTTTTTCGCAAGCTTGTGAATTGAATCATTCAAGTTTCCACAAAATACAATTTTGAAACTTTTGGAAAACGTTATTTAATTTTTTTTATTGATTTACTTTCTTTTATTCCGATTTGCGCGAAAACGCAAAATTTGAATATGGCAGTTTGTGCATATTTAAACGTTTGTTTTACATTGAAATAGATGGTTTGAATGGCACAAAGTGCACGGTACAGAAATTTTTATTTTTCATACAAATGTCATGTGGAAAGTGAAACGGTACTAAAAGGAATTTTTCAAAATAAATATAAGAGGTTTTAAAGTGAAAATTTATTATTGTGAAAAACTTCGATTTTTAGTCACATTAACAACTTAAGGGAGATGATTGGATGGTTTGTGTGCGTGTTTTAGCGGTGCAATAGGACTGACGTTACGATAAAAACGATAAGGACAACAAAAAAAAGTCCATTTTAGCCTTAGAAACATTGTTTCCATACCTTGTCAACGATGTGAGCGAGTTATTAATTAACTTGTTTACATTTTAGAGCTCACTTTAAGCCTACTTTACAATGTTCAGATGGAAATCTTTTGGAGTGTTTTGGGCAACTGAGGTGAAAATTTCACTATAGGACGAGAAATGGAATATTTATAAGCAAAGGAAATGTTAAAATTCTTCGTTTTGGTTTTCTTTTCTGGTCTAGGAGAAATAAAATAGGAAGCGGTTAGATGCGTTGATGTTTTGGATTATAGGGGTTGATTGCAAAATAGGTTGCTTCACACTTTTATTTGTAGTCGTGTGAGGGTTATGGATGAAAAAGGATTTTCGAAATTTGCATTCATGTAGAACTATCGGTAAATTAAGGATGTTTTGCATCATGTTTTCAAAAGTGTTTTAAAAAATAATATTGCATACATGTAGGAGGATCCAATTTAGAATCATTGTGTATACATGTTTTATGGTTGAAATGTATCATGTACACTATGCACATGCACACATGGTTGCAAAGTGGATGTACACAAATTGGTTGTGCAGGATAGGACAGCAGGTGGCAACTTGGAGGAATATTAACATTTAGCAGAATTCACTTATAATAATAGCCATCGGTTCAGTATTAGGATGGCTCTATTTGAAGTTTTTATGGAAAACCTTATTTATCACCAACATGTTGGATGGATGTAGGTGAAGAATCCTATTAGGACCAGAACAGGTTAAGGAAACAACTGCTAGAATAGAGTTAAGAAGACACTGAATGAATGTAGCACAAGAGAGGCAGAAAACATATGCGGTTAGCAGTAGAAAGCCAGTAAAGTTCAAAGAAGGAGATTATGTATTCCTTAAAGTTTCTCCAGTGAGAAAGGTATTAAGATTTGGCAAGGCAGGAAAACTATCACCCAGATATGTAGGTCCTTATGAAATTCTGAAAAGAATAGGTACATTGGCCTATGAATCGAAATTACCAGAGGAATTAAGAGGAATTCGCAATGTGTTTCATGTGCCAATGTTAAGGAAGTAGGTGCATGATAACAAAACTATTTTAGAGTCACCTACTCAAGTTGAAATCAAAACAGATTTGAGCTATGAAAAGAGCCAGTGGGAATTGTTGCAAAAGAAGAAAAGAAATTGAGAAATAAAAGCATAAAACTGGTCAAAGTTTAGTGGAGTTTGGATTCAAATGATTGCACATGGGAAGTTGGAGATAAAATGAAAGCTAATTACCCAAGATTATTTTCTGATAGGAGGGAAAAAACTAAATTATATTTACGTAAGTATTTAATTTTAAGCATGCATGTTTTTCTTTATATATGTGTATTTTGATCATATTTAAAGGGTACAAATTAGCATATCTGAAGTTAAAGATTAAATAGGAGTAAATCTGTATAGATTAAAAAGATGTTAATTTTAGAAGAAAAAAAATTACGGGTCACAATTTCTAAAAGGAGGGGTGCATGTGATGACCCTCGGTTTTGGGATTCTCCAAAATGACATAATTAAGTATTCTAGTTCTTTGCAACATAAGTGTATATATATATATATATATATATATATTAATAGTATCAGTGCTGAATTAAAAATCAGTGTAAAATATAATGGTAATGTTTTTAAGAATAAAGCATGGGCACGTACTAAATTTAAATTGAATATGCAATATGTGTGTTATCACATTTACACTTAGAATGTTTGACATAGTGGCTGAGGGTAAATAATATTTGAATTTGGTATTCATATTTCTTTTGTCATTATGCAACCCTATTTCTTGTTTTAATAATAAAAGGAAAATCGAAAGCAAAAAGGAAGGGGACCAACAAGAATCACACCATTTGAATGAGAAGCATGTTACCATTTTAGCGTACAACCTAAATGCATAAAGAGTAGTACACCTGAGAGAAGTTTGTATTAAAAGTGCAATCATACTAGTACACATAAATAAAGGATAATACTTGTATTTGGTATAAGAAAAAACCCTAAGTTAAACACTGATTATAAATGGCACATAAACCATCCTTGAGAGGGGTATACCATATCATTTTTCTTTGGAAAGTAACCACTGAAGAAGCCATAGAGAATAAGGAAGAAAACTGGAAAATTTAGCGTTAGGAGGAAGGAGAACTTTGGTGAGTAAATCTCACTATTTAAATAGCAATAAGCCCTATTTAGGCAACTTTTATTATATGAGTATTTCAGTTGGTATGCGTTCTATGGAGTTTGAATGTTTGTTTTGATCTGAATGTATGAAGGCATGGTTAAATAAGTTTAAGTCTGATGGTTAAGATGCTTATAAATCTGAAAACAAGTATAGTAAAATCATGAATATCGCCTTAAGATAGGATTGAACAATCTGGAAGTAAGCAGGATTGAATAAGTGGATTTAAAGCATATACACTTTATGTATCATTCTGGATGGGGTACATACATCAGGTAGGGTGTGTGGGATAGTGGGTCAACGCTGTTAAAACCTAACTAGAAAATGGAAAGTGGGTCAGGTTGTGGTGCTAAACACTTGTTGTATTGATCTATCTAACATCAAGTTAGGATGTTAGGTATGCATATTGTAACAGCCCGAGGAAAATCGGGATCCTGATTACTCGACATAAACACAATGTCGACTAACCAAGCACCATAATTACCGGAACACTAATAGAAAGGAGTTAGAGGATGAGATAGATAAAATAGAAAATTAGAATATAAGAAGAAGAAGAACACACAACACATCAGAGTAAACACGAATCTCACAGCAGAACGAATAAAATATAACATAATTTTGAAATAAAAAGTATATATACAATAACATGATCAGAGTACAAAACTTACAAAACAGGGAAAATAACATTAGATAACTAACGCTGAAGCCTCCTGCTCCAAGCTCCTCCAATGAAATTTGTAGAGACCTGAACTACTTGAATGCCCGTACAAATTTGGGCACCCAAGAGTTTAGGGAAAAACAAAACAAAAATAAACTCTGGGTCAGTCATGGGACTGGTGTGGGTAAACTCCAAACACTTGGTTTAACTTTTAGAAAAAAATCCTTTTAAAAGAAAGGATAATCGTAAGATCGATCCACACATAAACACGGATGGTTTTTACCTTATGATAACCCAAAGCATTATTTGAAATCAATATTCGTCTGATATTATAATAATGTCTAAATACAAGTAATATCAATCTAGCAGAACGTTTGCATCTCACGCTCTACATATATAGTATACAATCAAAACCGTGGGCTCTTATTGGACAATGGATTCCAACTGGCAAGGTATGGTACCACCTTCCGACAGTGTACCTCTAGAGAGAAATACATCGGGTTCAACAAGAACATCTTACAATCCAGGCAAAACATGACCGACCCCTCATTTCGCTTGAGAGTACCAAATGTATTATCACCAATGGTTGGGATCAGCAACCATTTCACGAAAGGGACAACATCGATAGATTTAAGAAGTAAAAGGAATTTCTCTAGATCAGATGACAATACACCCTACTTGGTAGCCAACCACTTAGCCATGCGACCTACCCGATTTTATACCATTTCCCCGTTGTGAAGCTAGAGGTCATAACATATCTTTTGATCTTCATTCACTTTGAATGTCACATTGTCATACCCGCCAAATCACATATTGATTTCCCCAAACATATCACGAGTATAAAGCTAAGAGAAACGAATTCCTCCGCCACCAAATGTAACTACATTTGAAAAGATCAACTTACGCGATCCATTAGATATACTCTGTCAGACATTCTTCCATAGCGGACAAACCGAAGGCACTATTCTGTAAACATGACAACCCTTGCATAATTTCGTATACAATTATCTTCATCATATTTGATCGCAATGCTAACGTCCATACAGAGTGGTTTTCAGATAATGAATCTGATCCCAGTCTCTCCGTATTGACGACGGAAAAATGGTCAAAAACTTTGATAGTCGGTAATTTAACTATCAATGAAAAACATGTGTGCAAACACCGATATTATTTCTAGATGGAAATTCTATCAATCAATCATCAATCATCATTTATCTCTTAAATTAATTTATCCTTAATTTATTCCTTTTACCCATTTCCTGTTTCCATATATTCATAATTTCTTATTTTCTAAATCTAGAAAATATATGTTATTAATCATTGGAAAATGTTTCCATTTCTTGTTCACGTATCACTATCATTCCAGTATTCCTTATCAACAAAACATTTCATTTTCTATGCTTAGAAAACATTTCTGATTTTATTTGGAAAACATTTCCGAAACTCAATTATATGTATTTCAAATGAAGGTTGTATAAAACATCGTTACGCCCGCTCATTCCATTTATCGCTTATTTCTTAATGTATATTTAATCAATCTTCGCTAGCGAACTTCAACTATTCCTTAGTTAATCACGAAGTCAATCAAGTTGGGGTATAATTACCTCTCAAACCTTAACTGTACAACGTTCTTAATCTTGCAACAGATAAAGCTCAACAATCTAGTTTTAACAATCATTTCTTATGAAAACTCTTGGATTTCATTTACGACTTTCCTTCTTTGATAAAACATTGGTTATAACGATAATGTTATAAACCTTACTTCCGAAATATCTAACTTTAAAACTATAACTTTTATTTCTTTATTTAAAAAAACAATAATTTATTTATTTAGTAAATAAATCTTGATTTAAAAAACCAGAAAGTAAATAATACTTTCCCGAATTTGATATAATTGAATTCGACATATAACTCTCTTTTTAGTAATCTCTATTTGATTAACTCTTCTTCGAATAACCTATATTCGATTAACTCACTTCGAATAACTAATATTCGATTAATTCACTTCGAATAACTTATATTCGATTAATTCACTTTCGAATAACTTATATCCGATTAACTTACTTCGAATAACTTATATTCGATTAACTTATTTTCGAATAGCTTATATTCGATTATCTCTCTTCATTTAATATTCACTACTGAATTTACAATTCAAATTATCCATTGATAATTGTATTTTAATTCATTTATAAACATTGTTTATAAATCACAACACTTGTTTTCTGTAGCGACCCGGGAATTTCGACACTCGAATCCAGACACTAATACCTTCTATGTCCAAACTCAAGCATTGAAAACCCAGAAAGCTAATAGAAAGAAGTTAGAGGATGAGAGAAGAAATAAATAAATATTAGAATAGAAGAATAAGAAGATCAGAATCTCACAGCGGAACGAACAAAATATAATAATCAATAATACTTTACAAAAAAACTGTATATTACAACATCAGAGTATACATTCAGATCAATACAACACAGAGCAGAAATAAACTAGTACCAGTATATATATGGAATACGTCTCGACTTCAACTCCTCTTTTGAAGCTCCAAGCGATACCTAACCTGATAATATACTCGGTCTGACCCGAGCACATTTGAAGCAAAGCAAAATTCACCCGGATCAGTCTGAAATACTTTCAGTGATAAATTCATATAGCAACCAACTTGTTTAACTTTGAAATCTATTTGAAATAAAAGGATAATAGCAAGACCAGTCCACACATAAACATGGACGGTTTTTACCTTACTAAACCCAAAACATTTTGAAATCAATATCTTATTCTGATATTATAATAGTGTCTAAATACAAGTAGATAGAATCTTACAGAACGCTTGCATCTCACGCTCCACATATATAATATACAATCAAAACCGCAAGCGCTTATTGGAGATTGGATTCCGACTATGACAAGGTATAGGACCACCTGCCGATAGTGTATCTCTAGAGGTGAATACACTGGGTTCAACAAGAACGTCTTGCAACTCGGCCCACACATGACCGACCACTTCATTTCTCTTGAGTATATCGAATATATTGTCACCTTACGGCTTTTTGTCGCGACCACCGTAGTTCCCGGGAGATACAGAAATGAAAAGAAGTAACAAATATGAATATTCTCCAGATGGTGACAATACACCCTAATGGGTGCGACCCACATAGTCATGTTGCCTGTCCGATTTTTATCATTTCCCGGTTGTGAGGCTTGAGGTTATAATAGACTTTTGAAAACATCTGGCCACCATTCACATCGTCCATATACGTCATCCAGGAACAGGATGAACCAAAGGTACTCTCCTACTGCATCCAATATAGGAATCACCCCATGGATCAGCAGCGAGAAGCCCTTGCAACCCATAGATTCCAATTACGACAGAATCACGGTATATCTCTAGGGATCAGCCAGAGATTGTAAGTAATTCTTCCATTTCATGAAGATCTACGGTCTTTAATTGTTCCATCTCGATCAGCGTCTTCGACGTATTCGTATTTATTGGTCGGAATGGTTTTCAAATTAAAATTCGATCCCGGTCTTTCCGTACCAATAACGTTGGTTCAGATTTTAATAGTTGGTTATTTGGCTATCAAAACAAACAACCATAAAAATAAACAGATCCATTGGTTTGTACACAACATCACTTGGCCATTTAAAAACAATATCTTTGTTGAAATACCTAAAAATAATATATTGGTTTTAATTATATAATTCTACTCAAATCCCTTTTTCTTATATATCTAGAAAATATCTTAAAATCATATCTAGTTTACGTTCAACTAATATTTCAAAACTTTGTTATAACATTTCTTATTTCTTGTCGATTCAACTTATCATCCGTAAACAATCATTACGACATCTTCTTTGTCTTCGTTATCTGAACACCAAATCACCAATCATCTCTTTAGAATAAACCCATTTAAATCTTATTTCATAACTTTGAAAATATCGTTATGTTTCCACCAATCTTCTTTTTATTTCTTTCATTATGGGAATATCATTTCATACCAACAAGCCCCTTTTGGTTTCTTTTATCTCGGAATCTCATTATATATTCCATAATGTTACAATGTTATTTTCCCAAAATAATTTACTCTTACATCTTTACCATTACGACTAATATCATCCTTTGATAATCCTGAAGTTGTTCAAGTTGGGGTATTTTAATTACCTCTCAGACCTTGATCAACAACGTTCTTATCTTAGAATGGATATCAGTTGTGATACAAAAACCGATACTCATTCCCATATCACAACAAATCCCATTTAAATTCCATCTTTGAAATATCATCTCTTCTTTAACATAGCGGCTCTATATCGCATCCTTATAATTAGCTCGTTTAACTACTCTAATTCAAACTTAGGTATACGTTTGATTTCCCATTCCATCTCTTCACTGGTTCCTAACCGTAAATCAGTTTAAGAAAATAATTTCCTAAATATCAACCTCGAAGGCCCAACCCAACATCAGATCAGTTATCCCAACCGATTCCAAGTAAGTTCAAATTCTTTAATTTTCAATCCTTGCTTTCACTTTATTCAAGTGTCGCTTTAATACCTAGTTCCATTTACCTATTCAATAAACTGGGTTTTAATATCTTTGTATAACTTGGATTCACAGAATCCAATTAAGTATAACTTAGTAAGAATCAATTTAAAACTTCGATTTCACACTATATATATTAAATTTGCTTTATTAATTATAAACACGGCTTTAAACTTCATAAACTTTCCTTAATGTTTATTACATTTCAAATTATCACTTCGATTATTATTAAATGATTAATAATCAAGTTTCAACATTGATTAAAATAAAGTTGGGTTACTTTACCATTTACTACCCCTTTAAATTAATGGACTGATTAAGTAAACAACTTCAGTTAACGTCGTTAACTTGTTCCACTCTAAACATGACTAACCCGTTAGTCAATTATTATTGATCGTTGCTTTTAAATTAATTAATAATTAATTAATCTAAATAATTTATTTACTTTGATTTTTATTAAATTCATACCAATATAAACTCCTTTTAATTGTTACATTAATGCTGGTTACTTGAATTAGCTAAATAAAATCGTTTAATAATCTCTTATATAAGCACGTGCTTCGCGCACGGTAGATTTTGATTAAACAAATCAATGTATAGATGTGGTTGTGTTTTTCTCATTTTAGAATTATATTTAAAATAATATATTTTAAAATATATTTTCGGTTATAAAATAAATTCCATAACTTTATTTCTAGCGATTCACCTGACGGTGAATCGATCTTTATAAACGGTGTATTTTTAGGCCGTCAGCCTTTTTTTTATAATCAATACTATATATTGATTCAAGCTCAACCACAAACAATAACCAATAGGGTTTTAAAGTCAACGGGTCTCAAGCAGTTCATATAAAATATGAAATAACAGCATACTAAATATTTGAGGAATCCGGTTTGATTCCTCTTACCTGTTCTTCCCTGCATCATAGATCAGCATATAATTTATAACAGCATATGATTTTAATTTGAATATATTAACCGACGATAATATAATTCATATTAACCATACAAATCAACCATAGGCATCCAAGGCATCCAATTGTCAATGATTTAATCTAATTATGTGAATTTAGCATAACATAGTATTTCAGAAATGTGTGAGAATTAACTCACCTTGTTTCAGTCGGCGATTCGCGCGTTTTAAACTGACGTTTAAAATTAAACTGAAACTTGACTGCATTCGGTCCTGTCCGAATCTGCTCAGCAACGCTGTACCCTTCACTGTGATTCCATCGTTTCTGGTTTTGCGGAAATTCTGTGAGACAACCCGAACTTCCCCGGTAAGGAAAGCCCGGATAGAATTGAGAACACGACAAAATAGAACGCAGACGGAAGAACATTTCTTTATTTATTACAACAATTCCATCAGATACAAGAATATACAGAGTATAAATGAATATTACACATTTGGACAAATATCAGAGATTACAATAAATTACATAGCAACGGAAAAATAATATAACACACAACTGAAAGTAATACATGGATACAGAGCTTTCCGAGTATCGTTCCAGCTGTAAATCAGGATCCTGTGAATATAAATCTGCAAAATCAAAACTACTAGCTGCCCGTGTGGAAAATAGGGGCACCCAGAGTTTAGGTTAAAACAATAAACTCCAGGTCAGTCATGTGACTGGTGTGAGAACTAAAACAGTTATTAATCTTTATATTAAAGTTCGGTAAATCAAGGGACCATGCCGTATAACACGGAATGGGTTTCCTCCCAAGAATACCAGTGCATATCAATAAATAGCGCAATGCTTTTTAGAAAATGAAGCTATTATAAGACCCAGGTCCCATCACACAATGCAACGCAAGCCAGAGGATAGGGTTTTCCCTTATAGTTGCCAAATATGCTTGGTACGTCAAAACAAATCATTTGATACTATTATAAGTGTATAGTGTCAAAACAATTTCAATCATAGGCGGCATGGGTACCATCTATCATGTCGCCATACTAGTTCTATAATTAAAACCGCAATATCACGTATTGGAAATTGGATTTCCGTCATGAGTCGTGGCAAGGGGCAAGCTCCTCTCCGTTCGAGACACTCTAGCAAATGTCCTAGGACCGCACACAACAATCCTTGGATCTTCAGGGCCGGTCCTCTCTTACTTTTGAGGATTAGTTATTCCTAAACACACGTTTCCCGGTCCTAACAGACCTATATCCGAGGCGCCTCGCATTCCAATAACCACACAGTTGAAAAGTATATAAATGTCAGCCAGTTTAAGCACTGACACCACCCATAGCTGGAAAGAAACGTCGTGCTCTCCCTGCAGTCACTATCCCGTTTTTGACTCATACCGAGGTGTGAGGCTCGCGAATTCACGCTATACACAAAGCTGCGCCACACAGGCCGTGCTTTCATCATCAACCACAAGACTTTACTTTTCAACAGAATCCTTGATCAATTGCCACTTACGCGTGCCACACTGGCAATTCACTCTATGCGACTGATGTCCATCGATATACAACCTCTGAGCTCGTACGTCTCAGAGAAGGGCGTTAAGCAAGAGAATAAATTCTCCACCGCCAAACAGATGTATATTTAATAGAGATCAATCAACACAGAATAAAATCCAATGTCAGACACACAATCCACTTACAAGTTCATTCTGGGTCTGAACGAAACCGGAGGCACTTTCCTCGCATATCCATCCATCTCCAAGTACGTCTGGACGATCATCAACTGATTCCCTCATCTTGGGTGTACAGCCCAATCGAGATCATCAGCAATCACCCAAATGATGTGAAGATTTCCGGTCTTCAACCACCGTCTTCATCCTCGACATATCGTCGAATCGGTTATTCAGAATGGGTATAAACCCGGCCTTTCTGAATAACCCATGTATATAATAAACAAATGTTGCACAAACACGGCAAACGCCTCATTCCAATTCAGAATATTCTTTTATTCACAAAATCCCATTCTTTTATTCACAAAATCGTATTCTTAGGGAAAGGTTCCCATTAATTTTATCCAAGATAAACTCTTCTAAATTTATTCTTTAATCTTCCTTTGGATATCATTTCAAACCATTTTATGGTTTTTCACACTAGTCGGCATTAGCGAACCACACCGAAGTAATTATTTATTTTATTTCCAAATCCCAACCTATTTATCCCATGGAGCAAAACTGATAATACTCCATAACTAACACCACAATGTTATCGGTAAATTTAATTACCATTTCACGTTCAAATCTAATTAAAGATTTAACTATTGCTTTGGAGCAAAACTGGTGGTACTCCCTTCTTGATTACCTTTCAGATTTGATAATTTAAATTATCAATTCACATTTCAATCTAATTAAAGATTCATTAAAACTCCACTTAGTTTTAATCTTTTAAAAAATCAATATCCTGTCTTTAACTGGGTTAAAGAACCAATGTCATCTAAAACACGGTTCACGATAAACCCAAAATCAAATTCAAATTCAATTCCAATTAAACATTATTTAATTGGTAAACTTCATTAAATCTAAATAGAAAGATTTAATCTTTTTCTTAACTGGGCTTAAGAACGGTGTTAACGAAGACACCACACGACAAACCCAAATCACATTTGATATTAAATACAAGGCTGTGAATAGAAAATATACCAGCTTATATTCAATATCAAATTCTGGAACCAACAGATATCGCATTGGAAATAACGATATAAATATATCTTTCAAATTCCCATAACAATATCTGTATAATCATGGAATCCAACATCGAAAAATTCCAAAGATAATTTCGATTCAAATCCATTCCAATTCACGTATTGGGAATACCTGGTTATTTTTAAAACCACTTTCAAATTCAATTTATTTATTTCAAAAATAAATTGATTTTAATTCTAGTTCAAAAACTAGTTCGTTTTGATAAAAATCTATTTTTATCTTTTCAAATATGGAGTTTTTCATCCCAATTCTTCACAAACTATTTCTTATGATTTTACACAAATTATAGATATTTTTAATAATTTTATCAAGGCCCGTACAGTCGATTTCCATCAACGGCCATCGAACTGCACTTACAACGACCTTTTCCAAATTTGATTTGGACATAATTCCAAATCCAACCGTTAGATTTCTAATTTCTAATATTCATTGGAAATCTCTTTTCGATACGAACCCAATGGTTCCAGTTTTAGGAGAATCCGACGGTCGGATCTCCCGTAATATCCGTTCAAAGTCAATGGTCGAAATTCGCGAACTGCCGCGGCGCGACGCGTTCTATTCAGGCCATTATATTATATATATATAATATATATAATATATACTTCGTCGATTTCCTTTTAAAACGTATTTTATAATTCGTTTTAAATTCATTTTCGAAACGATTTCAACTTCATATTCAATTTCAAATCAAAATTGAATATTTCATATCATTACTATATAAATGATAATATTTCCAAAACGTTATATTTTGAAATCACTTCCTTTTCTATATTCATTATAAAACGAATATAATCGATATAAATATCGCTCACATCAAAATGGCGCGTCTCTAATCAACACGGCTTTATATATTTCGATAAATTCGTTCTTCTATTCAACAAATGAATATTTATTCTATTCAACACATGAATATATATTTCTTTCAACACATGAATATTCTCAACACATGAGCACTGTCAACACATGACTATTTTTGTTATTTAATATCTTTTATAAAATTATGGTATCTATCGTTTGATTTTCAAATCAGACTCCAATTGTAAAGTAGTAAGAGAATGATTCCCTAGGTATTAACGCCGAAGGCCGAAACCAATGTCAGATCAATACCCTGGAAACCACTCATCTTATCTATTTTCCAGTTAGTTTCTAACTTTAAATATGATAAAATGTAAATTTTATTGTTAAATTATTTTTTTAACACATGAATATATATTTCTTTCAACACATGAAAATATACTTCATTCTATTCTTTATTTTCCCAATTGGAATGAGGCCCAATCAATTACCATATAACATTAATTATATGGATTCCATACAACACATGTATATAATAACAACTATAAATAATCAACCATCATCCAAAGTGCACCACACAACTGCATAAGCATTAAATATAAATAATTAACGCTTATAACAGCCTGTCAATCAATCGATCGACAAACAACTAATCAATCGGGATGAGTGGACTTCAAATATCATCCAAACAATCGTGTGGGATTTCAAATCAACAAACACATATTTTTATTCACTCACACACGTTAAAAATAATATTTTTAACGATAAAATATTTTTTCACTATATAAATATTTTATTTCATTTCACATCACACAATCAATTTTCAAAACACATCAAACAATCAAACATACAAGCCATCCATGGTCTGTGGATGACGGGTGTCGGGTGCTGCTAAGCACCGTCTGCATCCTAGTATATATATTTTTTACTAGAAAAGAAGATTTCAAGTGAGAAGTTCTCACCGACTAGCTAATCCAAACGCCTCGACTCTTCTTATGTAGAAGTCATCACTGTTCTCGCCTTTTGTCACTTTCATTGCCCGTAGCCACTACATATATAAAAATCACATTTTTATATTGTTGCTATGTATATAAAAATCTTATTTTTATAATCACTCCATATGGATAAAAATTCTATTTTTACATCGCTACTATATAAATAAAAATTCTATTTTTACATCGCTACTATATAGATAAAAATTCTATTTTTACACCGCTACTATATAGATAAAAATTCTATTTTTACGCCGCTACTATATATATAAAAATTCTATTTTTACATCGGTGTTCATATAATAAAGATTATATTTTTATCACGCTATTCTCTACATAAAGATTTCGCCCTTACAAATATAAAGATCTCGGCCTTTCAAATATAAAGATTTCGCCTTTTCAAATATAAAGATTTCGCCTTTTCAAATGTAAAGATTTCGCCTTTTCAAATATAAAGATTTCGTCCTTTGCATTTCATCACTATAAAAATCACATTTTTATTTCAACATATATATAATAAAAATTGAATTTTTATTTCGCTATATCTATAAAGATTATATTTTTATACTCTACATCATATAAAAACTATATTTTTAACTTCTACGTTATATAAAAATTATATTTTTAATTATATTTTGCTTTCCAATATATATATATATATATGTAAGTAAAAATTATATTTTTATTATCTATAACTATAAATAAAAGTTGTTTCTTTATCTACTAAAAATCAAGTCTTTATTAAGTTAAAAAAAACCAAATCTTTTTCTATAATGTTACATATAAAAAAAGATTTTTAAACTACTTAACTAGATAAAATAAATAAATAAAAACTTACTTCTCACTCTCAAAATCGAAGTCAGTTGCTAGAGGGTGGAATCCTCGTCAGAATCGGGGGGAAACAGCGTCGGGCTGAGGCTCAGGTGGCGGCTTGTTGCGGGAAATTGGGTTTTTGGGGTTACCGTCGTTCGAGTGGAGGGAGAGGGGGTTTGCACGGCTGGAGGAGGGATAGGCGGAGGCTGGAGGGTCTGCGTCGGCGGTTTGACAGGTCGTGGGTGAGGTTATTGGCAGGGGCGATTTCTGGCGGAGGAAAGGGGCGAGTAAAGGGGGAGGGAAGGGGTGCGCAAGGGCGGGCTAGGCAATGGTGATGGTGGCGCTGCCACCGGCGGCGGCATGGGGAGAGAATCGATGTTTCCCCTTTGTTTTTTTATTTTAAATCATCTCCGTTGACCTAGTGGAGAGGGTGAGGGTATAGGTGTAATGACCCGGATTTTGAGCGACTTTGGTTATCGACATAAGCACGATGTCGATAACCAAAACATCAAAAAATCCTGGTAATTAGTGAAAGAAATTAGAGGGTGAGGAAAGATAAGATAGAAACTTAGAATAGAAGAAGAAGAAGAACACAACCTCAGAGTAACACGAATCTCACAGCAGAACGAATAACATATAATAGATAACATATACTTGAAATAAATCATTATATGTATACAATACATTATCAGAGTACAATACTTACAACACAGCAGAAATAAAGTATAGCTATATGATCCTGAAGCCTCCTGCTCCAGCTCTTCCAGTAGATCTGTAAAATCCCGACTACTTGACTGCCCGTACAAATTTAGGCACCCAAGAGTTTAGGGAAACAAACAAATAAACTTCGGGTCAGTCATGGGACTGGTATGAGTAAAACAGTTTAAAACAGTTATACAGGTATATGATATCTCATAAGACCACACCGCATAACGGAACGGGTTTTTCCCTTATGAGAATCCAAAATATCTTTATATCAAAAACCTTTTGATATTATAATAATGTCTATCAACCACAGTATATATAATCATCTAGCAGAAACGCTTTCATCTCACGTTCTACATATATAGTATACAACTCAAAACCGCAAGCACGTATTGGGTAATGGATTTCCAACTAGGACAAGGTATGGAACCACCTTTCGCTTGTGTACCTCTAGAGAGGAATACACTGGGTTCAACAAGAACATCTTGCAACCCGGCCACACATGACCGACCACTCATTTCGCTTGAGTGTATCGAATGTATATCACCAACGGTTGGGATCAGCAACCGTTTTCCGAATGGGACAGCATCAACAATAGATTTTTAGAAGTAAATGAGACTCTAGATCAGGTGATTATACACCCTACTTCGGTGCGACCGACTTAGCCATGCTGCCTGCCCGATTTCTGTCATTTACCAGATGATGAGGCTAGAAGCTACGCTTTCATCATCACATCAGATTTACTTTGAATGCCACATCATCAAATCCATCAAATCACCGATTGACGTCCTCAACAATACATTATGTGTTAGCTAAAGAAGTTTCCTTCTCCGCTTCCACTCTTGGTACGGTTGGAGAAATCAATATATGTGATCGTATGGAAATACTCTGTCAGACATCCATCCATACAAGTCATCCAGGAACAGGATGAACCGGAGGCACTATTCTGTAAACAGGATATCCCTTGCATAACTCCATCTTCAATTTCCTTTGGCATATATGATTCTCAACGCTTATGCCAATACAGAGTGGTTCTTTGGATAATAATCCAACCGGTCTCTCCATATTAACAACGTTAAAATGGTCAAAACTTTGATAGTCTGTGATTTAACTATCGAAGAAAAACAGGTGTGCAACCAACGATTTTATTTCCAAATGGAAATTTATTTCGATCAAACATCATTCAACATTTATCTCTTTATTCCATTAATTTACTTATCTCATGTTTCCCTATATTCAATATTTCTTATTTTCTAAATTTGGAAGATATACGTTATTGACAATGGAAAACATTTCCATTTCTTGTTTTCTTTATTACAAAACACTTCTGGTTTCTTATTTGGAAAACATTTCCAAAGCTTCTTCATTGGACCTTAGACAGATGTTTAAACAAACCATCGCGATGCCAATTCAAACCATTTCCTTTACTGTCGAACCTTAATTGTTCCTTAGTTAAAAACGAAGTCAATCAAGTTGGGGTAGAGCTACCTCTCAGACCTTAACTGAACAACATTCTAACTTTGAAATTGGCAAAGTTCACTTTATATTCCTTTTTCTAACTTCCTTACTTAACCCTCCTCGAATAGCTATATTCGATTGACTCTTTTCACTTAACTCTATTCGATTAACCCTAATCAATTAACTCTATTTGACTAACGCTATTGATTTACTCATTTTACTTAACCCCTTTCGAATAAACTATATTCGATAACTCCTTTTTCTTTCTTCGAATAAACTATATTCGATTAACTCATTTTACTTTCTATTCGAATAAGCTATATTCGATTAACTCATTTTCTTTCTATTCGAATAACTATATTCGATTAACTCATTTTCTTTAACTCTAATCGATTAAACTAACATCGATTAACTCCTTTTACTTTAACTCTAATCGATTAAACTAACATCGATTAACTCCTTTTACCTTAACTCTAATCGATTAAACTAACATCGATTAACTCCTTTTACTTTAACTCTAATCGATTAACTAACATCGATTAACTTCTTTTTACTTTATTATTATCGATTAACTGACATCGATTAACTCCTTTTAAGTTTATTCTCTAATCGATTAACTAACATCGATTAACTCCTTTTAACTTTATTCTCTAATCGATTAACTAACATCGATTAACTCCTTTTAACTTTATTCTCTAATCGATTTACTAACATCGATTAACTCCTTTATTCTATTCGAATAAACTATTCATTTATAAAGATTTACGTTTAGTAACAGTTCTTCACTTTACAAATGATTTCCCTTTTATAAAACTCTATTCGTTTTAAAATCATTTTTCCCTTTTATTTACTTTCGAAATATTTCCTTTTATAAAATCTGTTGATTTTATAAAATCCCTTTATTTCAATATACATTGAAATAATTCTTTTTACATCCCAGGGTCTTTTATGATATTTAAATATCAAATAAAAATGATCAACATCATTCCAACACCCATAATCCATAACAGATTATATAACACATCATATATCACAATATATGAAAACAGTAAAATAAATATTGAGGAATCCAGTTGGATTCCTCCAACCTGTTTCCCTGCATCACAGATGTTAAACAATATAGATAACATCACTTTCAGTTCTATATGATACATTCTGTTAAACAGAATCAATATAGAAATTTAACTACTGACTAGCAGTTCAATCAAACAGTCAACACACGGTCAATCAGCCAATATCTAACAGTTCTAAAAATACAACATGAAATTATAAACTGTTCAGAGTTAGTGAGATTTACCCACATTTGCGCGTTAGCCGTTAAATAACGGTTTGCGTTATTTGATTCAGTCGGACAATTTATTTCGCCATTAATTGTAACTAGCTCGGATTCACTTCCAGTCAGCTTCATTGTGAAGCTCTCGTCCATACGGTCCCAACGCAACTTACGGTTCGTCAAACTAATAAAGTATGAGAGAGATATCGGATTAACAAGTTTATATACCAATTTTTGAATTAAATTTAAAACCAATAAAAAATTCGGGCCTCACCCCTCATTACATTGGCCCAGCCCATTCTTTAGGTCCGAACCGCACCCGTTTAAAAGCCATACCGCATTTCTTCTTCCTTCAGAAATTTTCTCCAGAACCATTTCATGGCCAAACCAAATATTTTAAATCCCCAATCCTCCTTCCAAAGACCACCGAATTCTATCACAGCTCCTCGGATGAACTCTCCTTTGAAAACCGCTCCTGTCTATCACCTTGAGTTCAAACTCGATCTCCACTGCGCTGCTCCGACTCGACTATAGAACGCACCCATCAACGAAACGTGGCGATACTTTTATGCTCTGAATTCTTCAGAACTACCACGCCAAGTGCGGATCTCCCTGTAGATCTCAAAAACGAACACAAATCCACTGATCGAAACCTCTAACTCCACTAATCCGCAAACCCTAAAATTCCCTGCGTAAATTTATCGAACAGAACCGTGTTCGAATGCAACGAGATGTACACCAATTCGAAGAGAAACAAAGAAGGAGTTCGAAGACATATACTTCGCAATTTATAGAATTTCTTTTGATTTTTATTTGGATTTTCTTTTGGGAAAATTTCACTGTAAAGACCATTGCGGTCATAAATAGGTGTTGTGGTGGTTGGTAAGCCTTGTGGTTGAGAACGAAGGCCGTGTGGCCTGTGTTAGATCACAAAAATGGAGGGGGGATATTTTGATTTTTTTTTCTACTTTATTTTATTGATTTTGTATATGTTCTGGGTCCTTGAAAATTCCTGCGACCACATATGATATTCAAAAATCACCAAACAGGACATACTCCTAGAGTTTGACATTAGGATCCCAACGAAACTGGTTTCGTCGAATTCCGACTTCCTATGCTCACACAGCGTATTTTTAACCATCAAAATACTGACTGTTTTTCACTTTAAAAATCCGTACGGCCACACAGTGACTCTAGAAATCACGAAACTGGAAATCTGACAACTATTTGACATTGTGGATCCAACAAAATTAGTTTCGTCGAATTCCGACTCCGTTTGCAAAACCGGCTATTTTTAAAGCTCTGAATAACCCATTTAAATATATAAATATATTTAAATATAATTAAATTAAATATAAATAAATTTATATTATCGTATATATTCACAGTGGAATACCATACTACTCTACTGGGATTTATAACTCGATATCTCAAATCTGGGTCAACCCGATGTTCGATTTACATTGAAATCCTTTTTTAAAATATAAATAATTCCTTTATAAATTATAAAGGAATTCCACAGCGACTTTTTCTAAAATTTGATTTGAACGTAAATCAAAATCTACACGACGAAATCCCGATTTTTCTCTTCCACTAGAAAGATATACTCCACCAGCTCCACACGTTTCTTATTTCACAGAAATCCGATTTAAAACGAACCCTGTATATTCAGTTGAAGTTCAAATCGCCAAATAGCGAACTGCAGCGCCATTTCAAGCTCTATTTTAATTATATTATAATTATACGTTCAAACTGACGTCGATTGAATATATTCGTCAATATAATTCAACTCCTAACTGATATATATATTTTAGATAACCCAAATTACACCATACTGTGAATTTCACTATTTTTGATTATTACTGAATTAAATATATTATTTAATTTATTATTTTAATTAAATATTTACCATTATTTAATTCCACGACCAATAAATTCTTTAAACCACCATTTCAATAATTAAATAAATTTATTATAATACCTCTGCCAATGCGGGTCATTACAATCTTTCCCACTTAAAATAATTTCGTCCTCGAAATTGCTTAAAGGTAGGGAACGACCCTATCGACTGGTTAGAACATATTTGTTCACTTCTTAACTTCAGTTTCCAACTAAACCAATTTAAATTTCAATTAAATTATTAATTAATTCTTACCAACGAAAATTTTCAAAAATCCTGAAAATTTTCTAGCTGCTTAACTCTTCGAAAAATTTCGCCAGCACCTCCTTCGTACTGGTTAATATCTCAAACTCCAACTTGCCTCTCTGAGCCATCTCCAACCCAAAAGAAAATCAAATAGCCAAGCGGCTAGCCTATTCGGCTCATCGAAATCTCATACCGTATGAAATATAAACTTGTACCTTTTTGTCGGGCATATCTACTATGTCACTCCCATATGCTATCAACTCAGCATATACAAGAGTTACCCCAATCAAATCCCATCTGCTTTTATCCACAACACAACCATTCGCTTATATCCGAGCCAAATATCATTTCAACTCGAGTTTCTTCTCGATCTCCAACTCTTAACTAGATAATCACATTACACTTCAAACTTGAATCTCACAATCCAATTTGTCTTGATATCATTCTAATTCAATCTCAGTTACCACTTTACTGGCTTTACTTTAATTCAAATCTGCTTTCACAAATTTCTGTTAAATTTGTTTTTAATTTAAACAGTCTTTCCCTGGGAGTTTTTAAACAGTTTACTCTTTTCAAAAATCAAAATTTTCCTTTTTGAAATTCAACTGAGCCCATAATCAATATTCCATTAGTTAAATCACTTCTCTATTTCTTTATCAATATTTGTTAACCCAATATTTTCAATAACCTTATTGTCCTTTTATGTTATTTGGAAAACATTTCCAAATATCGCCTCCCTTTATTTCCTAAATCAATAACCTTTATAATCCTATTTATAATTGGAAAATACTCCAATTACTTATCTCTTTTCCGATCTCGTTTATTTCTATACTTAGGAAATATTTATTATTCTATTTCCAAGTTCACACTTATTTGGGTTAAAACGGATGTTGTGTAAAACATCGCTACGACAACCCAAATACTATATTCAACTAGCTCTTATCCAACATTGATCTTCAAGCTTGAAATCTTACTATTTATTTGTTAATAATGAAATCAATCAAGTTGGGGTATAACTACCTCTCAGACCTTGACTGAATAACATTTATAATGTCAAAACAGATATGACTACTTACTCGAATAATCAATACAATACAACTAATTCTTCACTTTTAAACACATATACACTTTCTCTTTCTATTCTTACGAGATTTTATTCCTATCTTCCTTTTTGTTTATACTATTCTATTTTTAAGTTCGCTTCCTTATCGACTTCTATATATATTGATACGTTGATTTCTAACTATCAAATTATCTTAAAAATATTCTAACTCCTTAAATTCCTGGAAAAATTCGCCATAACCTCCTTTGTACCGGGAACATTGGGATATTTCAAATAGCCTCCCATGGCCCTCACCAATCCAAAAGAAAAAGAAAAAGCCAAGCGGCTAGCCGATACGGCGCATGAAATCTCATATATGAATTAAATACATACCTTTCGTCGAGCATTCTATTTATATACCTTCATACCTTATCCATACCTATCTCAAGTATATTTATACTTGCCCAATCTATTTTAACTATACCTGATTGTTTTAACTCAATTCGTTAATTAATTTGTTAATTAACTCTTTAGTCTATTTCACTTTTATATTTGAAAATGACATGTTCAAATATAACTTAACTTGCTTATTAACTAATTTGAATCCAAATTTTAAATTTAAGTTCTATATTCGATTTCGAATATAAATTTACCAGTCCCCTTTACTTATCTAAAGTTCAACTTCAATTCAGGATCCATTTACTAATGGCTAATTAACTGGTTTACCTATTTCACCTTTTTATTTGAATATACATATTCAAATATAAGTTTAACTTGTTTATCAACTAATTGAATTCCATTTCAATTATATTTGAATTTCCTATATTCAAATTCCATTTCAAATCTCTTATTCAAGTTCTATATTTGAATTTCATTTCAATTCTCTTATTCAAATTCCATACCTGAATTTCATTTCAAATCGCTTATTCAAATTTTATATTTGAATTTCGTTTCAATTCTATTTTGAATCTTCTTTATTCAAATTTCATTTCAAACTATTTGAATTCTATATTCAAATTTTCATTATTTTTATTAAATCTTCTTTATTCAAATCACATTTGAATTTCTATATTCAAATTCCATTTCAAATCTCTTATTCAAGTTCTATATTTGAATTTCATTTCAATTCTCTTATTCAAATTCTATTCGATTTCTATATTCGAATTTCCTTTATTCAATTTCTATATCACTTCCATTGAATTTCATATATTCAAACTCCCTTTGAATTTCCATATTCAATTCCTATTTCAATTCCATTGAATTTCATATATTCAAACTCCCTTTGAATTTCTATATTCAATTTCTATTCCAAACTCTCTTTATTCATTCTTTTTTATAAATCCCATTTGAAATTCAACACAACTTGTCTTTCCCAAAACAAATTCAAAACAGTATCTCTGGTAGTAATTCGTCACTTACAACTCAAAAATGAATACTGATGATGCAGCTTTCATCATCAGAATCTATTTCCCAGCGACTGAAGTGAGTTCAATACTATAAAACCATTTCTAAACATTTCCACCCTGAAATTCATTTCAAAAATATAATTCACACTGCTTGTAAAACAATTTAAAATCTCCCAGGATCTTAAATTTTCTTTATTTTTAATCCAAATCTATTTACAAAAACTTATCCAATTTTCTAGAATTTTAATTCAATTTCTAGTTTAAAATTCAGATTTAACTCATCTGATTTCACGTATTTCACTTATATGAATTCTGATTGGTTATTTACATAACCATGTAATTTATAATCTTACTCGATTATAATAACAACCAATATATCCAATATATATCAAAATATACGTTGGGTAAAATTATTTTCATTTACCCTCTTTCAAAACATATCGTGTCGACCCATCGTATTCGAGTGTTTAGTAACTCCTACCAATACAGTGGATCAAACTGATCGACCAGAACTCATAAACGACTCAACCAATGAATCTCCACAATATAAAACAATTTTTTATATCAATAACAAATACGCTCACTCATATATATACACTCAATCTCAATCTACGGTATTACTAACCCTATCTCTACCGAGTCACGCCACAGAGCCAAGTAATTCTTAACTTAAGCTCTGATACCAACTGTAACGACCCAGATTTTGAGCGACTTTGGTTATCGACATAAGCACGATGTTGATAACCAAAACATCGAAAAATCCTGGTATTAGTGAAAGAAATTAGAGGGTGAGGAAAGATAAGATAGAAACTTAGAATAGAAGAAGAAGAAGAACACAACCTCAGAGTAACACGAATCTCACAGCGGAACGAATAACATATAATAGATAACATATACTTGAAATAAATCATTATATGTATACAATACATTATCAGAGTACAATACTTACAACACAGCGGAAATAAACTATAGCCATATGATCCTAAAGCCTCCTGCTCTAGCTCTTCTAGTAGATCTGTAAAATCCCGACTACTTGACTGCCCGTACAAATTTAGGCACCCAAGAGTTTAGGGAAACAAACAAATAAACTCCGGGTCAGTCATGGGACTAGTATGAGTAAAACAGTTTAAAACAGTTATACAGGTATATGATATCTCATAAGACCACGCCGCATAACGGAATGGGTTTTTCCCTTGTGAGAATCAAAAATATCTTTATATCAAAAACCTTTTGATATTATAATAATGTATATCAACCACAGTATATATATAATCATCTAGCAGAAACGCTTCATCTCACGTTCTACATATATAGTATACAACTCAAAACCGCAAGCACGTATTGGGTAATGGATTTCCAACTATGACAAGGTATGGAACCACCTTTCGCTTGTGTACCTCTAGAGAGGAATACACTGGGTTCAACAAGAACATCTTGCAACCCGACCACACATGACCGACCACTCATTTCGCTTGAGCGTATCGAATGTATATCACCAACGGTTGGGATAAGCAACCGTTTCCCGAATGGGACAGCATCAACAATAAATTTTTAGAAGTAAATGAAACTCTAGATCAGGTGATTATACACCCTACTTCGGTGCGACCGACTTAGCCATGCTGCCTGCCCGATTTCTGTCATTTACCGGATGATGAGGCTAGAAGCTACGCTTTCATCATCACATCAGATTTACTTTGAATGCCACATCATCAAATCCATCAAATCACCGATTGACGTCCTCAACAATACATTATGTGTTAGCTAAAGAAGTTTCCTTCTCCGCTTCCACTCTTGGTACGGTTGGAGAAATCAATATATGTGATCGTCTGGAAATACTCTGTCAGACATCCGTCCATACAAGTCATCCAGGAACAGGATGAACCGAAGGCACTATTCTGTAAACAGGATATCCCTTGCATAACTCCATCTTCAATTTCCTTTGGCGTATATGATTCGCAATGCTTATGCCAATACAGAGTGGTTCTTTGGATAATAATCCAACAGGTCTCTCCATATTAACAACGTTAAAATGGTCAAAACTTCGATAGTCTGTGATTTAACTATCGAAGAAAAACAGGTGTGCAACCAACGATTTTCCAAATGGAAATTTATATCGATCAAACATCATTCAACATTTATCTCTTTATTCCATTAATTTACTTATCTCATGTTTCCCTATATTCAATATTTCTTATTTTCTAAATTTGGAAGATATACGTTATTGAAAATGGAATACATTTCCATTTCTTGTTTTCTTTATTAGAAAACACTTCTGGTTTCTTATTTGGAAAACATTTCCAAAGCTTCTTCATTGGACTTAGACAAATGTTTAAACAAACCATCGCGATGCCAATTCAAACCATTTCCTTTACTGCCGAACCGTAACTATTCCTTAGTTAAAAACGAAGTCAATCAAGTTGTGGTAGAACTACGTCTCAGACCTTAACTGAACAACATTCTAACTTTGAAATTGGCAAAGTTCACTTTATATTCCTTTTTCTAACTTCCTTACTTAACCCTCCTCGAATAGCTATATTCGATTGACTCTTTTCACATAACTCTATTCTATTAACCCTAATCAATTAACTCTATTTGACTAACGCTATTGATTTACTCATTTTACTTAACCCCTTTCGAATAAACTATATTCGATAACTCTTTTTTCTTTCTTCGAATAAACTATATTCGATTAACTCATTTTACTTTCTATTCGAATAATCTATATTCGATTAACTCATTTTCTTTCTATTCGAATAACTATATTCGATTAACTCATTTTCTTTAACTCTAATCGATTAAACTAACATCGATTAGCTCCTTTTACTTTAACTCTAATCGATTAAACTAACATCGATTAACTCCTTTTACCTTAACTCTAATCGATTAAACTAACATCGATTAACTCCTTTTACTTTAACTCTAATCGATTAACTAACATCGATTAACTTCTTTTTACTTTATTCTAATCGATTAACTGAAATCGATTAACTCCTTTTAACTTTATTCTCTAATCGATTAACTAACATCGATTAACTCCTTTTAACTTTATTCTCTAATCGATTAACTAACATCGATTAACTCCTTTTAACTTTATTCTCTAATCGATTAACTAACATCGATTAACTCCTTTGTTCTATTCGAATAAACTATTCATTTATAAAGATTTACTTTTAGTAACAGTTCTTCACTTTACAAATGATTTCCCTTTTATAAAACTCTATTCATTTTAAAAACATTTTTCCCTTTTATTTACTTTCGAAATATTTCCTTTTATAAAATCTGTTGATTTTATAAAATCCCTTTATTTCAATATACATTGAAATAATTCTTTTTACATCCCAGGGTCTTTTATGATATTTAAATATCGAATAAAAATGATCAACATCATTCCAACACCCATAATCCATAAGAGATTATATAACACATCATATATCACAATATATGAAAACAGTAAAATAAATATTGAGGAATCCAGTTGGATTCCTCCAACCTGTTTCCCTGCATCACAGATGTTAAACAATATAGATAACATCACTTTCGGTTCTATATGATACATTCTGTTAAACATAATCAATATAGAAATTAAACTACTGACTAGCAGTTCAATCAAACAGTCAACACACAGTCAATCAGCCAATATCTAACAGTTCTAAAAATACAACATGAAATTATAAACTGTTCAGAGTTAGTGAGATTTACTCATATTTGCGTGTTAGCCATTAAATAACGGTTTGCGTTATTTGATTCAGTCTGACAATTTATTTCGCTATTAATTGTAACGAGCTCGGATTCACTTCCAGTCAGCTTCATTGTGAAGCTCTCGTCCATACGGTCCCAACTCAACTTACGGTTCGTCAAACTGATAACGTATGAGAGAGATATCGGATTAACAAGTTTATATACCAATTTTTGAATTAAATTTAAAACCAATAAAACCTTCGGGCCTCACCCCTCATTACATTGGCCCAGCCCATTCTTTAGGTCCGAACCGCACCCGTTTAAAAGCCATACCACATTTCTTCTTCCTTCAGAAATTTTCTCCAGAACCATTTCATGGCCAAACCGAATATTTTAAATCCCCAATCCTCCTTCCAAAGACCACCGAATTCTATCACAGCTCCTCGGAAGAACTCTCCTTTGAAAACCGCTCCCGTCTATCACCTTGAGTTCAAACTCGATCTCCACTGTGCTGCTCCGACTCGGCTATAGAACGCACCCATCAACGAAAAGTGGCGATACTTTTATGCTCCAAATTCTTCAGAACTACCACGCCAAGTGCGGATCTCCCTGTAGATCTCAAAAACGAACACAAATCCACTGGTCGAAACCTCTAACTCCACTAATCCGCAAACCCTAAAATTCCCTGCGTAAATTTATCGAACAGAACCGTGTTCGAATGCAACGAGATGTACACCAATTCGAAGAGAAACAAAGAAGGAGTTCGAAGACATATACTTAGCGATTTATAGAATTTCTTTTGATTTTTATTTGGATTTTCTTTTGGGAAAATTTCACTGTAAAGACCATTGCGGTCATAAATAGGTGTTGTGGTGGTTGGTAAGCCTTGTGGTTGAGAACGAAGGCCGTGTGGCCTGTGTTAGATCACAAAAATGGAGGGGGGATATTTTGATTTTTTTTTCTACTTTATTTTATTGATTTTATATATGTTCTGGGTCCTTGAAAATTCCTGCGACCACATATGATATTCAAAAATCACCAAACTGGACATACTGCTAGAGTTTGACATTACGGTCCCAACGAAACTGGTTTCGTCGAATTCCGACTTCGTATGCTCACACAACGTATTTTTAACCGTCAAAATACTGACTGTTTTTTCACTTTAAAAATCCGTACGGCCGCACAGTGACTCTAGAAATCACGAAACTGGAAATCTAACAACTATTTGACATTGTGGATCCAACAAAATTAGTTTCGTCGAATTCCGACTCCGTTTGCAAAACCGGCTATTTTTAAAGTTCTGAATAACCCATTTAAATATATAAATATATTTAAATATAATTAAATTAAATATAAATAAATTTATATTATCGTATATATTCACAGTGGAATACCATACTGCTCTACTGGGATTTATAACTCGATATCTCAAATCTGGGTCAACCCGATGTTCGATTTACATTGAAATCCCTTTTTAAAATATAAATAATTCCTTTATAAATTATAAAGGAATTCCACAGCGACTTTTTCTAAAATTTGATTTGAACGTAAATCAAAATCTACACGACGAAATCCCGATTTTTCTCTTCCACTAGAAAGATATACTCCACCAGCTCCACACGTTTCTTATTTCACAGAAATCCGATTTAAAACGAACCCTGTATATTCAGTTGAAGTTCAAATCGCCAAATAGCGAACTGCAGCGCCATTTCAAGCTCTATTTTAATTATATTATAATTATACGTTCAAAGTGACGTCGATTGAATATATTCATCAATATAATTCAACTCCTAACTGATATATATATTTTAGATAACCCAAATTACACCATACTGTGAATTTCACTATTTTTGATTATTACTGAATTAAATATATTATTTCATTTATTATTTTAATTAAATATTTACCATTATTTAATTCCACGACCAATAAATTCTTTAAACCACCATTTCATAAATTAAATAAATTAATTATAATACCTCTGCCAATGCGGGTCATTACATTAGGAGAAAGTAAATATATATATTTAATTATATTTTAATTTCCAAAAGTAACTTTTTAATTTGAATTCTAAATCAAACCCACCGACTGTCGTCCCTAGGGTAATACCCCCATTCCGAACACAATGGGATACGTATCGTAAGCCAGTTTGGCTGTTTCGTTCAGTTTCTGTCAAATTTAAAATATAAATCTTTATATATTCAATTTAAACGCACATTTCAATTTACTGGGGTCACATACGAACTCTAAAAATTCCAGAAAAATATTTTCTAACTTTGTACTGACGATACGGTCCTAACAAAACTAGTTCCGTCGAATTCTGAGACCGTTTGAAAAATGGCCATTTTCCAGTCGATTAAAATCAACTGAAATTGGTCAAACGCGTTTTCCTTCGCCACACTCACATTTTGATTCAAAAAAAATTATGAAATTTGAAATCTAGCAATAACTTGACATCACGGATCCAACAAAAGTGGTTTCGTCGAAATCCGAGGTCGTTTGCAAAATGGCTATTTTTAAGGGCAGAAATTCCATAGCGACTATTCTGAAATTTCAACTGGACATATCTTTTGATTCCCGCTATGAAATTTTGATTTTTCGGATTAGTTGGAAAGATATCCTCAATTAGATTCTAATATTTTTGGTTTTGCCAAAATCCGGTTTATTTTGCACCTGGTACATTCATTTGAAGTTTGAAATCGAATTATCGAACTACCGCGCCATTTTCAATTCCCTTTTATAATTATAAATAAAATTTTATATTCTTACGACGACGTATATAAATATATTCGTTCGAATTCTATTCAAATTAAATTTCTTGTCGATATTATTTAAAATAATCATTTTAAATATTCTAAATTCGTCGAAATTGCCAAAATAAAATTTTTAAACTAGCTCAGAATTTCCTGGTTGTTACATTCTCCCCCACTTAAAACTTTTCGTCTCCGAAAAGGAACGAAGTTACAAATCAACTCAACTTCCGTTGTTTTCATTACGGCTTAAGTTCTTCAACTTTTCAGTTTCTAAGAACTTTTCAAATTTTTCAAAAATTTGGCTAACACCCTAAATTTTCAAAAGATTTCGCCATAACCTCCCCTGCACCAAGGACTTCGGGATATTTCTTATAGCCTCCCATGGCCTTCTTCAACTAAAAAGAAAAAGAAAGAGCCAATCGGCTCATAAAATCATCATCACCCAAACAAAACAGTAAATTATGGTTAACATGTACCTATTTGTCGGGCAAACAAATTTTATTCTTCTGCTCTAGCCTCCTTGCTATGACCTATTCAATGTAAGTACATGTATACGTAAGAAAATGCGACTAATTTTCAATACAGTCACTATTTGACTCAATTAGGCTAAATGGTTCAAAATTATCAAAATAAATAAATAAACAACACAACTACCAATCAATTATTGGATTTAACGTTTCAAATTCATAATTTGATATATATATATATATATATACAGAAAATCATGTTTTTGATGCCAATTCACAACAATAATCCTATCTAGTTTTGGTTCTCACACCAGTCTAATGGAAATATATAGATATCGCACCTTCGAAACTCGAACACAAAGACTGATGATGTCGCGACATCACCAGAATTGTCCCCGGGCGACTAGAGTGTGATTCTATATCTATCAAGCATATTAAAACTTTGAATATACGTTCATGATGCGTATATGCAAAATCTGTATATACTCGATTGTCCAAATTCAAAATAAATAAATATTCAAATACGTAAAATCTAGTTTAAACTTTCAAAACAAAATTGTTTTTATTTGAAAAATATACTCTTCACACTTGTTCTAGGATACTACTAATCCTATCTCTAACGAGTCATTCTAATTGGATATTACTAATCCAATATCAGATGAATTCTTTCGTTCGGTTCTAATGTGTCTTGTGCTCGAGCTCTGTAAACCAAAGCTCTGATACCAAACTGAGACGACCCGAACTTCCCCGGTAAGGAAAGCCCGAATATAATTGAGAACACGACAAAATAGAACACAGATGGAAGAACATTTCATTGTTTATTACAACAATTCCATCAGATACAAGAATATACAGAGTATAAATGAATATTACATATTTGACAAATATCAGAGATTACAATAAATTACATAGCAGCGGAAATATATATAACACACAACTGAAAGTAATACACAGATACAGAGCTTTCCGAGTATCGTTCCAGTTGAAAATCAGGATCCTATGAATATAAATCTGCAAAATCAAAACTACTAGCTGCCCGTGTGGAAAATAGGGGCACCCAGAGTTTAGGTTAAAACAATAAACTCCAGGTCAGTCATGTGACTGGTGTGAGAACTAAAACAGTTATTAATCTTTATTTTAAAGTTCGGTAAATCAAGGGACCACGCCGTATAACACGGAACGGGTTTCCTCCCAAGAATACCAGTGCATATCAATAAACAGCGCAATGCTTTTTAGAAAAATGAAGCTATTATAAGTCCCAGGTCCCATCACACAATGCAACACAAGTCAGAGGATAGGGTTTTCCCTTATAATTGCCAAATATGCTTGGTACGTCAAAACAAATCATTTGATACTATTATAAGTGTATAGTGTCAAAACAATTTCAATCATAAATATCAATCATAGGCGGCATGGATACCATCTATCATGTCGCCATACTAGTTCTACAATTAAAACCGCAATATCACGTATTGGAAATTGGATTTCCGTCATGAGTCGAGGCAAGGGGCAAGCTCCTCTCCGTTCGAGACACTCTAGCAAATGTCCAAGGACCGCACACAGCAATCCTTGGATCTTCAGGGCTGGTCCTCTCTTACTTTTGAGGATTAGTTATTCCTGAACACACGTTTCCCGGTCCTAACAGACCTATATCTGAGGCGTCTCGCATTCCAACAACCACACAGGTGAAAAGTATATAAATGTCAGCCAGTTTAAGCACTGACATCACCCATAGCTAGAAAGAAACATCGTGCTCTCCCTGTAGTCACTATCCCGTTTTTGACTCATACCGAGGTGTGAGGCCCGCGAATTCACGCTATACACAAAGATGCGCCACACAGGCCGTGCTTTGATCATCTACCACAAGACTTTGCTTTTCAACAGAAGCCTTGATCAATTGCCACTTACGCGTGCCACACTGGCAATTCACTCCATGCGACTGATGTCCGTCGATATACAACCTCTGAGCTCGTACGTCTCAGAGAAGGGCGTTAAGCAAGAGAATAAATTCTCCGCTGCCAAACAGATGTATATTTAATAGAGATCAATCAACACAGAATAAAATCCAATGTCAGACACACAATCCATTTACAAGTTCGTTCTGGGTCTGAACGAAACCGAAGGCACTTTCCTCGCATATCCATCCATCTCCAAGTACGTCTGGACGATCACCAACTGATTCCCTCATCTTGGGTGTACAGCCCAATCGAGATCATCAGCAATCACCCAAACGATGTGAAGATTTCCGGTCTTCAACCACCGTCTTCATCTTCGACATATCGTCGAATCGGTTATTCAGAATGGGTATAAACCCGGCCTTTCTGAATAACCTACGTATATAATAAACAAATGTTGCACAAACACAGCAAACGCCTCATTCCAATTCTGAATATTCTTTTATTCAAAAAGTCACATTCTTTTATTCACAAAATCACATTCTTAGGGAAAGGTTCCCATTAATTTTATCCAAAATAAACTCTTCTAAATTTATTCTTTAATCTTCCTTTGGATATCATTTCAAACCATATTATGGTTTTTCACACTAGTCGGGATTAAAAAACCACACCGAAGTAATTATTTATTTTATTTCCCAATCCCAACCTATTTATCCCATGGAGCAAACTAGTAATACTCCATAACTAACACCACGATGTTATCGGTAAATTTAATTACCATTTCACGTTCAAATCTAATTAAAGATTTAACTATCGCTTTGGAGCAAAACTGGTGGTACTCCATTCTCGATTACCTTTCAGATTTGATAATTTAAATTATCAATTCACATTTCAATCTAATTAAAGATTCATTAAAACTCCACTTAGTTTTAATCTTTTCAAAAATCAATATCCTGTCTTTAACTGGGTTAAAGAACCAATGTCATCTAAAACATGGTTCACGATAAACCCAAAATCACATTCAAATTCAATTCCAATTAAACATTATTTAATTGGTACACTTCATTAAATCTAAATAGAAAGATTTAATCTTTTTCTCAACTGGGCTTAAGAACGGTGTTAACGAAGACACCATTCACGACAAACCCAAATCACATTTGATATTAAATACAAGGCTCTGAATAGAAAATATACCGGCTTATATTCAATATCAAATTCTGGAACCAACAAATATCGAATTGGAAATAACGATATAAATATATCTTTCAAATTCCCATAACAATATCTGTATAATCACGGAATCCAACATTGAAAAATTCCGAAGATAATTTCGATTCAAATCCATTCCAATTCATGTATTGGGAATACCTGGTTATTTTTAAAACCACTTTCAAATTCAATTTATTTATTTCAAAAATAAATTGATTTTAATTCTAGTTCAAAAACTAGTCCATTTCGATAAAAATCTATTTTTATCTTTTTAAATATGGAGTTTTTCATCCCAGTTCTTCACAAACTATTTCTTATGATTTTACACAAATTATAGATATTTTAATAATTTTATCAAGGCCCGTACAGTCAATTTCCATCAACGGCCATCAAACTGCACTTACAGCGACCTTTTCCAAATTTGATTTGTACATAATTCCAAATCCAACCGTTATATTTCTAATTTCTAATATTCATTGGAAATCTCTTTTCGATACGAACCCAACGGTTCTGGTTTTAGGAGAATCCGACGGTCGGATCTCCCATAATATCCGTTCAAAGTCAATGGTCGAAATTCGTGAACTGCCGCGGCGCGGCGCGTTCTATTCAGGCCATTATGTTATATATATAATATATATAATATATACTTCGTCGATTTCCTTTTAAAACGTATTTTATAATTCGTTTTAAATTCGTTTTCGAAACGATTTCAACTTCATATTCAATTTCAAATCAAAATTGAATATTTTATATCATTACTATATAAATGATAATATTTTCAAAACGTTATATTTTGAAATCACTTCCTTTTCTATATTCATTATAAAACGAATATAATCAATATAAATATCGCTCACATCAAAATGGCGCGTCTCTAATCAACACGGCTTTATATATTTCAATAAATTCGTTCTTCTATTCAACAAATGAATATTTATTCTATTCAACACATGAATATATATTTCTTTCAGCACATGAATATTCTCAACACATGAGCACTGTCAACACATGACTATTTTTGTTATTTAATATCTTTTATAAAATTATGGTATCTATCGTTTGATTTTCAAATCAGACTCCAACTGTAAAGTAGTAAAAGAATGATTCCGTAGGTATTAACGCCGAAGGCCGAAACCAATGTCAGATCAATACCCTGGAAACCACTCATCTTATCTATTTTCCAGTTAGTTTCTATCTTTAAATATGATAAAGATGTAAATTTTATTGTTAAAATATTTCTTTCAACACATGAATATATATTTCTTTCAACACATGAAAACATACTTCATTCTATTCTTTATCTTCCCAATTGGATTGAGGCCCAATCAATTACCATATAACGTTAATTATATGGATTCCATACAACACATGTATATAATAGCAACTATAAACAATCAACCATCATCCAAAGTGCACCACCCAACTGCATAAGCATTAAATATAAATAATTAACGCTTATAACAACCTATCAATCAATCGATCGACAAACAATTAATCAATCGGGATGAGTGGACTTCAAATATCATCCCAACACCCGTGTGGGGTTTCAAATCTACAAACACATATTTTTATTCACTCACACACGTTAAAAATAATATTTTTAATGATAAAATATTTTTAACTATATAAATATTTTATTTCATTTCACATCACACAATCAATTTTCAAAACACATCAAACAATCAAACATACAAGCCATCCATGGTCTGTGGATGACGGGTGTCGGGTGCTGCTAAGCACCGTCTGCATCCTAGTATATATATTTTTAACTAGAAAAGAAGATTTAAAGTGAGAAGTTCTCACCGATCAGCTAATCCAAACGCCTCGACTCTTCTTATGTAGAAGTCATCACTGTTCTCGCCTTTTGTCACTTTCGTTGCCCGTAGCCACTACATATATAAAAATCACATTTTTATATTGTTACTATGTATATAAAAATCATATTTTTATAATCACTTCATATGGATAAAATTCTATTTTTACATCGCTACCATATAGATAAAAATTCTATTTTTACATCGCTACTATATAGATAAAAATTCTATTTTTACACCGCTACTACATAGATAAAAAATCTATTTTTACATCGGTGCTCATATAATAAAGATTATATATTTATCACCCTATTCTCTACATAAAGATTTCGCCTTTCTAAATATAAAGATCTCGGCCTTTCAAACATAAAGATTTCGCCTTTTCAAATATAAAATATATAGATTTCGCCTTTTCAAATATAAAGATTTCGCCTTTTCAAATATAAAGATTTCGTCCTTTTCATTTCATCACTATAAAAATACATTTTTGTTTCAACATATATATTATAAAAATTGAATTTTTATTTCGCTATATCTATAAAGATCATATTTTTATACTCTACATCATAAAAAACTGCATTTTTAACTTCTACGCTATATAAAAATTATATTTTTAATTATATTTTGCTTTCCAATCTATATATATATATAAGTAAAAAATTATATTTTTATTATCTATAACTATAAATAAAAATTGTTTCTTTATCTACTAAAAATCAAGTCTTTATGAAGTTAAAAAACCAAATCAATTTCTATAATGTTACATATACAAAAATAAGATTTTTAAACTACTTAACTAAATAAAATTAAAAAAAAAATTACCTCTCACTCTCAAAATCGAAGTCAGTTGCTAGGGGGGAATCCTCGTCAGAATCGGGGGGAAACAGCGTCGGGCTGAGGCTCAGGTGGCGGTTTGCTGCGGGAAATTGGGTTTTTGGGGTTACCGTCGTTCGAGTAGAGGGAGAGGGGGTTTGGGCGGCTGGAGGAGGGACAGGCGGAGGCTGGAGGGTCTGCGTCGGCGGTTTGACAGGTCGTGGGTGAGGTTTTTGGTGGGGGCAACTTCTGGCGGAGGAAAGGGGCGAGTAAAGAAGGAGGGAAGGGGTGCGCGAGGGCGGGCTAGGCAATGGTGGCGCTGCCACCGGCGGCGGCGTAGGGGGAGAATCAATGTTTCCCCTTTGTTTTTTTTTTATTTCAAATCATCTGCGTTGACCTAGTGGAGAGGGTGAGGGTATAGGAGAAAGTAAATATATATTTAATTATATTTTAATTTCCAAAAGTAACTTTTTAATTTGAATTCTAAATCAAACCCACCGACTGTCGTCCCTAGGGTAATACCCCCATTCCGAACACAATGGGATATGTATCGTAAGCCAGTTTGGCTGTTTCGATCAGTTTCCGTCAGATTTAACATATAAATCTTTATATATTCAATTTAAACGCACATTTCAATTTACTGGGGTCACATACGAACTCTAAAAATTCCAGAAAAATATTTTCTAACTTCGTATTGACGATACGGTCCTAACAAAACCAGTTTCATCGAATTTTGAGACCGTTTGAAAAATGGCCATTTTCCAGTCGATTAAAATCAAATGAAACTGGTCAAACGCGTTTTCCTTCGCCATGCTCACATATTGATTCAAAAAAATTATGAAATTTGAAATCTAGCAATAACTTGACATCACAGATCCAAAAAAAGTGGTTTCGTCGAAATCCGAGGTCGTTTGCAAAATGGCCATTTTTAAGGGTTGAAATTCCATAGCGACTATTCTGAAATTTCAACTGGACATATCTTTTGATTCCCGCTATGAAATTTCGATTTTTCGAATTCGTTGGAAAGATATCCTCAATTAGATTCTAATATTTTTGGTTTCGCCAAAATCCGGTTTATTTTGCACCTGGTACATTCATTTGAAGTTTGAAATCGAATTATCGAACTACCGCGCCATTTTCAATTCCCTTTTATATTTATAAATAAAATTTTATATTCTAACGACGACGTATATAAATATATTCGTTCGAATTCTATTCAAATTAAATTTCTTGTCGATATTATTTAAAATAATCATTTTAAATATTCAAAATTCGTCGAAATTGCCAAAATAAAAATTTTAAACTGGCTCAGAATTTCCGGGTTGATACATTCTGATTTCAAATGACTGAATTAGGCTTATAATAACATTTAAATAAATTAACGTAGCTTAAACCTTTAATTATTAAAAGTTAAAAATACTTTAATTACCTGCCATGCGTTAACCCTTATGTCTGTGTATGAACAGAAAACTAGATCCATTCCTCGTTCCCATCTTTTCTTCACATATTTTTTATTTATCAAAAGCCCAATCCCAAATCGTCACTCAAGGACTACGTTCACCCTTCACTTTGTATTCTTCTCCCATCTACAAACCTGCTCCAGTCTTCCATTGCCACCACCGAAAATATACACAGCCATCTTCCTTAGTTCCATCTTCCAAATACACACTCTGCTTCCACCAGTTTTTACGTAATTCCCACATGAAACAAAACATTCCCAGCTCCTAATTGCATGACCGAACCAATTTCTTAAACACGAGCCCACTTTCCCATGATACATCTGCCCTTCCCACCGCCATATGCATGTTTCTTTTTCTCCATTGCAACTCACTAGTATTGAACGAAACAACCAATTCACCATGCCTATGCCTTTCAACACCGCTCCTGAGTGCCGCTTCGGCCTCCCAAACACCACTCCTTCAACCAGTACGCCGACAGTTAACATCCACCCCTTCACAACATTCCTTCACAAGATACCACTTCTATTTCTTTACTAAAATCCGCTACTTCGCCAACGTTCACCTTCTCACACTTCCATGCGCGAACACCAGGTGATTTCACCATCCGTTACCTTTTCTCCTCTAACACCTCTCCTAATTAATTTACATTTTGCCTGTAACCTTGCCAACCCCATGAAGCACGTAAACCCAACCCAAAGCTCCTCGCAACAACTCCCCACTACTGTTGTTTTCTGTTTGCTTGAAGAAACAAATGAAAACAAGATTTAAATAGGAAGATTTTGGGTTAAGCGAGACTTGCTGTGAAGAGTTGCTAAGATGGGGAAACACATCATGTGTATTTATAGATGGTAGAATGAAAGGATAAGAAGGACGTTGCTTCATCATGGTACCGGCTAACGTTGATAGGTTAGAATAGATGTATTGTGTAATATCATTTCATTCAATACAACATGGACAAGTATGAAGAACAGGAATAGGGTGAGACGGATCAGAAATTGAGGCTGCCTTTGTGTATTTTTATAGAAGGGGATGTGTATTACTTTATATTTCTTCTCACATGGTCGTACATGCGCAAGGCATCAGATAGATAGGGTATGTGCATAGGTATGTACGACGTTATTTCAATTGATTTGAGACAAAAGATGTTTTTGGTTTGAAGTGAAACTTGCGAGGCCAATAGAAGAGAAAGGAAGATATAGGTCACGGCTATCCCTAGTAGGTTAGGTGAAATTTCCAACAAAGCATGGTTCCAAGAAATGGAGGAGCAGAAAGAATGTGGGTGTCATACTTCGCAAATTTATTGCACATGGTGAAACAGTGAGTGATTAGCAGAAAGGTGAACAAAGGAATATGTACAGTATTACCTCCTGTACTTCGTTTTGTCAAGTTTCACTGACCATCCATGTGAAGTTAGGGAAGCGTTTGAAAAAGAACTTCATAGGGGTTGAAATTGTTGGATGAAAGCTTAGTTTGGTCAATTTTCAGTATTTAGTGAACCCTACATTATTTCACAGTTGAAAAGGACTATTGATTTTCCCCTTTGAAGATGACGTATGATATTTTAGTTTTAAAGTTAATGTACCCCGCTACGTAAGTCTCCGTCTGTATACGATTCGCTATCGACAGAAATAAATATACCGTCGCGTTCAGCAGTGTGCCACGATCACAAAAATATAATAATACCGGTAGGTTAACTTATTCTATGGAACCCCAAAATGTTGATATATGGTGCAAAATACCCCAAATAAAAAGTTTCTTATTTTACGAAATAAAAATTACAGAAAAAATCTAAAAATTAAATTATAACTATGCCTCAAAGGACTTGTCCAAATTTGAAGCCAATATTTAATTATATTAAATAAACTGTTATGGCTAATAAACGATTCTACAGCGACTATTTGAAAATTTGATTTGGACGTAAAATAAAATGTACAATACAAAAACTCGAATTTTCTCTTCCATTAGAAAATATTATCAATTAGATTCAGACGTTTCTTGTTTCACCGAAATCCGACTTAACACGGATTCGGTATAGTCAATTGAAGTTGAAATTCAATTTTACGAATTACCGCGCTGTTTCACGTTCGTTTTATAATTTAAATATAAATATAACGTTTAGTCGTCGTTTAATTAATGTTTTCGATATTGAATCCCATAAATAGTTCAAATAAAATATTTAAAATAAATTAAAATATTCGAATCAAAAAACTGAAAAATCCGGGTCGTTACATTTTCATTGTTACACAAGTTATTTATCTCCAGCCATTCGAATTTCCATTTCTGTTTAAATTCACCTTTTAAAAGTCCAGTTTCCTTTACAAATGTTTTTATTTGCAAAATCTTTACTTAATTTCATTATTCACATCGAATGTGAATAATATTTCTTTTATACAATCCATTTAGTTTGATTTCATATTTAAAAATATTCCATTTCCAAATTCTATTTATACTTCTATTTATAGAATTTCTCATACGAAATCTCCTTTTTATTTCTGACGCTTAAATCTCATTTATAAATTCTTTAATAAATGCTGAGTTCATGTTCTATTTAAATTGTCGTTGTTGAAACCAATTTCTACTTCTCTATGTAAATTCGTACTTATAAATTCCATTTACCCAATGATAAATATTTTACATAATTTATAAAATATTATTTATAAATTAATCGTCTCCATTTATCTGTTAAAACAGATATCTGTTTAAAATCTACTTTGAATTCATCTTCTCATTGTTCTTTGATATCTTGTCAATCCCCGTTTATAATGTATATTTAATTTTATAAATAATTCCTTTTATAAAATTCTATTCATTTTACAAATGATTCCTTTTATAAAATCTATTCATTTCATAAATGTTCTTTTTATAAAAATGTCTTCGTTTCATAAATGTTCATTTTATAAAAATGTCTTCGTTTCATAAATGTTCATTTTATAAAATCTTTTCATTGTATAAATATTCTCTTTTCTAAAATCTTTTCATTGTATAAATGTTCTCTTTTCTAAAATCTTTTCATTTTATATAAATGTTCTCTTTTTATACAATCTATTCATTTTAAAATGTTTCTTTCCATACAGTCTATTCATTGCATAAATGTTGTTTTTTATACACTCTATTCATTTTAAAATGTTTCTTTCCATACAGTCTATTCATTACATTAATGTCCTTTTTTATACAATCTATTCATTTTAAAATGTTTCTTTCCATACAGTCTATTCATTGCATAAATTTACTTTTTTATACAATCTATTCATTTTTAAATGTCCCTTTAAAATGTCTATTTATTTTATATAAATATTTTATTTTCAATCTACACTGTAAAAATTCTCTTTTTATATTCCAGTTTTCTTTATGGTGTTTAACATGTCATATAACAATGATCAGTATCATCCAAACCTATGTAGTCAACAACAGTCTATATATCGCATCAAATATAACAATATATGAAAAAAAGTAAAATAAATGTTGAGGAATCTAGATGGATCCCTACGACCTATTTCCCTGCATCTACAGATGTTACACAATATAATTCACAACAATTTTAGTTCAATATGTACTATTCTGATAAACAGAATAAATGTTTGTTTAACAATAAGTGTATATATCATTATCTGCAATTTCAACTAACAAACAGCAATTCAACCAAACAATCATCACACAGAAATAAATCATCATTTATCAGTATTAGATTTTATTTATAAAAATATAATTTAAACTGAGTTAGTGAGTTTTCCTCACTTTGGGCGATTATCGTTAAATAACGATATTCGATCGTCAGGTTGGTTCAGGCGTTTTATTTTGCCATAAATTGAGACGAGCTCCAAATCACTCCAAACTACTTCCATTCTGTAGCCTACGTCCACATGATCCCAACGCGACCAGTTTCACTAAATTTCATTTTTGTATGACAAAGTTATGGTTATTAGAAGTTTGTAAATATTTAAATTAAATAAACATGGGTTTTGAATTTTTAAACAGGCCTTACTCTTTAATTACTTCAGCCTAACACCCGAATAGAGCCCACAACTGTATAGCCTTCTTCCCTAACTCCATACACAGCAGCTCCGAACCGATTCCTCCACCATTTCCCAAACTTCACCCGATCCAATCTCCTCCATCTCTCAATAAAAACACATAAAACCATCTCTAATCTTCACATAATTCGAATATCTACATCACCATCCCAATTTCGTGAAACTTGCGCTCCCTCAACAGTTTGCGTAGACAGCCTTCAACTATCCATCCCAATGAAACGCGCGATAGAAGTTTATACCAAATCCCACAAAAAATTGCACTAAACTGCGTCTCCATCCCTTAAACCCGAATCCAAACTCCAATTCGAAGATTAAGACTTCAATTTCCTGCGATTTTGAACCCCAGATTCTGCTGAAACTCGGTAACCCCAAAACTGGATCACAACCTACCAAACAAGCACCAGATCGAAGCTCGTTGGATGCTGAATTCAAATATATATCTCTCTCGATTTATAGATTTCATTATGATTTTTAATTGATTTCCAAACTCTCTTTTTCCTCACGTTTATGGAAGAAGATGGCGGCTGATACATTTCACCGTGGAAAAAGGTCAGCTAGGGTTTAGGGTAGTTAAGGGTATTTATAGGAAAGTTAGACTAATTTTTTAATTGATTTTATATTTTATATTAGCCGATTTCTACTTTTATTTACCTTCTAAAAATCCCTATGATCAAACAAAATATCCAAAAATCATGGAAATTGACATGCAGCTAGAGTTTGACATTACGGGCCCAACGAAACTGGTTTCGTCGAATTCCGACTCCGTTTGCTCACACAGCGTATTTTTAGCCGTCAAAATATCAATTGTTTTCCACGTTAAAATCGCACACGGCCATATACTGACTCCAAAAATCACACAAATTGAAATCTAACAGTAATTTAACATTACGGATCCAACAAATTTGGTTTCATCGAATTCGGCGGTCGTTTGCAAAAATGGCTATTTTCTAAGACCCTAAATAGACCGTTTAAATATTAATATATTTAAAAATAATCAAATGAAATATTAATAAATTAATATTATCATATATATTAATGTATAATATCATACAGCTCCAAACTATACATATTTGGATTTATAAATTGATATTTAAAAATCCCAGTTTATATCGCTATTCGATTTATATTAAAAACCTTTTATTATATAAATAAATCATTATAAATTCCATAGCGACTATTTTAAAATTTGATTTGGACATAACTTACAATCTACATGACGAAATCTCGATTTTTCTCTTTCATTGGAAAAATATTGTTAAACAGATCCGAGCATTTATTGTTTCATAGAAATCCGACTTAAAACGGATTGTATATTAAATTAAAGTTCAAGTTGCCAAATTACGAACTTCCGCTATGTTACGGGATCGATTATAAATAAATTATAATTTATGTGTTCTAACATCATTAAAATAATATTTTCATTATTCTAATTAAATTTTCACTGAATTAAATCTTATAAATAATCCAATTCACACCGTATAATGAATTCTACTATTTTCGACAATTTTGGAATTATAATATAATTTTATATTATAAATATTAATTAAATATTCCATATTATTTAATTAAATAAACATTTAAATCTCTAAGTCGCTTTTTAAATAATTAAATGAATTAATTATTACACGTAAAAATACGGGACGTTACATTCTTCCCCGCTTAAAATAATATTGTCCTCGAAATTGCTAAGGTAGAAAACATCTCTATTAACTGGGTTAAAATTATTTGTTTACTCCTTAACTTCAAATTCAACTGAACCAATAAATTTTAATTAAATATTAATTATTTCTGATAGACTAAAATTTTCAAAAATCCGGATAATTTTTCTAACACCTTAAATTTTCGGAAAATTTCGCCAGCACCTCCTTTGTACTGGTCAATCGATACAACTACAACTCGCCTTTCTGGGCCTTCTCCAACCCAAAAGAAAATCAAACAGCCAAGCGGCTTGCCAATTCGGCTCATAAAAACTCATACCCAAAGAAATATAAACTTGTACCATTTTGTCGGGCATATCATTATATCCTTTGCATTTGTTACCAATTCAACATATACCAATGTCATCTCAGCCAACTCCAATCAATTCATTCGCTTATATTCAAACCATATCTCATTTCAACTCGATTCCAAATTCTTAACTCACTAATCCAATTTTCTTAACCTCGTTAAGTTTCATCCATATACTTCATTAATTAATTAATTAATTTCAATTTCAGTTTGCTTTCACAAGTATTATTTATCTTGTTTTTAATTTTAACGATCAGTCCATTATAATTCAACATTCTCTTTCCTGGGAGTGTTTAAACCACTTTGCTTTTCTATAAAAAAAAAATCAAATAATCCTTTGCAAAATTCAAACAACTTGTTTTCGTAAAACATTTCCAAAACAAAAAAATTGGTGGTAATCCATCACTTAGAAACTCGAAAATGAACACCGATGATGTCATGATCATCATCGGAATTTATTTTCCAGCGATCGAAGTGATTTCAATACTATATCACTTTCAAAACCATTTCTAAACACTTTCATTTTGAAATCCATTTCAAAATACCCTTTTCAATGATTGTAACAAATTTAAAATCTCCCAGGATTTTAAAATTCACATATATTTAACCCAGATTCATTTAAAAACACTTTTTCAAATTTCTAGGGTTTTAATTCCAATTCTGGTTTTAATTTCAGATTTAATTCATCTGATTTCACGTATTTTACTTATATGAATTCTGATTGGCTATTTACATAACCATTTAACATTTTATAATCTTATTCGATTATAATCACAACTAGCACATCCAATATACTATAACACTTCAAATATATGCACTTTTTTATATCAAAATATAGTTTGGGTAAAATTATTTCATTTACCATATTTTCAAAACATACTGTGTCGGTTCATCATATTCGAGTGTTTATAAGCTCCTATCGATACAATGGATCAAACCGATCCACCAGAACCCATAAACAACCCAATCAATAAATCTCCATAGTATAAAACCATTTTTATATCAAATAACAAATATGTTCACTCATATATATTCACTCAAACTCAATCTAGGGTGTTACTAACCCCATCTCTTTTGAGATACGCCACAGAGCCAAGGTAATAACTTAACCTTCAGCTCTGACACCACTGTAACGGCCCGAGAAAAATCGAGATCCTGATTACTCGACATAAACACGATGTCGACTAACCAAGCACCACAATTACCGGAACGCAAATAGAAAGAAGTTAGAGGGTGAGATAGACAAGATAGAAAATTAAAATAGAACAAGAAGAATACACAACACATCAGAGTAAACATGAATCGCACAGCGGAACGAATAAAATATAACATAACTTTGAAATAAACAGTATATATACAATAACATTATTAGAGTACAACACTTACAACACAGTGGAAAAAAACACTAGATAACTAACATTGAAGCCTCTTGCTCCAAGCTCCTCCAATGAAATCTGTAGAGACATGAACTACTTGACTCCCCATACAAATTTGGGCACCCAAAAGTTTAGGGAAAAATAAAACAGAAATATACTCTAGGTCAGTCATGGGACTGGTGTGAGTAAACTCCAAACACTTGGTTTAACTTTAAAAAAAATCCTTTTAAAAGAAAGGATAATCATAAGACTGATCCATACATAAAGACGGATGTTTTTTACCTTACGATAACCCAAAGCATTATTTGAAATCAATATTCGTCTGATGTTATAATAATGTCTAAATACAAGTAATATCAATCTAGCAGAATGCTTGCATCTCACGCTCTACATATATAGTATCCAATCAAAACCGTGGTTGCTAATTGGATAATGGATTCCAACTGGCAAGGTATGGGACCACCTTTTGACAGTGTACCTCTAGAGAGAAATACACCGGGTTCAACAAGAACATCTTGCAACCCAGGCTAAACATGACCGACCCCTCATTTCGCTTGAGAATACCGAATGTATTATCACCAACGGTTGGGATCAGCAACCGTTTCCTGAAAGGGACAACACCGATAGATTTAAAATGCAAAATGAATTTCTCTAGATCAGGTGGCAATACACCCTACTTGGTAGCCAACTACTTTGTAACACCCCGTATTTTATGTGAACGTCAAACTAACAAATTAAAGTATACTTAATTTTTAGAAGAAGAATTATGGAAATGGGTTATGCCATTGCGTTCGTCTCGGAATTCTGCTTGAGATAGAGTCCGAGTTTGCGTAAATCGGACTCCGTATGAAGGAGTTATGACCTTCAGAAGATTCAAGAATTTAAATAATAAAACCAGCCCGAGATTCGAATTTCAGTTTCGAAATTCAAAAACCCCGAAGCAGGCTAGGCGGGAAATTTCCTGCCCAGATACCAGGTCGACCAGGGGGTCGACCTGTGTCACATAGGTCGACCAGGGGGTCGACCACCCCCCTATTTCTAGATTCGAGGATAGGTTCATTTTTCTGCATTTGGACGCCCGTTTTGACCAGATTCGTTGATCCATATGCTATATAAACACCATTAAGGCTACAGTTTTCTCTACACAACTTCATTACGCCTACGCTCTACCCTAATTCATATCAAAATAAATCAAAGACGGGGTTATGCTGCTCAAGTTCTTCGAGAAATCAAGTTAGAATTCGAGTAGAGATTCAAAGGCTAATTCAACGACTTCAACAACTATTTCTAAGAATCAAATCAAATCTAAATTAGAAGAACAAATATTCTACATCAAGGGAGAGCTATTCAGTTTCAGAATACAGATCCCAGAATTCAAGACCGTTCTGTAATTCGTAAGTTCACGTTAATTTCAGAAATAAAAGTTAATTGTGATTCTGACATTGTAATAAATCTGGATCTGAGATTTTGCCTATTTCTATCTGTCTTTCTATATCCTTTGGATCTATATCATTGATAATATTATGTCCATTCTTTGTCTCTTCTTTCCTTCTTCCCTTTTTGTTTTATAGCCAGGCTACTGCGAGCCTGAGCCAAATCTCATAAGAGATGAGCGTACGTTGGAAATAAAATTGGGCATAATATATGATTTGGACATGACCAGCGCTAAAATTTGGGGAAAAATTGTTAAATTGTGTATAATTGGGCATAATTGAGTTGTAACTGATTTGAGGACATAACACATGTTGTATTTAAAACACAAAGTATTGGACATATGACTTGAGATTTGAGGCATAAAGTATTGGACATATGACTTGAGATTTGAGGCATAGTATCAGACATATGACTTGAGATTTGAGGCATAAAATATTGGACATATGACTTGGGATTTGGGGCGTAAATTGAACTTTAAATATGTAAGGCATAGTACATGTTGTGGTTTAAGATCTAAAATTGGGGCATATATATATGATAGTTTATAATTTGGAAGAAGAATATTAGTGTGTATAGTGATGTATGGCTTAGGCATGAAAACAAGATTTGCCTTTGTTTTGTAAGTCAGTTACTTTTTATATTTGAACATCTAAATCTAATTGTGGCATGTAATAAAATGGATATGAGAATATGCCTGATATAAGCTATCCTTCCATTGAATCTGTGCTTGAGTGTGTATATATATATATATATATATATCTTTGGGAATCATTTTTGATTATGAAATTGGTCCAATCATATCTATCCTTGTTGTATATCGGAATTGTAATCCTTTTTAAGTTCATGATATAATTCTTATCATACCTATATGCATGTGATGATTCATGATGATATTCAATCATATCTATATGCCCGCAATGTATTCTATGCAAAACTTGTCTTTTTAGTACATCAAGTTTGTTGGACCAATAGTTCTTATCATCATATGACTACGCCTATCCTTACGATGCTCCATCTTGCTTCTCCCCTTATTTTATGAATCTTGGGTTGAATCTCGAAATATGTACGTTATAAATGCAGGGGTAATTGGGTATAACATGAAGTTGACATTATTTGGCATAATTTGGAACATGTAGTATGGCATGACTGTTAAGATGCAATTTGGGGTAATTTGACATGAATTATGGAATATGTAAATTTGACATATTGAACCTAGAATTGGCATGAACAACAAAGTATGAAATTGGCATATAAATCAATTTTTGGGCATAATTGTAATTGTTGTGAATTTGGGTTAACTTGAGCATTAAATCTAGATTGGGCATAAAATGTAACATGACTAGTTTTGGTGAATTTGGTAATTAGCATGTAACATCTAGATTTGTGTATATATGGTAAATGTGTAGATTAAAGATGAATATGCCTAACCCTAGGTTAGATTGAGTTGTGGTGTAAAACTGCCCGGAACTGCCCGGCACATCCGGTAACCACAATAACACATATCTAATGTGAGAGGTTAGTGCATCATGCCCGAGAAAAACCCGAGGTTGGATTGAGTTGTGGTGTAAAATTGCCCAGAACCGCCCGGCACATCCAGTAACTGCAACAACACATATCTAATGTGAGAGGTTGGTGCATTAATAAATCAGTTAATGCTAATGAGAAAGACGAATGACTAGGGTTAAGTTCATAGGAACACTTAACCAATATAACATGAATGACTATGGTTAAGTTAATGAGAAACACTTAACCAATATAACAAGATGAATGGGTAGGGTTAAGTAATAAGAAACACTTAACCAATATAAATTGATTTGTGGTAAGGTTAAGTTAACACAAGAAGGCAACACTTAACCAAAGTAACATGACATAATGAGTAGCTGGGTTAAGTTAACTTGAATTGATTGATGACACTTAACCAGTACAACAAGACGAACACGTGGGGTTAAGTTAATAGGAAACACTTAACCAATCCAACATGATAAGTAAGGAGGGTTAAGTTAATAAGAAACACTTAACCAACATGACACGATGAATGGGTGGGTTAAGTTAACATGAATGGACAACACTTAACCAACATGGCATAATGTGCGGGAGGGTTAAGTACATATCAGGTTGGTGGGTAATATTAGTAAATATAGGCCCACAAAACTTAACCGTTAAATGAACATGCTTGAATCGATGGGAGGGTTAAGTACATCTTGTGTAGGTGGGTAATATTAGTACATATAGGCCCACAAACTTAACCGTTAAATAAACATGCTTGAATCAGTGGGAGGGTTAAGTACATATTGGGTTGGTGGGTAATATTAGTAAATATAGACCCACAAACTTAACCAGTAGGAAACCCTAATAACGGGGACCCATTTCAGCAGTAACCCACATAGATGTATCACGGTACCCTGAACTAGGCAGGGTGGGGCATGATTATAAGCGGTTTAAACAACGGCAGGGAGTACGTCAGTGTAGGTTCCAACGATTTACGGGCATGCACGTACTCCGGAGTGGGAAAAAGCTGGCACTGGGTACCAATAGTTATACATTGGGCATCTTGAATCGTGTCGGGTCGCTGTCATAAGGATTGATACACCTTATGGTGGGACCAGCACAGGGTATCTACACGCAAGAGGGGGCCGACTGACACAGACACATGGAACATTAATGCAAGTAAGGAGTCGATCGATAGGGTAGTAAGGGTACATCTATCACATTCATGGCAATTAGGCAGATTGAGGTGGAATCCTCATAATAGATATACACTTGAAGGCTACCACAATTACGGGGATTGGGATCACGTTATCATTTTATACAGATTACTAGTTGGGACACTGGTTAGGTGGTGCAAATATATGTATATATATTTATATACATATATATAAATCAGAATAGCAAGGTAGTAGTGAAGCAGAGAAAGAGTAGAAGCACATTCAGTTTATCTTGCCTAATCATATCTATACTAATCGTACGTTATCTTGTTATCCCTGTTATCACGGTATTGTCTTATATTATGTTTATTCATGTCATGATGCTTTTGACTGTTTGTATGCTGAAAGTCACTGGACTTACCAGACTTATGTCTGACCTAGTTTTGTTTCGGCTCTTTTCTTCCGTCCCCCCTCCCCAGGTTCACAGGGAGGAAATGTTACCACTTAGCTCAGTTTTCTTTCCAAGCTCGAAGATAGTCGATGTATTGCTTTGGACTCTCTCTTCCACTGCTATGGATGGTTCATGCTTTATTGGGAAATATCATTGTTGTTTTTGTGCTTCTTTTATATTTGGAAGTTTTTTTAAGTATGATTGAGACAACTGTTGTAAAAGCTTGACTGAACCATATTGTTTATGAAATGACTTTATTTTCCGCTTCTTTATTTGTCTTTCTTGTAATTTATCTGCATCTTTTACCTAAAATGCTCCACCAAAGTTAAGGCATTCCCTTTGTGAGCGACCTTAACGGAGGTGGGTGTTTCACTTGGTATCAGAGCTGAAGGTTACCAGATCAGATAAAAGATTTGAAAAATTATTTTTAAAACGGTTTTAAAAGAAGCATTTTCAAAAGGAAAGTTTTGTTTTAAAGGCATATTCCCCAAAGCCATATGCACTATCTTTTGATCCTCTCTTTGAATCCTTGTTTCCTTCTTTCCTGAGTCTCCGGGGCTCCTGGCTTTCTGGGAGATACCCTCATCGCGACGTGGTTCCATAGGCTTGATAAGACTACGATATCTGTCAAAGGGCGAAGAAGTGCCCAACTTCCATCTATAGCCGCAGTAGTTTCACCTACGGCTAATTTTCTTTCAAGCTTTGTAGGATTTTCCATACGATGGAGGCAGCTTTCGAGAGACTTGTCAACGTGTTACTGATTGACATAGAAATGTGTTTATTTTATGCTCTTATTTCTTATCTTTTGTATATAAATAAATATTACTTGGGTATTATTTTGTTACTTTTACAGATATTCCAACCCAGCCCGCATGCAACCAGAAATGTAGAGAAATAGAGTTCAATTTGCTGTGTATTTGCATTTTGAAGAATTGTAGATGAAGATCTCACATCTAGTTGCTGTTGGACAAGAAAATGATTGATAAAAAGGCTTTGCACATCACAAATCAATGAAGAAGTGTCAAGGAAGCAAGAGGAAAAGAGAAAAGGCCCAAATTTGCTTTATTTATCTAAGGCCCATTTATGTTCTCATTGTAAACTAATTGGTGATGTAATGACCAGGCCCATTTATCATTAGGGTTAGGGTTAGGGTTTGGCTATCTACCCTATATATACCCTTGTAATGGCATTGTAGCCACCATCCTATCATATATCTCATTCTATTCTCTTCTTCATCAATAAGACTCATTTTTCTTTTTATGCAATTTTCTATTTTTCTTAGCAATTAGTGTTGTCTACACGATTAGATTCGGTAGAACACTATTTGTATTTTGCACTTATTTTCATTAGCGATTGACCGTCTGATTAGATTCAGCTGTAATCCTAATTCTTATTTTCTGTTCGTTTAATTCTGTTCTGCAATTTTATTTCCATTGTTCTATTTTATCTTTAATCGTTGAATTTATTACAGATGTGATTAGATTCGAATCTGCAGTAAATTTAATTGCATCTTTTAATTGTAGTTTCACTTTTTATTTTGTTTTGCAAAATCAATCTCCAGCTTCGTCTAACACGCCCAAGAAAAAAAAAATTAATTAAACCTCCCTGTGTTCGACCTGTATGCTACATGCCTGTATGCTTGCAGAATTTATTACAAATGTCGCGCTTTTCTAATTCATAGATTAGCGTCGATCAAGTTTTTGGCGCCGTTGCCGGGGAGGCAACAATTAAATTTTATTGTTTATTTAATTTCTGATTCGTGTTAGTTTTTTATTTTTCTGTTTTTGTTTTCTTTACTATACAGAAAAAATATCTGGTTTAGTGATTTGGTTTATCAATTTGATTGGTACTGCCATCAACTAAACATAGAAAAAAAAAACTTGCTAATACTTTTCAATTTCTTTCCGTCTTTAATCCTCTTTCTATTTCTTTTTACATCTGATTCCCGTGCTTCTTCTACATTCAAAAAAAAAAAAAAAAAAATCTTACCATTTTCTCTTTTACTTCTTCCCCTCTTTCTAAATCCTTTTCCTGTTTTCTTTATAATTTCTTTCCATTTTTTTATTTCTAGCCACTTTTCATCAAATTCTTTCCGACTTTCAAATCTTTCAAATTCACTCTTTTTCTGATTACAATAATCCTCCATTTCTCTAAAATAATAATAATAATAATAATAATCTCTTTTGCTGTGTTTTCTCTCCAACACTCATACACTTGCTCCACCATCCGCAGTTCCAACCACCAACGTTTTCAATAAATCTGAATCTACCATAACTTCTTCACTGTCACCACAATAACTTCACTGCTGCTCATCCACCATCAAAAAAAAAAAGCTGTCCGCACTTCTGCCGCCGAGAACAAATCACCCCATCACCTTCTAGCATAATCATCCTTCATACCGCACAGCAGCTCCCCTTACATCAATTCATCACCCATTTTCCAATCAACGCCTTAACCCTAACCACCGTCATATCCTCACAACAATCCTTTCACCTGAACAAAACCCCTCAACAATTCACCACTGTTCACTCACGCACCAACAAATCCACCCAGCAAGACCATCCGCAACAACTCCCTCCGCAACCCCACAAATCGGATCTCAAAACCGAACCATAGAAAAAAAAACCATCAAAAAGCCAATTCGATAAGCCAAACCCCATTTCAGCCTAGCGTCGTCCTCCCATTGAAACCCGAACCAACCCTGCGTTCACAAATCCTCAACCACGAATCGACAAAAACCAATTCGACTGAAACCTCAATTCGACTGAAACCTCAAAGACCCCATAAAGCCCAGGAAGAGAGGGAAGATGCCTTTTTGTTTCTTGGGTATTCAGATTGAATTTTCAGAAAGAAACAGGGTGTCAGTTTTTAGTCTTTGGTGCTTGATTGAAAACAAAAACAGAAAGGAAATATTTGTTTTGTGTGATTTGCCAGAGAGGGAAGGCGGCGTTACTTTTTTTTTATGGTATTTGGAGTTTTCTCAGAAGGGGGAACGAGATTTATTTGGGATAATTTGCCATATTTTGCTCCCATTTTTTTTTCTGGGGCGTGATTTGTTTTTCAGAAAAGGAGGCCCGGTTCATTTTGTTTAGAACGAGAGTTATTTACCTTTGTGGCTAGATTATCTTCTGAGAAGTTCATTGGTGATATTTTATAGTAAAGAAGAAAAAAAAGGCCCGATTTGATTTTGGTTTTGTGCGAGATTTTTTTTCCCAAATTTTTGTTTCGTAAGATATGAAACTGTGGTTTCTATTTGAACATTGGTTTTACCTTTTGTGGCGTGTGGAGCGGTTACTTTAGTTTCTGGACTCTCCCTCTTCTCTTAACTAGCATAATTCCTTTTTTTAGTGTTTTTTTAGTTTAGTTTCTCTTTCCAATTTTTTTCTCTCTTTCTTTCTTCCTCTTTCTCTCACCGAAAAAAAAAACAAAGAACAAAAGGCAAAGTGAACGGAAGTCAACCAACAAACGATGATTGAAAAGTCAAGCGATTTGCAAACACTGGGAATTGAATCGCTATAGCCACTCAATTGCTCTGAACTGACAGCCATACCCCACGGTAATATCTTTCTAAACTCTACAGGTGTTGAAGCTGCTTTGAAAATATAGAAATTGTTGTAAAAATCTTTTGCAGGGGCAGCGGCTTGAATGTAAAGAAAAAAAAAATTAATTCTGCAATTTATATTTCTGTGACTGTTCTGTGACTGAAATTTCTAAATTAATTTGGTGCGAACTGATATTTCCATAATTGAAATCTTCATTCTCATTGTTTTCATCAATAAAAATAGACGTTGCAAAATAATATAATTGAACAGTGGTGTTTTGTGAAGTTGACTGTCTTGTATAATTGGATCGCGGATATATAGTAGTTCAATTTATTGAATTATTAGCAAAAGAGGTTGCATACTACCCGTAAAACATTGGTCGTATCCCTTAGTTTTATACTATACGTGAACGGCCATAAGACCCTCTTCCCCCTTCCAATTGAGTCAGTTAATTAATAGAGCGCAACTGAGTATTTTATACTATTTTGAAGTGAGAATAATTTCTGTTTTTCCGTGACTTCTTTAAAATGTCTGATTCAAAAAAATCATTGAGAGATATGTGGGATAATAATCGAAGTAGACGTCCTCTTGAAGAGTATGAATACGAATTACAACTCATGAGGCAAGATTTTCCAAAATTTCTCGAGTCAAATGTCAACAATTTTCAAAATTTTCAAAATGACCAACATTTTCAAAGTTATGATCGAAATGACGACTTCAATTCAAATTTCAACAATTTCAATTATGGGCCACATCCACATGAAAATAGTTTTGAATCCCAATATAATTTTGACCCACATCAATATGGGGTTGTAAACCAAAATTTTCAAAATTATAGCCCATATCAACATCTTGAAAATGACCAAAATTGCAATTTTCACTCAAATTTTAACAGTTTTGGTTATGAACAAAATTTCTATGATCAAAATGATTTCCAATATCATTGTCAGTTTTCTGAAAATTCAAACAACTACCACATTGGAAATAATATTGATTGTGAAATTGATGTGGATTATAATTTTGAAAATCAAGGAATCCAAAACGAGAGCTCTCAAATCAACGATCGTCTTAACATTCTTAGAGGGAGGGAAAAAATGCTAAATAAAAAGGCCGATGAACTTCTTTGTTTATTGACATCTTTGAAAGAGCAACAAGAACAACAAAATCAAATTCACATAAGCGATGAATCAGAAAATAATTCAACTCTTACTGACATTGAAAATTTTCAAATAACGACTCTGGAAATTGAGAATAATCAGCTTGATGAAGTTTTTCAAAATTCAACAAACGATTTAGACTTCAACTCTTTTCAGAAAAAAGATTTAAGCTTGGATTTTGATCTTCCTCTTTTGTACTGTGAGAAACTTGAAATCTTTGAAATTGAACAGAATAAAAATGTTGAATTTTTCAATTCAAATGTGGAAAAGGATTTTAACGAACATGAATTCTTTGGATTGTATGAGGAAGAGTTGCCAAATGAAGAAGAAGTAGATTCACATCACGAGTTCGAAAAATTCGATTTTGAGGTTTCAAACGAACTAGAATTTGTCAGTGTCAAAAATACGTTGTCAATTAACGAAATTGAGAAATGTGATCACATAGTCTTGAACAACACTCGGATTTCAAATTTCACTGAATTTATATACAATCACAAATTTTTGAACAATTACACTGATAAATTTGTTGAACACATGAATTATCTTTGGAATGCTGGCTTGGTTGAAAAACTTCATGTTAGGACGACCCTGGATATTTATCTCCTGGACTATAAATCTTGGTTTAAAGATGATATGGTTTTCAAAAACTCTTGCTTGTTAGAAAACATGTCTAGACATAGTGGGAATGGGGCTCATAGGGCAAGAACCAAGTGTGGGGGAAAACGTTGGTGGCAATCCTTGCGTCACATGCATCGCAAACACATTTATCATTGTACATACGATCCATTTCTACATATAGTTAGACTGCATTTCATTTTACAAATCATTTTACATTTAATCCATCTTTGGGTACGATCTTTCAAATTTAGGAAACGTTTACAGTGTGGACACTGTTTAGTTCAAGTGTGAGGGGAGTCTGCATTTCACTCATTTTCATGTTTTTCTTTATTTTTCTTTCTTTTTCAATTTCATCCATTTAAATAGGACCATCATGCATTTTAGACTGTAGTGACATGCCATTTTTTTTTTTTTGAAATACGACTCATTTCAGATTTGATACAACAAAATAATTTAACAATTATTAGTCAGTTGATAGTATTTTTTCTCTCAACTTAGATCAAATAAGAAATATAATGAAAAGTTTAATTTTGACGGATAATAGTGTAACCGGTACATAGGGAGATTCTTAGGTGATGGCCATGAAATCTATTCTATATTGTAGACTTTGTTTAAATAAGTGGAGGACTTAAAATACTTAAAATGGTTTGTCAAATTTTTAAAACTAAGTTGTGTTAAGTTGAATTCGCGTAACTCTCTTTTTATGCTTATAAATTCAATAATAATAATAGTAATCCAAGGGTATCCAACATTGCTTGTATATCGAGCATTGGTGTGCAAACCCACCAAGCTCTATCCGACACGTTGTTGACAAAGTCAGCGTTGGAATATCTTGGTCTCATTTTATGAGATTGGACACCTAAGGATTACCGACTCGTTGTTGACAAAGTCAAAGTCGGCCTGCACAATCCACCAACCTCTTTACCCACTCTCCGTTAGTCCGCGAGGCAGTGCATGGGTGGTAAACCTTGGTCTTTTTAGTTAGGTGTATGTACTTAATCATAAATCTTAAAATTTTATAGAATAAAGAATAAGCGATGATACCCAAACACTTCTTGACCTTATTGATTCGACTAGCCATACATGAGAAAATTAGAATACCACTTTGCAAACTGTGCCAAGCAAACTAAGAATTTATTTCATGGCTGCACTATGTTATCGACCGAACTAACAGGCCAAACTGGAATTTAACATTTGAAAACTTGATTTATATTGAAAATTTGTGACAAGTCGAGGTATCTAAAATGAAATCAACTGATTAGAAATTATTAACTTAATTTGTTGTACCACTTTCCTGAAATAAGTCGTGTTGTCATTTTTCGTTTTTATTTGCATATGTCCATTGCATTCATGTAGTTTCATTAGAATCATAGCATACTGCATTTGGATTTTGTGGGTAGTATCCGCTGAAAACCCTCACGAGACACCACTCGTCCTACTAGGGACACCTAGAGGTTTAACGGCTTGTTGCATGCGCTCAATGCAATCGTGTTTCCTACGAAAGTGTGACCTATCTAGTTAGTTTTTCATTTTCTTTTTACTCGAGGACGAGTAAAAGATAAGTGTGGGGGTATTTGATTGACATAGAAATGTGTTCATTTTATGCTCTTATTTCTTATCTTTTGTATATAAATAAATATTACTTGGGTATTGTTTTGTTACTTTTACAGATATTCCAACCCAGCCCGCATGCAACCAGAAATGTAGAGAAATAGAGTTCAATTTGCTGTGTATTTGCATTTTGAAGAATTGTAGATGAAGATCTCACATCTAGTTGCTGTTGGACAAGAAAAGGATTGATAAAAAGGCTTTGCACATCACAAATCAATGAAGAAGTGTCAAGGAAGTAAGAGGAAAAGAGAAAAGGCCCAAATTTGCTTTATTTATCTAAGGCCCATTTATGTTCTCATTGTAAACTAATTGGTGATGTAATGACCAGGCCCATTTATCATTAGGGTTAGGGTTAGGGTTTGGCTATCTACCCTATATATACCCTTGTAATGGCATTGTAGCCACCATCCTATCATATATCTCATTCTATTCTCTTCTTCATCAATAAGACTCATTTTTCTTTTTATGCAATTTTCTATTTTTCTTAGCAATTAGTGTTGTCTACACGATTAGATTCGGTAGAACACTATTTGTATTTTGCACTTATTTTCATTAGCGATTGACCGTCTGATTAGATTCAGCGGTAATCCTAATTCTTATTTTCTGTTCGTTTAATTCTGTTCTGCAATTTTATTTCCATTGTTCTATTTTATCTTTAATCGTTGAATTTATTACAGATCTGATTAGATTCGAATCTGCAGTAAATTTAATTGCACCTTTTAATTGTAGTTTCACGTTTTATTTTGTTTTGCAAAATCAATCTCCAGCTTCGTCTAACACGCCCAAGAAAAAATTAATTAATTAAACCTCCCTGTGTTCGACCTGTATGCTACATGCCTGTATGCTTGCAGAATTTATTACAAATGTCGCGCTTTTCTAATTCATAGATTAGCGTCGATCAGTTACATAAGGATAGTAAAGATGAGATTGAGGGAGTTTTGCCAAGGAGCACAACCCAAGGATGAGGAACTCATGGATATAGACTTGGTTCACAAAGGAGATAAAAAGGAAAGATTAGTAAAACCTAAAACAAGAGGAAGTGTCTTTATTATGGTATTAAGGGTCATATAATTAAGGACAAGGGCAAGAACAAATGATAGGATTTTCAGGAGGGCAAATGCATGCTCTCACCGCCAGCGTACCTGAGAGAGAGGTAGTAAGGTTTCTGTTGAAAGAGTTTAGTTTTTCCTTTTTGATCATCCTATTAGTACTCTTTTAATTTTAGCGCTTCACGTTCGTTTATATCTGCTTCCATAGTTGAGTCTCTGTAATAACCCGGAAAATACGAGCCAATTTAAAATTATTAAATTGGTTATTTCAAAGGGATATGAACAATTGAAATAGAATATTTCAATAAAATAGTGAATTAGAAATAGTGAGTCAGTTTGAAAATTTGAATTCAAACTTTGACCGACTATGCAGGGTGGAAAATATAACGGATTTTAGCGAAACCAAAAATATTTAAATCTGTTAGTCAATACCTTTCTAACGAATCTGAAAAATCGAAGTTTCATAACGGGAATTAAAAGTTATGGCCGAATGAATTTTCAGAAGAGTCGGTATATAGAATAAATAGGTCTGGAAAATTGATATTTTGCATACAACCTCGGAATTCAACGAAACCACTTTTGTTGGGTCCGGGACGTCAAACTATTGCTAGGTTTCAAATTTCATAATTTTTGAAGCAAGTATGTGAGCGTGGCAAAAGAAAATGTGTTTGGTCGATTTCTGTTAAAATGGATCGACCAGAAAATGGCCATTTTTCAAACGACCTCAGAATTCGACGAAACTAGTTTTGTTGGGACCGTGGCGTCAAAACATAGCTAGATTTATTTTTCTGGAATTTTTCGAATCAGTTTGTGGCCCTGGCAAATTGAAATGTGCGTTCAGAGTTAAAAATTATATGTTTTATACTTTAATTTGAAAAATAACTGACTGTAACAGTCGAATTGGCCTACGAAACATATCCCATTGTGTTCGGAATGGGGGTATTTAGCTAGGGGCGATAGTCGTTGGGTTTTAAAAGGAGTTCGTTTGAGAAAACACTATTTAAAAATTTAATATAATCCTCGGCCAATCAGAATTTTCCTTTCATAAATTAAAAAAATAAAAAAAAGAAACCCCCCCCCCCCGTTCAACGGCGAAAACCGCTCCCTACCTTCTCTCCTCCATCGCCGCCGCCTCAGGCAATTCCAGCCTGCGCCACCCCCTACCTCGACGCGCCTCCTCCTCCTCTTCAAATCCGACCCCACCACCGCCCCTACAGTCGCCTCCTCCGCCCGTATCGACGCCAGGAAGTCGAGCACTTCCCGCCGCCGCCCTGAATGCCACCGACCACCGAACGCCACCAAACCACCACCGATTTAAAGCCCTCTCTTCCCTCTTCCACGTCCAACTCACCGATCGTCCCCATGTGCCACTGATTTCGCGAAAACTGTAAACCTAGTTTTGAAGCTTCGTGAAAGTGAGTTTTTCTTTGATCTTTACACTTTGAAAAATCATATCTTTTTGGTGTGTTGACGAAATTCGATGAAACAGGAAACATCGAGACCGCAAGGAAGCTCTCTACCCAATAGAAGAAGCCGCGGATTTTTCTGACATCGTATCGATTTTTAGTGCTCCGAAAACCAAGGTGAGAAATCTAAATTAACGTGAAATTGAATGGAAAATGTCATGTATAATTTATATAAGCGAAATATAAATTACATACGTGTTGTATACCTCATGTACATACGTAGTGTAAGCTATATAAGCGAAGTATGAATTTTACATGCATAGAATAAGTGATATATGTGTTGAAATGCTAGTGAAATATAGCAAAAATATATTATATTATATATATATATATACTCCCCTCGTCCACAAACCATGGACGATATTTATTGTGGTGAATTGGTGTGAAATATTGGGTGAAAAATACGAATGGTTGAATAATTGTTTGTGGTTGATATTGTTTGGTTGTGGTTGAAAAATACCCATTGGTGATTGAAATGAATTGGAAATATTTGTGGAAATAAAAATAAACATGCCGCCTACGTGCGAATTAGATGCGTGAATCCCCATTGTCAAAAACCGCGAGGTTTTAAGGTAGAGCGAGGAGCCGTACTAGGGACGGTGCCGGTTTTAACTACCCTGCCGTTATGCTGTCGAAATTTTGAATAATCTTTGTGTGTTAGAATTCTTTTCGTATGTTGAAATTATTTTCATGCGTTGAAATTAAAGTCATATATTGAAACTATGTCCATGTGTGGAAATATTCATGTGTTGAAAAGTGTTATATGAAAATTAAATTCATTTGTGAATGAATGAAGTGTTTAAACAATAAAAAATCACATTTTTATATATATATATGAAGTATGAAAAATATTCGCCTTATATAAATAGTTTTGTAACACCCCGTATGTTAAATAACTTGTTATAACATAAATCAGAGCAGAATTAAATTTAATATTCTGAATCAGGGGAAACGGGCTGTGCCATTGCGTTCGTCTCGGAAAAATACGCGAAATAGAGTCCGAGTTTTCATAAATCGGAGTCCGTATGACCAAGTTATGGCCCGTCAAAGTTTCACGAAAAATCAAAAACGAAAACTGCTCATGTTTTGAGGCCCGGGATGAGTTTTGGGCTGTTTTTTTTGGGCCCTAAATGGTTCCTACACTTGATTTCTTCCCCAAGACATGCTTTAAAGGCTAGGATTGGTTCTAGGGTATATCCTATGGTCCTAAAACATCTAACTAATCTATATATACACCCTAATACCCCCCTTATCCTTACCAAAAATAGATCTAAGGCCATTATGCCACCACTTAGAAAATTGGAGAGCCTCCACTAAAAATCCTAAGAGGGTTTGCAAGCTAATCTACATCTTCTTCTACTTAATCATTGGGATTTGCTTCATTTAACTTGCTAATCTTGTTTTGGTGAGCTTCTATCCCCTTAATAATCAATTATTGAATTGATTATGATAAGATGTGATAAAGTATGGCTATGTTTGTGGATCCATATATTTATGCAAGCTTGATGTAGTGAATATTATGTGTTTTGCAAGTTATATGCCTTATGTCATGCAAGTTTCATAATATGTAATCATGATATTTTTATGCAAGTTGTTTCATGATGTTTATGATGCAAAACACTAAGTGAATATGGATCCATTATGCAAACATGTTATGCAAGTATGTGAGTACTTATGCAAGTCATGTATATGCTTATATGCATGTTTAACATCTTATGCAAGTATATGAATGTTTATGCAAGTTATGTATATGTTGAAATGCAAGTTTAACATAATATGCAAGCCTATGCAAGTATGTGAATGTTTATGCAAGTTATGTATATGTTGAAATGCAAGTTTAACATAATATGCAAGCCTATGCAAGTATGTGAATGTTTATGCAAGTTATGTATATGTTGAAATGCAAGTTTAACATAATATGCAAGCCTATGCAAGTATGTGAATGTTTATGCAAGTTATGTATATGTTGAAATGCAAGTTTAACATAATATGCAAGCCTATGCAAGTATGTGAATGTTTATGCAAGTTATGTATATGTTGAAATGCAAGTTTAACATAATATGCAAGCCTATGCAAGTATGTGAATGTTTATGCAAGTTATGTATATGTTGAAATGCAAGTTTAACATAATATGCAAGCCTATGCAAGTATGTGAATGTTTATGCAAGTTATGTATATGTTGAAATGCAAGTTTAACATAATATGCAAGCCTATGCAAGTATGTGAATGTTTATGCAAGTTATGTATATGTTGAAATGCAAGTTTAACATAATATGCAAGCCTATGCAAGTATGTGAATGTTTATGCAAGTTATGTATATGTTGAAATGCAAGTTTAACATAATATGCAAGCCTATGCAAGTATGTGAATGTTTATGCAAGTTATGTATATGTTGAAATGCAAGTTTAACATGATATGCAAGCTTATGCAAGTATATGAATGCTTATGCAAGTATGTGAGTGCTTATGCAAGTTAAGTATATGCTAAAATGCAAGTTCTACATGTTATGCAAATCACATGTATGATGATATGTAAGTTCATATGCAACATGTTATGCAAATCACATGTTTGATGATATGTAAGTTCATATGCAACATGTTATGTAAGACACATGTTTGATAATATGCAAGTTTGGGTTGAATATAGTTGGGTTAATACATGCTCATATATGCAAGTTGACATCCTCTTAACCCATGATAAAGTTATATGCTAAACCCATGTTATGTGTGGTAAATCTTCCCTTTATTATGTTATGTCATAATGACGATTTACGTGGGGAACGATGGGGTTAATTAATATGTTAATTAAAAGTATGTTGAAATGGGTATGATTAAGCATACCATAAAAAATTAATTAACATAAGTGGGAATTTACCTATTGAGTTAGGTCTACCCCATGGGAATTTACCTATTGAGTTAGGTCTACCCATGTTATGAATAAATTGATATTAATTAGGGATAATTAATATGGGGGTGATTAATTAGGTGTAATTAATCGACTAAGACACGAGGTTAGGCTCTGTTATGACGTAAGACTGCCCGGACCCTACCGGCTTAACCAGGCGGTCATAACAGCCAGTCTAATGTGAGAGGTCTTAGGCACAAATTAAATACGTGATTAAAGTAAAGACACGAGGTTAGACTCTGTTATGACGTAAGACTGCCCGGACCCTACCGGCTTAACCAGGCGGTCATAACAGCCAGTCTAATGTGGGAGGTCTTTATGGGGAATCACGGTCTTAATTAATTAAGAAACACTTAACCATATTAGCATGTAGTGGGACATGAGGGGTTAAGTGGGTGCCTTGGGTGGCATGAGGAATCTAGTGGGTTGCCTTGGGTGGCAATAGAAAATACGATTAGAATACTTAACCAAGTGAAACATGTAATTAAACATGATTAAAGGGTTAAGTGGGGAACACTAGATTAATAACAAGCTCTGGTGGGTAGCTTGTGGAGGGCCCATTACAACCAGTATCCCATATGTATCTTTGTAGCTCGGCCCAAGCCGAGGACGGGGCACGCATACTGGGCTTGTCTATAAGTGGCCAAAACGGGGTTAGCGGTGGCAACGCAGGCCCATCGGGTTTCATATGCGTGTGTGGGCCCGGGACTGGGAGGTAAGACGTTGTTGCATCGTGTAGGTATAACCCGTGCACCGGTGTTGCTTTTGGGTTGCCACTTTGGGGAATGATACACCCCACTGTGGGCCCAGCACGGATACCTACGTTAGGGAGCCGATCGCTTGGGGTAGTGGGGTACACCTAGTAGAGATAGGGGCAGACGGCACCTATGTAGTCAACTAGGGTACAGGAAACTACTGGTTATATCTATCTTTGATATCCTTGGGTGGGATCAACCTTTGAGTAGGAGTGACTGGTGTGGTGCAGTTAGTAATTATCCTTGGGTGGGTAGATGCGTCTTTACGGTTATCTTAGTTCGTCCTGTGTTCGTGGGCAACTTAGTGTAGTCATTATCCCCAAAGATACCATACCGAGTTCATATCATACCCTAATTACTTTAATAATTGTATTATTAAGGAGATAGGGTTCACTCAGGCTTATGTCTGACCCCCGTTGTTTTTATCTTTTTCCTTCAGGTCCTCAGGTTGGGCCTAGTGCTAGTGGGCTTTGATCAGTTTGCTTTATCTATCTCTTGGAGCTTGGACCGTAGATGTAGAGATCAGCTTATCTTATCTTTTCTGTTATGGCTATTTGTTATGAGTAGTGGGATTATGTACTTATTTTATTCAGGATGGATATTTTGTACTTGACTCTTGTTATGGTTTTATGATGTAACCAAACATGTTTTACTTTCCGCTGCTATGAGATGATGTTTTAAATTTTCAAGTATTACATTATATCTGTCTTGTTGTAATTTTACTGTTCTATACTCACTAAAAATACTCCACCGATGCTATGGCATTCCCTTAGTGAGTGACTATAGCGGGTGTGGGGTGTTACACGTGGTATCAGAGCTTAAGGTTACCGGAACAGATAAAATTTTTAGAAAAACTATTTTCTAAGAATACTTTTGGAAAGGAGTATTTTCAAAAACATGTCTTTTAAGAGAAAAGTTTTTGAAAGGAAAGCATAATCCCCAATAGCCATATCTATATCTTTCGAATTCTCCATTTTGAATCTCTTCCTTTCTCTCGTTTTGAGTTTCCCCTCCGCGTATAGATGATCTTTCTAAGATAGATAAGGATGGAAAACCACTTCAAGGGACTTAGACGTTAGTCGGATTAGAAGTTGGTTCAAGAAGGAGGAGGACTGGTAGGTATCTATTGGATAAACGATGGGAGGAAGGCTCAAATAGTTGTTTGGTTAATGAAAGATGAAACCTCATTGGTGGGAGGTTACGAGTGGAGAATAGGGAAGAAGAAGGCAAGTGGTTATCCTTTTAAGAGGAATAGGACACCTTATTAGGATTGTTCAAAGAAGCAAGGGCAAGGTATGGAATCTTCTGGAGGGTAGTTGTATTCCCTCACGACTAGGGTACCAGATGGGGATATGACCGTCTAGGTTGGAATTTGGATTTCTTTATCATCCGATTCAAGCTTTATTTGATTCTGATATATTGAGTTCGTTTATCCCACCATTGTTAGTTGAGTCACTGCACTTAGACACCAGTTTGGTAGATGATCCCTTAGTTGTTTCAAACCCAGTTGGGGCTCCATGATATGTTTGGGTTTGAAAGTTTCTATACTTAGCGTTGAGTTTAGATGTGATGCTTGTTGGGCTTCACGGGCTATGGGTTAATTTTGGGCATGGACTGGTTATCCAGTAGGAGTGCTGTTCTTCATTTTGAAGGGAGAGTTGTTAGGCTTATGGGCCGCCTAAGTAACACTCTCGAGATCTCTTGTAATCCCATAGAATCTGTTATGCTAAGGTATCTAGAATCGCCTGACACGTTGGTCTAGAGTCTGCGATCTGTTAGAGCGGTCCGGGAATACCCGGATGTGTTTGAGGAGGTGAAGGGCTTACCTCCGAAGCGGGAGATTGACTTCCGAATATATCTGGTGGATAATGCCAAACCAGTATCTTGGCCAGTGTGCCACATGGCTCCTAGTGAGAGGAGGGAACTCCATAAGTAAGTAGGCGATTTGCTTGAGAAGGGGTTCATAAGACGAAGTATATCGGAGTGGGGCGCTCCAGTAGTTTTTGTTATGAAGGCGGATGGGTCCCTCAGACTTTGTGTAGGCTAAAGGGAACTAAAGAAACTCACAAAGAAGAATAGATACCCATTGCCGAGGATTAATGATCTCCTTGATCAGTTGGCTGGCGCCTCAGTATTTTTGTAGTAGGACTTAGCCACGGGATTTCATCAGTTGAGAGTGGCTGAGAATAGTATAGAGGAGACTGCCTTTGGGACTCCGGATGATTTCTTTTATGAGTGGCTGGTGATGCCATTGGGTTTGACGAACGCCCCCGCATACTTTGTTGAGAAGGGTGTTCAGGGAGTACCTAAATAAGTTCGTGATGGTCTTTGTAGATGACATCTGGATCTTTTCTAGGAGCGAAATAAGTTTTCGTATGTGCTCAATAGGCTGAGCAGGGCCAGTATAGGATAAACGACGGTTTTGGAGCGAGACTGGCGAGAACATCCAGAATTGGTCAAGGGCTTAATTATTTAGCCATTTTTACTAGTATCGTCTCACGTAGGTCGTCTGAATTCGAAGGAGGTATCCCTTGGGTGTTTGTCTGATATTGGTTTAGGCCTTTGGGGCTTGCATTTGGGGGATGCCGAATTCGACTAGGGTGGTCTGCGTGGGAGACAGTTGTGATGATTTTGGATGATATTCTGGTGGAGAAGAGCATGCCCTACATCTTAGGGAAGTGTTGGAGACTCTTCGAGCGCATAGTCTTAGGACAGCAAAAGTGGATGGGATCCTTAGCATCCTATGAGTAAGGGTAACATGGTAACGGACACCTTAAGTAGAAAAAGGTTGTCCTTGAGTTCATTGTTCGTTGAACGACGGAGCTTAGAGTTTATTTCTAAGTTTGACTTTAGACCTTCCGTTGACTTTGTACCCGGTTTGCTAGTTTCTTTGGAAGTTAGACCTACTCTTTTGGGGCGGATTGGAGAAGCACAGAGGGGCGACCCACAGTTGGTTGAGTTAGTAGAGAAGCTCATAAGGGGGGAGTCGTCCAACCATTTGAGTAGGTACACCCTAGATGATAGAGGGTGCTAGCGTAGAGACAGTAGACTTTGTGTACCGCAGGACGAGGGTTTGAGGAAGGCTATTCTTGATGACGCACACCGTTTTAGGATGACCATACATCCCGGTGGGGATAAGATGTACCAAGACATGAGGCGAGTTTTCTTTTGGGCCGGTATGAAGAAAGATGTGGCCGAGTATGTTGCTAGATGCTTGGTGTGCCAACAAGTAAAAGCAGAGCAAAAGAAGCCAGGTGGGTTGCTTCATCCTTTGGAAGTTCCGATATGGAAGTGGGATAGTGTCTCGATGGACTTCATTGATGGTTTACCGAGATCGAGGAAGGGCAATACAGGAATTTGGGTCGTGGTTGATAGACTTACTAAGAGCGCCCATTTCATACCCGTAAAGAGTAAGAGGACTGCTCCATGGCTTGCTTCAGTCTATGTTCGAGAGATAGTTCGATTGCATGGGGTACCTTCCAGCATAGTGAGTGATCGAGATCCTATCTTCACTAGTGAGTTTTGGAAGAGTTTACAGGAGGCGGTGGGGACTCAGTTGTGTTTGAGCACCGCATATCATCCTCAGACAGACGGCCAGACCGAGAGGGTGAACCGTGTTTTGGAAGACCTTTTGAGACTTTGTATCTTGGATTTTGGAGGTACATGGGAAGAGCATCTTCCTTTGGTGGAGTTTGCATATAACAACAGCTTCCAGTCTAGTATTGGCATGGCACCTTTTGAAGCTCTTTATGGAAGGCCTTGTCGATCACCTACATGTTGGTGGGAATCTACGGATAAGATCTTGCTAGGGCCCGATATGGTTAGAGAGACTTCAGAGAAGGTTGATTTGATTCGAAGAAGGATGAAAGCAGCGCAAGACAGACAGAAATCTTATGCAGATAAGAGGAGGACTGATCTTGAGTTTGAAGTTGGGGACATGGTTTTTGTCAAAGTGTCTCCATTACGGAATGTTGTTCGCTTTGGATCCGCTGGGAAGTTAGCACCGAGGTTTGTAGGACCGTTTCCTATCAAGGAAAGAATTGGACGGATGGCATATAGGGTGGAGTTGCCAGACAGACTTAGTGGTATACATGATGTTTTCCATGTGTCACATTTGAGGAAGTGCCTACATGAGACCGCAGAGGTGGTAGAGCCGAGCTTGCTTAGAGAAGTGGAAGTAGAGCGTGATGCGACGATTCGACGAGCTCCTACTCGCATCCTTGGGTCAGAGATTAAGAAGTTGAGAAACAGAGAGGTTCAGCTAGTCAAAGTGCAATGGGGAGATGACGAGAGCAATGCTACTTGGGAGACGGAAGCGAAGATGCGTTCTTTGTACCCTTTTCTTTTCGAGAGTATGTTCTTTAACTTCTCCTTTATTGCCTATCTTGTACTTATCTTGTCCTTAGTATGTCCTCTCGTTAGCACCTTTGACCTTTTAGATAGGGTAAACCTATGGTTGAAACATGTGTTTGAGACATGTTATGATTGATGGATGCAAGTGGATGCAAGTGTTTGCTAGTGGTTGCTCGTGGATGCATATACACACACTTTAGGCACTAGATCGGCTCAATCACTTCATATTGCATATTGCATATAAATGTGTGTAGGTAGCTATATTAATGGATGTATGATGGTTGTGCTATCATATGGATGATGCATTTATTCGGTGAATGATTGTGCACGCATGTAGAAATAGTATGTGTCGATAGGGTTCTTTCGCATACATATTGGATGCATGGCACTATCATGGTTTGCATTAAGGAGGTCAACTGAATCAGTAGACCGCCTGATTTTGCATTAGATAGGGAACATATACACACACTTTTTGCATATGTTCATACAACATTAGAAACTTTAAGGACAATGGATGCCAGTGTTTGATGGTTGAGTAGATGGTTGTTTGGTTGGTAGGATACGTTCTTCTTGACTTAGAGATTTCGGGGACGAAATCCTTTAAGTAGGGGAGAATGTAACACCCCGTATGTTAAATAACTTGTTATAACATAAATCAGAGCAGAATTAAATTTAATATTCTGAATCAGGGGAAACGGGCTGTGCCATTGCGTTCGTCTCGGAAAAATACGCGAAATAGAGTCCGAGTTTTCATAAATCGGAGTCCGTATGACCAAGTTATGGCCCGTCAAAGTTTCACGAAAAATCAAAAACGAAAACTGCTCATGTTTTGAGGCCCGGGATGAGTTTTGGGCTGTTTTTTTTGGGCCCTAAATGGTTCCTACACTTGATTTCTTCCCCAAGACATGCTTTAAAGGCTAGGATTGGTTCTAGGGTATATCCTATGGTCCTAAAACATCTAACTAATCTATATATACACCCTAATACCCCCCTTATCCTTACCAAAAATAGATCTAAGGCCATTATGCCACCACTTAGAAAATTGGAGAGCCTCCACTAAAAATCCTAAGAGGGTTTGCAAGCTAATCTACATCTTCTTCTACTTAATCATTGGGATTTGCTTCATTTAACTTGCTAATCTTGTTTTGGTGAGCTTCTATCCCCTTAATAATCAATTATTGAATTGATTATGATAAGATGTGATAAAGTATGGCTATGTTTGTGGATCCATATATTTATGCAAGCTTGATGTAGTGAATATTATGTGTTTTGCAAGTTATATGCCTTATGTCATGCAAGTTTCATAATATGTAATCATGATATTTTTATGCAAGTTGTTTCATGATGTTTATGATGCAAAACACTAAGTGAATATGGATCCATTATGCAAACATGTTATGCAAGTATGTGAGTACTTATGCAAGTCATGTATATGCTTATATGCATGTTTAACATCTTATGCAAGTATATGAATGTTTATGCAAGTTATGTATATGTTAAAATGCAAGTTTAACATAATATGCAAGTGTGAATGTTTATGCAAGTTATGTATATGTTGAAATGCAAGTTTAACATAATATGCAAGCCTATGCAAGTATGTGAATGTTTATGCAAGTTATGTATATGTTGAAATGCAAGTTTAACATAATATGCAAGCCTATGCAAGTATGTGAATGTTTATGCAAGTTATGTATATGTTGAAATGCAAGTTTAACATAATATGCAAGCCTATGCAAGTATGTGAATGTTTATGCAAGTTATGTATATGTTGAAATGCAAGTTTAACATAATATGCAAGCCTATGCAAGTATGTGAATGTTTATGCAAGTTATGTATATGTTGAAATGCAAGTTTAACATAATATGCAAGCCTATGCAAGTATGTGAATGTTTATGCAAGTTATGTATATGTTGAAATGCAAGTTTAACATAATATGCAAGCCTATGCAAGTATGTGAATGTTTATGCAAGTTATGTATATGTTGAAATGCAAGTTTAACATAATATGCAAGCCTATGCAAGTATGTGAATGTTTATGCAAGTTATGTATATGTTGAAATGCAAGTTTAACATAATATGCAAGCCTATGCAAGTATGTGAATGTTTATGCAAGTTATGTATATGTTGAAATGCAAGTTTAACATAATATGCAAGCCTATGCAAGTATGTGAATGTTTATGCAAGTTATGTATATGTTGAAATGCAAGTTTAACATGATATGCAAGCTTATGCAAGTATATGAATGCTTATGCAAGTATGTGAGTGCTTATGCAAGTTAAGTATATGCTAAAATGCAAGTTCTACATGTTATGCAAATCACATGTATGATGATATGTAAGTTCATATGCAACATGTTATGCAAATCACATGTTTGATGATATGTAAGTTCATATGCAACATGTTATGTAAGACACATGTTTGATAATATGCAAGTTTGGGTTGAATATAGTTGGGTTAATACATGCTCATATATGCAAGTTGACATCCTCTTAACCCATGATAAAGTTATATGCTAAACCCATGTTATGTGTGGTAAATCTTCCCTTTATTATGTTATGTCATAATGACGATTTACGTGGGGAACGATGGGGTTAATTAATATGTTAATTAAAAGTATGTTGAAATGGGTATGATTAAGCATACCATAAAAAATTAATTAACATAAGTGGGAATTTACCTATTGAGTTAGGTCTACCCCATGGGAATTTACCTATTGAGTTAGGTCTACCCATGTTATGAATAAATTGATATTAATTAGGGATAATTAATATGGGGGTGATTAATTAGGTGTAATTAATCGACTAAGACACGAGGTTAGGCTCTGTTATGACGTAAGACTGCCCGGACCCTACCGGCTTAACCAGGCGGTCATAACAGCCAGTCTAATGTGAGAGGTCTTAGGCACAAATTAAATACGTGATTAAAGTAAAGACACGAGGTTAGACTCTGTTATGACGTAAGACTGCCCGGACCCTACCGGCTTAACCAGGCGGTCATAACAGCCAGTCTAATGTGGGAGGTCTTTATGGGGAATCACGGTCTTAATTAATTAAGAAACACTTAACCATATTAGCATGTAGTGGGACATGAGGGGTTAAGTGGGTGCCTTGGGTGGCATGAGGAATCTAGTGGGTTGCCTTGGGTGGCAATAGAAAATACGATTAGAATACTTAACCAAGTGAAACATGTAATTAAACATGATTAAAGGGTTAAGTGGGGAACACTAGATTAATAACAAGCTCTGGTGGGTAGCTTGTGGAGGGCCCATTACAACCAGTATCCCATATGTATCTTTGTAGCTCGGCCCAAGCCGAGGACGGGGCACGCATACTGGGCTTGTCTATAAGTGGCCAAAACGGGGTTAGCGGTGGCAACGCAGGCCCATCGGGTTTCATATGCGTGTGTGGGCCCGGGACTGGGAGGTAAGACGTTGTTGCATCGTGTAGGTATAACCCGTGCACCGGTGTTGCTTTTGGGTTGCCACTTTGGGGAATGATACACCCCACTGTGGGCCCAGCACGGATACCTACGTTAGGGAGCCGATCGCTTGGGGTAGTGGGGTACACCTAGTAGAGATAGGGGCAGACGGCACCTATGTAGTCAACTAGGGTACAGGAAACTACTGGTTATATCTATCTTTGATATCCTTGGGTGGGATCAACCTTTGAGTAGGAGTGACTGGTGTGGTGCAGTTAGTAATTATCCTTGGGTGGGTAGATGCGTCTTTACGGTTATCTTAGTTCGTCCTGTGTTCGTGGGCAACTTAGTGTAGTCATTATCCCCAAAGATACCATACCGAGTTCATATCATACCCTAATTACTTTAATAATTGTATTATTAAGGAGATAGGGTTCACTCAGGCTTATGTCTGACCCCCGTTGTTTTTATCTTTTTCCTTCAGGTCCTCAGGTTGGGCCTAGTGCTAGTGGGCTTTGATCAGTTTGCTTTATCTATCTCTTGGAGCTTGGACCGTAGATGTAGAGATCAGCTTATCTTATCTTTTCTGTTATGGCTATTTGTTATGAGTAGTGGGATTATGTACTTATTTTATTCAGGATGGATATTTTGTACTTGACTCTTGTTATGGTTTTATGATGTAACCAAACATGTTTTACTTTCCGCTGCTATGAGATGATGTTTTAAATTTTCAAGTATTACATTATATCTGTCTTGTTGTAATTTTACTGTTCTATACTCACTAAAAATACTCCACCGATGCTATGGCATTCCCTTAGTGAGTGACTATAGCGGGTGTGGGGTGTTACAAGTTTCAACAATAAAAATCTCATCTTTCCAATATGAACAACATAAATAAAATGTCCATGTGTGGAAATGCTCATTTGTTGAGAAGTGTATGTAGTGGAAAAGTTCATGTGTTGAATAAAAAGATCGAACAATAAAAATTACATTTTTATTGAAACTATGAAGTGTTGAAACATCTATTTGTCGAATAAATATTTTAAATGATAAAAATATCATTTTTATCATATGTGTGATATGCTAAAGATATGCGGACGTTGAAATAAATATTTGTGATAGAAATATTATTTTTAACATGCATAGGAACTAAATAAAATAGTCATGTGTTGAAATCTATTTTAGTTCGCCAAAATTATCATCTTTGAAATGTGAAGTGTTAAAAATAGCCACTTGTTCAAATAAACGTGCATGAGTTGAAATATACATTAACTAGCTAATGATATGATTTTAGCCTATGCATGCAACATTAGAATGAATGGTGTTTTTAAACCAAAGCAAATCAAATATGAAATTGAATGGAAATTGATGAATGTTAGAAATTGTAACGACCCGTGTTTTTCGACCATTTGAATATGAATATTTAAATTAGTTTTAAATATTTTATTTGGAATATCGATGGAATTTAATATTTAATTCGATAATAAAATGAAGTTGAACGATATATATTTATATATATAATAAATCGAGCTCGAAATGGCGCGGCAGTTCGTAATATTGAATTTCGAACTTTAATTGAGTATACAGAAGCCAATATAAGTCGGATTTCTGTGAAACGAGAAACGTTGGGACCGTATTGACGATAATTTTCATATGAAAGAGAAAAATCCAGATTTCGTGTTATAGATAGTAAGTTATGGCCAAATCAAATTTTAAAATAGTCGCTATGGAAATCGTTATTTAAATATAGGCCTTTAAAATAGCCATTTTACAAAAGGTCTCGGATTTTGACGAAATCAGTTTCATTGGGACCGTGACGTTAAATTTTTGTATGGGGGCGAGTTGCGTGGAAAACCGATGTCGTATGTGACCACGGTAGCCATAAACGCCCGTTCATTTTCTATAGCGCGTATTTAAATAAATAAAGAGATATTTGGGCGTAACTCGAGCAGACGATCGAATTAGGCCACGAAACCAGTCCCGTTGAGTTCGTATCGTCGATTAGAGTGAGGATAGGTATATAGTTTGTTATTTTTAGAGACCGGCAAATTTGGTGTTCGAAATGGCATTGCGGTGCACGTAAAAACAGCCTATCGGGAAAACAGTCTCAGAATGCGACGAAAGTAGTGCCGTTGGGTTCGTATCGAAAAGTTATTGCAAGATACCAAGGTTTCAAGTTGATTCGATTTATCTGATGACCGTGAAAAAATTAAACGCGTGTTCATTTCTGGCTTCATAAAGGAAATTTTTTCATACGACCTCGGATTTCAACGAAACTCGTCCCATTGGATCCGGAATATCTTTTTGCATCAAGAATAGCCTTTTTATCAGTAAACAGAAGTCGTTTGTTGTGGTTTTGGCGTATTACTTTGCGACGAAGTTTCAATAATAATATAATTCACCCATATAAATACCAAGTAAACCCTATTCTGAGTAAAAACACTGATCTGCGGTCAACAAATGAGCTACCTCTTCACGGAAAATGAACGAACTAAATCCCTAGTCCTTTCCTTCAATTTTCAATTGATTTTCATACCAAAATTCTTATTCCTTGGTCGCCAATCCTTTTAACCTTGCCGACAAAGTGTTGTGTCCCATCTTGTCCATCGACAGCTAGCCTATAATTCACTGTAAACCTATAAACACTAAAACTTGGCACGCACGTAGTCTCCCCTATAAAAGAACTGCTGCTCCATCCCTTTCTCTTTCATTTTTCTTTCTTCGTGTAAATGTGAAAACATATCACGTCTTCCCTTCGAACTATAAAAGAATGAGACCCCCTCCTTCAAATTATAAACTCCCGTATTTATCCATTCGCAATAACCACTTCCTCCCATATTTACAACCCAATGGCGTGCGCGACCTGGAGCATCAATGTCAGAGGGGATTTTCGAAAGTGGCAGGACCATGTGAGTATGGGTTTGACATGGGAAAGATGGAGATGACGAGCCGGGTGAATATGACGAGAGGAGTAGTGGACGGAAAACTGGGATGGTACGGAGGGGTAAGGGATGTTGCGGGTTCAAGGTGAATGAAGGAGGGAGTGTACTGGACTGGGGCGTGCGTTTGTGATGGGAAAAAAATGAAGAAGTGGGTCAACGTTTAGACAAAGAAAAGGGACGGCTCTTGGTTGGTGGCAGGAATTTCATTTGTGAGGGTTCATGACAACTCTTGGACGATGGAAGAGAAATGAGTTGGAACCCGTCAGTTCGGCCGTTATTAAAGTGTAATTAAAATCTAATTAGGATACTTATGAAGTGATTAATTAAAGGAAAATACTAATTAATTATTAAATCATGACAGGCCGGGTGTATGTTTGAAGAATGAAGCCAATAAGGGAATAAAGAAGATAAAAGGGATAAGGGTCGGTCCCATTTTTCCAAGCAAGAAGGTATTAATTGGGCAGGTCGCATTCCAATTCAAAGTCATCACATTCAGATCCTAAGTCATCAGATTGGTCAATCCTATTAAAGAATGATCAATAGTAGAAATTAGTTATATTAAAAGGTGATTAAGAAATCTAATTATTTAATTAAATAGCGGTAACTCTAAATCGGTAATAACATGTACATATGATACCAGAATGGGCCAATTCAGGGTGTGTTACGATCATCTTGACGAGATCGACGTTGTGGAACAGGAGCGGACGCGATTGGGATCAACCGGGATTTTTAATTAAATTAAACACTCGTTTAATTTAATTGAAACCAACCGTTCAACCATAAGTCAACTCAAGGTGAGTTAAACTCACTCAGTTACCCTTTTTATATTTTATATAAATTGGGTATTTTTATTTTGTGTGCTCTGCTTGCCAATGGTTGACTGTTTTGCTGGTTATCTGCTTATCTGTTGATTTAACCGATGAAATTAAACTGTGTTTAATTTCAGTGAAATATCAAATCGTTATTTTTTTACGATTGGTTCCAATAAAGGTGACTCACCTTGGTTGGTCATGTTTATTTATAAACATGTTTAAATGGTTGAATTGTTTGAATTGCTTATGGTTGATGTTAAATGGTCGTTATTTAATTTATCAGTTAAACAAAACTGAACCGTCTGATTTGAGAAAAACCATTTGAATACAGGGAAGAATAGGTTGGAGGGATCCAACCGGATTCCTCAAATATATTATTTATTTTCATATTCTCATATATGAACTGCCCTGTTTGTATTGTTTGAATTGATTGTTGATTTTTAATATTCAACATCTGTTTGGTTTAAACCAATGGGTGATATTGGTTGGGTATTTGGCAGCGTATGGCCTATAAAATCAATCGTGTCATGAATATTGATTCACAGTCAGGTGAACTGAAAAAGATGAAGTTATAAAATTTATTTTATAACTGGAGTTGGTTTTTGAATATATTATTTTGAATAAAAGTTATAAAAGGGAAATAAATAAATATTTTATTTATTTAAGACTTTGATTTGTTAAAAATTTATCTTATAGAATAAATGTTGATGTTAGACTAATTTGTAAGTACAAGATGAGAAATAAGGTCGCATAGTTACACTTTGGTAATTGTTTTTATGAAGAAGAAATTTATGGAATTATTTAAATTAATTATTTAATTAATTATTTTAAAGTGAAAATTTATTTGGAATCGGCTAACGAGATAATCAAGTTTGAGTGAATTAAATCGACCATTTTGAATTTGAATTGATTATCAAATTAATGTGTTTTTTGGGTTAAATATCGTTTAAATTTAGATAAGGTTTTAAAAAGGGTTTAAGATAAACCAGAATATATAAATGAGTTTCAAGGTGTAAATCGTTAATATTGAATTAACGTTATTTGAAAATGAGATTTGTAAAAGTGCATTTGGGTAAAGGAGTGGGTTGTATATCCAAAGCCGAATTCAAATGAATCTATTTTAACAGAGTTAGAAGTTTTAATTAAACAGAAGTGAATAAATTTGTTTATTTAAAAGGCCAAGTGATGCCGGATACTGAACCAGTGAATTCATTGGAGTGTCATGATTGAAACACTATATATTTTGATAGTTAAAACACCGACTATCAAACCTGTCCAATACGATTGTTGGTATGGAAAGACCGGGATCGAATTTATATTCGAAAACCATTCCGTCCAACAAATACGTGAAGATATCAGGAGATGATCGAGATGGAGCATTGAAGACCGTGGATTTTCATAAACGGAAGAACCACTAATATTCTCTGCCTGGCAAGCAGAGATAAGCTGTGATTCTGTCGTAGTTGGAATCTACGGGTTGCAAGGACTTCTCGCTACTGATCCATGGGGTGATTCCTATATTGGATGCGGTAGGAGAATGCCTTCGGTTCATCCTGTTCCTGGATGACTTGTATGGACGGATGTCTGACAGAGTATTTCCAAAGGATCACGTACGTTGATTTCTTCAAACGTACGATAGTTGTTGGCAGAGAATCGCCGTTCTCTTAGCTGCCAGCTAGAGTATTTTTGTGGACGTCAATTAGTGATATCTGTCGGATCTGACGATGTGGCATTCAAAGTGAATGGTGACCAGATGATCAGAAGTTAATTCTGGCCTCAAGCCTCATCAACCGGGAAATGACAAAAATCGGGCAGGCAGCATGGCTATGTGGGTCGCTCCCATTAGGGTGTATAATCACCTATCTAGAGGAAGTCCTATTTGTTTCTTAAATCTATGTTTCGATGCTGTCCCTTGTCGTGAGACGGTTGCTGATCCCAACCGTCGGTGATATACATTCGATACTCTCAAGCGAAATGAGGGGTCGGTCATGTGTGGGCCGGGTTGCAAGAAGTTCTTGTTGAACCCAGTGTATTCGTCTCTAGAGATACACTATCGGCAGGTGGTCCCATACCTTGTCAAGGTTGGAATCCAATCTCCAATAAGCGCCTGCGGGTTTTGATTGTATACTATATATGTGGAGCGTGAGATGCAAGCGTTCCACTAGATTTCTATTTACTTGTGTTTAGACATTATTATAATATCAGACAAGATATTGGTTTCAAACTGTTTTGGGTTATCGTAAGGTAAAAACCGTCCGTGTTTATGTGTGGATTTGGTCTTACGATTATCCTTTTCTTTTGAAAAGATTTTGAACTTTAAAAATCATGATTGGATGATTTACCCTTAATACTATGCGAGTTTATCTCACTCTGGTTCACCAGACTGACCCGGTGTTTTGTAAATGCTCGGGTTAGGCCGGGTTGTACAGGTTCAGGTTATCGACTGCTATGAAGAGACGAGCTGGAAGAGTCCAGACGTATGATATTACTATTATTCCGCTGTGTTGTATATGAGGACAGGTTATTATCACTGTCCAGATGTGTACTCTGATATTGTAAGTATTACAAAGCTTTCAATAAAGATTTATTTCTGTATTATATTTTGTTCCGCTGCGATGTGAGACTCTGTGTGGTATTGCTTTCTTCTTCTTCTTCTATTCAATATTTCTACCTTATCTATTCTCACCCTCTAACTTCTTTCTATTAATGATCTGGAATGTTCGATGTCTGAATGGTCAACACGGTAGTTTGATGTTGATTTTCGGAGTCGAAAATCCCAGTTCGTTACAGTGGTATCAGAGCTGAAGGTTAAGTGATTACCTTGGCTCTGTGGCGTGACTCAGTAGAGATGGGGTTAGCAATACCCTAGATTGAGTTGAGTGTATATATACGAGTGAACGTATTTGTAGATTTGATATAAAAATTTGTTTTATATTGTGGAGATTTATCGGTTGAGTTGTTTATGAGTTCTGATCGATCAGTTTGATCCACTGTATCGATAGGGGTTTTGTTAGACCCAAATGTGGTTCTAACACCCAAATTGACTAGAAACAAGATAAAGTAAAGCAGAAATAAAAAAGAACACACAAGGTTTATAGTGGTTCGGCGAAGAAATGCCTACGTCCACTTAGTTTTCACTATATTCAGTAATTCAATTACAAATACAATGTAAGATTCGCTCACAACTCACTTTTGTTCACTCAGAAAGATAAAAACAGGAAATGAAAGATGGTTTGGATTTTCCGGGAGTGGAGGAATTCGAATGATGGAGGTACTTGGATTCTCAAAAGTGCTGAAAAAGATCCTTCTCTTTGCCTCTAGATGGGGTATTTATAGGTGTGAATTTGCCTGAGATGCAATCCGGGTCGGAACACGTGTCATCCATCGCACTCTCTTCGGGTTCGGATGGGCTATCAAGCTGACAACGCATCAATGAGATGGACGTTAGGGGTAGGGATTGGTCACATCCGGTCCGGTTCTCCAGGCGACTTTATAGGAGATTTTCCTGGATCATGAGTGCGGGTCGGAGACGTGCAGGTTGGGGGCTCGGATCGGAATACCCGACCCGAACCGGAGTAGCTTGGACGTCTCTTCTTCTCTAATCATACTCCGCTCCGCTCCGAAGTCGTGGCAAGCAGACGGCTTTCCGATCCACCTGAGATTCATTGGCCTTCCGATCCGATCAGGTATGCTTTGCCAATTTATCCAGTAAGAGATATCCGATCCGAACAGAGAATTTTTACCCGATCCGAACCGATACGCTGCTATCAATCTGAATTGTGGAGTTTCCTTCCGATCCGAACCGGAGTCGCATATCTTGAAATACTCTTCAACGGTTGGTTTCTTGACTTTGTGTTGCCTAGTTCACAAAGTAGGCTAACATTTTGCCCCCTCAAAGGATGCTTTCGTTGTACAAAGCGTCCTTTGATGTCGTTCAACCAGAATTGTCAAGAGTAATGCATTGGTTTCTATTCGGTTCGGCGTCCGATCCGAGTGCCTTTTCTTCATTTCTGAGCAAATTTGGGAACTCTACTCGCCGTGTAATGCTTCTTGTAGGTATGCTCCTCCTTTACTTCCCTTCTCTTCAATTCGAGTCGGACGTTAAATCAATCGCGTGAGATTTCCGCTCGGTTCGGATTCCGATCCGAAGCGTCTTCGTGAGTTAAGTTCTTGGACGTTGGGCCTTCAGAGGGAGTTGTGCTTCTGGGCCTTCATTCCGGTCCGAGCGGGTGAGACAAAATAGGAAGACGAGGAGTCAACAACATTCCCTTTATAAACTCGTCACTGCCTTCATCCCTTCCTTCTTCGTTTTTGCTGCCGCTCCCGACCTTAATATTGAAAACGTCAGAAACTCGAAAATTCTAAAACAATTTCCTGTAGATTTCCCGAATCAAACATATAGGTAGCTTTTCTAATCTCAAATATATTTTGTTGCAACCGTTCTCGATTTCAATTAGCGTTGGATTAGGATGGTTTGGCCATAAGCATCACTCGAACCCTCCGCCGCTGCCGGTGGATGCGCCATTGCTTCGAGGAGTTGCGAGGCTGAATAGGGCGAATATTTGTTCTTAACGGCGGCTTCGGTGATAAAGCGGACTCGTCTGTGAGTAGATGGGAAAAGAGGAAAGAGATGAAGAGTGGGGTGACAAGCTGGAGTTGATTCGGGTAGACGACGAAGGAGCAAAAAGGAAAAGGAGGGAAAGGGAATCGGCTCGGGTTTCGTTCTTTGGAAAGATGGAAAGGAAAGGAAAAGTCGGTTCGGGTCGGAAAAGTGAATGGGATAAGAGGCTGAAGTAAACGGATCGGTTAGGTGGTGCTGGTTCGGTTCGGATCGGGCTACCCGATCCGAACGGATCAGTCCTGCTTCCGAACCCGTTGCTTCCCTTGTCTTGAACTGACCATGCTTTAGTGAGGCACCCGAACCGACTGTTATCTTTGCCTGCGTCGAGCTAGTCATCATATGCATATCCGAACCGACCCGAACATATTGAACTTGACACATAAAGACCACTCAACTAATTCAACTAACACTTATTCTAGACGAATATGCCTCGCGGACAGTTAGGATAGTGCCTTGTAAACATAAACGAGAATCAAGGACAAATCTTGACTATTACCTTCTCTTTAAAGCTTCGTCTTACATTGCTGTACTCTTATTTTGCACTTCCCGCATTTGTTGCACACACTTTAGTTCACACACATACACAAAAAGGGGACACGGGATAATTCACTCTAATTCGTGCTATTGCTTCTTCAATAGTTCCATGACAATGAGGCCCAGACGCTCTTCTCGTCTAGCTGAGAGGAAAGAAGCTCCAGAAACTTCCCACAAAACCACTCTCGAGGATATATCTTCTTCATCTGACCCAGAATGGGACAGCGAGGGTCCGGATTACGGAGTTGGTCATCGGGAAAGCGATGAAATGTCTTCAGAAAATGAAGTTTCCCTAGGCTTTGAGGAGGAAGAAGGGATTGGTGACAACCGAGCACCCGATGAATTTGACTCAGCCATTATATTGGAGTCACCTCCAGATTCCGTAGAATCAACAATTGACAATGACCGACTCGTGAGAATTTGCTTGAAGTACGGAATAATGAAGAGAGACACTCTAGTGCCCTCACGTTCTGACCGTCCACATAACCCTCCAGAAGGATATATGACGGTCACTCGTCTGATGTGCATGGTTGGCGCCATTCCTCCTTTCTCGCCTTTCATCGTCGACTTCTTAAGACAAATGCGGATTGCCCCCATGCAACTGCATCCCAATTCATATGCCTATCTGCATACCTTATTCATAGCATATCGTGAAATTCTAGGCGTGGAGCTTACGTTTGACGATGTTCATTTCTTCTATAATTTCAAACATCGGACTAGGGAAACCCCTTCTTTCTGTTACTTTGAGTCGGTCCCAAAGAGGAAGATAATCTCTACGCCGTTTAGCAGCAAGGCTGGAGATTCCAGACTGGAGTGGTTCTATATAAAGCAGCAGTCTGGATGCGCCAGAAGATGGACAAAATCAAGTAAAGCACTGATTTTCTGACCCTGGATTCTATACACTTGAATCATCACCCTGACCTGTTTTCCTTTTTATTTTCAGTCGATAATCCCAAACAGGTATCAGACCAAGTGTTCTTTGATCGAATGCACCGTCTCCTCAATGGCGACCAAAAATTCCTTACTATTGACGAGGTTCTTAAAGATGAGTACCTTCATTTTCACGGGCTGCTATCCGTCTACCGTAGCATCGGTCATGGGACAGTCCCTTATGCATATATTCCTCCAGTGGAAACAGTTCCAGAAATAGGAGAAGGCTCGGGAATTCCTGCAGCTTCTCTTCAAACTTCACCCTCTCCCTCTTCCACTCAAGACGATGAGCTGGCTAATCTGGCCAAAAAACATCGGGAAGGGTATGTTGCCCCCGAGGAAACTACCTCGGTAGACAAATCAAAATCTCCCCAAGGGTCGCCACTTCACGCTTCCGAAGGGGATGTTCCTAGCGCCGACGAGCACATATTTCAGGGTTTGGGGGATCTCCCTTTACCCGAGACTATATACACTTCGGAAGATTTCAGAAAGGACCCTCTAGTCTTCACTTCTTCTGAAGAGACTACTCCTGCTAAGGCCAAAGAGCCTGCCCGCACCAGTCTAGCTTCAGACTCGGGTTGGTTGGGGGGACACATACACCACATAGGATGCACTTTGCACCGTAGCACTAGCATTCATTGCACTTCTTTTTTCATGGATCCATCGATTCTAAACTTCATTTAACTTACCGTGCAGGCACAATGTCTCGATCCTCTTATGACATAAGAAAGCTTCGCCGCAGCATGTCTAATCCTCCCCAGGATGCCGAATATAACCGCCGGGATGACCGCGGCAGGGAGGAAAGGAGACCCTATGATCCTTATCGATCTCGATCCTCACGCTCCCGCTCACCAGTTCGACCGGAACAGGAAAAATACAAAAGCTATCAAGGTCGTAGAGAGGAGGATAGACCACAATCTAGGGATTCCACTTCCTCCTATGAAAAGCGAGGTAGAGAGAAGACACCTCCAAAGGAAACTGGGTCTAGAAGTAAGCAAAAAGTCCCTGCCACTAAGCGACCTCGGACAGACAAGGGTTCTACAGAATCTTCTTCAGGAAGGGATACTGAACTAACAATCCTAGCCCCTCCTCCACCAGATGCGGGAACCGCCGTAAGGCTGGCATACTTAAAGGAGCAATTTCCCGAGCACTACTTCGAGACTCTGACCTTTCTACCTTCCCTTGAACCTATTTCTTCTAATTGGGCAGAGGAGGCCAGAGCAAAGATTGATTTGGTGGAAAAACAATATACCGAAATGTTCAAGTATTCCCGCACTCTTTCTAGAATCATTCGCACGCTACTGACAAATGCTGACTCAATGCACAAAACTGCAGAGGAAGATGCTAAAGCCCTAAAAACCTTAGGAAAAAATTTAGAAGATACTCAAGCTCAACTAGCTATCGCTCAGAAGAACGCTTCTAACTTCAAACAACAGTTTGAGGACATGCAAAAGCGCTATCATGATTTACTAGAATCCCATACTCAGGAACGTTCCGAGTTAAAGAAGCAAGCTGACGAAGCCAAATCAGAGGCTACGAAGGCACGTCTTGCTTATGTTGAGCTTGAGCAGAAAAACGCCGAGTTAGCGAAAAGGAGCGCTGAGTTAGAAAAGAAAAACGCTGATTTGGCTTCAAAATTGTTAGAGGCGGAAAACAGGGCTGCTCTGGCTGAGGGCAACGTTGAATGCGCTATTAAATCTGCGGAGGAAACCCGCAAACAGCTATCAGAGGCGGAGGCCGATATTCAGGGCTTCGGGGAGCTAATGATCGAATTCTTCGCGCACATTATTCGTCGTCGAAACATTTCCTGGATCGAGGACTATCCATCCACTTTGGTTCATGTGTGGAATCAAATCGTCGAGTGGGAAAAAGAAGAGCTTAAGGTCGATTCCCTCGATGAAGATAAGTTGATGGAGAAGTACCTGAGAGACGACGAACCGGAGCGCCTAGCTGAAGGTCGCCGTCTAATTGCTGAGGCCATGGAAGAAGAGAGGCGGAAGTCTAAACAGAAAACCATTCCTGAAGCTGGCTCCTCTTCTTCTGCTCCTGTAACTCCTGAAGTGGAAGGGTATGATCCCGAAAACCCGGGAATTCCCCGATCAACTTTACTATCTCCCATTCCTGAAATAGCTCCAGAGGTAGTAGTCACCCCCGCTGAGAAGTCTTCAGAAGGTATCCCTGTCTTTTCTCCTCAACTTGTCAAGGCTACTACTACCTTTGGCTACATGATTGAACGTTCGATGAGAAATCCTTTGCTCTCGCCTGAGTTGATAACCGATGTTTCTCATTTTGTAGGCGTTGAATCCTCCGCGAAGACAGATGTAGTTCAAGGAGCTACCACTGGGACAAAGCCCGCTGATAGGGTCAAAGAAGGAGAAGACAAGGCTGCTTCCACAGACTTGGGGGAAAAGAGTGAATCAACTAAGGTGACTACTCCCCATGACGAAGAAATGATTGCAGCGTTAAAAGACGACGGAGGAGACGAGGGGCATGATGAGGAACCAGAAGTTACAATAACCGGGGAGTCGAAAAGCGCTGAGGACATTACCTTGGCTGCCATGAAGGCTGATCAAGACAAGCGCTTGCAATTAAAGGCTGAAGAATTAGACCCTGAGGTCCTCAAGCCCCTCGCAGTTGTGGATGCAGGTTCAAGGTTAGTTGTTAAGCTTTCCACTAGATCTATTACCGAAGAACTTGCTAAAAAAATCTTCTCTCGATTCCAGTGCCCCGCCCTCCGGGAAAAAGTCTGCTGGCCCCAGTACTACATCTTCAGGGAAAAAGAAACCAAAGCGGATCTTGACTGAAGCCGAGAAGGAAGCAAAAGATGCAGAAAAAGCTGTCAAGAAATCAAAGGCTCATTCCAAGCCCAAATAGTGGGTTCTTCTGTGTCCTTTTAGCATCTTTGTAAATCAATAAGTGCTGCTACACCAGCAGCTTTCGCACTTTCTTTTTCAGTTATTTCCCTGTACAAATTCATTCATTCGTAAATAAAAATAATTCACTTTCTGCAATGTTTATTTGTTAGCAGTTCTGCATTTATGTAAAAATGCATATCTATAGTTATGAAACAAAGTAGTGAAGAGGGGAGATATGTGCATGGGTATGTGTCCCCAGTCAATCTCCGTAAGTTATTCAGTGCCTAACTATGCAATCTGGATGCTCCCGATTCTCTAACGGGATAACATTTCCTGTATCATCAATATCTGCTGTTTTTCCTGGCATTTCCTTTATACTCTTTCTCACTCTCTTGAGAGTTAGAGTTCGAGTTCAGTTATTTGTTTATCCCCCGGTCGTTCAACGGGAAAAGATTTCTTTCTCGGCGCTCGGTCGGAGACGCCTTTATACTCTCTTTCTCTCCGGAAAGTTAGAGTTCGGAGTTGAACCTCTTTCTCAGCGCTCAATCGGAGACGCTTTTATACTCTCTCTCTTTCTCTGGAGAGTTAGAGTTCAGAATAGAATTTCTTTTTCAGCGCTCAGTCTGAGGCGCTTTTATACTCTCTCTCTTTCTCTGGAGAGTTAGAGTTAAGAATGTCGTTTTCTCATTCTTTTATGTCTTATTGCACAAATAATCATTGTGCTTCTTTTTATGCCCAAACTGTTTCAACCTTTTTAGGCTCTAAGTTGTCCTGTATTTTATAATCACAACAGAATAACTAACGAATGTAAATGCATAAGAGTAAATAACACACAATATTTTATAGTGGTTCAGCTAAGTCATAGCCTACGTCCACTTTATAGTCCTTTATTCATATCGTCATATTTTCCAAAGGCAAGTCGTGCCTTATTACAGAGTTTACAGGAAGAACAGCAAAAAGTATAGCATTTCTAATCCAAATATCGCATTAAGTGTTGGGCATTCCATGCTCGAGGGACTTCTTCGCCATCTACGGTCGTTAACTTGAATGTTCCTTTATCAAGTTTCCGTTGGATGACAAAGGGTCCTTCCCATTTTGGGCCGAGGTGAGGAAGAGATGGAAAAACTCTCTTTAACACCAAATCTCCTGGTTCAAAAGTTCTGAGGCGAACTTTTTTGTCATAATAGTGTGTCATCTGATGCCGATGTCTTGCTGCACGCAAGTCTGCTTCGTCTCTTTTCTCTTCGACTTCATCAAGAGACTCAAGTAAAAGTGCCCGATTTGTCATCGGGTCATAATATGTCACCCTGTGGGAAGGAACTTCCAGTTCAACTGGAATTACTGCTTCTGAACCAAAGGAGAGGGAGAAAGGGGTATGACCAGTAGCCGTTTTAAACGTTGTTCGATATGCCCACAAAGCTAGGGGAAATTCATCAACCCATTTTGCCTTTGCACGCTCTAATCGCTTTTTGAGGATGGATTTTATTACCTTGTTTATTGCCTCTACTTGCCCATTAGATTGTGGATAGGCAACTGCAGTATATCGTTTGTCTATCTTATATTTCTGGCAAAAGTTTCTGAATTCAGTGCTATCAAATTGGGTCCCGTTGTCGGTAATAATTGTCCTTGGGATTCCGAATCGGCATATAATATTTCGGACCACAAAACTTATCACCTTTCTTGTGGTGATCTTAGTCAAGGGTTCAGCTTCCACCCACTTCGTGAAATAATCCACGGCTACTATGGCATACTTAGCTCCCCCTTTAGCAATCGGTAAAACTCCAATGATATCGATTCCCCATGTGGCAAATGGCCAAGGACTCACCATCGATTTAAGCTGGGTTGACGGTGCCCTGGGGATTTTGGCGAATCTCTGGCACTTATCGCAGCGTCGTGAATAATCAGCTGCATCTTTGTTGATCGTAGGCCAGAAGTATCCGTATCGCAATATTTTCTTCGCTAAAGTTTGACCTCCTGTATGATCTCCACACTCACCTTCGTGCACTTCTCTCAGTACACGCTTGATGTCGTCGTGTGCGATACATCGTAATAGGGGCATAGAAAATCCTTGTCTATAGAGAATATCGTCTTGTATAACATATCTGGTAGCTCTGCGCACTACAGCTCTCTTTTCACTCTTCTTTAATGGGAGTGTCCCATTCTTAAGAAAATTCTTGATTGGAGTCATCCATGATTCCTTCTCTGGTTCCGCTTCAAGAATGAATTCCATTTCCATTGACTCAAAGCTTGGCGACTCCAACGTTTCAATTGGAATTACCTCAGTCCCTTCTGGATTGTCAGAACTAGCTAATTTTGCTAGTCTATCCGCTTTCTGGTTTTCTTCTGTGGGAATATGTGTTATGTTGTACCGCTCTAAGCTACTTAATAGCTCTTTCACTTTCTTAAGGTAAGCGACAAGTCGAGGTCCTCGAGCCGCGAACTCCTCTCGCACTTGACAAACAACAATCTTAGAGTCACAAAATATATCCATCACTTTTACTCCGAGGTCTTTAGCGAGTTTCAGCCCGGCAATCAGGGCTTCATACTCAGAGTCGTTGTTTGTTGCCGAAAATTCTAATCGCAGGGCGTAATATAACGACCGTCCCTCCGGAGTGACTAAGACAATTCCAGCTCCGGATCTTCGGTCATTTTTAGCTCCATCTGTATATAATTCCCACGGATTCATCTTTAGCTTATCCTCGGATTTAACCACTCGGTCATTGATTATTTCTTCCTCTGGAATGGTGAACTCCGCAATAAAGTCTGCTAGAGCTTGCCCCCTGATTGACTTTCGTGGTTGAAAATTCAAATCAAACTGGCTTAGTTATATGTTCCATTTAATCAACCTTCCCGACGCTTCGGGTCTCTGCAACACTTGTCTTAACGGCTGATCGGTGTATATGGTTATTGGATGGGCTTGAAAGTAGTGACGAAGCTTTCGGGATGCAATCAGGAGGCTGTAAGCAAGCTTCTCGATCTTTGGGTAGTTGCGCTCCGGCGCTGCTAATTTCTTACTCACATAGTATACTGGCCTTTGTACTTTGTCTTATTCTCGAACCAGAACTGTGCTGACAGCGTGAGCCGAGACTGCTAGATAAACAAATAGTTCTTCATGGTCTACGGGCTTTGATAAGATTGGCGGTTTTTCTAACAGTTCTAATAGATTTTGAAAAGCCTCGACACAATCGGGAGTCCACTGGAAGTTCTTCTTTCCCCTTTTTATCAAATCAAAAAATGGAACACATTTATCGGTGGCTTTGGAGATGAATCTACTTAGCGCCGCTACCTTCCCTGCCAGACTTTGGACGTCTTTAATTTTCCTTGGTTCTTTGATATTTCTAATCGCCGCTATCTGGCTAGGGTTGATCTCAATTCCTCGGGAACTCACAATGAAGCCAAGGAACTTTCCCGACGCCACTCCAAATGAACATTTTAAAGGATTCAATTTCATATGGTATTTTCGCAAGATACCAAACATTTCTGCTAAGTCTTGCGTATGACTGGAGGACTGCTTTGATTTAACCAGCATATCATCCACATAAACTTCCATAGTTTTTCCTATCTGATCGTAAAACATTCTATTTACCAATCGCTGGTAAGTAGCTCCAGCGTTTTTTAATCCGAACGGCATTACAACATAACAATATAATCCCAAATTCGTAATGAAACTCGTATGCTCTTGGTCTGGCACATGCATAGGAATTTGATTGTATCCAGAATACGCATCCATGAAAGAGAGAAGTTCATGACCTGCTGTCGAGTCTACAAGCTGGTCAATTCTGGGAAGTGGGAAACTATCCTTTGGACAAGCCTTGTTTAAATCTGAAAAGTCAATACAAGTTCGCCACTTTCCGTTTGGCTTCTTTACCAAGACAGGATTCGATATCCAGTCGGGATAAGTCGAATCTCGAACAAATCCATTTTGCTTCAATTTCTCTACTTCTTCTTTGAGAGCAACCGACCTCTCTGGGCCCAGCATGCATCTCTTTTGCTTCACAGGCGGATGTTTCGGATTTACATTCAATTTGTGACTGATAACGGAAGGCGATATCCCACACATGTCAGCATGGGTCCAGGCGAACACATCTAAGTTCGCCTTCAAGAAGTTCGTCAGCTCTTCAGCACGACGTGGATCCAATTGGGAACCAATCTTCAAAACTTTCGTCGGATCAGCTTTATCAACAGGAATTTCCACTGTTGCTTCATTAGGAGTTGCATTCCTAGCCTCTGGTTCCTCGTCTTTTCTAGGATCCAGGTCTTCAGGCGTTCCTTTTCGCAACTCCCTTGGGTTCAACTTCTCTAATTGCTATGCCGAGTCCCCCTTTGAGGGAGATGAGGCATCCTTATTCTCAGCATTAACTCCTTTCATCAACATCTTCAGTTCGGCCACATAGCAGGCCCGTCCAGAAACCTGATCCCCTCTTATTACTCCAGTCCCGGCTTCGGTTGGGAACTTTAGTAACAAGCACCAAGGGGCGATACAAATTCTAAACTCAGCGAGGGCAGGCCTCCCTAAAAATGCGTTATATGGCGAATCTACGTCCAGTACTACAAACTGAAGCATTCGCACTCTTCTACGTTCTCCTTGCCCTAGGGTCACAGGCAACTCTATATATCCCATAGGAGCTGTCGTCGCTCCGTTGAAACCTCTAATCCACCCTTCACAAGGTTTCAGATCTTCAGGCTCAAGCTTCATCTGATCAAATGACTTCTTGAACAAAATATTAACGGAACTTCCGTTGTCTACTAATACCTTATGGACCAACGCTGGCCCAATAGCGGTGGTAATAACCAACGGATCATTGGTGGGAGATTGTATTCCCGTGTTGTCTCGGCTGCGAAACACCACGTCATCGAACATGGTTTTTTGTTGTTTGATGGGGGTGACATCTTCCAACTCGTCACCTTCATTCACATCTAGATGTTTGGCAGCATTCACATATTGGTCCATTGACCTAAAGCTTCGGATTGCCGGGTGAGGTCCGCCTACTATAGAGTTGATGACGATCCCTTTACCTTTCTGCTGCGCGGTAGGCTTAGGAGCAGGTAGGATTTGCTTTGGAGCCTGCTCTCCTTGCCCCCTGTCCCTCGGGGCAACCTTGTACTCATCCAACTTTCCTTCACGCAGCAGCTTTTCAATTACATCCCTCAAATGTCGACACTCATTGGTCGAATGTCCATGCGTTCCGTGAAACAAGCAAAATTTCCCTGTCGCCATTTCTTTCTCGGTCGAATCACGAGGTGGCGGTCTTTTGTATTGTAACACATTATACGTGTCCAGGTAAATATTTTCCAACGTGTCATTCAATGGTGTGTAGTTCTCGTAGTTCTGGAATCGGGGCCTTTTGTTTGGGTCGCTTCCCCTATTTCTGTTTCTCCTGTTACCGTTCGAATTACGGTTGTTGTTGTTTCCCCCGCTTCCAGTATTGCTGTTTCCACCCTTGTTTCCTACATTTACTTCAACCTTGCCAGAACTTTCCCCAGACTGCTTCACTGCAATATTACTCTGCACATTCTCCTTTGAAGCTGTCTCAGACTTTCTCTTCCGGTTTGCCCGGGCCTCCTCTCGTCTTAGATAAATATCGGCTTTTTCGTAGAATATCGCCCTTGTGGGGGGTGTCTTCCCAGAAAGGTAGTCTCCAAACTCAGATTCGGGATCGACTCCTTCCTTCAATGCCATCAGAATAGTGGGCTCATGCGGGTCACTGACCTCAGTTACAGCTTGGTTAAAACGATCTAAATATGCCCTTAAAGATTCTCCTGGTGCCTGTTTGATCCTTGACAATTCAATAACGCTCTTGGACTTTCGAGCATGTAGTCGGAACTGGTTCATGAAACGCTCGCTTAGTTCTTTGTAATTAGAAATTGAACGAGGAGGAAGTCGGGTAAACCAAAATAAAGCCACATCTTCTAGGTAGATTGGGAACGCTTTGCATTTTACTTCATCGGGGGCAGCAGCTGCATTCATAAGCCACGAATACCGCATCAAGTGCTGTCCTGGATCAGTCCTTCCGTTATATTTATCCATCTGTGGCAAATTAAAGCGTCGGGGGAACTGGAAGTCTAGGATATCGTCAGTGAACGGAGTATGGCTTCGCTCTATGCCGTAGTCTTCATTTGTATAATTCCGGCTTTCGGACATAATTCGACGAACCATCGCCTGCACATCGGCACTAGTTAGGGGCTGCTCAGGTTCCCTGGCCCTAGTGTCCGAGTTCCTCCGGGGCTCTTGCTCAGGAGACGCCCTTCTTCTTCGAGCTGCCTCTGCTCGATTCCTTTCCCTGCGTTCCCGGTCGATCTCGGGAAGAGGGGACTGGAGTCTTTGCCCCCGAGATGGGCTATCGTTTCCTAATGCTCGTGCGATATCCTCGCGAGATCCCAAAGATCCAAACGTTAGCTGCTCCACGTTCTGAGGTCGTTCGAGTGGCCTTCGCTCACGGGGCCTCTCTTCCTCAGAAGATGAAGATTGATCTACTGGTGTATGACGAACTGGCGACGGAGTTCTTTGCCGGCGGAGCTCACTGATTTCCCGACTCATAAGCCTCATATTTTCCTGCATCATGAGATTGGTGCGCTCATGAACTCTCATAGCTTCCCTCGTGCTCTCAAGCATATCAAGCAAGCGCGAGAAATCTCCTTGAGTGATGGGAGCAGATGGATTGGCCTGGTCTCCAACCCTGGCAGCTGGAATTGGAGCATTCGCGGGGACTCGAGTAGATGTTCCAGCTTCACCAAGCATCGGGTCGGATCGGAGGTAGGAAGTCGGGTCGGATCGGAGCTGGGGTGCCTGGTCGGATCGGTGTGCAGCGAGCAAGTCGGGTCGGTTCAGACTGGGGGAGTGCACTGCTTCAGAGTCTCCAACCCGGATCGGATCGGAACTTTCCCCTTGCTGTCGGTTCGGATGTCCTGCATTAATTCTCCCTGCTGCTGAACTCTGCCCCCTAGACCTTGTTACAACAGCATGTTGCTGATCTTCACCAGCTCCATTTCCTTGAACAGACTGGACTTCCTTGCCTTTTCCTCTGGCCATGAGTCTTTGACAATTACTTCAACGAATGTAAGAAAGTGGAGAAACTTAAGGATTCACTTCTTTGAACTCAACGGTCCAAAAAGTAGAAAGAGATCCCGGAAAATAAAGAATTTAGATGAGGATTCCCAGTGAAAGCACCAAAATGTTAGACCCAAATGTGGTTCTAACACCCAAATTGACTAGAAACAAGATAAAGTAAAGCAGAAATAAAAAAGAACACACAAGGTTTATAGTGGTTCGGCGAAGAAATGCCTACGTCCACTTAGTTTTCACTATATTCAGTAATTCAATTACAAATACAATGTAAGATTCGCTCACAACTCACTTTTGTTCACTCAGAAAGATAAAAACAGGAAATGAAAGATGGTTTGGATTTTCCGGGAGTGGAGGAATTCGAATGATGGAGGTACTTGGATTCTCAAAAGTGCTGAAAAAGATCCTTCTCTTTGCCTCTAGATGGGGTATTTATAGGTGTGAATTTGCCTGAGATGCAATCCGGGTCGGAACACGTGTCATCCATCGCACTCTCTTCGGGTTCGGATGGGCTATCAAGCTGACAACGCATCAATGAGATGGACGTTAGGGGTAGGGATTGGTCACATCCGGTCCGGTTCTCCAGGCGACTTTATAGGAGATTTTCCTGGATCATGAGTGCGGGTCGGAGACGTGCAGGTTGGGGGCTCGGATCGGAATACCCGACCCGAACCGGAGTAGCTTGGACGTCTCTTCTTCTCTAATCATACTCCGCTCCGCTCCGAAGTCGTGGCAAGTAGACGGCTTTCCGATCCACCTGAGATTCATTGGCCTTCCGATCCGATCAGGTATGCTTTGCCAATTTATCCAGTAAGAGATATCCGATCCGAACAGAGAATTTTTACCCGATCCGAACCGATACGCTGCTATCAATCTGAATTGTGGAGTTTCCTTCCGATCCGAACCGGAGTCGCATATCTTGAAATACTCTTCAACGGTTGGTTTCTTGACTTTGTGTTGCCTAGTTCACAAAGTAGGCTAACAGGTTTATAAACACTCGAATACGATGGGTCGTCATGATATGTTTTGAAAAGAGGGTAAATGAAATAATTTTACCCAAATTATATTTTAATATAAAAGGATGATTAATATTTGAAGTATTATAGTATATTGGATGTGCTGGTTGATTATAATTGAAATGGTTATATAAATAACCAATTGGATTTCGTACAATACAAAAGCAGAATTATTAAATCTGGAATTAAAATCAGAATTTGGAATTAAAATTCCTAAAAAATGGGAAAGGTGTTTGCAAATGAACTTGGATTGAAATGAGAATTTTAAAATCCTGGGAGATTTTAAATTGTTTTGCAAGCATTATCAATTTTATTTTGAAATAGATTTCAAAATGAAAGTGTTTAAATACAGTTTTGACAAGTGCTATAGTATTGAACTCACTTCGATAGCTGGGGAATAACTCTGAGGATGCTGGCCACATCATCATTGTTCATTTCCGAGTTCTAAGTGACGGATTACTACCAAAGAGCTTGTTTTGAATTTCTTTGAGAGAAACAAGTTGTTTTGGATCCTAAAAAGGAATATTTGATTTTTTTGAAAGAGCTGAACTGTTTAAAAAAAACTCCCAGGGAAATTGTTTGAACAAAAACAAAATTAAATAGATACTTGTGAAAGCAAATATGAATTGAATTGAAACAAATTAACTGGTAATTGAATCGAGATATATTATATCGAGCAGAACCAGATTTTAAATTGCGAGACAGGAATCCGAAATGGTGTTGGACTGGTAAGTTAAGAGTTGGAATTGGTAATGGATGGAAATTGAGTTAAGAATGGTATTTGGCTTGGATGTGTGAAGGATTTGGTTTGAGGATAAGATTGGAATTTTGTTTGGGAATGCATTTGTATATGGTGACAGGGCAGCAGATGGAAAGGTTATAATGGTATGCCCGACAAAAAGGTACACGTTTATTTTGATATGGGTTTGGTGATTTATGAGCCTATTTGGCAAGCCGCTTGGCTGTTTATTTTCTTTTGGATTGGAAAAGGCCTAGAAAGGCGAGTTGTAGTTGTACCAATTGAGCCATACAAAGGAGGTGCTGGCGAAATTTTTCGAAAATTTAAGGTGTTAGAAAATTTTCAATAATTTTGAAAATATCTATTCACGGTATTGGATTGATTTTGATTTAAAATAAACGGGATTTGAAAATTAATGGGTTTATAACGTTCTTTCTTTCCTTAGCAATTTCGAGGACGAAATTATTTTAAGGGGGGAAGAATGTAACGACCCGTGTTTTTCGACCATTTGAATATGAATATTTAAATTAGTTTTAAATATTTTATTTGGAATATCGATGGAATTTAATATTTAATTCGATAATAAAATGAAGTTGAACGATATATATTTATATATATAATAAATCGAGCTCGAAATGGCGCGGCAGTTCGTAATATTGAATTTCGAACTTTAATTGAGTATACAGAAGCCAATATAAGTCGGATTTCTGTGAAACGTGAAACGTTGGGACCGTATTGACGATAATTTTCATATGAAAGAGAAAAATCCAGATTTCGTGTTATAGATAGTAAGTTATGGCCAAATCAAATTTTAAAATAGTCGCTATGGAAATCGTTATTTAAATATAGGCCTTTAAAATAGCCATTTTACAAACGGTCTCGGATTTTGATGAAATCAGTTTCATTGGGACCGTGACGTTAAATTTTTGTATGGTGGCGAGTTGCGTGGAAAACCGATGTCGTATGTGACCACGGTAGCCATAAACGCCCGTTCATTTTCTATAGCGCGTATTTAAATAAATAAAGAGATATTTGGGCGTAACTCGAGCAGACGATCGAATTAGGCCACGAAACCAGTCCCGTTGAGTTCGTATCGTCGATTAGAGTGAGGATAGGTATATAGTTTGTTATTTTTAGAGACCGGCAAATTTGGTGTTCGAAATGGCATTGCGGTGCACGTAAAAACAGCCTATCGGGCAAACAGTCTCAGAATGCGACGAAAGTAGTGCCGTTGGGTTCGTATCGAAAAGTTATTGCAAGATACCAAGGTTTCAAGTTGATTCGATTTATCTGATGACCGTGAAATAATTAAACGCGTGTTCATTTCTGGCTTCATAAAGGAAATTTTTTCATACGACCTCGGATTTCAACGAAACTCGTCCCATTGGATCCGGAATATCTTTTTGCATCAAGAATAGCCTTTTTATCAGTAAACAGAAGTCGTTTGTTGTGGTTTTGGCGTATTACTTTGCGACGAAGTTTCAATAATAATATAATTCACCCATATAAATACCAAGTAAACCCTATTCTGAGTAAAAACACTGATCTGCGGTCAACAAATGAGCTACCTCTTCACGGAAAATGAACGAACTAAATCCCTAGTCCTTTCCTTCAATTTTCAATTGATTTTCATACCAAAATTCTTATTCCTTGGTCGCCAATCCTTTTAACCTTGCCGACAAAGTGTTGTGTCCCATCTTGTCCATCGACAGCTAGCCTATAATTCACTGTAAACCTATAAACACTAAAACTTGGCACGCACGTAGTCTCCCCTATAAAAGAACTGCTGCTGCATCCCTTTCTCTTTCATTTTTCTTTCTTCGTGTAAATGTGAAAACATATCACGTCTTCCCTTCGAACTATAAAAGAATGAGACCCCCTCCTTCAAATTATAAACTCCCGTATTTATCCATTCGCAATAACCACTTCCTCCCATATTTACAACCCAATGGCGTGCGTGAGCTGGAGCATCAATGTCAGAGGGGATTTTCGAAAGTGGCAGGACCATGTGAGTATGGTTTTGACATGGGAAAGATGGAGATGACGAGCCGGGTGAATATGACGAGAGGAGTAGTGGACGGAAAACTGGGATGGTACGGAGGGGTAAGGGATGTTGCGGGTTCAAGGTGAATGAAGGAGGGAGTGTACTGGACTGGGGCGTGCGTTTGTGATGGGGAAAAAAAATGAAGAAGTGGGTCAACGTTTAGACAAAGAAAAGGGACGGCTCTTGGTTGGTGGCAGGAATTTCATTTGTGAGGGTTCATGACAACTCTTGGACGATGGAAGAGAAATGAGTTGGAACCCGTCAGTTCGGCCATTATTAAAGTGTAATTAAAATCTAATTAGGATACTTATGAAGTGATTAATTAAAGGAAAATACTAATTAATTATTAAATCATGACAGGCCGGGTGTATGTTTGAAGAATGAAGCCAATAAGGGAATAAAGAAGATAAAAGGGATAAGGGTCAGTCCCATTTTTCCAAGCAAGAAGGTATTAATTGGGCAGGTCGCATTCCAATTCAAAGTCATCACATTCAGATCCTAAGTCATCAGATTGGTCAATCCTATTAAAGAATGATCAATAGTAGAAATTAGTTATATTAAAAGGTGATTAAGAAATCTAATTATTTAATTAAATAGCGGTAACTCTAAATCGGTAATAACATGTACATATGATACCAGAATGGGCCAATTCAGGGTGTGTTACGATCATCTTGACGAGATCGACGTTGTGGAACAGGAGCGGACGCGATTGGGATCAACCGCGATTTTTAATTAAATTAAACACTCGTTTAATTTAATTGAAACCAACCGTTCAACCATAAGTCAACTCAAGGTGAGTTAAACTCACTCAGTTACCCTTTTTATATTTTATATAAATTGGGTATTTTTATTTTGTGTGCTCTGCTTGCCAATGGTTGACTGTTTTGCTGGTTATCTGCTTATCTGTTGATTTAACCGATGAAATTAAACTGTGTTTAATTTCAGTGAAATATCAAATCGTTATTTTTTTACGATTGGTTCCAATAAAGGTGACTCACCTTGGTTGGTCATGTTTATTTATAAACATGTTTAAATGGTTGAATTGTTTGAATTGCTTATGGTTGATGTTAAATGGTCGTTATTTAATTTATCAGTTAAACAAAACTGAACCGTCTGATTTGAGAAAAACCATTTGAATACAGGGAAGAATAGGTTGGAGGGATCCAACTGGATTCCTCAAATATACTATTTATTTTCATATTCTCATATATGAACTGCCCTGTTTGTATTGTTTGAATTGATTGTTGATTTTTAATATTCAACATCTGTTTGGTTTAAACCAATGGGTGATATTGGTTGGGTATTTGGCAGCGTATGGCCTATAAAATCAATCGTGTCATGAATATTGATTCACAGTCAGGTGAACTGAAAAAGATGAAGTTATAAAATTTATTTTATAACTGGAGTTGGTTTTTGAATATATTATTTTGAATAAAAGTTATAAAAGGGAAATAAATAAATATTTTATTTATTTAAGATTTTGATTTGTTAAAAATTTATCTTATAGAATAAATGTTGATGTTAGACTAATTTGTAAGTACAAGATGAGAAATAAGGTCGCATAGTTACACTTTGGTAATTGTTTTTGTGAAGAAGAAATTTATGGAATTATTTAAATTAATTATTTTAAAGTGAAAATTTATTTGGAATCGGCTAACGAGATAATCAAGTTTGAGTGAATTAAATCGACCATTTTGAATTTGAATTGATTATCAAATTAATGTGTTTTTTGGGTTAAATATCGTTTAAATTTAGATAAGGTTTTAAAAAGGGTTTAAGATAAACCAGAATATATAAATGAGTTTCAAGGTGTAAATCGTTAATATTGAATTAACGTTATTTGAAAATGAGATTTGTAAAAGTGCATTTGGGTAAAGGAGTGGGTTGTATATCCAAAGCCGAATTCAAATGAATCTGTTTTAACAGAGTTAGAAGTTTTAATTAAACAGAAGTGAATAAATTTGTTTATTTAAAAGGCCAAGTGATGCTGGATACTGAACCAGTGAATTCATTGGAGTGTCATGATTGAAACACTATATATTTTGATAGTTAAAACACCGACTATCAAACCTGTCCAATACGATTGTTGGTATGGAAAGACCGGGATCGAATTTATATTCGAAAACCATTCCGTCCAACAAATACGTGAAGATATCAGGAGATGATCGAGATGGAGCATTGAAGACCGTGGATTTTCATAAACGGAAGAACCACTAATATTCTCTGCCTGGCAAGCAGAGATAAGCTGTGATTCTGTCGTAGTTGGAATCTACGGGTTGCAAGGACTTCTCGCTACTGATCCATGGGGTGATTCCTATATTGGATGCGGTAGGAGAATGCCTTCGGTTCATCCTGTTCCTGGATGACTTGTATGGACGGATGTCTGACAGAGTATTTCCAAAGGATCACGTACGTTGATTTCTTCAAACGTACGATAGTTGTTGGCGGAGAATCGCCGTTCTCTTAGCTGCCAGCTAGAGTATTTTTGTGGACGTCAATTAGTGATATCTGTCGGATCTGACGATGTGGCATTCAAAGTGAATGGTGACCAGATGATCAGAAGTTAATTCTGGCCTCAAGCCTCATCAACCGGGAAATGACAAAAATCGGGCAGGCAGCATGGCTATGTGGGTCGCTCCCATTAGGGTGTATAATCACCTATCTAGAGGAAGTCCTATTTGTTTCTTAAATCTATGTTTCGATGCTGTCCCTTGTCGGGAGACGGTTGCTGATCCCAACCGTCGGTGATATACATTCGATACTCTCAAGCGAAATGAGGGGTCGGTCATGTGTGGGCCGGGTTGCAAGAAGTTCTTGTTGAACCCAGTGTATTCGTCTCTAGAGATACACTATCGGCAGGTGGTCCCATACCTTGTCAAGGTCGGAATCCAATCTCCAATAAGCGCCTGCGGGTTTTGATTGTATACTATATATGTGGAGCGTGAGATGCAAGCGTTCCACTAGATTTCTATTTACTTGTGTTTAGACATTATTATAATATCAGACAAGATATTGGTTTCAAACTGTTTTGGGTTATCGTAAGGTAAAAACCGTCCGTGTTTATGTGTGGATTTGGTCTTACGATTATCCTTTTCTTTTGAAAAGATTTTGAACTTTAAAAATCATGATTGGATGATTTACCCTTAATACTATGCGAGTTTATCTCACTCTGGTTCACCAGACTGACCTGGTGTTTTGTAAATGCTCGGGTTAGGCCGGGTTGTACAGGTTCAGGTTATCGACTGCTATGAAGAGACGAGCTGGAAGAGTCCAGACGTATGATATTACTATTATTCCGCTGTGTTGTATATGAGGACAGGTTATTATCACTGTCCAGATGTGTACTCTGATATTGTAAGTATTTACAAAGCTTTCAATAAAGATTTATTTCTGTATTATATTTTGTTCCGCTGCGATGTGAGACTCTGTGTGGTATTGCTTTCTTCTTCTTCTTCTATTCAATATTTCTACCTTATCTATTCTCACCCTCTAACTTCTTTCTATTAATGATCTGGAATGTTCGATGTCTGAATGGTCAACACGGTAGTTTGATGTTGATTTTCGGAGTCGAAAATCCCAGTTCGTTACAGAAATTGTATATATGTACGTGCATATCTATTGAACAGGTTAAAGCAAAAAGGGGCTAGAGAAGAGAAATAGAATTTTGTGCCCGATAAATAGGTACACATTTACCGCTTTGTTTGGGTGATGATTTTATGAGCCTGTTGGCTAGCCGCTTGGCTTTTCTTTTTCTTTTTGATATGAGACGCCCGTGTGGCTATTTGGGAATTTTCCCAGACCCTCCCGTACAAAGGAGGTTATGGCGAAATTTTCCAAAATTTAAAGGCGTTAGTGAAATAATTGAAGTGGAAACGATATAGGAATTTTTGAATGAACTATATTTATATAAATATATAAATATAAATAGAATAAAAACAAAACGTGGCCGTGCAGTTCATGTTTTGAAACCGTGATTTCAAACGACTAGTGGGGGAAATCCGACCATTGGATTTTCCCGAAACCTCAACCGTTGGGTTCGCCTTGGAAATATCTTTCCAACGGCACCAACTTTGTGAAGATCCGACGGTTGGATTGTCTGGAATGTTTAATTCAAAACTGAAGAAAAACAGCGCCAGAAACGATTATATTTATATATATATAAATATAATTAAATTAAATCGAATAACGACGCTGTAGTTCGTAAATTGAAATCGTAACTTCAAATGGTTAGTGTGGAAGATCCGACCGTCGGATTTTCCCAAAACTGAAACCGTTGGATTCGTTTTGAAATGACCTTCCTAATGATGTAAAATTTGTGAAGATCCAACGGTTAAATTTTCATGTATGTGTAAAACAAAATTAGTGAAAAGCAGCGCCAGTGCATCGACACGACCTGAAACGTCGTTTAATTAAATATGGCCGTTTTAAATTAAATAAAAATGGCGATATATCGTTATAAAGTACTATAGACGATATGGAGTGAAAATAAACCAATTTTGTTGTGTTTGCTTGATATGTGATGGTTGAATGTATTTGACATGAAAATTATAACTAAATAACTGAAATGTGATTGTTGAATAGTCCAACCATGTGATTGATTGATTTGAAAATCTAAATATACGTGGGTTATTTGAAAAGGCCGAGTTTATCTCATTTCAAATAATCGATCGACGTTGAGAAGTCGAAGAGTCGAAGACGACTGAAGACCGACGATCTCCACATTGGATGGATGGGCGCTACTGTTGCTCGTGATTGGAGTAGCTACCATGAAGGAATTGAAGTAGTAGCCGTCCACACATACTGTTGATTGTACAGATATGCGAGGAATTGGTGCCTCCGGTTTCGTTCAGACCCAGAACAGACTTGTAAATGGACTGTGTGTCTGACATTGGATTTTGTTCTGTGTTGATTGATCTCTGTTAAATATATATCTGTTTGGCAGCGAAGAATTTATTCTCTTGCTTAACGCCCTTCTCTGAGACGTACGAGCTCAGAGGTTATGTATTGACAGAAATCAGTCGTATGGAGTGGATTGCCTGTGTGGCACGCCTAAGTGGCATATGATCAAGGCTTCTGTTGCAAAGCAAAGTCTTGTGGTTGATGATCAAAGCATGGTCTGTGTGACGTAGCTTTGTGTATAACGTGAATTCGCGAGCCTCACACCCCGGTATGAGTCAAAAACGGGAGAAGGACCCAAGGAGTGCATGACGTTTCTTTCTAGCTATGGTGGTGTCAGTGACCTCCCAGCCCTGACATTTATATCTACTTTTCACCTGTGTGGTTGTTGGAATGCGAGGCACCTCGATTATAGGTCTGTAAGGACCGGGAAACGTGTGTTCAAGAATAACTAATCCTCAAAAGTAAGAGAGGACCGGCCTTGGAGGATCCAGGGGATTGCTGTGTGCGGTCCTGGGACATTTGCTAGAGTGTCTCGAACGGAGAGGAGCTTGCCCCTTGCCTCGACTCATGAAGGAATCCAATTTCCAATACGAAATATGCGGATGTGATTGTATTACTAGTATGGCGACATAGTAGATGGTAGCTATGCCGCCTAGGATTGATATTTATGATTGAATTGCTTTTGAAACATATATGCACTAGTAATAATATCGAACACCTTTGTTTTATTCGTATGAAGCATCTTTGGCCATTATAAGGTAAAAACTCTATCCTCCGGCTTGCGTTGCATTGTGTGATGGGACCTGAGTCTTACAATGGCTTCATTTTATAAAAATCATTGCGTTGATTTAATCGTTTACTTTATCTCATGCACTAGCACTCATTGGAGTAAACCCGTTCTGCGAAAGTGGCATGGTCCTTTGATTTGCCTTATTATTGTTGTTAAAAAGTCGAGTAGATTTCTCATACCAGTCCCATGACTGACTCGTAGTTTGTTTCACGTTGCAAACTCGGGTGCCCTCATTTTCACACAAGCAGCCTAGTTACAGGTTTCTGACGCACCTTTTGGCTCATGGCGAGGCTTGACTACACCGTGCTGACTTGGATTTTCTCCGCCATTATTGTATCTATATTATGATTACGCCATTGGCGATGTAGACTGATATTTATTTTGAGTACTCTTTATGTATGATTCCGCCTCTGGCGATGGTGACTGATTATGTATCATTATACACTAAGTTGTATCCTGTACTGTGCTTCTCTGATGTGATGATATTTATATGATTCCGCTGTCATATGTGTGTAAATTATTCTATTTTCTGTTTATTCTATTATCTGTGATCTGCTAATGATGATTAATGTGTTATATTCCAATGATTATCCTTAACACCGTGTCACGGGGTTTTGGGATCGTCACAGTCTCTGCACCCTAGAGCTTGAGTAGTAGAAGATCCCATTATTGTCTCAAATCCAATTTGTGGTTCAGCTCATTTATCTTTGGTTTGTAAGGATTTGAGATACTTATGTTTTTGGTTTCATGGGCTATGGGTTGACTCTAGGCATGGATTGGTTAGCTAGTAATTGTGAAAGGAGGGTAGTTAGGCTTTCGACTTGCCACGGGAATACACTCGAAATTTCAGGCGATCCTAAGGGATCAGTTTGTCTTAGCTACCTAGAATCACTTTATGTATTTATTGACGATTTTCGATCCGTTGGAGTAGTCCATGAGTACGCAGATGTTTTTGATTAAGGTTAGGGGTTTGTCCCCTAAAACAGGAGGTAGACTTCCACATATATCTAGTTGACAATGCAAAGCCAGTTATGCGATCAACGATAGTTTTGGAGCAAGATTGGCGAGGATAGCCAGAGTCGGTTAAGTGCTCCATTTTTTGGTTGTTTTACTAGTATCATCTCACATAAATCGTCCAAATTCGGAGGAGGTATTCCTTGGGTGCTTGTCTGATATTGGTTTAGGCCTTTGGGGCTTGTACTTGAGGGATGTCGAGTTCGACTAGGATGGTTTGCGTAAGAAATAAATGGTTGTGGCAGGCGCCCTAAGTAAGACTGACCTTAAGAGAGGTAAAAAGTACATAGCAACCTTTAGCTTTAGACCCTCAAATTTTTGATGTAATGGATAAGCTAAGTATAGGAGAGACCTATAATCATCTTAGTATATACACTTGGTATCATGGTTAACATCTGTTTATCTTGGAAAGATAATTTGACTACATTGGATACCCACTAGCATAGTAAGTGAGCGAGGTCCTATCTTTACTAGTGGGTTTTGGAAATGGAGGTCAAGAAGCTTCGCAACCGTGAAGTTAAATTAGTTAAGGTACAGTGGAGTGAAGCTCAAGAAGATGCGACTTAGAAGACTGATGACTAGATACGCGCAACCTACCTTTTTCTTTTTGAGGGTACATTCTTGATCTCTCTTTCCTTAAGATTATGCATGCTTGTATCTACCTTTTAAGTATATCTCCTCGATCCTATTTTTTATCCTTAGGTAGAAACCAATGGATGTAAACATGTGTTTGAAAAATGTTATGATTGATGGTTGCAAGTGGTTGCATGTGGTTGCTAGTGGATGCTCATGGATGCATAAAAACACATTAGGCACTAGATCGGCTCAGTCACTTTCATATTGCATATGCATGAGTGAACTTTTTTATATATATATATGGATTGAAACTTAATGTGTTATCATATGGATGTTGCATTTGTATGAATGATTGTGCACTTATGTAGAAGTTATAGAGTACGATTAGGAATAATTGCAAACATATTGGACGCATGACACTATCATGATTTGCATTGAGGAGGTCAACTGAATCAGTAGATTGCCTGATTTTGCATTAGATAAGAAACATACACACACTCTACATATGTTCATACGACATTAGAAACCTTTTAAGGACAATGGATGCCTATGTCTGATGGTTAAGTGGATGGACGGTTAGATGGTAGGATATACGTTCTTCCAAACTTGAAGATTTCGGGGACGAAATCCTTTAAGGAGGGGAGAATGTAACACCCCGTATTTTCTGTGAACGTCAAACTAACAAATTAAAGTATACTGAATTTTTAGAAGAAGAATTAAGGGAAACGAGTTACGCCATTGCGTTCGTCTCAGAATTATGCTTGAGATAGAGTCCGAATTTGCATAAATCGGACTCCATATGAAGGAGTTATGACCTTCAGAAGATTCAAGAATTTAAATAATAAAACCAGCCCGAGATTCAAATTTCAGTTTTGAAATTCAGAAACCTCGACGCAGGCTGGGTGGGAAATTTCCCGCCTAGAGACCAGGTCGACCAGGGGGTCGACCTGGGGGTCGACCTGTGTCACATAGGTCAACCAAGGGGTCAACCTCCCCCAAATTTTCAGATCCGAGGACAGGTTCATTTTTCTGCATTTGGACGCCCGTTCTGACCAGATTCGTTGATCCCTATGCTATATAAACACCCCTAAGGCTATAGTTTTCTCTACACAACTTCATTACGCCTATACTCTACCCTAATTCATATCAAAATAAATCAAAGATGGGGTTATGCTGCCCAAGTTCTTCAAGAAATCAAGTTAGAATTCGAGTAGAGATTCAAAGTCTAATTCAACGACTTCAACAACTATTTCTAAGAATCAAATCAAATCTAAATTAGAAGAAAAAATATTCTACTTCAAGGGAGAGCTATTCAGTTTCAGAATACAAATTCCAGAATTCAAGGTCGTTCTGTAATTTGCAAGTTCATGTTACTTTCAGAAATAAAAGTTAATTGTGATTCTGACATTGTAATAAATCTGGATCTGAGATTATGCCTATTTCTATCTGTCTTTCTATATCCTTTGGATCTATCTCATTGATAATATTATGTCCATTCTTTGTCTCTTCTTTTCTTCTTCCCTTTTTGTTTTATAGCCAGGCTACTGCGAGCCTAAGCCAAATCTCATAAGAGATGAACGTACGTTGGAAATAAAATTGGGCATAATATATGATTTGGACATGACCAACGCTAAAATTTGGGGAAAAAGTATTAAATTGTGTATAACTGGGCATAATTGAGTTGTAACTGATTTGAGGACATAACACATGTGGTATTTATAACATAAAGTATTGGACATATGACTTAAGATTTGAGGTATAAATTATTGGACATATGACTTGAGATTTGAGGCATAACGTATTGGATATATGACTTGGGATTTGGGGCATAAATAGAACTGTAAATATGTAAGGCATAGTACATGTTGTGGTTTAAGATCTGAAATTGGGGCATATATATATATATATATATATATATATATATATGTATGTATGTATGTATGTATGTATGTATGTATGTATGTATGTATGATAGTTTATAATTTGGAAGAAGAATATTAGTGTGTATAGTGGTGTATGTCTTATGCATGAAAACAAGATTTGCCTTTGTTTTGTAGGTCAGTTACTTTTTAGATTTGAACACCTAAATCTAATTGTGACATGTAATAAAATGGATATGAGAATATGCCTAATATAAGCTATCCTTCCATTGAATCTGTGCTTGAGTATATATATCTTTGGGAATCATTTTTGACTATGAAATTGGTCCAATAATATCTATCCTTGTTGTATATCGGAATTGTAATCCTTTTTAAGTTCATGATATAATTCTTATCATACCTATTTGCCTGTGATGATTCATAATGATATTCATATCATATCTATATGCCTGCAATGTATTCTATGCAAAACTTGTCTTTTTAGTACATCAAGTTTATTGTACCAATTGTCCTTATCATCAATTAACTACGTCTATCCTTACGATGTTCCATCTTGCTTCTCCCCTTATTTTATGAATCTTGGGTTAAATCTCGAAATACGTAAGTTATAAATGCAGGGATAACTGGGTCTAACATGAAATTGACATTATTTGGCTTAATTTGGAACATGTAGTATGGCATGACTGTTAAGATGCAATTTGGGGTAATTTGACATGAATTATGGAATATGTAAATTTGACATATTGAACCTTGAATTGGTATGAACGACAAAGTATGAAATTGGCATATAAATCAAGTTTTGAGCATAATTGTTATTGTTGTGAATTTGGGGTAACTTGAGCATTAAATCTATTGGGCATAAAATGTAACATGACTAGTTTTGGTGAATTTGGTAATTAGCATGTAAAATCTAGATTTGGGTATGTATAGTAAATGTGTAGATTAAAGATGAACATGCCTAACCCGAGGTTAGATTGAGTTGTGGTGTAAAACTGCCTAGAACCGCTCGGCACATCCAGTAACCACAACAACACCTATCTAATGTGATAGGTTAGTGCATCATGCCCAAGAAAAATCCGAGGTCAGATTGAGTTGTGGTGTAAAACTACCCGGAACCGCCCGGCACATCCAGTAACCGCAACAACACATATCTAATGTGAGAGGTTGATGCATTAATAAGCCAATTAATGCTAATGAACAAGACGAATGACTAGGGTTAAGTTCATATGAACACTTAACCAATATAACATGAATGACTAGGGTTAAGTTAATGATAAACACTTAACCAATATAACAAGATGAATGGGTAGGGTTAAGTAGTAAGAAACACTTAACCAATATAACTTGATTCGTCGTAAGGTTAAGTTAACACAAGAAGGCAACACTTAACCAAAGTAACATGACATGATGAGTAGTTGGGTTAAGTTAACTTGAATTGATTGATGACACTTAACCAATACAACAAGACGAACACGCGGGGTTAAGTTAATAGGAAACACTTAACCAATCCAACATGGTAAATGAGGAGGGTTAAATTAATAAGAAACACTTAACCAGCATGACAAGATGAATGGGTGGGTTAAGTTAACATGAATGGACAACACTTAACCAATATGGCATAATGTGCGGGAGGGTTAAGTACATATCGGGTTGGTGGGTAATATTAGTAAATATATGCCGACAAAACTTAACCGTTAAATGAACATGCTTGAATCGATGGGAGGGTTAAGTACATCTCGTATAGGTGGGTAATATTAGTATATATAGGCCCACAAACTTAACCGTTAAATAAACATGCTTGAATCAATTAGAGGGCTAAGTACATATTGGGTTGGTGGGTAATATTAGTAAATATAGGCCCATAAACTTAACCAGTAGGAAACCCAAGTAACGGGGACCCATTTCAGTAGTAACCCACATAGATGTATCACGGTACCCTGAACTAGGCAGGGTAGGGCACAATTACTTGGCTGATTATAAGCAGTCAAAACAGCGGCAGGGGGTACGACAGTGTAGGTTCCGACGGTTTACGAGCGTGCTTATACTCCAGAGTGGGAAAAAGTAGGCACTGGATACCAGTAGTTATACACTGTGCATCTTGGATCGTGTCGGGTCGCTGTCATAAGGATTGATACACCTTATGGTGGGACCAGCACAGGGTATCTACACGCAAGAGGGGGCCGACTGACACAGACACATGGAACATTAATGCTATTAAGGAGTCGATCGGTAGGGTAGTAAGGGTACATCTATCCCATTCATGGCAATTAGGCAGATTGAGGTGGAATCCTCATAATAGATGTACACCTAAAGGCTACCACAATTACGGGGATTGGGATCACGTTATCATTTTATACAGATTACTAGTTGGGACACTAGTTAGGTGGTGCAGGTATATATACATATACATACATACACATATATATATATATATATATATATATATATATAGCAAGGTAGTAGTGAAGCAGAGAAAGAGTAGAAGCGCATTCAGTTTATCTTGCCTTATCATATCTATACTAATTATATGTCATCTTGTTATCCCTGTTATCACGGTATTGTCTTATATTCAATTTATTCATGTCATGATCTTTTGCCTATTTATATGCTGAAAGTAACTGGACTTACCAGACTTATTTCTGACCTAGTTTTGTTTCGCCTCATTTCTTCCGTCTCCCCTCCCCAGGTTCACAGGGAGGAAATGTTACCACTTAGCTCAGTTTTCTTTCCAAGCTTGAAGATAGTCGATGTATTGCTTTGTACTCTCTCTTCCACTGCTATGGCTGGTTCATGCTTTATTGGGGAATATCATTATTGCTTTTGTGCTTCTTTTATATTTGGAAGTTTTTTTAAGTATGATTGAGACAACTGTTGTAAAAGCTTGACTGAACCATATTATTTATAATATGACTTTATTTTCCGCTGCTTTATTTGTCTATCTTGTAATTTATCTGCATCTTTTACCTAAAATGCTCCACCAAAGTTAAGGCATTCCCTTTGTGAGTGACCTTAACGGAGGTGGGGTGTTTCACACTTAGCCATGCGACCTACCCGATTTTATACCATTTCCCGGTTGTGATGCTAGAGGTCATAACGTATCTTTTGATCTTCATTCACTTTGAATGTCACATTGTCATACCCACCAAATCACATATTGATTTCCCCAAACATATCATGGGTATATAGCTAAGAGAAACAAATTCGTCCGCCACCAAACGTAACTACGTTTGAAAAGATCAACTTATGTGATCCATTAGATATACGTTGTCGGACATTCTTCCATATAAGTTGTCCTAGGACTGGACAAACCGAAGGCACTATTCTGCAAATAGGACTGCCCTTGCATAACTCCGTCTTCAATTATCTTCATTATATTTGATCGCAACGCTAACATCCATACAAAGTGGTTTTCGGATAATGATTCTGATCCCTGTCTCTCCGTATTGACGATGGAAACATGGTCAAAAACTTTGATGGTCAGTGATTTAACTAACAAAGAAAAACATGTGTGCAAACACCGATATAATTTCCATATGGAAATTCTATTGATCAATCATCATTTATCTCTTAATTTAATTTATCCTTAATTTATTCCTTTTACCCATTTCATGTTTCCATATATTCATAATTTCTTATTTTCTAAATCTAGAAAATATACGTTATTAATCATTAGAAAATGTTTCCATTTCTTATTCACATATCACTGTCATTCCAGTATTCCTTATCAACAAAACATTTCATTTTCTATGCTTAGAAAACATTTCTGATTTTATTTGGAAAACGTTTCCAAAACACAATTATATGTAATTCAAATGAATGTTGTATAAAACATCATTACGCCCGCTCAATCCATTTATCGCTTATTTCTTAATGTATCTTTAATCAATCTTCGCCATCGAACTTCAACTATTCTTTAGTTAATCACGAAGTCAATCAATTTGGGGTATAATTACCTCTTAGACCTTAACTGAACAACGTTCTTAACCTTGCAATAGATAAAGCTCATCACTCTAGTTTTAACAATCATTTCTTATGCAAACTCTTGGATTTCATTTATGACTTTACTTCTTTGATAAAACATTGGTTATAACGATAACATTATAAACCTTACTTCCAAAATATCTAACTTTAAAACTATATCTTTTATTTCTTTATTTTAAAAAATAACAATAATTTATTTATTTAGTAAATAAATCTTGATTTAAAAACCGGAAAGTAAATAATACTTTCCCGAATTTGATATAATTGAATTCGACATATAACTCTCTTTCGAGTAATCTCTATTTTATTAACTCTTCTTCGAATAACCTATATTCGATTAACTCACTTCGAATAACTATTATTCGATTATTCACTTCGAATAACTTATATTCGATTAATTCACTTTCGAACAACTTATATCCGATTAACTCACTTCAGATAACTTATATTCGATTAACTTATTTTCGAATAGTTTATATTCGATTATCTCTCTTCATTTAATATTCACTGCTGAATTTACAATTCAAATTATCCATTGATGATTGTATTTTATTCATTTATAAATATTGTTTATAAATCACAACACTTGTTTTCATTGTTACACAAGTTATTTATCTCTAGCCATTCGAATTTCCATTTCTGTTTAAATTCACGTTTCAAATGTCCAATTTCCTTCACAAATGTTTTCATATGCAAAATCTTTACGTAATTTCATTATTCACATCGAATGTGAATAATATTTCTTTTATACAATCCATTTAGTTTGATTTCATATTTAAAATAATATTCCATTTCCAAATTCTATTTATACTTCTATTTATAGAATTTCTCATACGAAATCTCCTTTTTATTTCTGACACTTAAATCTCATTTATAAATTCTTTTTTAAATGCTGAGTTCATGTTCTATTTAAATTGTCGGTGTTGAAACGAATTTCTACTTCTCCATATAAGTTCGTACTTATGAATTCCATTTACCCAATGATAAATATTTACTTAACTTATAAAATATTATTTGTAAATTAATCGTCTCCATTTATCTGTTTCAACAGATTTCTGTTTAAAATCTACTTTGAATTCATCTTCTCGTTGTTCTTTGATATCTTGTCAATCCCCTTTTATAATATCTATTTAATTTTATAAATAATTCCTTTTATAAAATTCTATTCATTTTACAAATTATTCCTTTTATAAAATCTATTGATTTCATAAATGTTCTTTTTATAAAAATGTCTTCGTTTCATAAATGTTCATTTTATAAAATCTTTTCATTGTATAAATGTTCTCTTTTTTAAAATATTTTCAATGTATAAATGTTCTCTTTTCTAAAATCTTTTCATTTTATATAAATGCTCTCTTTTTATACAATCTATTCATTTTAAAATGTTTCTTTCCATACAGTCTATTCATTGCATAAACATCCTTTTTTATATAATCTATTCATTTTAAAATGTTTCTTTCCATACAGTCTATTCATTGCATAAATGTCCTTTTTTATACAATCTATTCATTTTAAAATGTTTCTTTACATACAGTCTATTCATTGCATAAATGTCCTTTTTTTATACAATATATTCATTTTAAAATGTCCCTTTAAAATGTCTATTTATTTTATATATAAATTTTATTTTCAATCTACACTGTAAAAAAATTCTTTTTACAATCCAGTATTCTTTATGGTGTTTATAATGTCATATAACAATGATCAGTATCATCCAAACCTATGTAATCAACAACACTCTATGTATCACATCATATATAACAATATATGAAAAAAGTAAAATAAATGTTGAGGAATCCAGTTGGATCCCTCCGACCTATTTCCCTGCATCCACAGATGTTACACAATATAATTCACAACAATTTCAGTTCAATATGTCTATTCTGATAAATAGAATAAATGTTTGTTTAACGATATGTGTATATATCATTATCTGCTATTTCAACCAACAAACATCAATTCAACCAAACAATCATCACATAGAAATAAATCATCATTTATCAGTATTAGATTATATTTATAAAAATATAATTTAAATAGAGTTAGTGAGTTTTACTCACTTATGGCAATTATCGTTAAATAACGATATTCGATCATCAGATTGGTTCAGGCGTTTTATTTTTCCATAACTTGAGACGAGCTCCAAATTACTCCAAACCAGTTCCATTTTGTAGCCTACGTCCATACGATCCTAATGTGACCAGTTTCGCTGAATTTCGTTTTCGTATGACAAAGTTATGTTTATTAGAAGTTTGTAAGCATTTAAATTAAATAAACATGGGTTTTGAATTTTTAAACGGGCCTTACTCTTTAATTACTTCATTCCAACACTGGAATAGAGCCCACAACCGTATAGCCGTCTTCCCCAACTCCACACACAACATCTCCAAATCGATTCCTCAACCATTTCCCAAACTTCACCCGATCCAATCTCCCCCATCTCTCAACAAAAATACATGAAACCATCTCCAATCTTCACTTCATTCGAATCTCTACATCACTATCCCAATTTCATGAAGCTTGCGATCCCTCCACAGTTTGCGTCGACAGCCTTCAACTATCCATCCTAGTGAAACGCTCGACATAAGTTGATACCGAATCCCACAAAAATTTGCACTAAGCTGCGTCTCCATCCGTTAAAGCTGAATCCAAACTCCAATTCAAAGATTAAGGCCTCAATTTCCTGCGATTTTGAACCCTAGATTCCTGTTGAAACTCGGAAACCCCAAAACTGGATCGCACCCTACCAAACAAGCACCAAATCGAAGCTCCTTGGATGCTGAATTCAAATATATATCTCTCTCGATTTATAGATTTCGTTATGATTTTTAATTGATTTTCAAACTCTCTTTTTCCTCATATTTATGGAAGAAGATGGCAGCTGATACATTTGACCGTGGAAAGAGGTCATCTAGGGTTAAGGGTAGTTAAGGGTATTTATAGGAAAGTTAGATTAATTTTTATTTTTATATAGCCAATTTCTACTTATATCTGCCTTATAAAAATCCCTATGATCAAACAAAATATCCAAAAATCATTGAAATTGACATGCAGCCAGAGTTTGACATTACTGTCCCAACAAAACTGGTTTCATCGAATTCCGATTCAATTTGCTCACACAGCGTATTTTTCACCGTCAAAATATCGATTGTTTTCCACGTTAAAATCACGCACGACCACATACTGACTCCAAAAATCACGCAAATTGAAATCTAATGATAATTTAACATTTCGGATCTAACAAAATTGGTTTCGTCGAATTCGAAGTCATTGCAAAAATGGTTATTTTCTAAGGCCCTAAATAGACCATTTAAATATTAATATATTTAAAAATAATCAAATTAAATATTAATAAATTAATATTATCGTATATATTCATATATAATATCATATAGCTCCAAATATACATATTTGGATTTATAAATCAATATTTAAAAATCTCAGTTTACATCGCTATTCGATTTATATTAAAAACGTTTTATAATATAAATAAATCATTATAAATTCTAGAGCGACTATTTTCAAATTTGATTTGGACATAAATTATAATCTACACAACGAAATCTCGATTTTTCTGTTTCATTGGAAAAATATTGTTCAATAGATCTGAGCGTTTCTTTATTCATAGAAATCCGACTTAAAACGGATTCTGTATATTCAATTAAAGTTCAAATTGCCAAATTACGAACTGCCACAACATTACGGGCTCAATTATAAAAAAATTATAATTTATACGTTCTAACATCGTTAAAATAATATTTTCGTTATTCTAATTAAATTCTATACTAAATTAAATCTTATAAATAATCCAATTCACACTGTATTGTGAATTCTACTATTTCCGAATATTTCGGAATTATAATATATTTTTATATTATAAATATTAATTAAATATTCCATATTATTTAATTAAATAAACATTTAAATCTCTAAATCACTTTTTAAATAATTAAATGAATTAATTAATACACCGTAAAAATACGGGACGTTACACATATGGCTTAATGCAAGCCCTATAGGCCTTTGCATATCTGGGAAATACAATGTGCACTAGTGTTCAGTACACGGTACTTTAAGTTGGTGACCCACTGGTATAAATTTATAGTTAGTCCTGGTTAGCTAGGTGCATGGAATTACAGGGAGTAATGACTTGTATAAAAGGGAATGGGGTCATATATATGAATCATATGAAGTAAAGTAATGTCTGCATATGACATGACATGTACCCAGGCACATAACATTTGTGATGTGGATTTTATTCAAGAATGTCATTTAAATGTTGATTTGTACTCATACCAGATTGTATATCTGGCCCTATTTGGTTGTTTATTCAACCTTTGGGGTGTCTCATTTATAATGGGGAAGCTCAAAGTACTAATTAGGGAAAGAGGCTTGAATATGAGGTCTTGAGAGTGCAAATTTGAGATGCTTTATCAAGTGGAATAGCTGCAGTTATCTTAGGAAGTTTTAGTAGTTTTAATGCTTAAAATAAATGTTTGCAAAGTGTTTGCAAAAGACTGGGTATATTATCTGTTATTTGAAGGAATCAAATGTAATAATGATTCTCTATGAAACCAGTAAAGAAAATAGCACCTTATGCTTTAGTAACATGAATATGGATGCTTGAAATGATCTGATATGTTAGGAAGTGTTAGATAGACCATATGCCTAAAGCAGTTTTGACATTATTCAAGCATAAACAGGATATATTTGAGCATTTGCACTTTTGATGCCTATATGTGTATGGTATTGGCATGTATGAGTAAAAGGAATAGAGTACACAGTTCAAATGTGTACATCATGTCACTGATATTTCCTTATGCAATGTCTTCTTCAAATAATATACAGTTTCATGTTATTAATTAAGACACATAAGTCATTTTCTTCCTATATAAATAAAACTTATGCATATTTACTGGTGTATGTGTGTCCTTTGTAAACCGGTATATAGCCAGAAGGATGTGGGAAACCATCAAATGGCAAGCATCACTAAACTATGATTTATATGATTATAAAATAGTCTGAAATGAGCTTTTATGAAAGATTTTAACTTGTTTGTACAAGAAAAATAAGTTGCCCCGTAAAGCTGCAGGAGTTCATCTTGAATAGTCATTTTATCATAAATTTTTCTATGTGTTTGAGGAAATGCAGCTTTGAGATTTTAAACGATTTTTTCTACATTATTACCTTATAATTTATAGAAAATTACTCAGTTTAATTATTTTTTAATAGACATGATTTTTAGCAATATCTGGAAGTGCCCTAGAGCCTATGCAGGTGTACACCTTGTGCATGTGCACATACATTAAGCTCAAAGTATCCAAAACTTCTTTCATGGTTGTAATCATTTTTAAAGAATGTAACTGTGTAAACTTATTAAACGATGTATTGCACCATCACATAATATATATAAATAATGATTTATATGCATGGATAGGAAACCTGAAATGGTTATGTATTTAAATAACCTATGAAATCTGCTTGGCAATTGAACATTTTTCCTTACTAAATGCTATGGAAATTCATGAATTAACTGCATAAAGCAGCTTAGTTTTCCAACTAAACTAAATAATTATATTGGTGGTAGAGAGATCTTGGGGGCTTAATAGGGAAAATCTATTATGCAAGTGATCCAAGGGATATGATGTTAATTCAGGACAATTATTTGTATAAATAATTGGGTGAAAATGATGGGTCACTTCATTTGGTATCAGAGATATGTTAGAATAAAAACATTGCTAGAATAAGTGTTACATATAGGACTGTGTTGTTGTTTGTTTGAAAATGGTCACATATATTACTAAATGGTTGTTTTGTTTGAAATTGGTTGCAAACAGTAATGTTAACAGCTAAGTTACTCTAATATATTAGTATGTAACATGATGAAAATATGGATTGTTATTAGAGATCCATGATAGGTAGAGGAACACATCAGGGAGCAGGGGGTTCAAATTTCCCTCCCATGATTAATATTCAAGAATTTATGAGAGCAATGAGAGATAGGATAGGGGAAAGACCTGAAATCCCCCATGAAGAACTGTCTAAACTGTTGAAGACCTATACTCATCTTGGAGGGAAAGTGTTTGAAGGCACTGAAGGAGTTATGGGAGTGCAAACTTGGTTAAGAAATTTGGATAGAATATTTGTTGATATGCAAATAAATGATCAAAGGAAAAGACAAATTGCTTCAAGGAGGTTGAAAGGGGTAGCTCTTGGCTGGTGGGAGATGATGATAGCTGGTAGAGCAGAAAATGATATCACCTGAAATTAGTTCAAAGAAATGTTAGAGGCTAGATTTGTGCCAGCATCAGGAAAAGCTAATTTACTGGAGGAATTCATTAAGCTTAAACAAGCCAATATGAGTGTAACTCAATATACCCAAAAATTTGAGAGCTTGTCAAAGTATGGCATTGTTTTAATAGATGATGAAACAATTAAAAATGGGAGGTATATACAAGAGCTTAATGCAGGCTTGAGTAGATTTATGCTACCATACATAGAAAAGACTTCTGATCAAGTATTGGACTTAACACTAAAGTTTGAACAACATGATAATGCAAGAGAAAGGTTCAGGAATACAAAGAATAATAACAAAGGAAAAGCCGGAGTTCAACCTTATGATAAGAACAAGGAGATTCTAATGTTAAGAAAGGAGAAGGTGGAATAACCTCAGAAACTAAGAAGAAAATATTTTGTTACAATTGTGACAAAGAAGGCCACATGAAATCAACTTGCAGGGTTGAAAAAATGGCATCATTTAAATTCTTTAACAGTGGAAAAGAAGGCCATATAAAAAAGAATTGTCTTGAACCGAGGAAGTCAGCTAGAATAGGAGCTCTGGAGGGAAAAGAGGAAATAGCTAGTCAAGTGGAAGGTATAATCTTTATTAAAAATTTACCCATATAGTAGTTTATGATACAGGGGTAACTCACTCTTTGATATCTCAAGATATTGTTCAAAAATTGAAACTTACTTGTGTGTATGTGCCTAACCCTTTGCATATAAAAAGTCCCCTAGGAAGTTCATGCGTTTTAGAAATGCAATGTATAGGGGTAAGATTAAAAATAGAAGGCCATACATTTCTAGCAAATCTAAATGTGTTAAATTACCCTGGAATTGGATTAATTTTTGGTGTAAATTGTCTACAAAAACACAAGGCAATAGTAAATTTGGAAGAGTTTACCATCTCCTTGATAAATTCCAATAATAAAAGAATAACCATTATGTGTGAGACTATTAAGTCTAGACCAGGGAATATTTGGGAAATAGATGGGGAGTACAATATGTAAAATTTAGATAACATACCCATAATTAACCAATATTTAGATGTATTTAAAGAAGTAAGTGGGGCTCCACAAGAAAGGCCAGTAGAATTTCTGATCAGACTAATTCCAGGGGCAAGCCCTATAATTAAAAAGCCAACTAGATTGGATCATAAAGAGTTGATTGAACTTAAGCAACAACTTGAGGATTTAGAGAAAACGGGGTTCATTGGACCTAGCAGTTCTTGCTGGGGTTCCCCAGTTGTTTTTGTTAAAAATCAGGATGGTTCACTAAGAATATGTATGTATCACCCCGAATTTTTGAATAATCGAATTAACTAAATTCAAGAATAATTAATCACAGACGTGAGAATTAAGGGAAATGGGTTGCGCCATTGTGTTCGTCTCGGAATTCTGGTTGAGATAGAGTCCGAGTTTGTGTAAAACGGATACCGGATGAAGGAGATATGGACGAACGAAGTTAGGCGGGAGAACCAGAAGAAAAAGAAAAAATGCACTGGTGCACTTGGGAAGTGCGCCGGTACAAAAATACATTGGCGCACTTCCCAAGTATGCCCAGGCCGAGCAGAAAGCCTGCACAGCTTTCTGGTGCAATCTGATCCATATTGTGACTCATTGCTGAGTCCTTTCTGACTCCTTGCTGAGTCATTAGGGCTGAGGTGTCACCCTATCCCGACTGAATGGTTTTGATTAAACCTAAGATCATCTGACGGCAATAATTAAATTAAAATTCTATATAAACATGGGTAGACTCAAACACTAAAATCAAATAAAAATTTGAATCATGGCCGTCATGCTGTCATCTTGTAACCTAGAGTAGCCATCACCAACTAGAGGGAAATCAAAGCTAATCAATTCAGATCTATTCAACTCTAATCTAAACAATAATGAATCTACTACAAAGGCGAGCTAAATCAATTTCAGAACTCATATTTCAGAATGCAAGACCTTCTTTTTGTGAGTTCGATTTCTTTAATAAGATAATTAACAATTTAATTGGGTTGAGTTATGATTTGGATTATATAGTTATGTTGTGAATCATTGACCGTTATGTTATTATCTATGTTGTAAATCTATGATGTTAATATTTATGTTGTAAAGCTGTGATGTTATCATCTTTGTTGTAAATCTATGTTAATTGTTGGCTTATGTACAATCAATTCATAATGATGTTTCATATGTTAGTTTGGTTATGTTGTTAGAACTGATTCATATGTTAAATCATATGTATGTATGCAAGTTTAGATGTTGATTTAGATATGAATCATATGCAAGTTAGTGAGAATCATATATACAACCTTACATGTTTCATGTCATCTATTTTATGTGTAAATTGGATCTAAAGTTAGGCTATGACGTGTGTGAGTTTAGATGCAAGTTTACACTACAGTTTATGTTGCCTAAATCACATATGCAAGTGTGTGTGTGTGTGTGTGTGTGTGTGTGTGTGTGTATATATATATATATATATATTGGAGTGTGAATCATGTAATGTAAGATTGTAACTATTTCCTATGCAAGTTTACACCTTATGATTAGATCTATGAAACCCATTGTCTATTCAAGTTTTGATGAAACACCTTGTTCACACATGCAAGTTCACCCCTTATGTTTAGATCTATATGCCAATTTATGTTATGACTTTTTGTTCATAAGTTAGACCTAATTTATATTCTACGCATATTGTGATGTTTTCTCTTTATTCCATAAGTTAGACTATTCGAGTCTAACGTATATTTCACGTTAAACAAACGAACGTACAACGTGGGGCAATGGGATAATATTAAAAGATTTAATATTGAGAATTGGCATAAATGCCTTAAATGTGATGTTAATTGGTATAATTTTATATACCATAAATAGATGGACATAATTGAGTCAATTATGGACATAGTTAAATTTGTAATTGATTGTCAATTTGAATAGGGAAATTAATTCAAATTGGAGGTAATTAATTATGTGTAATTAATCGCATAAGACACGAGGTTAGACTCTTTTGTGGTGTAAGACTGCCCGGACCCGCCCGGCAAATCCAGCTGCCACAAATGCCAGTCTAATGTGAGAGGTCTTAGGCATAAATTAAATGCGTAACAATTGTAAAGACACGAGGTTAGGCTAGTTTGTGGTGTAAGACTGCCCGGACCCGCCCGACAAATCCAGCTGCCACAAATGCCAGTCTAATGTGGGAGGTCTTTATAAGGTTACTGTCTTAATGAATTAAGAAACACTTAACCAGATAAACATGTAGTGGGACATGAGGGGTTAAGTGGGTGCCTTAGGTAGCATGTGAAATTAAGTGGGTGCCTTGGGTGGCATGTGGAATTAAGTCGGTGCCTTGGGTGGCATGTGAAATACGATTAGGTGTCTCAATAATTAATTAATGCTGATTAAAGACAAATATGGATGACAAACAGAAGTTTGGTTGAGTGAGTGATTCTCTGAGTAACGATCTGATGTTGATCTCGGTCTTCGTGGTTGGTACTTAGGGAGTTATTCTCTTAACCAATCTATCTGTGGACTAAGAAGTACCTAATCATAAACTAAGTGAAAGGCTTAAGACCAGCTTAACCAATAATTTGATAAGTGGGTAGGGTTAAGATAAGCTTAACCAATAATATACAATGATCTGGTAGGGTTAAGACAAACTTAACCAATAATTTGATAAGTGGATAGGGTTAAGACCAACTTAACCAATAAAATGATAAGTGGGTAGGGTTAAGACAAACTTAACCAATAATTTGATAAGTGGATAGGGTTAAGACAAGCTTAACCAACAACACATGTTGATTTGTTGAGTAAGTAACATGGGTGACATGAGGGATATAATTATAAACACTTAACCAGGTTGAAACATGTAAGAAGACATGAATAAGAGGGGTTAAGTGGGAAATTCTAGTGGGGACCAAGCATAGGGGAAAGCTTGTGTGGGGGCCCTTTTCAAACCAGTAACCCATTAAGTATCTTTGTGGGCTCGACCCAAGTCGAGGACGGGACACGCATACTGGATTTGATTGTCAGAGGTCGAAACGGGTTAGCGGTGGCAAAAAAACGAACGTGTTCATATGCGTGTGTGGGGCCGGGCTGGTAGGTAAGACATTGTTGCATCGTGTAGATATAAGCCGTGCATTTTGGTTGTATCGGGTTGCCACTTTGGGGAGTGATACACCCCACTGTGGGGCTAGCATGGGTATCTACGAGTTAGGGAGCCGATAGAATGGGGAAGGTAGTGGGTATGCCTAGTGGAGATAGGGGCAGACGACACTTATGAAGACAGCTAGGAGTATAACTACCATATTATGAATAAATATTGTAATTAGAATGGGGAGGGTGGTGGGTACACCTAGTGGAGATAGGAGCAGACGACACCTATGAAGGCAGCTAGGGGTACATGAGCTGCCATTACCATTATTAAGTTCTGTGGGCGGGATCAACCTTTAGGGTGACTAGTGGTGGTGCAGTATAGTAATTATCCTATAGTGATTAGGGGCGCCTTTAACGTTATCTTTGATCATCTTATTTCCTTGTTTGCTCTGGCATACCCAATTTTTCACAATCATTTCCTTATTTTCCAGCTTATGCCTTATTCTAGTTACTTTGATAATTATATTACTAAAGTTATCGCACTCGCCAGACTTTATGTCCGACCCCCTTTTTCTTTCCACCTCTTTTCTTCCTCCCCCCCCCCTTAGGTTTGCAAGGAGGGAATACTACAACTTAGTGTCGATTTCTTCCATTTGCTTGAAGAGAGTAGATGTATCGCTTGGGACTCTCTCTCATCTTTATGGATTTGCTTATGCTCAGTGGGGATTTATGCATTTATGTTATTTAAGTATTTTCTTCTTTATGTACCTTGAAGTTTATGGAAAGACTACTGATCCTGTTGTAATGGTTTTGGAAACTACTTATGTAAACTCGTTTTAAGTTATGATGAAATAAAATAAGTTTTATCTTCCACTTTGTTGTTTTATTTATTTAGTCTTGTAATTTATCTATTCTATACAACAATAACGCTTCATGGACATTGATGCATTCCCTTCGTGAGTGACATTAATGGACGTGGGGTGTTACACGTGGTATCAGAGCCAGGTTACAAGAACAGATAAAGAGTTTTGAAAAGTGTTTTCAAAAGTATTATTTTCCTAGAAAGTATATTCAAAAAACTTGTTTTAAAGAAGCTATTTTCAAGGAAAGTTTACTTAAAAGAGCATAATCCCCGCAAGCCATACATCTCTCTTTCACTTCTCTTGTTTTAAAACTCTTTCTTTTTCTTTTTAGCATGTCTGGAGCATCTGAGATACCAGAGGGTGTTCATGTACCCGGTTGGTTTCGTCAATATCTCGAGGCTAGGGCCGTTGCCGCGGGACCGACCAACATTCCACCTCCTCCTCCCCCAGCTCTAGCCATTCCTCCACGGGGAGATACTTTCTCCAAGATATGTAAAGACTTTCGTTCGATGGGTGGAAAATCTTTTAGTGGATCTGAAACGTTCATTGAAGCTAGAAATTGGTTGAAAGAAGTGGAGGATATGTTTGGCATTTTCGATTTGGACGACTGTATGAAAGTCCAATTGGCTGCTTGGTTGATGAAGGACGAAGCTTCGTTTTGGTGGGAAGTCACTAATGGGGAGCGTCCAGTTAATACATGGCCAGATTTCAGGTATAGGTTTGAGGCAAAGTTTCTCTCACGGGCTAAAGAGAATTTATATATAGAAAGATTTTTGGCGTTGAAGCAAGGGAATCTGTCAGTAAAAGAATACATCAACAAGTTTGATCAGTTGGCGAGATTTGGCTTGGACTTGGTGAATACACCCGAAAAGAAGGCCTAGAGATTTTTTAAGGGTTTGAACGAGCCACTACATGGGTTAGCTATGGCCCACATCCCTATGGGAGCTACCTTTGAGAGACTAGTTGACATGGCGCTTATGCATGAAGAGGAGAAAGGCGCCAATGCTAATAAAGCACCCGAGAAGAAAGGGGATCAAAAATCGCAACAGCAACAGCAGAACAAGAAGGGTGGTAAAGACAACAGTGGCAAGGGAAAGAAGAAGTGCTTTAATTGTGGGACACCAGGCCATCTAAGTAAAGACTGTAGGAAAAAGAAGAAGACCGGTTGTTTCCACTGTGGACAGGCAGGTCATCTAGTTAAGGACTGCCCAAGGAAACATGGACAAGGGTCTACCTCGGGAGGGCAGCTTCAGGCTCTCATGGCACCAGGGTAGGCAGGAGGGCAGGTCTAGGCTCTTATGGCCCCACCGCTGCAAGAACGAGGTAGAACAATTTTCGGTGAAAGTTTAGTTTTTCTGTTTGATCATCCTGTTCGTACTTTGTTTGACTCTGGCGTATCACACTCGTTTTTATCTGCTTCGTTAGTTGAAACACTGCACCTAAATACTAGTCTAGTTTCGGATCCCATAGTAGTCTCAAATCCTATTGGTGGTTCGGCTCATCTTTCCATGATTTGTCGGGATTTGAGAGTATCTATCTTGGGCGGTGGGTTTGAATGCAACGCCTTTGTTCTTGGCTTCATGGGCTACGGCTTGATTCTAGGTATGGATTGGCTAACTAGATATGGTGCCATCCTAGATTGTGAGAGAAGGAAAGTTAGATTTTTGACTTGTTGTGGAAAGACCCTTGATATTTCTTGTGACCCTAGAGGTCTAGTAATGCTTAGTTACCTAGAATCTCTTGACGTATCCAATTATGATTTGAAATCTGTTCGTGTGGTCCGTGAATATAGTAACGTCTTCAAAGAGGTTCGAGGTTTACCCCCGAGGCGCGAGATAGACTTTCGTATTTATCTTGTAGACAATACAAAACCAGTATCTCTGCCAGTATGCCACATGGATCCTCGCGAGAGGAGGGAGCTCAATAAGCAAGTAGGGGAGTTGCTTGAGAATGGGTTCATAAGACATAGTATATCGGAGTGGGGTGCTCAACTGTTTGGTTTCTTTGCTAATATCATCTCACTTAGACTGTCCGAATTCGGAGGAGATATTCCTTGGGTGCTTGTCTGATATTGGTTTAGGCCTTTGGGGCTTGTGCTTGGGGAATGTCGAGTTCGACTAGGATGGTTTATGTGAGATAAATAGCTGTGGCAATTTTCATTACATGATATCTTGGTTTTCTCGAGAAGTGATGTGCAGCCGTGACATAATAAGACTATTCGATGGTATGGGCTGCCCCGAGTTAGATTCAATAGGGTTATGAGATGACTCGAGTGGGATGTGAAGTAATGGATTGTTTAGGACCCTATGTTGATGCCATTTTTTTAGGAAGAAGGCAGGACTCTTAGGACATGTGGTCTCTAAGGAAGGGATAGCTGTGGATCCCGCGAAGCTGGCGACAATCCAAGAATTGAAGGTTCCAAGAAAAGCAACGGAAATAAGAAGTTTTCTAGGAGAGGATTAGACAGATGGCATATAGAGTAGAGTTGCCCGAGAGACTTAGCGGTGTACACGATGTATTCCATGTATCACATTTGAGGAAATGCTTGCACGAGACCGCGGAAGTGGTAGAGCCGAGCTTGCTTAGAGAGGTGGAGATAGTGTAATGACCCGCATTGGCAGAGGTATTATAATTAATTTATTTAATTATTGAAATGGTGGTTTAGAGAATTTAATGGTCGTGGAATTTAATAATGGTGAATATTTAATTAAAATAATAAATTAAATAAGATATTTAATTCTGAAATAATCAGAATTGGCTGAAATGACGATATGGTGTGAACTGGATCATCTGTGATATTTAATTCGGTTTAGAATTTGATTAGAATAACGAATATATTATTTGAACGACAGTTTGAACGTATAATTAAATTATAATTAAAATCGAGCTTAAAATGGCGCTGCAGTTCGTAAATTGGCGATTCGAACTTCAACTGAATGTACAGGATTCGTTTTAAGCCGGATTTCTATGAAACAAGAAACGTGTGGAGCTGGTGGAGTATATCTTTCTAGTGAAAGAGAAAAATCGGGATTTCATCGTGTAGATTTTGATTCACGTCCAAATCAAATTTTAGAAAAGTCACTGTGGAATTCCTTTATAATTTATAAAGGAATTATTTATATTTTGAAAAGGAATTTCAATATAAATCGAATATCGGGTTGACCCAGATTTGAAATATCGAGTTATAAATCCCAGTAGAGTTGTATGGTATTCCATTGTGAATATATACGATAATATTTATTTTTAAATATTAATATTTTATTTAAATATATTTATATATTTAAATGGGTCATCCAGAGCTTTAAAAATAGCCAGTTTTGCAAACGACCTCAGAATTCGTCGAAACTAATTTTGTTAGATCCGCAATGTTAAATTATTGTTAGATGTGAAGTTTCATGATTTTTAGAGTCACTATGTGGTCGTACGGATTTTTAGAGTGAAAAACAGTTAGTTTTTTGACGGTTAAAAATACGCTGTGTGAGCAAACGGAGTCGGAATTCGATGAAACCAGTTTCGTTGGGACCGTAATGTCGAACTGTAGCTGCATGCCAATTTTCATGATTTTTGAGTATCGTGTGTGAGTTCAGGAATTTTAGAAGGTGGAGGAAAATAGCGTTGGCTTATAATTTAATATAATATTCAATATAAAAATATTTAAAATTCCCTATATAATACCCTCAAATGTTCCTAAACCCTAAATTCATTTTACGGTCAACCATTTTTGCGCCGTAACATTTCCATTCAGGAAACCCTTTTTGTTCAATCTCTATAAAATCCTATAAAATCAAAAGAAAGTTGTAAAAATCCAAAACTAAGTGTATTCAGTTTCTGGTGAGGTGCTCTTCTTTCTGGAGTGGGTTTTCTCGGGTTCGAACTCTATTTTAGTTCACTGGTTTTGTAACAGCGATGCCTAGGGTTCCGACGTTCTCAAAGTTGAGACACTCATTTGCGTTTTGAAGTGTAGAATCAGGGTTAGATGGAAGAGCGAATTGTTTGATTATTTTTGATAAATTTCGGAGTAAATAATGTCGATGCCGACAGCGGTTCTACCATGGAGTCGCGACTGGAGATGTTAGTGCAAGTTGGAGTTCATTGGGGTGGATTGATGAAGATTTGCAAGGAGAAGAGAACGATTATGGTAGCATAAATTATCGTGGAGTAATGGAATGGTACGGAGTGGTCAAAGTTTGATTAAGGGTGGAGGAAAATATCTGGAGTTCGGTTATTAACGGGGAAGAAGAGGCTGTTTGTAAGCGGGTCGTTGGATGTAGAGGGTATTGGGCCGGAAGGTGAGCCCAATTTATAATAGAATGGGAAATTTGAGTTAATTCAATTTAATTCAATAGCACCTTATAACTTGTAAATGACGTATCTTCTTCATATGAAATCAGAATCACGAACCGTAAGTTGCGTTAGGACCATATGGACGAGGCCTACACACTGGAACTGACTGGAAGTCCATCAGAGCTCGTTACGATTTATGGTGAAATAAATTGTCCGACTGAATCAAATTGTCCGACTGAATCAAATAAATTGTCCGACTAAATATTTATAAATAGGAGATATTTAGAAAAGGGAAATTATAAAATAAATAGAGTTATAAAAAGGAAATTTGTTTATAACCGAATAAGATGTTATAAAAAGGAAATCATTTGTAAAGTGAAGAACCGTTACTAAAAGTAAATCTTTATAAATGAATAGTTTATTCGAAAAGGAGTAAATCGAATATTAGTTATTCGAATAGAGTTAAATCGAACAAGTTATTCTAAGGGAGTTAAATCGAATGTGGTATTCGAAAGTTAGTAAATTGAATTATTTATTCGAAAGAGGTTAGTCGAGTCGAGTTAGCTGAATAGAGTTAATCGAATATTTGTTAGTCGAATAAGAGTTAACCAGTTAGAGTTAAACCAGTTGGAGTTAATCGATTAGAGTTAAAATAAAGGAGTTAATCGAATATAGTTTATTCGAATAGAATCAATTGAGTTAATCGAATAAAGTAAAAGGAGTTATCGAATATTGGTTATTCGAATAAGAGTTAAATAGAGTTATCGAATATTAGTTATTCGAATAGAGTTAAATGGAGTTAAAGGAATAAATCGAATATAGTTTATTCGAATGGAATTAAAGGAGTTAATCGAATTTGATTTATTCGAATAGAGTTAAAGAAGTTATCGACTAGAGTTAAATCAAATAGAGTTAATCCAATTGCGTTAGTCCAATAGAGTAAATTGATAAGGGTTAATCGAATAGAGTAAATTGAATAGAGTTATCGAATATACCTTATCGAAGGAAAGAATTATCGAATAGAGACGATTCGAAAGAGAGTTACGTAAGAAAGTTTGTTAAAGAATTGAAAGGTGAACTTTGTCTATTTCAAGGTTAGAAACGTTGTCCAGTTAATGTAACACCCCGTGTATTCTATAACAGTGAAATTCACAAATTGAAGTATAACTAATTTCAAATCAAAGAATTAAGGGAAACGGGATATGCCATTGCGTTCGTCTCGGAATTCTGCTTGAGATAGAGTCCGAGTTTGCGTAAAACAGATATCGTATGAAGAAGATATGGACGAACGAAGTTGGGCAAAAAACCAGAAAATGGGTCAGAATGCACTGGCGCACTTGGGAAGTGCGCCAGAACAAAAATGAACTGGCACACTTGGGAAGTGCGCCAGTACATTTTTAGCCTGGCGCATCTGCCAAGTGCGTCCAGGTCAGAATGACCTGTTGGTCAGGTCTTGGCTGGCCTGACCAGGGCCTGGTCAAATTTCTGAGCCTTGCCTTGTCACTAGGGCTAGGTGTCAGCTCCTGGTTGGTCTCTCCTTCAAACGAACGGCTATTATTGAATCAAGCTCCATCGACGGTCTAAATCAACTTGCAAACACTATAAAAAGAACCTAAGACCTAGCCTAAATCATACTATTTCATTTTAGCCTCAGGCCGCCGCCATTAAACCTAGAGCTCTAGATTAAATATACAAAGAACAAAATTATAGAAGAAGAAGGACGATTCTTGAAGGCTACAACTAGAAGCTACAACAACTACGACGCTGTAGACAACGAATTTGGGGCTATTTGATTTGGGATTTTTATTTGGATTATTTGCTTCATATTGTAAGTTCTATGTTACTTTTTAGGCAAAAACGCTAAAACAATATGGACATGCCATGAATTGAAACCGGATTTAGGAACTATTGTTAATCCATGTTTATATTGTTTAACTTTGAATTATAATTTGGGAATATTGCTATGGCAACGTTGCAAGTTAAACTTGTCATGATTTTGATGATGTTATGAATCACTTGGGCTTAATTGTTTGGCAAGTTGGACTAATACATGTCCATGGAATCACTATGTTTATTGAAATCTTTATGTTGATTAAACCATGCCTATGATGCTAATTAAACCATGTCTATGACTGTTGATGGAACTATGCCTGTGATGTTAATATACCTATCATGATTAATGAAAAATTGGGAATTGCTAGGTTATGATTAAAAGTTGGAATCATTATGTTTATAATGTTAGATGAGAATCATTATGTTAAAAATGCTAAATTGGAATCATTATGTTTATAATGTTAGATGAGAATCATTATGTTAAAAATGCTAAATTGGAATCATTATGTCTATAATGTTAGATGAGAATCATTATGTTAAAAATGCTAAATTGGAATCCACTATGCCTATTAGGATTACTATGCCTTTAATGTTTCATGTTTGTAATAAAATAATTATTATGCCCGCAATGATTATTATGCCTATGATGTAAAGTTGAAATCATCATGTTAAACTGAGTTGGAACCATTACTATGCCAAGTTATCATCATGCTAGTATTGAAACCATGTGATATGTTATAGCCTGTTTATTATGCAAGTGATGTTGGAATTGTCACATATGCCTATCACATGTTTGGTGTTATTCCCCTTTATCTCTTGAATTGTTTATGCTTGAGAACGAAGTACGTTTATATACGTTGGGGATACGATTGGGTAGAATAGGCAAAACTTGAATTAATTATAATCATAAACCGTGAAATTTGGCATAAGTAGAACATGAAATATGGCACGAAAACTTGACTTGAACATGCCATAACTTGACTTGAAACATGCCTTAGTTGGGCGCGAAGTTGACATATGAACAAGATGTGGAAATAGCATGAATCTGCTAAGAACATGGGCATGACTTTAGAAAACAAGAAAGTGGCCAACTCGAGGTTGGGTTGAGTTTGTAGTGTAAATCTGCCTGGAACCGCCCGGCAAATCCAGTTGCTACAAACAATAGGATCCAATGTGGGTAGTTGGTCACATCGCGCTTGAAACCCGAGGTTGGGTTGAGTTCGTAGCGTAAACCTGCCCGTAACCGCCCGGCAAATCCAGTGGCTACGAACATGTGACGGCAAGGAATTTCGCTCGGTCCGAACCAGTCGCTAAACCGACCCAGACCGTTCGAAACACCCTATCGTTTGAGAACACGACAAATCAGAACACATACAGAAGAACATTTCATTGTATATAACAACAATGCATCAGATTACAAGAATATACAGAGTATAAATGAATATTACACAGAAATATCAGAGATTTAAATTACATTTAAATACATAGCAGCGGAAAATAATACAATACACAACTAGAAGAGATATACGGATACAAAGCTTTCCGGATATCGTTCCAGCTGTAAACCAGGATCCTGTGAATATAAATCTGCAAAACCAAAACTACTAGCTGCCCGTGTCGAAAATAAGGGCACCCAGAGTTTAGGTTAAAACAATAAACTCCAGGTCAGTCATGGGACTGGTGTGAGAACTAAAACAGTTGATCTTTATTTTTAAAGTTCGGTAAATCAAGGGACCACGCCGTATAACACGGAACGGGTTTCCTCCCAAGAATACCAGTGCATAAAACAAACAGCGCAATGCTAAATAAAGAAAAATGAAGCTGTTATAAGACCCAGGTCCTATCACACAATGCAACGCAAGCCGAGGGATAGGGTTTTCCCTTATAACAGCCAAAGAATGCTTGATACGTTTAAAACAAATCATTTGATACTATAGTAAGTGTATAGTGTATAAAACAATTTCAAATCATAAGTATCAATCATAGGCGGCATGAGCGCCCCATCCCACTATGTCGCCATACTAGGATCTACAAATAAAACCGCAAATGTCACGTATTTGGAAATTGGATTTCCGTCATGAACCAAGGCAAAAGATAGTCCTTACCGAATTCGAGACTGCCTAGCCCGAGTCTCAGGATCAGAATGCATCGACCCTAGGAGCGACAGGGCCGGTCCACACGGAGTGGATTAAAATGCCTGAGCACTACGTTTCGCCGCCCTTTGGGGCGTAAGCGAGCCAACAAGTGACTCCATCGGACCCGGATTTTATCCGAAACCAACATCAGATCAATATCCAGAAAACCATTCTGCTTAGCTAACCGACAGTTAGTTTCTAAATTTCACATTCATAGGGAAAGGTTCCCATTAATTTTATCCAAGATAAATTTCTTGAATTTATTCTTTAATCTATTTTTGAATATCAATTCAAACTCGTCGGGATTAACGAACCTTACCGAAGTAATCATTTGTTTTAATTTCCCAATCCCAACCTATTCATCCCATGAAGTAAAACCGGTAATACTTCATATCTAACACCACGGTGTTATCGGTAAATTCAATTACCATTTCACGTTCAAATCTAATTAAAGATTTAACTATTGCCTGGAGCAAAACTGGTGATACTCCATTCTCGACCATTTCAATCTAATTAAAGATTCATTAAAACTCCACTTAGTTTTAATCGTTAACTGGGTTAAAGAATCCGTGTCATTTAAAAACACGGTTCACGATAAACCCAAAGTCACATTCATTAATTATCGGGTTAAAGAACAAGTGTTATTTAAACACTGTTCACGATAAACCCAAAAATCAATATCAATTCAATTCCAATTAAATATTATTTAATTGGTACACTTCATTAAATCTAAATAAAAAGATTTAATCATTTCTCAACTGGGTTCAAGAACAGTGTTAGTGAAGACACCATTCACGACAAACCCAAATCACATTCGATATTCAATACAAGGCTCTGAATAGAAAATATATCGGCTTATATTCAATATCGAATTCTACGACAAACAAATGTCGTATTGGAAATAACGATATAAATATATATCTTTCAAATTTCCATAACAACACCTGTATAATCACGAATTCCAACATCGAAATATTCCGAAGACAATTTCGATTCAAATCCACTCCAATGCAATCATTGGATATTCTGGTTATTTTCAAAACCCTTTTTAAATTCAATTTATTTATTTAAAAATAAATAGAATTATAATTCTAGTTCAAAACCAGTTCATTTCGATAAAAATCTATTTTTATCTTTTCAAATAGGGAGTTTTTCATCCCAATTTTTCCCAAATCATTTCTTATGATTTTACACAAATTATTACTATTTTTAATAATTTTATCAAGGCCCGTACAGTCGATTTCCATCAATGGCCATCGAACTGCACTTACAGCGACCTTTTTCAAATTTGATTTGGACGTATCTCCAAATCCAACCGTTAGATTTCAAATTTCTAATATTCATTAGAAAGCTCTTTTCGATACGAACCCAACGGTTCCGGTTTTAGGAGAATTCGACGGTCGGATCTCCCGTAATGTCCGTTTGAAATAAATGGTCGAAATTCGCGAACTGCCGCGGCGCAGCGCGTTCTATTCAGGCCATTATATTATATATATAATATATATAATATATATTTCGTCGATTTCTATTTAAAACGAATTATATGCATAGTTTTAAATTCGTTTCAAAAGCAATTTCAACTTCCTTTTCAATTCAAATCAAAATTGAATTCTTCTTTATAAATTCCTTTTAAAATTCATTTCTATTCAATTCAAATTTCAATTCAATTTGAATTCATTTCAATTCGCTTTCAATTCAATTTGAATTCATTTTCAATTCAATTCATTTCGAAATCGTTTTCAATTTAATTCATTTCGAAATCGTTTTCAATTCAATTCATTTCGAAATCGTTTTCAATTCAATTCATTTCGAAATCGTTTTCAATTCAATTCATTTCGAAATCGTTTTCAATTCAATTCATTTCGAAATCGTTTTCAATTCAATTCATTTCGAAATCGTTTTCAATTCAATTCATTTCGAAATCGTTTTCAATTCAATTCATTTCGAAATGAATAAAATCGATATAAATATCGTTTACGTCAAAATGGCGTCAATCTAATAAACACGGCTTCATATATTCCTTTATTCTATTCAACAAATGAATATTTATTTTTGTCAACACACGACTAATCTCAACGAATGAGTACTGTCCACGTGTGACTATATTTGTTAAATTATTTCGTTCAACACATGACCAATCTCAATGGATGAGTATTGTCAACACATGAACTTTTATTTTATATCGATAAAGATGTAAATTTTATTACTAAAATATTTCGTTCAACACATGACCAATGTCAATGGATGAGTACTGTCAACACATGAACTTTTATTTTATAATATTCTTTATCTTTCAAATTGGAATGAGGCCCAATCAATTACCATATAAAGTTAATTATATGGATTTTCATACATTACACACATATGATAGCATTGAAAAATAATCAACCATCAACCAAAGTGCACTACACTGTATAAGCAGCAAATATAGATATCTAACGCTTATAACAGCCTGTCAATCAATCGATCGACATATTTAATCAATCAGGATGAGTGAACTTCAAATTTCATCCCAACACCCGTGTGGGGTTTCAAACAATCAAACGCATATTTTATCTGTGCAGTTGGGCGATGTGTAAAATTTATCGACCCAATCAATGTCCTTCAAATAGGTGCACAAAAACAAACCGTCTGGTTTGTAAATGAATATTTATTTATTCACATTCACGTTAAAAATTATATTTTTTAACGACAAAACATTCTATTCCAACATATGAATTTCTATTCATTTCATTCTTTAAATAAAATGATATTTTTATTTTTCTAACTTATTTTAGAAAATTTCGGCGGCATAACGGCACGATACTAGAAACGGGACGAGGCCTAGCCTTATCCCCGGTCTAGTGAAGGCCCACGCCATTCACACATCAATCAAATCAATTTCATTTCACCACACAATTCAATTCAAATTCAAGGCATCTAACTAATTTATGCAACCAAACAAACAAGTCCATGGTCTGTGGACGATTGTGTCGGGTGCTACTAAGCACCGTCTGCATCCTAGTATATATATATAACTAGAAAAGAAATTGAAAGGTGAGAAATTCTCACATATAGCTATCCTAGCTCCACGGCACTTCTAATGCAGGAAATCTTCACTGTTCTCCTCTCTAATTAGTTTCTTCGCCCATAGCCACTACATATATAAAAATCATATTTTTACTTTGCTATTCAATATATAAAAATCGAATTTTTACTTCGTTATTCAATATATAAAAATCGAATTTTTATTTCGTTATTCAATATATAAAAATCGAATTTTTATTTCGTTATTCAATATATAAAAATCGAATTTTTACTTCGTTATTCAATATATAAAAATCGAATTTTTATACTACTATGTTGTATAGATAAAAATTATATTTTTATCACGCTATTTTCCATATAAAGATTTCGCCTTTTCTAAAATAAAGATTTCGCCTTTAAAAAACATGGACTTCGCTTTTTCAAATTTAAAGATTTCATCTTTATAAAAATCTCATTTTTATTTTTCTACACATATAAAGATGACATTTTTAATATCCCGATCATGTAAAAATTATATTTTTAACTCTTTACATAACCAAAAATCATATTTTGACATCACCTATATAGTAAAGACTATATTTTTAATACTTTAAAAATATAAAAATCATATTTTTATTTCGAAGTTCAATATATAAAAAGATTCTATTTTTTAAAAAAAATATAGATTTCGCCTTTATAAAACATAGACTTCGCCCTTTCTAATTTACAGATTTCTAAATAAAAATCATTACTTTATAACATAAAATAAAATCAGTTTTTAAATTAACAAAAATCAGTTTTAACATTATAAAAAAAATCAGTTTTAACATTATAAAAAAATCAGTTTTAACATTATAAAAAAAACAGTTTTAACTAAAGTAAAAATAAATAAATTAAAAAAACTTACAGGGGGGGGGGGGCGCTGTCGAGTGGTCGGGGGGGGAAGAATCTGGTGGCGCGTGATCCAAGGGGGCGGCGGAGGTGAGGCGAACGGCGGCTAGGGTTTGCAGTTTGCGGGGACCGAGAGGAGATGGGGGAAGAAGGGAGGAGCTGCGAGGTGGGGTCGACGCGAGGGTGCTGGAGGTGGCCGCGATGGCCCACTAGCGTTGGCCGAGCCTCGGTGGCCGGCGATGGAGGCGCGCGTCGCCTGATTTGGGGCTCCGTCCTCCTTTTTTTTTTTTATCGAATTGAAAATGAACGAAAGCGGGGGGGCTAGAGAAAAGTTAAGGGAGGAAAGAGAATTTTTTTTTTCTTATTTTATTATTTTTTTTTATTTTAATTTCTAAATGTTGACTTTTACATACGACCTCTAAACGAGGTCCACCGCCTGCCGTCCATACCGTTCTACCCCCATTCCGAACACAATGGGATATGTATCGCAAGCTGATTCGATCGTTACAATCAGTTTCCGTTGAATTTACATTTAAATCACTGTATTGAATTTTAAATGTACATTTCAAATTACCGGAGTCACATACTAACTAGAAAAATTCCAGAAAAATATTTTCTAGCTTCGTATTGACGATACGGTCCTAACAAAACTAGTTTCGTCGAATTCTGAGACTGTTTGAAAAATGGCCAATTTCCAGTCGATTAAAATCAACTGAAACTGGCCAAACGCGTTTTCCTTTGCCACGCTCACATATTGAATCGAAAAATTATGAAATTTGAAACCCAGCAATAACTTTACATCCCGGACCCAACAAAACTGGTTTCGTCGAAATCCGAGGTCGTTTGCAAAATTGCTATTTTTAAGGGCCTTATATATATAAAAATATATATAAATTCCACAGCGACTATTTCTAATTTTAAACTGGACATACCTTATTATTTCTAAGATGAAATCTCAGTTTGTTAACTTCGTTACAAAGATATAGTTATACAGATTCAAATATTTCTTGTTTCGTTCAATTCTGACTTATATTGAATTCTGTATATTCATTTGAAATTAGAAATCGAATTTTCGAACTACCGCGCCATTTTCAATTCCTTTTATAATTATATATAATTATTATATATTCTAACGACGACGTATATAATATATACGTTCTAATTATATTCAAAATAAATTTCCCGTCGATATTATTTAAAATAATTCATTTTAAATAATCAAAATTCGCTAAAATGGCCAAAATAAAAATTTTAAACTGGCCCAAATTTTACGGGTTGTTACAATCTCCCCCACTTAAAACTTTTCGTCCCCGAAAAGGAACAAAGTCGAAAGTGGTTTGATCAATTAACTCCACGTTCGATCTGGCTTCCATTCTCCAATTCTTTAGTTTCTGAGAATTTTCAAAACTTCAAAAATTTGGCTAACACCCTAAATTTTTGAAAAATTTCGCCATAACCTCCCCTGCACCGGGAGCATCGGGGAATTTCAAATAGCTTCCCCGGTCCTTCAGATCTCAAAAATAAAAATAAAAAGCCAAGCGGCTAGCCAATAGGCTCACAAAATCATCATCACCCAAACAAAACAGGAAATTATGTAGTAAACATGTACCTATTTGTCGGGCAAACAAATTTTATTCTCTGCTCTAGCCTCCTTGCTATGACCTGTTCAATGATATATATGTATATGCAAGCAAATGCGACTAATTTTCAATATCGTTCAATATTTGATACAATTAGGCTAAATGGTTCAAAATTAGCAAACAAATAAACAAACAACACAAACATCAATCAATTAGTTGATTAACTTTTCAAATTGATAATTTTGATACATATACAAAAATAAAATTTTTGATGCCAAATCACAACAATAGGCCCTATCTAATTTTGGTTCTCACACCAGTCAATAGGAAATATATAGATATCACACCTTCGAAACACGAATACCAATTCTGATGATGTTCGAACTATCATCAGAATCATCTTCGGGCGACTAGAGTGTGATTCTATATCTATCCAGTATATTGAAATTTCAAATACACGTGGATCAGACGTATACGCAAAATCTTTATATACTGGACTGTCCAACTCAATATAAATAGATAATCAAATACGAATAATTGATTTAAATTTTCAAAACAAAATTGGTTTCATTTGAAAAATATACTCTTCACACTCGTTCTAGGATATTACTGATCCCATCTCTAACGAGTCATCCTCATTGGATATTGCTAATCCAATATCTGATGAATTCTTTCGTATTATTCTAATGTGCCTTGTTCTCTGCTTTGTAAACCAAAGCTCTGATACCAAATGTGACGGCAAGGAATTTCGCTCGGTCCGAACCAGTCGCTAAACCGACCCAGACCGTTCGAAACACCCTATCGTTTGAGAACACGACAAATCAGAACACATACAGAATAACATTTCATTGTATATAACAACAATGCATCATATTACAAGAATATACAGAGTATAAATGAATATTACACAGAAATATCAGAGATTTAAATTACATTTAAATACATAGCAGCGGAAAATAATACAATACACAACTAGAAGAGATATACGGATACAAAGCTTTCCGGATATCGTTCCAGCTGTAAACCAGGATCCTGTGAATATAAATCTGCAAAACCAAAACTACTAGCTGCCCGTGTCGAAAATAAGGGCACCCAGAGTTTAGGTTAAAACAATAAACTCCAGGTCAGTCATGGGACTGGTGTGAGAACTAAAACAGTTGATCTTTATTTTTAAAGTTCGGTAAATCAAGGGACCACGCCGTATAACACGGAACGGGTTTCCTCCCAAGAATACCAGTGCATAAAACAAACAGCGCAATGCTAAATAAAGAAAAATGAAGCTGTTATAAGACCCAGGTCCTATCACACAATGCAACGCAAGCCGGGGGATAGGGTTTTCCCTTATAACAGCCAAAGAATGCTTGATACGTTTAAAACAAATCATTTGATACTATAGTAAGTGTATAGTGTATAAAACAATTTCAAATCATAAGTATCAATCATAGGCGGCATGAGCGCCCCATCCCACTATGTCGCCATACTAGGATCTACAAATAAAACCGCAAATGTCACGTATTTGGAAATTGGATTTCCGTCATGAACCAAGGCAAAAGATAGTCCTTACCGAATTCGAGACTGCCTAGCTCGAGTCTCAGGATCAGAACGCATCGACCCTTGGAGCGACAGGGCCGGTCCACACGGAGTGGATTAAAATGCCTGAGCACTACGTTTCACCGCCCTTTGGGGCGTAAGCGAGCCAACAAGTGACTCCATCGGACCCGGATCGTCCGATCTAACCGAGGCGCCTCGCAACAGCAACAACCACATAAGTCAAACTCGTCAGGGCGTGTAAAACCACTGACGCCACTTTTAGCTAGGAGGAAACGTAGGCCCTCCCTGAGGTCCTTTCTCCCGTTTCTGGTTCATACCGGGGTGTGAGGCTCGCGAATCAACGCTACACAAAGCTACGCCACAAAGGCCGTGCTTTGATCACCAACCACAAGACTTTGCTTTTCAACAGAAGCCTTGATCATTTGCATCTTAGCATGCCACACAGGCAAACCATCCTATGCAACCGATATCAGTCACACAGAATGAAATCCGATGTCAGACACACAGTCCATTTACAAGTCCGTTCTGGGTCTGAACGAAACCGGAGGCACCTAGTACCCCGCATATCCATCGATCTCCAAGCACGTCTGGACGATCACTAACTGTTTCCATCTTCTTGGGTGTACAGCCCAATCAAGATCATCAGTAATTACCCAAACGACGTGAAGACCTCCGGTCTTCGACCATCGTCTTCATCTTCGACTTATCGTCGTATCAGTTATTCAGAATGGGATAAACCCGGTCTTTCCGAATAACTCGCGTATATTTTAAATAAGTGTTACACAAACACAACATACGCCTCATTCCAATTCATCAGTCACTAACCGTAAATTAATCAAGAGAATAATTCCCCAAATATTAACCCCGAAGGCCGAAACCAACATCAGATCAATATCCAGAAAACCATTCTGCTTAGCTAACCGACAGTTAGTTTCTAAATTTCACATTCATAGGGAAAGGTTCCCATTAATTTTATCCAAGATAAATTTCTTGAATTTATTCTTTAATCTATTTTTGAATATCAATTCAAACTCGTCGGGATTAACGAACCTTACCGAAGTAATCATTTGTTTTAATTTCCCAATCCCAACCTATTCATCCCATGAAGTAAAACTAGTAATACTTCATATCTAACACCACGGTGTTATCGGTAAATTCAATTACCATTTCACGTTCAAATCTAATTAAAGATTTAACTATCGCCTGGAGCAAAACTGGTGATACTCCATTCTCGACCATTTCAATCTAATTAAAGATTCATTAAAACTCCACTTAGTTTTAATCGTTAACTGGGTTAAAGAATCCGTGTCATTTAAAAACACGGTTCACGATAAACCCAAAGTCACATTCATTAATTATCGGGTTAAAGAACAAGTGTTATTTAAAACACTGTTCACGATAAACCCAAAAATCAATATCAATTCAATTCCAATTAAATATTATTTAATTGGTACACTTCATTAAATCTAAATAAAAAGATTTAATCATTTCTCAACTGGGTTCAAGAACAGTGTTAGTGAAGACACCATTCACGACAAACCCAAATCACATTCGATATTCAATACAAGGCTCTGAATAGAAAATATATCGGCTTATATTCAATATCGAATTCTACGACTAACAAATGTCGTATTGGAAATAACGATATAAATATATATCTTTCAAATTTCCATAACAACACCTGTATAATCACGAATTCCAACATCGAAATATTCCGAAGACAATTTTGATTCAAATCCACTCCAATGCAATCATTGGATGTTCTGGTTATTTTCAAAACCCTTTTTAAATTCAATTTATTTATTTAAAAATAAATAGAATTATAATTCTAGTTCAAAACCAGTTCATTTCGATAAAAATCTATTTTTATCTTTTCAAATAGGGAGTTTTTCATCCCAATTTTTCCCAAATCATTTCTTATGATTTTACACAAATTTTACTATTTTTAATAATTTTATCAAGGCCCGTACAGTCGATTTCCATCAATGGCCATCGAACTGCACTTACAGCGACCTTTTTCAAATTTGATTTGGACGTATCTCCAAATCCAACCGTTAGATTTCAAATTTCTAATATTCGTTAGAAAGCTCTTTTCGATACGAACCCAACGGTTCCGGTTTTAGGAGAATCCGACGGTCGGATCTCCCGTAATGTCCGTTTGAAATAAATGGTCGAAATTCGCGAACTGCCGCGGCGCGGCGCGTTCTATTCAGGCCATTATATTATATATATAATATATATTTCGTCGATTTCTATTTAAAACGAATTATATGCATAGTTTTAAATTCGTTTCAAAAGCAATTTCAACTTCCTTTTCAATTCAAATCAAAATTGAATTCTTCTTTATAAATTCCTTTTAAAATTCATTTCTATTCAATTCAAATTTCAATTCAATTTGAATTCATTTCAATTCGCTTTCAATTCAATTTGAATTCGTTTTCAATTCAATTCATTTCGAAATCATTTTCAATTTAATTCATTTCGAAATCGTTTTCAATTCATTTCGAAATCGTTTTCAATTCAATTCATTTCGAAATCGTTTTCAATTCAATTCATTTCGAAATCGTTTTCAATTCAATTCATTTCGAAATCGTTTTCAATTCAATTCATTTCGAAATCGTTTTCAATTCAATTCATTTCGAAATCGTTTTCAATTCAATTCATTTCGAAATCGTTTTCAATTCAATTCATTTCGAAATGAATAAAATCGATATAAATATCGTTTACGTCAAAATGGCGTCAATCTAATAAACACGGCTTCATATATTCCTTTATTCTATTCAACAAATGAATATTTATTTTTGTCAACACACGACTAATCTCAACGAATGAGTACTGTCCACGTGTGACTATATTTGTTAAATTATTTCGTTCAACACATGACCAATCTCAATGGATGAGTATTGTCAACACATGAACTTTTATTTTATATCGATAAAGATGTAAATTTTATTACTAAAATATTTCGTTCAACACATGACCAATGTCAATGGATAAGTACTGTCAACACATGAACTTTTATTTTATAATATTCTTTATCTTTCAAATTGGAATGAGGCCCAATCAATTACCATATAAAGTTAATTATATGGATTTTCATACATTACACACATATGATAGCATTGAAAAATAATCAACCATCAACCAAAGTGCACTACACTGTATAAGCATCAAATATAGATATCTAACGCTTATAACAGCCTATCAATCAATCGATCGACATATTTAATCAATCAGGATGAGTGAACTTCAAATTTCATCCCAACACCCGTGTGGGGTTTCAAACAATCAAACGCATATTTTATCTGTGCAGTTGGGCGATGTGTAAAATTCATCGCCCCAATCAATGTCCTTCAAATAGGTGTACAAAAACAAACCGTCTGGTTTGTAAATGAATATTTATTTATTCACATTCACGTTAAAAATTATATTTTTTAACGACAAAACATTCTATTCCAACATATGAATTTCTATTCATTTCATTCTTTAAATAAAATGATATTTTTATTTTTCTAACTTATTTTAGAAAATTTCGGCGGCATAACGGCACGATACTAGAAACGGGACGAGGCCTAGCCTTATCCCCGGTCTAGTGAAGGCCCACGCCATTCACACATCAATCAAATCAATTTCATTTCACCACACAATTCAATTCAAATTCAAGGCATCTAACTAATTTATGCAACCAAACAAACAAGTCCATGGTCTGTGGACGATTGTGTCGGGTGCTACTAAGCACCGTCTGCATCCTAGTATATATATATAACTAGAAAAGAAATTGAAAGGTGAGAAATTCTCACATATAGCTATCCTAGCTCCACGGCACTTCTAATGCAGGAAATCTTCACTGTTCTCCTCTCTAATTAGTTTCTTCGCCCATAGCCACTACATATATAAAAATCATATTTTTACTTTGCTATTCAATATATAAAAATCGAATTTTTACTTCGTTATTCAATATATAAAAATCGAATTTTCATTTCGTTATTCAATATATAAAAATCGAATTTTTATTTCGTTATTCAATATATAAAAATCGAATTTTTACTTCGTTATTCAATATATAAAAATCGAATTTTTATACTACTATGTTGTATAGATAAAAATTATATTTTTATCACGCTATTTTCCATATAAAGATTTCGCCTTTTCTAAAATAAAGATTTCGCCTTTATAAAAACATGGACTTCGCTTTTTCAAATTTAAAGATTTCATCTTTATAAAAATCTCATTTTTATTTTTCTACACATATAAAGATGACATTTTTAATATCCCGATCATGTAAAGATTATATTTTTAACTCTTTACATAACCAAAAATCATATTTTGACATCACCTATATAGTAAAGACTATATTTTTAATACTTTAAAAATATAAAAATCATATTTTTATTTCGAAGTTCAATATATAAAAAGATTCTATTTTTAAAAAAATATAGATTTCGCCTTTATAAAACATAGACTTCGCCCTTTCTAATTTACAGATTTCTAAATAAAAATCATTGCTTTATAACATAAAATAAAATTAGTTTTTAAATTAACAAAAATCAGTTTTAACATTATAAAAAAAATCAGTTTTAACATTATAAAAAAAATCAGTTTTAACATTATAAAAAAATCAGTTTTAACATTATAAAAAAAACAGTTTTAACTAAAGTAGAAATAAATAAATTAAAAAAACTTACAGGGGGGGGCGCTGTCGAGTGGTCGGGGGGGGGGGGGGAGAATCTGGTGGCGCGTGATCCAAGGGGGCGGCGGGGGTGAGGCGAACGGCGGCTAGGGTTTGCAGTTTGCGGGGACCGAGAGGAGATGGGGGAAGAAGGGAGGAGCTGCGAGGTGGGGTCGACGCGAGGGTGCTAGAGGTGGCCGCGGTGGCCCACTGGCGTTGGCCGAGCCTCGGTGGCCGGCGATGGAGGCGCGCGTCGCCTGATTTGGGGCTCCGTCCTCCTTTTTTTTTATCGAATTGAAAATGAACGAAAGCAGGGGGGGCCAGAGAGAAGTTAAGGGAGGAAAGAGAAATTTTTTTTTCTTATTTTTTTATTTTTTTTATTTTAATTTCTAAATGTTGACTTTTACATACGACCTCTAAACGAGGCCCACCGCCTGCCGTCCATAGCGTTTTACCCCCATTCCGAACACAATGGGATATGTATCGCAAGCTGATTCGATCGTTACAATCAGTTTCCGTTGAATTTACATTTAAATCACTGTATTGAATTTTAAACGTACATTTCAAATTACCGGAGTCACATACTAACTAGAAAAATTCCATAAAAATATTTTCTAGCTTCGTATTGACGATACGGTCCTAACAAAACTAGTTTCGTCGAATTCTGAGACTGTTTGAAAAATGGCCAATTTCCAGTCGATTAAAATCAACTGAAACTGGCCAAACGCGTTTTCCTTTGCCACGCTCACATATTGAATCGAAAAAATATGAAATTTGAAACCCAGCAATAACTTTACATCCCGGACCCAACAAAACTGGTTTCGTCGAAATCCGAGGTCGTTTGCAAAATTGCTATTTTTAAGGGCCTTATATATATAAAAATATATATAAATTCCACAGCGACTATTTCTAATTTTAAACTGGACATACCTTATTATTTCTAAGATGAAATCTCAGTTTGTTAACTTCGTTACAAAGATATAGTTATACAGATTCAAATATTTCTTGTTTCGTTCAATTCTGACTTATATTGAATTCTGTATATTCATTTGAAATTAGAAATCGAATTTTCGAACTACCGCGCCATTTTCAATTCCTTTTATAATTATATATAATTATTATATATTCTAACGATGACGTATATAATATATACGTTCTAATTATATTCAAAATAAATTTCCCGTCGATATTATTTAAAATAATTCATTTTAAATAATCAAAATTCGCTAAAATGGCCAAAACAAAAATTTTAAACTGGCCCAGATTTTACGGGTTGTTACAGAACAACAGGATCCAATGTGAGTGGTTCGGTGCATTAACGAATCAATTAATGCCAATTAAGGTTAAGTCATGAACATGAAAAGACAACTTAACCAACTTGAACACGATTTGTAGGGCTAAGTCATGAACTGGAAACGACAACACTTAGCCAACTTGACATGACACATAGGCGGGTTAAGTCATGAACTTAAATGACATACTTCACCACCTTGACATGACTAGACTGGAAAAGGATTAAGTCACGAATTACATGACTTAATCGGTTAGGCGGGTTAGGTCACGAATTACATGACCTAATCTGTTATGCGAAACCCTAGACACGACCCTTTTCAGCAGTAACCCTCTAGATGTATCAAGGTACCTTGGGGCTAGGCCGGGTGGGGCACGATTACTGGGCTGATCGTAAGAGGTGAACGATGGCAGTGGGGTACGCCAGTGTAGGTTCTGTGGACTACGGTCGTGCACGTATTCCGGGGCAGACACTGGGTATCAGTAGATTTATCTGTGCATCTTGAATCGTGTCAGGGGTTGACACCCTAGGGCTGATACACCCGAAGGTGGACCCAGCACAGGTGACTACATTCGTGATTAGCCGTATGACACGGACACTTGACGAGCTAGAACTTGTAGGGAGCCGATCGACTAGATAAGCACTCCTTAGGACCCCGTACTTGGGTCAGACCCCGTTTCAGGGTCATTTCATGATATTGGGCCGTCGGATTTATTTCGTAATTAACTCATGACCTGGGCTTAGCATACTAGTACAGTCGATGCAACGAATCTTGAGCATATGATGCTTTATTTGACTTGTCTTGACTTATCATGATCACCTTAGTCTATCTTGTCCACCTAGACCCCATTCTTAAGTTTAGTTCCAGTTCATACATGACATGTTGTTTTAAAACCGTTTTTACACTAAAAGTCACTAGGACTTACTCAGTCTTTATGACTGACCCTTTTCCTTTTGCCTCTTTTTCTTTCGTTTCCCCCCCCCCCCCCCCAGGTTCTCAGGGAGGGAATACCGCAGCTTGACCAGTTTTCACATCCAGCTTGAAGAGAAAGAATGTATTGCTTGGATCTTTTCCGTTTTTGGACTACGGCTTTGGACAGCAATTAGGGGACTTTTGCAGTTTATTTATGTTTTCTTTATGCTTCTTTAAATAATGTAATCAAGACAATTATGATTTTGGAAGTATTGTAAGACAATTATGGCATGGTTTGTGTAACACATATTTTGATGAAATAAAAGTTGTTGTTTTCCGCTGTTCAAAAATATGTGTTATTATATCTGTCTTGTATATCTATGACTTATACTTATAAACCTCCACCAAAATTAGGGCATTCCCTTTGAGAGTGACCCTAACGGAGGTGGGGTGTTTCACTTGGTATCAGAGCATAGGTTTACCAGATAAGATAAAAAGTTTTGAAAATTTATTTACAAAAAGAATATTTAAAGAAGCATTTTTAAAAAAGATAAAATATTATTTTATTTTAAAAAGGAAAAGTCCCCCAAAGCCATAGGTACTATCTCTTATCCTTCATTTTGAATCTATCCTTTTTGTTTCAGCATGTCCGAAGAACTTAACTTGCCAGAGGGTGTACCAATACCTGGTTGGTTTAGATGGTTCTTAGAAGCAAGGGCCACTCAGCCAGGTCCTACCGTTCCTCCTCCCCCAGCTGTAGGAAATCATCCAGCTGCAGCAGCACCTCTTCCTCCACCTCCTCCGTAGGGAAACACTTTTGCTAAGATATGTAAAGATTTTAAAGCTATTGGAGGAAAGGATTTTCATGGAACTGAGTCCTTTGTGGTAGCTAGAAATTGGCTGAAAGAAACCGAGGACTTATTTGTCATCTTTGAAGTAGAAGATAGGCAGAAAGTACAACTGGCAGTATGGCTACTTAAAGGCGAGGCTTCCTACTGGTGGGAAGTCACTAATGCAGAAAGACCAGTGGAAACATGGGAGGACTTTAGGGCAAGGTTTGAGGCTAAATTTCTCTCAGAAGCTGAAAATAGTTTGCAGTTGGAAAAATTCTTATTTCTTAAGCAAGGGAATATGACAGTCAAAGAGTATGTTAATCAGTTCGATGAGCTGGCTAGGTTCGGACTGGACCTAGTCAACACCCCGCACAAGAAGGCTCTCCGCTTTGTCAAGGGGTTGAATGAGCCATTACACAGTTTGGCCATGACCCATATACCCATGGGAGCTACGTATGAAAGGTTGGTGCAGATGGCATTGTTGAACGAAGAAGATAAGGGCAAGAAGGAGACAAAGGCAGAAAACTCTCAAGGGAAGAAAGAGGTCAAGCCCAACGATTCTCAGAATAAGAAAGTAGACTTCGAGAAAGAAGGCAAGAACGACAACTCACGTGATAAAAGGAAATGCAATTTCTGTGGTACGGAAGGGCACATAGCCAAGGATTGTAGAAAGAGGAAGAGAAAGCAAGGTGAATGTTTTCATTGTGGGGAGACTGGACACATCAGCAAAGACTGCCCTAAGAAGCAGACCGGACCTTCTGGCGGTACATCGTTAACTTCTCCTAGATGCTTTGTTTTATCTTGTTTCTCTCCTCGATCCTATCTTGAGAACCATAGGTAGAATCTTTTTGGATGTAAACATGTAATTGAAACATGTTATGGATGATGGTTGCAAGTGGTTGCTCATGGATGCATGAATACACATTAGGCACTAGATCGGCTCAGACACATTTTCATGTTGCATATGCATAAATGTATTTATTCGTATATGAATGAAGTTTAGTGTGTTGTCATATGGATGTTGCATTTGTATGAATGATTGTGCACTCATGTAGAATCATGAATAGGAGAATTTGCATACATAATGGATTCATGACACTTACATAATTTGCATTAAGGAGGTCAACTGAATCAGTAGACCGCCTGATTTTGCATTAGATAAGTACATGTACACACACACTTCGCATATGATCATGAAGAATTAGAAGTCTTTTAAGGAAAATGGATGCTCGTGTTTGATGGATGAGTAGATGGATGTTTGGATGTTAGGATATACATTCTTCCTAACTTGAAGATTTCGGGGACGAAGTCCTTTTAAGTGGGGGAGAATGTAACACCCCGTGTATTCTATAACGGTGAAATTCACAAATTGAAGTATAACTAATTTCAAATCAAAGAATTAAGGGAAACAGGATATGCCATTGCATTCATCTCGGAATTTTGCTTGAGATAGAGTCCGAGTTTGCGTAAAACGGATATCGTATGAAGAAGATATGGACGAACGAAGTTGGGCAAAAAACCAGAAAACGGGTCAGAATGCACTGGCGCACTTGGGAAGTGCGCCATAACAAAAATGAACTAGCGCACTTGGGAAGTGCGCCAGTACATTTTTAGCCTTGCGCACCTGCCAAGTGCGCCCAGGTTAGAATGACTTGCTGGTCAGGTCTTGGCTGGCCTGACCAGGGCCTGGTCGAATTTCTGAGCCTTGCCTTGTCACTAGGGCTAGGTGTCAGCTCCTGGTTGGTCTCTCCTTCAAACGAACGGCTATTATTGAATCAAGCTCCATCGACGGTCTAAATCAACTTGCAAACACTATAAAAAGGACCTAAGACCTAGCCTAAATCATTCTATTTCATTTTAGCCTCAGGCCGCCGCCATTAAACCTAGAGCTCTAGATTAAATATATAAAGAACAAAATTATAGAAGAAGGACGATTCTTGAAGGCTACAACTAGAAGCTACAACAACTACGACGCCGTAGACAACGAATTTGGGGCTATTTGATTTGGGATTTTTATTTGGATTATTTGCTTCATATTGTAAGTTCTATGTTACTTTTTAGGCAAAAACGCTAAAACAATATGGACATGCCATGAATTGAAACCGGATTTAGGAACTATTGTTAATCCATGTTTATATTGTTTAACTTTGAATTATAATTTGGGAATATTGCTATGGCAACGTTGCAAGTTAAACTTGTCATGATTTTGATGTTGTTATGAATCACTTGGGCTTAATTGTTTGGCAAGTTAGACTAATACATGTCCATGGAATCACTATGTTTATTGAAATCTTTATGTTGATTAAACCATGCCTATGATGCTAATTAAACCATGTTTATGACTGTTGATGGAACTATGCCTGTGATGTTAATATACCTATCATGATTAATGAAAAATTGGGAATTGCTAGGTTATGATTAAAAGTTGGAATCATTATGTTTATAATGTTAGATGAGAATCATTATGTTAAAAATGCTAAATTGGAATCATTATGTTTATAATGTTAGATGAGAATCATTATGTTAAAAATGCTAAATTGGAATCATTATGTCTATAATGTTAGATGAGAATCATTATGTTAAAAATGCTAAATTGGAATCCACTATGCCTATTAGGATTACTATGCCTTTAATGTTTCATGTTTGTAATAAAATAATTATTATGCCCGCAATGATTATTATGCCTATGATGTAAAGTTGAAATCATCATGTTAAACTGAGTTGGAACCATTACTATGCCAAGTTATCATCATGCTAGTATTGAAACCATGTGATATGTTATAGCCTGTTTATTATGCAAGTGATGTTGGAATTGTCACATATGCCTATCACATGTTTGGTGTTATTCCCCTTTATCTCTTGAATTGTTTATGCTTGAGAACGAAGTACGTTTATATACGTTGGGGATACGATTGGGTAGAATAGGCAAAACTTGAATTAATTATAATCAGAAACCGTGAAATTTGGCATAAGTAGAACATGAAATATGGCACGAAAACTTGACTTGAACATGCCATAACTTGACTTGAAACATGCCTTAGTTGGGCACGAAGTTGACATATGAACAAGATGTGGAAATAACACGAATCTGCTAAGAACATGGGCATGACTTTAGAAAACAAGAAAGTGGCCAACTCGAGGTTGGGTTGAGTTTGTAGTGTAAATCTGCCCGGAACCGCCCGGCAAATCCAGTTGCTACAAACAATAGGATCCAATGTGGGTAGTTGGTCACATCGCGCTTGAAACCCGAGGTTGATTTGAGTTCGTAGCGTAAACCTGCCCGGAACCGCCCGACAAATCCAGTGGCTACGAACAACAGGATCCAATGTGAGTGGTTCGGTGCATTAATGAATCAATTAATGCCAATTAGGGTTAAGTCATGAACATGAAAAGACAACTTAACCAACTTGAACACGATTTGTAGGGTTAAGTCATGAACTTGAAACGACAACACTTAGCCAACTTGACATGACACGTAGGCGGGTTAAGTCGCGAACTTAAATGACATACTCAACCACCTTGACATGACTAGACTGGAAAAGGATTAAGTCACGAATTACATGACTTAATCGGTTAGGCGGGTTAGGTCACGAATTACATGACCTAATCAGTTAGGCGAAACCCTAGACACGACCCTTTTCAGCAGTACCCTCTAGATGTATCAAGGTACCCTGGGGCTAGGCCGGGTGGGGCACGATTACTAGGCTGATTGTAAGAGGTGAACGACGGCAGTGGGGTACGCCAGTGTAGGTTCTGTGGACTACAGTCGTGCACGTATTCCGGGGCAGACACTGGGTATCAGTAGATTTATCTGTGCATCTTGAATTGTGTCAGGGGTTGACACCCTAGGGCTGATACACCCGAAGGTGGACCCAGCACAGGTGACTACATTCGTGATTAGCCGTATGACACGGACACTTGACGAGCTAGAACTTGTAGGGAGCCGATCGACTAGATAAGTGCTCCGTAGGACCCCGTACTTGGGTCAGACCCCGTTTCAGGGTCATTTCATGATATTGGGCCGTGGGATTTATTTCGTAATTAACTCGTGACCTGGGCTTAGCATACTAGTACAGTCGATGCAACGAATCTTGAGCATATGATGCTTTATTTGACTTGTCTTGACTTATCATGATCACCTTAGTCTATCTTGTCCACCTTGACCCCATTCTTAAGTTTAGTTCCAGTTCATACATGACATGTTGTTTTAAAACCGTTTTTACATTGAAAGTCACTAGGACTTACTCAGTCTTTATGACTGACCCTTTTCCTTTCGCCTCTTTTTCTTTCGTCCCCCCCCCCCCCCCCCGGTTCTCAGGGAGGGAATACCGCAGCTTGACCAGTTTTCACATCCAGCTTGAAGAGAAAGAATGTATTGCTTGGATCTTTTCCGTTTTTGGACTATGGCTTTGGACAGCAATTAGGGGACTTTTGCAGTTTATTTATGTTTTCTTTATGCTTCTTTAAATAATGTAATCAAGACAGTTATGATTTTGGAAGTATTGTAAGACAATTATGGCATGGTTTGTGTAACACGTATTTTGATGAAATAAAAGTTGTTTTTTTCCGCTGTTCAAAAATATGTGTTATTATATCTGTCTTGTATATCTGTGACTTATACTTATAAACCTCCACCAAAATTAGGGAATTCCCTTTGAGAGTGACCCTAACGGAGGTGGGGTGTTTCAGTTAAGGTCTGAGAGGTAGTTCTACCCCAACTTGATTGGCTTCGTTTTTAACTAAGGAATGGTTAAGGTTCGGCAGTAAAGAATGGTTAAGTGAATAAGTATGTTGGTTTGAGTTGGCATAGCGATGTTTAATCTAAACATCTGTTAAATCCAAACGTAGGAGTTTTGGAAATGTTTCCAAACAAGAACCAGAAATGTTTTCTAACATAGAAACCAAGAAATGGAAATGTTTTCCAGTGTTAATAAGATATATTTTCTAAATTTAGAAAATAGCAAATGTTGAATATAGGGAAACAGGAGATGAAAAATGAACTAAGGAGATAAATGTTAAATGATGTTTGATTGATAGAATTTCCATCTGGAAATAATCTCGTTGTTTGCACACGTGTTTTCTTCGATAGTTAAATCACAGACTATCGAAGTTTTTAACCATTTTAACGTTGTTAATATGGAGAGACCGGTTGGATTATTATCCAAAGAACCACTCTGTATTAGCATAAGCGTTGCGAATCATATATGCCAAAGATAATTGAAGACGGAGTAAAGTGCAAGGGCTATTGTATAAGTCTTAGATAACAGTGCCTAAGATGGATATACTGAATAGTTCCTTCGGTTCATCCTGTTCCTGGATGACTTGTATGGACGGATGTTTGACAGGGTATTTCCAGACGATCACGTATATTGATTTCTCCAACCGTACCAAGAGTGGAAGCAGAGAAGGAAACTTCTTTTAGCTAACACATAATGTATGGTTGAGGACGTCAATCGGTGATTTGATGGATTTGACGATGTGGCATTCAAAGTGAATCTGGTGTGATGATAAAGCGTAGCTTCTAGCCTCACATCCGTTAAATGACAGAAATCGGGCAGGCAGCATGGCTAAGTCGGTCGCACCAAAGTAGGGTGTATAATCACCTAATCTAGAGTTTCATTTATTTCCAAAAATCTATTGTTGATGCTGTCCCATTCGGGAAACGGTTGCTGATCCCAACAGTTGGTGATATACATTCGATACACTCAAGTGAAATGAGTGGTTGGTCATGTGTGGCTGGGTTGCAAGATGTTCTTGTTGAACCCAGTGTATTCCTTTCTGGAGGTACACTAGCGTAAGGTGGTTCCATACCTTGTCATAGTTGGAAATCCATTACCCAATACGTGCTTGCGGTTTTGATTGTATACTATATATGTAGAACGTGAGATGAAAGTGTTTCTGCTAGATGATTATTATATTGTGGTTGATAGACATTATTATAATATCAAAAGGTTTTTGATATAAAGATAATTTGGATTCTCATGAGGGAAAAACCCGTTCCGTTATAATGCATGGTCTTATGAGATATCGTTTACTTGTTTTCAAACTGTTTTAAACTGTTTTACTCATATCAGTCCCATGACTGACCCGGAGTTTATTTTGTTGTTTTCCCTAAACTCTTGGGTGCCCAATTTTGTACGGGCAGTCATGTAGTCAGGATTTACAGATATACTGGAAGAGCTTGGAGCAGGAGGCTTCAAGATTATAGCTATAGTTATTTCCGCTGTGTTGTAAGTGTTGTACTTTGATAATGATGTAAATTCAAGCACAGATTTGTATTTCAAAGTTATATTATGAATATATGTTATTCGTTCCGCTGTGAGGTTCGTGTTACTCTGATGTTGGGTTCTTCTTCTTCTTTTATTCTAAGTTTCTATCTTATCTATCCTCACCCTCTAATTTCTTTCATTTATGACCGGTATTTTCGATCCCTGGGATGTTCAATATGTGTTGTATATCGGATAACCAAGATTGCTAAAAACCCGGGTCATTACAGATAGAGCGTGATGCGACGATTCGATGAGCTCCTACATGCATTCCTGGGTCTGAGATTGAGAAGTTGAGGAATTGAACGGTAAGCTAGTTAAAGTGCAATGAGGAGATGATGAGAACGACGCTACTTAGGAGACGGAAGAGAAGATGCGTTCATAGTACCCTTTTCTTTTCGAGGGTATGTCTTTTAATTTCTCCTTTATCGCCTAGCTTGTACTTATTCTATCTTTAGTATGTCCTCTCGCTAGTATCTTTGGGCTTTAGATAGGGTAGTCCTGTGGTTGAAACATGTGTTTGAGACATGTTATGTATGATGGATGCATGTGAATGCAAGTGTTTGCTAGTGGTTGCTCGTGGATGCATATACACATACTTTAGGCACTAGATCGGCTCAGTCACTTTCATATTGCATATTGCATATAAATGGATGTATTTAGTAAAATGAATGTACATAGAATGTGTGTTATCATATGGATGCTGCATTTTGATAAATGGTTGTGCACACATGAAGAAATAATATGTATCGATAGGATTCTTTCGCATACATAATGGACGCATGGCACTATCATGGTTTGCATTAAGGAGGTCAACTGAATCAGTAGACCGCCTGCTTTTGCATTAGATAAGGAACATATACGCACACTATGCATATGTGCATGAAAAGCATTAGAAATATTTTTAAGGACCATGGTTGCTAGTGGTTGATGGTTGAGTAGATGGATGATTGGATGGTAGGATACATTCTTCTTGACTTAGAGATTTCGAGGACGAAATCCTTTAAGTAGGGGAGAATGTAACACCCCGAATTTTTGAATAATTGAATTAACTAAATTCAAGAATAATTAATCTCAGGCTTGAGAATTAAGGGAAATGGGTTGCACTATTGTGTTCGTCTTGGAATTCTGGTTGAGATAGAGTCCGAATTTGCGTAAAACGGATATCGGATGAAGGAGATATGGACGAACGAAGTTAGGCGGGAGAACTAGAAGAAAAAGAAAAAAATGCACTGGTGCACTTGGGAAGTGCGCCAGTACAAAAATACATTGGCGCACTTCCCAAGTGCGCCCAGGCCGAGCAGAAAGCCTGCCCAGCTTTCTGGTGCAATCTGATCCATATTGTGACTCATTGCTGAGTCCTTTTTGACTCCTTGTTGAGTCATTAGGGCTGAGGTGTCACCCTATCCCGACTGAATGGTTTTGATTAACCCTAAAATCATCCGACGGCTATAATTAAATTAAAATTCTATATAAACATGGGTAGACTCAAACCCTAAAATCAAATAAAAATCTGAATCATGACCGTCATGCTGTCATCTTGTAACCTAGAGTAGTCGTCACCAACTAGAGGGAAATCAAAGCTAATCAATTCAGTTCTATTCAACTCTAATCTAAACAATAATGAATCTACTACAAAGGCGAGCTAAATCAATTTCAGAACTCAGATTTCAGAACGTAATACTTTCTTTTTGTGAGTTCTATTTCTTTAATAAGATAATTAACAATTTAATTGGGTTGAATTATGATTTGGATTATATGGTTATGTTGTGAATCGTTGACCGTTATGTTATTATCTATGTTGTAAATCTATGATGTTATTATCTATGTTGTAAAGCTGTGATGTTATCATCTACGTGGTAAATCTATGTTAATTGTTGTCTTATGTACAATCAATTCATAATGATGTTTCTTATGCTAGTTTGGTTATGTTGTTAGAACTGATTCATATGTTAAATCATATGTATGTATGCAAATTTAGATGTTAATTTAGATATGAATCATATGCAAGTTAGTGAGAATCATATATACAACCTTACATGTTTCATGACATCTATTTTATGTGTAAATTGGATCTAAAGTTAGGCTATGACGTGTATGAGTTTAGATGCAAGTTTACACTACAGTTTATGTTGCATAAATCACATATGCAAGTATATATATATTGGAGTGTGAATCATATAATGTAAGATTGTAACTATTGCCTATGCAAGTTTACACCTTATGATTAGATCTATGACACCCATTGTCTAAGCAAGTTTAGATGAAACACCTTGTTCACACATGCAAGTTCACCCTTTATGTTTATATCTGTATGCCAATTTATGTTATGACTTTTTGTTCATAAGTTAGATCTAATTTATATTCCATGCATGTTGTGATGTTTTCTCTTTATTCCATAAGTTAGACTATTCGAGTCTAACGTTTATTTCACGTTAGACGAACGAACGTACAACGTGGGGCATTGGGATAATATTAAAAGATTTAATATTGAGAATTGGCATAAATGCCTTAAATGTGATGTTAATTGGTATAATTTTATATACCATAAATAGATGGACATAATTGGGTCAATTATGGACATAGTTAAATTTGTAATTGATTGACAATTTGAATAGGGAAATTAATTCAAATTGGGGGTAATTAATTATGTGTAATTAATCGCATAACACATGAGGTTAGACTCTTTTGTGGCGTAAGACTGCCCGGACCCGCCCGGCAAATCCAGCTGCCACAAATGCCATTCTAATGTGAGAGGTCTTAGGCATAAAATAAATGCGTAACAATTGTAAAGACACGAGGTTAGGCTCGTTTGTGGTGTAAGACTGCCCGGACCCGCCCGACAAGTCCAGTTGCCGCAAATGCCAGTCTAATGTGGGAGTTCTTTATAAGGTTACGGTCTTAATGAATTAAGAAACACTTAACCATATAAACATGTAGTGGGACATGAAGGGTCAAGTGGGTGCCTTGGGTAGCATGTGAAATTAAGTGGGTGCCTTGGGTGGCATGTGGAATTAAGTGGGTGACTTGCGTGGCATATGAAATACGATTAGGTGTTTCAATAATTAATTAATGTTGATTAAAGACAAATATGGATGACAAAAAGAAGTTTGGTTGAGTGAGTGATTCTCTGAGTAACGATCTGATATTGATCTCGGTCTTCGGGTTTAGTACTTAGGGAGTTATTCTCTTAACCAATGTATCTGTGGACTAAGAAGTACCTAATCATAAACTAAGTGAAATGGTTAAGACCAGCTTAACCAATAATTTGATAAGTGGGTAGGGTTAAGACAAGCTTAACCAATAATATACATTGATCCGGTAGGGTTAGGACAAACTTAACCAATAATTTGATAAGTGGATAGGGTTAACACCCGCTTAACCAATAAAATGATAAGTGGGTAGGGTTAAGACAAACTTAACCAATAATTTGATAAGTGGATAGGGTTAAGACAAGCTTAACCAATAACACATGTTGATTTGTTGAGTAAGCAACATGGGTGACATGTGGGATATAATTATAAACACTTAACCATGCTGAAACATGTAAGAAGACATGAATAAGAGGGGTTAAGTGGGAAATTCTAGTGGGGACCAAGCATAGGGGAAAGCTTGTGTGGGGGCCCTTTTCAAACCAGTAACCCATTAAGTATCTTTGTGGGATCGACCCAATTCGAGGACGGGACATGCGTACTGGATTTGATTGTAAGAGGTCGAAACGGGTTAGCAGTGGCAACGCAAGTCCAACGGGTTCATATGCGTGTGTGGGCCCGGGCTGGTAGGTAAGACGTTGTTGCATCGTGTAGATATAAGCCGTGCATTTTGGTTGTATCGGGTTGCCACTTTGGGGAGTGATACACCTTACTTTGGGGCCAGCACGGGTATCTACGAGTTAAGGAGCCGATAGAATGGGGAAGGTAGTGGGTACACCTAGTGGAGATAGGGGCAGATGGCACCTATGAAGACAGCTAGGAGTATAACTACCATATTATGAATAAATATTGTAATTAGAATGGGGAGGGTGGTGGGTACACCTAGTGGAGATAGGGGCAGACGACACCTATGAAGGCAGCTAGGGGTACACGAACTGTCATTACCATTATTAAGTTCTGTAGGCGGGATCTACCTTTAGGGTGATTAGTGGTGGTGCAGTATAGTAATTATCCTATAGTGATTAGGGGAGCCTTTAACGTTATCTTTGATTGTCTTATTTCCTTGTTTGCTCTGTCATACCCAATTTTTCACAGTCATTTCCTTATTTTCCAGCTTATGCCTTAGTCTGGTTACTTTGATAATTATATTGTTAAAGTTATCGCACTCGCTAGACTTTATGTCTGACCCCCTTTTTCTTTCCACCTCTTTTCTTCCTTCCCCTCCCCCTCAGGTTTGCAAGGAGGGAATACTACAACTTAGTGCCGATTTCTTCCAGTTGCTTGAAGAGAGTAGATGTATCGCTTGGGACTCTCTCTCATCTTTATGGCCTTGCTTATGCTCAGTGGGGATTTATGCATTTATGTTATTTAAGTATTTTCTTCTTTATGTACCTTGAAGTTTTTGTAAAGACTACTAATCCTGTTGTAATGGTTTTGGAAACTACTTATGTAAACTCGTTTTACATTACGATGAAATAAAATAAGTTTTATCTTCCCCTGTTTTGTTTTATTTATTTATTCTTGTAATTTATCTGTTCTATACAACAATAACGCTTCATGGACATTGATGCATTCCCTTTGTGAGTGACATTAATGGACGTGGGGTGTTACAATGTATTGACTATAGAGAATTAAATAAAGTGACCATCAAGAACAAAAACCCTCTTCCTAGAATAGATGATCTCTCTGATCAATTGAATGGGGCAAGAGTTTTTAGCAAACTGGATTAGCATCAGGATTCCATCAGATGAAAATGGAGGAGGAAAATATTAAATAAACTGCCTTTAATACTACGTATGGATTATATGAGTACTTAGTGATGCCCTTTGGTTTAACTGATGCTCCTTCTTACTTTGTTGACTTGATGAATAGAACAATTAGAGACTACTAGGATAAATTTGTTTTAGTATTCATAGATGATATCCTAATTTATTCAAAGTCTAAGGAAGAGCATTTACATTTGACTTCAACCAAATTAAGGCAACATGGATTAAAAGTTAAATTTACAAAATGTTTTTTCTGGCAACCTAAAGTGAGATTTTTAGAACACATAATATAAGAGAAAGGCATTGTAGTAGATCCCCATAAGGTAATAGCTATGCAAGCATGGCAAAAACCAAGGACAGTAACTGAAGTAAAAATCATTTTTAGGCATGGTTGGATATTATAGAAGGTTTATAAAAGACTTTGCAAGGGTAGTCATACCCTTGACAATGTTAACCAGAAAGGATCAACCTTTTATTTGGACCGAAAAGTGTGATTATGCCTTTGAAAGATTAAAGAAAACTTTAGTGGAAGCACCTATATTGCAAGTTCCAGAGGGGGGTGAGGGGTTAGCGGTGTACACAGATGCTAGTAGCTCTGGTTTAAGAGCTGTATTAATGCAACATGTGCAGGTAATTGCATATGCATCTAGGCAGCTTAAACCAAATGAAACTAGGTATGCAACCCATGACCTTGAGCTTGCACCAGTGGTGTATGTTTTGAAGTTATGGAGGCATTATTTTTTGGGAGCAAAGTTTGATTTATACATTGATCACAAGTCCTTAAAGTATTTGTTTTCACAAAAAGATTTGAATATGAGGCAGCAGAGATGGGTTGAATTTTTAGCTGCATATGATTTGGACATTCTTTATACTCCAGGAAAAGAAAATAAGGTTGCTGATGCACTAAGTAGGAAACATGTTAGATTAGCTAAAATAATGGTGGAAGAATTTAAATCTCTAACTATTTTGAGTGAGGCAGGTGAGATAATTGAAAGGAAAGGATTGGATGGAATGCAAAATTATGGGAAGCTAAGCATGGTAACCATAAAGCCAGTCTTGATGGATAAAGTAGGATCACTATTGGACCAAGATTCATATTTAAGAGAAAGAAAAATTCAGCTGATAGAGGGAAAAGTAGTGGAGAATTTTTCATTAAGTAAAGAAGGGTACCTAAAATTTAATGGCAAAATATATGTACCAGACTTAATGGGAAATAAGAAAGAGATAATGGATGAACATCATAAAACTAAATACATAATTCATCCAGGAGGGATGAAAATATATCATGATCTTAGGAGAAGCTATTGGTTGAAAGGCATGAAGAGTGATGTGGCAAAATATGTATTTAAATGCTTGATATGCCAGCAAGTGAAAGCTAATTGTGGAAAGCCCTTAGGACTGTTACATCCTCTGGATATACCCATATGGAAATATGAGAGTATTTCCATGGATTTTATCACAGGACTTCCTAGATCAAAAAGAGGAAGTGATAGCATATGGTTTGTAGTAGATAGGTTAACAAAATCAGCTCACTTCATTCCAGTGAAATCAGATATAACTGCTCATAAATTAGCTCAATTGTTTCTTAAAGAAATAGTGAGATTGCATGGTGTACCTAAGAATATAATAAGTGACAGAGATGCGTTGTTCACATTAAAGTTTTGGGAAAGTTTTCAAGAAGCAATGGGGACTGAATAAAATTTAAGCACTGCATATCACCTACAAACTGATGGGCAAACAGAAACTGTAAACAAGGTTTTAGAAGATTTGCTTGAGCATGTGTGTTAAACTTTGGTGGCAACTGTGAGGAATATTTACATTTATCAGAATTCACTTATAATAATAGCCATCAGTTCAGTATTTGGATGGCACCATTTGAAGTTTTGTATGGAAAACCTTGTTTATCACCGGCATGTTGGATGGATGTGGGTGAGAGAATTCTATTAGGACCCGAACAGGTTAATAACTGCTAGAATAGAGTTAATAAGACACAGAATGAAGGTGGCACAAGAGAGGTAGAAAACATATGCTGAAAGAAGTAGAAAGCGAGTAGAGTTCAAAGAAGGAGATTATGTATTCCTTAAAGTTTCTCCAATGAGAAAGGTACTGAGATTTGGCAAGGCAGGAAAACTATCACCCAGATATGTAGGTCCTTATGAAATTCTGGAAAGAATAGATACATTGACCTATAAATTGAAATTACATGAGGAATTAAGAGGAATTCACAATGTGTTTCATGTGTCACAGTTATGGAAGTGGCTGCATGATAAAGAAACTATTTTACAGTCACCTACTCAAGTTGAAATCAAAACAGATTTGAGCTATGGAAAAGAGCCAGTGGGAATTGTTGCAAAATAAGAAAAGAAATTGAGAAATAAAAACATAAAACTCGCCAAAGTGCAGCTGAGTTTGGGTTCAAATGATTGCACATGGGAAGTTGAAGATAAAATGAAATCTAATTACCCAAGACTAATTTCTGATAGGAAGGAAAAATATGAATTAGATTTAAGTAAGTATTTAATTTTAAGCATGCATTTTAAGCATGCATGTTTATATATATATATATATATATATATATATATATATATATGTTTGTTTGCTCATATTTAAAGGGTACAAATTAGCATACCTGAAGTTAAGAATTAAACGAGAGTAGATCTATATAAATTAAAAGATGTTAATTTTAGAAAAAAAATTGTGGGACATAATTCCTAAAAGGAGGGGTGTACGTGATGACCCTAGGTTTTGGGATTCTCCAAAAATGACATAATTAAGTATTCTAGTTCTTTGCTACATAAGCGAATATATTATAATAGCATTAGTGCTGAATTAAAAATTAGTGTAAAATATAATGGTATTGTTTTTAAGGATAAAGGATGGGCAGGTACTAAATTTAAATTGAATATGTAATATGTGTGTTATATAACATTTACACTTAGAATATTTGACATAGTGGCCGAGGGAAAATAATATTTGAATTTGGTATTCATATTTCTTTTGTCATTTTGTAACCCTATTTCATGTTTTAAATAATAAAAGGAAAATTAAAAGCAAAAAGGGAGGGGACCAACAAGAATCACACCATTTGAATGAGAAGCATGTTACCATTTTAGCTTATAACCTAAGTGCACAAAGAGTAGTACATCTGAGAGTAGTTTGTATTACAAAGTGTAATCATACTAATACACATAAATAAAGGATAATACTGGAATTTGGTATAAGGCAAAACCCTAGGGTAAACACTGATTATAAATGGCACATAAACCATCCTTGAGAGGGTTAATACCATAGCATTTTTCTCTGGAAAATAACTACTTAAGAAGCTGTAGAGAATAAGGTAAAAACTGGAAAACTTAGAGTTAGGAGGAGGGAGAACTTTGATGAGTAAATCTCACTATTTAAATAGCAATAAGCCCTATTTGGGCATCTTTTATTATATGAAAAATTAAATTGGTATGCGTTCTATGGAGTTTGAATGTTTGTTTTGATCTGAATGTATGAAGGCATGGTTAAATAAGTTTAAGCCTGATGGTTATGACGCTTATAAATCTGAAAACAAGTATAGTAAATATCATGAATATTGCCTTAAGGTAGGATTGAACAATTTGGAAGTAAGCAGCATTGAATAAATGGATTCAAAGCTTATGTTTACTTTTGGAAATAGGGTAAATGGAGTATATGGTAAGTGCCCATATGTTTATCCATTTGCCAATAATACCTCCCTGATTCAGATTATGTCTGATAACAGAAGAGTGTAAGGATTGGGGGTGTCCTAATCACTCTCATTCTATTCTTAAGGCAATATGATATTCACTTACATCCTTATTAATTAATGTAATAAATACCCAGTAAGCGAAATGCCTGCTTATATCATATGCTATTTTTGTTGCTAGATGAATGAATTGTATTTATGTAATGTTATTTTGAATGAATGCTTATATTATTTTATATTATACACATTTAATACTTGAGCATATACACTTTATGTATCATTCAGGATGGGGTACATACATCAGGTAGGGTGTGTGGGATAGTGGGTCAACACCGTTAAAACCTAACTAGAAACTGGAAAGTGGGTCAGGTTGTGGAGCTAAACACTTGTTGTATTGATCTATCTAACATCAAGTTAGGATGCTAGGTATGTATATGGATTAATGCAAGCCCTACAGGCCTTTGTGTATTTGGGAAATACAATTTGCACTAGTGTTCAATAGATGTAATTTGGTGACCCACTGGTATAAACTTATAATCAGTCAAGGTTAGCTAAATGCATGGAATTATAAGGAGTAATGACATGTATAAAAGGGACTGAGGTCATATATATGAATTATATGAAGTAAAGTAATGTCTGCATATGTTATGACATGTACCCATGCACATAACATTTGTGATGTGGCTTAATTCAAGAATGTCATTTAAATGTTGATTTATACTCATACCAAATTGTATATTTATTCAACCTTTGGGTTGTCTCATTTGTAATGGGGAAGCTCAAAGTATTGATTCGGGGAAAGAGGCTTGAATATGAGGTCTTAAGAGTGCAAATTTGAGATGCTTTATCAAGTGGGGTAGCTGTAGTTATCTTAGGAAGTTTTAGTAGTTTTAATGCTTAAAATAAATGTTTGCAAAGTGTTTGCAAGAGACTGGGTATATTATCTGTTATTTGAAGGAATCAAATGTAATACTAAATCTCTATGAAACCAGTGAAGAAAATAGTACCTTATGCTTTGGTAACATGAATATGGATGATTGAAATGATCTGATATGTCAAGAAGTGTTAGATAGCACATATACCTAAAGCAGATCTGACATTAGTCAAGCATAAATAGGATATATTTGAGCATTTGCACTTTTGATGCCTATATGTGTATGGTATTGGCATGTATGAGTAAAAGGGATAGAGTACACAGTTCAAATGTGTACATCATGTCACTGATCATATTTCCTCATGCCATGTTTTCTTCAAATAATATACAGTTTCGTGTTATTAATAAAGAAACATAAGTCATTTTCTTCCTATATAAATAAAACTTATGCATATTACTCGTGTATGTGTGTCCTTTGTAAACTGGTATATCGCCAGAAAGATGTGGGAAACCATCAAATGGCAAGCATCACTAAACTATGATTTCTATGATTATAAAACAGGTTGAAATGAGCTTTTATGAAAGATTTTAACTTGTTCGTATAAGAAAAATAAGTTTCCCCGTAAAGCTGCAAGAGTTCATCTTGAATAGGCGTTTTATCATACATTTTGCTATGTGTTTGAGGAAATGTATCTTTGATATTTTAAATGATTTTTTCTACATTATTACCTTATACTTTATAGAAAATTACTCAGTTTAATTACTTTTTAATAGACATGATTTTTAGCAATACCTGGAAGTGCCCTAGAGCCTATGCAGGTGTGCACCTTGTGCTTGTGCACACATATTAATCTCAAAGTATTCAGAACTTCTGTCATAGTTGTAATCCTTTTTAAAGAATGTAACTGTGTAAAATTACTAAAGGTTGTATTGCACCACCACATAATATATATAAATAATGATTTATATGCATAGATAGAAAACTTGAAATGGTTATGTATTTAAATAACCTATGAAATCTGCTTGCCAATTAAACATTTGTCCTTACTAAATGCTATAGGAATTCATGAATTAACTGCATAAAGAAGCTTAGTTTTCCAACTAAACTAATATAATTATATTGGTGGTAGAGAGATCTTGGGGGCTTAATAGGGAAAACCTATTAAGCAAGTGATCTAAGGATCATCTGATGTTAAATCAGTACAATTATTTATATAAATAACTGGGTGAAAATGATGGGCCACTTCAATTTTATAAAAGTATTATATAAACGAACGGATGTTTATTTAATCAAATCTAATGATCCATGGCAAATTCCACTCCTATAAATAAAGGAGTAAGGCCTCATTCTTTCCCACACAAATCTATAGGCAGCAGCGAAGCTCTGCCATTTCCCTTTCCCTTCAAATCAATTTATTAATCAATACACAATCAATCAAACATAAATCATTCAGATTTGAAAGGGATTATTGGATTTTAATGGAAAAGGGTTTGAATTGACGTCAAAGCTATTCTTCATCAGATTCTCCCATCTTTTCCTATTTTCTTGCAAATCTACAAGTCTAAAAGTATTTCCCATTTTAGAATAACTATTGATCTGCAAGAATTTGGGAATTGTGGGCCTAAACGATTATTCAAATTTCATTTGGATGCTTTCATGTGAGTGGAAAATTTACATACAAAGTTGTAACAACTTATTTATCTCATTTGAATTAGATTCCAAAATATATGCCTTATATTATCATATCAGTTTATTATATTGTCAAATATGGAATGATACCTATCAGATCTTCTTATGAATGTTGATAAAAACCTGAAAAGCATAGGTTCATGGATTTGAATAATATTTTTTGTAGGATTACTTGATTGTTTATACATACTTCCTACAATTATGTTTGAAAATGTATTGTGGTTATAGAAAAACACTATAGATCTGCAAATCTGTCTGATTAAAAGCTTTTAAGATGTAGTTATGCTCCAGGTCTCTAGTTTCAATGTTAAATGATAAATTATGTAATTTTGATTGAAAAGACATAAACCTGGTTGTGTTCAATTTTGTTGGGTTTTTGAATTAGTTATTGTAAATATGTCTTTTCCTCTTTTAAAATAAAAAGACATTATTTGAAACCAATAAGAAATATGTCTAATATTGAAAAAAAAAGGGAAAAGTTGTGTAAACTCAAGTACAAATATATTATATGTATTTATACGTAGTTTACATCAACCATTCCAAAATATACATTTCTTATGGTTTGAAATGTGTCCATTCCCATATTTAGACATAATTTACAATAACTATAGTTAACGGTCTTTTTGTAAGATTTAGAGCCTTATGACAAGATTGAATACAAAAAGGAATATTTGGTTATTTTGTTAAACCAAATTATTAAATTTAACAATAATATTAATAAAAGAAGATTAACTACGTTAACCATGCTAAAATATAAATACAAATATATATATATACACACACACACACTATCCGTCTGAATCTGCGTAAACAACAAAATATATATTATAATGAATGTTTGAATGGTATTCATTCTATGGAACTATACATGTAAAACGTAATCCATATTAAATGAATATATCTGTGTGACCATTGTAGCAATTAATGTAATTGACTGCTATAAATAGAGTCATAGATAATTTAATAGCTATTGTAACCGACATTGATTGGGGGAAAACAAATTGGATTAGGAAATTATGCCTAATGGTTACAATTTATAAACTTGTTTAGGATTAATGCTGTAAACCCCAATTAGGAAATGTAAAAAATATAAACGCACTAAGACACGAGGTTAAGTTCAACTTGTGGTAGAAGTCTGCCTGGAACCGTCCGACAAATCCAGCATCCACAAATGGTCAGCTTAATGTGAGAGGTTCGGTGCATAAATATATACAAACATATATATATATATATATATATATTATAGGCAATAAATAAATAAAATTTAGTACTATCGGTCGGGCTACAACAAATAGACATTTCAGAACTGATAAAAAAGGGATATTCCATTATTAATTAATATCTTAGGAAAATTATGGCCATTAGGTTCATAAGTAGCATTAATTATAATTAGTGGGAATAGAAAGGAAATATAAGATTAATTGTTGCCTTAGGAAAATATGACCGTTATGGTTATAAATGGCAATATACCTATGAAAAGAAATAAATGAAATAAAAACAGGATTTATTGGTATTGATTATCATTTAAATTACTAAGTCCAATAAGGAAAATAATTAATCAAATATCCAAAGCTAAGAAGGATATAACTTTCTTTATTTAAATAAGTAATATAGAACTTATAATCAAAAGTTAAGATTGGACCTGGTAGGTTAATGATGTAAAGCATTATTAACCATAGGAATCCATGGCAATAATTAACCGTGTGCATATGGTATTTCCGTGAAGAGCAACTAAACGGGAATAACGCAATAACGTAGCCCGCTTTATTCCCATAAGAACCATTAAAGGCTAATTGAGTACAAGCTTGATAATCTTCGCGTATAGTTCGCTTCCTTGGGTCTTAAGTGGCTTGGGACGAGTAGTCCATCTGGAAGTAGGTCTTCCAGTCTAGGGGTCTTAAATAGTGTATGCGAGGACTACCCAAATCTGGAATTTTAAAAAATGTCCAGGATGGTCATTCCATAGGACTATCTATCCTACGAAAAGTAGTAAGCAACTAAGAAGATTATCCAATAAGGACTGCTAAATGGTAAAGCCAAACACCATCTTTCACCTTACACGTGGTATGGGTTTATATGTGCGAATGATGGAACCCATAACTAGTAGGGCCCCATAGATATTGCCCTCTAGTTTACATTAACATTGAATGAATCATTGAGAAGTATTGAGTGACCGATAGGTCCGCCTAGGGTCTTAAGTGATTGAGAGAATGCACTCTATCTATCATCCGATAGTGAGGCGTTAAGTGGCTAAGGTTGCGCGTGTGAATAAGTAAACTCTGTAATTAGGAGTTCACTCTCGATTTAATGACCAACTACATTCTAGTTTAAATTATTCATAAATATATGCGTAAATGTTCTATCTTGGTATCGATATTTGGGAATACTACCTTGGGAAGGGTAGTCAAAGTCGTGCATAGATGTTTACAAGGTTGGGCTAGAATTACTAACCTCGGCAGGCATACATTTTGGGTTGAACCAAGCAGGATACATCTGTGTATTGTAATATGTGTTGTACATTTGCTATTCACCAGAATCTTGTTGCTCCGACCCCCTCCTCATTACAACCTCCCAGGTTCTTTTATAGAAGGTCTAGTTCTCACAGGTGTTTAAGTTTGGCTTTTGATTCTCGTTCTCTCTCATGCTCAGTATTGGCAAAGTGACTAACTTGGAAAAGGTAGTTACTTGAGTTAATACTAGTCTATCCTGTTTTGTTTTCGCTATGAGTTATTTTTATTGTACTCGAATTATGCTTATGCTCATTTATTTGCTGGTACCAGATTTACACGCTCCATGCTTAGATGTGTTCAAGTTTCGATTTTTATTGAAATTTGGGCTTAGAAAAGTATGGAGTGTTACAATACCTATCACCTCGTCTTCTCATCAGCATCGCCGATGAGCACCAAAGGTAATAAAAGGGAAATAAAACCTTGGGTCAGAAAACAATCTGGTGTGAGCGACAAACAAATCTTAAAATACAGTAAAATCGTAATAATATATATGACACAGAGGGTATGAAGAATCTTATATGTCCTTCCCCTGAATCCATAGAGTTAAAACATAACAACCGATAAATTCTATACTGTTATAAGCATCAAGCAGAGAAGGTTTAATAGATGTCTAACTACTAAATGTGATGACCTGCTACAGACCATCGTTGCTAAAGTATTGCATTGTATAAGAACCCGATCAATGTAAATCAATCATCTGGAGAAAGAACTAGTAGAAAATAAGAGAAAAATGAAATAATAAAAGGAAATAGAAGAGAAGAAAGAGAACATAAAACGCAATCACATGATCTGATGTATATCTCATAGTGCATCAAATTACATATAATAGTAACAGTCATTGATATAAAACAAGTGAGACAATAATAACTATATAAACCATATAATCAAAGTATACAGGCTCAAGCAGTTATACATAACAGTAATAAAATTTATATAAGAGATAAATAAACTCAGCTTATACACTATCTTTAATAAGTATACATGACACTATCTAGTCACTACACTGTCACACAGATGAACTAGCAATAAGGATACAAGTATAAATATGTAAAACATTGCCTCCTACTAATCGACCTCCCCAACTCCATATAATACATATACCTATCACCTGGCCTTCTCATTAACATTGTCGATGAGAACCCAACCCAAGGTAATAAGAGGGAAATATAACCTTGGGTCAGACAACAGTCTGGTGTGAGCAATAAAAATATCTCAAAGTACTATAAAAGCCATAATAGTATAAATGGCATGGAGTGTATGGAGAATCGTATATGTCATGCCCCTTCATCCATTGCGTTAGCAAATATAAATATATATCGTTATATGATAATCATAATGGGTGTATCCCACATTAGAATACAAGGGGTGTTTCAATATCCGAATCAACGATATCCACATCACATGATTCCCCTAAGGTGATAAATGATTAAGAAAACATAACATCCATCATCTATCCTCACATTCCTTCACTTAGTGCATTAGATATACGATAACGCTCAGTTTCCATGATACCTGAATTCGTGCCACTTGGTTGATAGGACCTAGGTTGTACCGACGTGTACACCCCAAGGTAAGGACCCAACCTAGGCTAGGTGAATGCGATAAATCTTTCGACGTGAAGATAAGGAACCCGATATGGTACCAAGTGGAAATCACACCCACTACCCCTTCTTTCAGTGCAACCGCTAAAACCGCACGTATCAGTAATACTTTTGTACATGTCACCCACAACAGAGTCTGTTCCCGGAACTACTCTTATGACCCTCAACTTGGAGTCTTCTTGGTTAGGACCAGATATAGATGACCAATTTGTCGTCAAACTTAATAGACTATCCCTAACACTCTCTATTCCAAAACATCGCCATCCATCATCAAAGTCACCGCTTCCCATAATAGAGTCACCATCATCGAATAACAAACCACTACATCGAAGCACCACATCATTGCCTCACACAAAGCTAGTGATCGAAGAGTCGTCATGTAGAAACCACCGTAAAATGAATCATCATATCCTGCTCTTCGAAATAGCATGTTGCCAATGTTAAAATGGCCAATAGTAATAGTAATTGATAACGACTACTCGAATCACCTATTTAACCAAAATTGGTTAAATACGCACCTATGGAAATCGTCCAGCATTCCTACCAAATTCTAGCTCACCGCCAAATCCATCCTCCATTTTTAGATCTACCATCTAGCTTTAGTATCTCACCGTCTTCAAATCCATTGCCGAGCTCTAATGCTGCTCCATCGTTGAATCCAACCATGCGCTCTGAAGCTCTTTGAGAATTTATCTTATTAGTTTGAGTCTATCATCCTTGTATATTCAATAAATATACACCAACGTATGCATATGATCAATAAGCACCCCAAATGTAATGACTTAGAAAAATTCAATGCTCGAATTTTGACAATAGTACATTACTTGTATTCACTTGCCAAAACTCAAGTACCAAAAACCCATATAGTTAAAATAAAAAAGTTAGAGTGTGAAAAGAAGAAAGGAAGAAATGTTAGAATAGAACAAGAAGAAGAAAACACCAATACTACAGAATCAGAGTAGAATGGAATTTCACAGCGGACTGAATAAAATATAATGTATCAATACTCTTTACGCAAAGACAAAACTGTATATATATGATCACACAATTAGAATACACAACTAGACCAACATATCCAATGCTGATAAATACAATACACACAGCGGAAATAAATTAATACTAGAAAATATAGGAATATGTCTCGACTCCATCTCCTCTCCAGAATCTCCAAGAAAACCCGATATAACCTTAAAAATGTACAGAGTCTGACCGAGCCCATTTTGCGAAAAGAAAAATCATACGAATTGTCAGTTTACTTTCAGTGAAAAAACTCACATCACAAACAACTTGCTTTTAGAAATCCTTTAAAAAGAATGGAACTCTCGTAAGACATGACCACACATAAACATGGCACTTGTTTTCCCTTAGGATACCTAATCACCTTTTATTATAAAACCCATTGATATTATACTAATATCCAACAATCCACAAATAATATAGGAATATAACCAAAAAGCTTGCATCTCACTTTTCGACATAATTGGATTACATCTAAAATGGTACAGCTCATATTGGATTTTAGATTTCCATACATGATTATGTAAGGAACTACCTTCCGATTAGTGTTCTCTAGAGATAAAACAATGGGGTTCAACTAGAACATCTTGCAACCCAGCCACAAAGAACTGTTTGATGCTTTCTAAGAATTAGAAAAACCACAAATTTTAAAATAAATTACTGCAAGCGCACAGGTGCATAGTATGCAGGTCGAACATAGGGAGGAAAATTAAATCTTATTATTTATATATTTCATGGGCGAGTTAGATGAATTTGGAGGATTTGATTGAAAGGAATAAAAATTAAAAGTGCAATTTGATTCAGAACAAGTCTAACTGAACCGACGACCTAATCACAATTATCAGTTGAAAACAAATTAAAATTGCAACTGCATTTACTACAGATCCGAATCTAATCGAATCTATAATAAATTCAATGATTAACTAAATAAAACAAAACAGACTACTGGAAAACAAATTATAGAACAGAAATAAACAAAAAGGAAAATAAAATTAGGATTACCTTGAATCTAATCAGACGGCAATCACTAATGAGAAAATAAAATGTAGTAGTTGTTAAATCTAGATTAACCCTAGAGTGGGTGAAAAGGGTTTATTACAATTTATTGGTTAGTTCAAATCTTAAGGGATATTGAAATAATAATCAAAACAGATAACAACAGAGGATACAAATTGTGACGGCCTACCCCACACCAGCTGACATTTCCAATTAAAGTGCGTTGTGCCGATGTCCAACCAGCATGGGACGGTCACCAAAGAAAGGAAAGAAGGAAATTTGAACTAGCAAGGTACCTGTAGAATGTCTCACAGCGAATGGAATTAAATATAATAATAACATACTTGATATAAGACAGGCGAGACAGTGCATAAACTGAAAACTAAACCATGATAGCAGAGGAAAATTCAAAATACAGCTTATGTTCCACATCATCATTATTACAACTTTTCAAACTGTCTCTAAAGCAAAAATAAGAAAGGTACACTACTAATGCTCAAAGTAGTGACCAGCAGCAACACAGGGAGAATATTTATATATATATATCATACGTGGAAGCCTCCTGCTTGTCTACGGCACAGCTACTCGTGCATAATCGCCTGATCTGTCTCTAGTTTGCCCGTTTAAGAGCACCCTGAGTAATAAGAAGAGACATAAAACTCTGGGTCAGACAAAAGTCTGGTATGAGCAATAAGCAGCAAAACAGAACAACAACAGGTATACTAAACCATACCTGAACCTGGACCTACAAACAAAAAGTTAGCTCAACAAGATGTACAATACCCTAAGGTGACACTAACATACGGTGTAAGGATACGGGGGTGGAGTGTGCATGTCATAGTGATGTCAAACAATCAAGCATAACAACCATCCTCACATCTCTCACTCAGTGCGTAAAGCATACGATATCCACTACTTTGATCACTAGACCCATCGAGGTAGTGACGGAGTTCGACTTGTATAACTATTGCTACCACCAAGCTTGCCCCATGGAGTCATGACTAAATCCTTACAAATGACCTCACTTCATTGGTCCATAGCTAATAGTCCTACCTAGACCACTGTGGCCCTGAATCCGTCCACATACCTCGTACTCCATAGTGATCCAAAGTTACAGACATCGATAACCCCCTAGCACACATCCCGCAGCAAAGCCCAACTCATGAAGTTAACTCATTGGCTCCCATTTGGATCCTGAGTAGTAACCTCCCCTCTAGACTTCCTTTGCATCCCGGGTTTTGGTCGAATTGGAGTTAGTCTTTAGGAGAGTCGTCGCATATATGCAGAAGTGCACATCCGGTTCGGTTCAACTTGTCGCCCTAGTTCAGTTCGGATCATCATTAGGTCACCTCCTCTGTTCGGTTCGGGTCCTTGGACATTGCTTCGGTTCGGTCATGAAACTCTATGTTGTAGTTCGGTTCGGTGCCCCCCTTCTGGATCCGTTCGGTCCAATGCTTCCTAGTATGCTCCTGGGTGTGGTTCAGTTCGGTGCTCCCCTTCTGGCTCGGTTCGGCTCGGTTCGGTTCGGTTCGGTTCGGATGTCTTCTGCCTGGGTTCGGTTCGTATCTCTTGGTTTAGCTCTTGTACTTCACCTCATTCCAGTCCAACGTCCCCTGTTCGATTCAGTGCTCATGGATCTCAGTTCGGTTTAGATCTTCACTCCAACTCCAAGCTAGCGGCCTTCCTTTGTTGCCATACTCTTCTTCTGCCTGGACCCTGATTCGGTTCGAATTCCATGTCTCTTATGTCGGTTTGGTTCGTCCTATCCTATCCGATCTGAACCTCTTTCCCACAACCGATCCGATCCGGATCCCTACAGTTTTTCCAGCGAGCTTATATTGTCCATTCTCGCCATACGACGACGTTTTCAACCATTCTAACTTTACTAATCAATCATACAACCAACCAAACAGTGGTAGTAACATATAGGATAAATCAACAAGGTCAAAACACCAAGCATATAGGTTATTTAAGATCAAACATACCCCAAAAACCCATGTTTCCCCTTAATCCCCTCAAGTATGTTTTAACAATAGGATTAGCAAATTTAGTCAAAATTAACTCAAATTTTTATCAGAGCCATAAAATAATATTTTAGAATTTTACAAATTTTTCCAGAATGTTATGAGCCATAGTTTCGCTAATTATCACTAATCACCCCTAATTAGCCGTAATTAGTGAAAAACAATGCAAATCACTCATCTTGGACACAAAAAACTACAGATCTGAAATATTATCTGATTTGGGTTGAATCTCTATGCAACACAGAAGCTCTATTCCCAATTTAATGCTAATTTTCCTTGATTTAATGTTGCTTGGCTTAATCTTCAATTAGGAAACGATTAGAAGCGATTTGGGATGAAATCAGAAGGTGGAGGCCACGGCTAGGATTAGAAAAATGTTTTAGGCGGCTGAAAAATGAAATAAAATTCGTTTTCCTACTGTTCTCAGCCTTTCCATAACCCTAATCCTGAAATGGGTTATGGGCCCTCTTGTTAATCACCCTAATCAGGCCCGGTTAAGCTGTTTTTCACCTTCTAAACCTTGTTTCAGCCATATCTCCCAAACGGTGAGTCTGTTTGGCTAACGTGATCACTCTACGGAAAGGTAAACCATCTTCCGGATCTAATGGAAGTGGTTTCAGGTCAAAACTCCGTACCAATCAAAAGTTATGGCCAAAACAAGATCAGCTCGAGGCAAAACGGTCATTTAAAAATCGGCAAAAATCATGAACATGGGAAATGACCCCAATAGTCGACTCCTAAAGTTACATGACCATACGACTCCGTATGTGAAAGAAATAAATATTCTATGATCCTTCGATGCATAGAATGCGGGTCATTACATTCTCCCCCCCCCCCCTTTAGAAATTTCGCCCCCGAAATTCCTTAACTAAGAAACAAGCAAAGGATCCCACATGCCTTTCAACCATTCACAACAATCAAACATGCAAAAACAAACAAACAAGCCTATCCTAGCATGCGGAAAACTAAGTCGTAATTAAAATCTTACCGGGCAAAGAGTTCTGGATACGTCTTCCTAATGCTCTCCTCTGTCTCCCAAGTACAGTCATTCTCATTCTCGCCCCACTGAACTTTTACTAGATTCACCGCATTCCTTCGAAGTTGCTTCGTATCGTGCTCGACAATACTAATCAGCTTGCGGTTCCCAACTGCCTCGGGTTCTACTTCGATATCATCCAACTGATCAGGTGAAATAGTCATATCGGGGTCATGCACGAATTTCCTTAACTGGGATACATGAAATACGTTATGAACTCCAACCATCTTCTCTGGTAATTCAACTTTATAGGCCAAATTCCCCACTAGCTCGAGGACTGGGAATGGACCAACAAATCTTGGTGTTAACTTGCCGCTCCTACCAAATCGTATCACTCTCTTTAACGGAGAAATCTTGACAAACACCAAGTCGCCAATGGGGAACTTTAAATCTCTTCTCCTCTTATCAGTATAACTCTTATGCCTGTCTTGGGCAGCCTTCATTCGCTGTTGAGTAATCTTGATCTTGTCTGAAGTTTCTCTTATCACATCTGGTCCAAGCACAAACTTCTCACCAGTTTCTAACCAGCATGATGGTGAGTTATACGGTCTTCCATACAAAGCTTCAAATGGAGCCATACCAGTACCGGATTGATAACTATTATTATATGCAAACTCTACTAGATGTAAATGGTCATCCCATGATCCACCAAAATCCAATATACAAGCTCTCAAGAGATCTTCAAATACTCGATTCACCCTCTTCGTCTGACCATCGGTTTGAGGATGATACGCGGTACTGAGATGTAATTCTGATCCTAACGCCTCTTGTAAGCTCCTCCAAAATCCACTAGTAAACAACGGATCTTAGTCGCCTACAATGCCTTTGGGTATTCCATGAAATCTCACTACCCACTTTATATATAGTTCCGCTAACTTAGCTGCTGTTCTATTCGACTTGATGGGTATAAACCTTGCACTCTTAGTCAATCAGTCCACAATCACCCAGATGCTATCATGGCCCGATCTAGTTCTTGGTAACCCATCAATGAAATCCATTGGGACTTGTTCCCATTTCCATCCGGGAATTTTCAATGGCTGTAAAAAACCACTAGGCTTCCTTTTGCTCAGCTTTAACTAGCTGGCAATTCATGCATTTGGATATAAACTTCCCAACGTCTCCTTTCATCTCTTCCCAGTAGTAAGTCTGCTTCATGTCTCGATACATTTTGTTACCACCGGGGTGTATAGTCAGTTTTGAGTGATGACATTCTATAAGCACTTCATCTCTCAATCCATTGACATTGGGTGCAACTAGTCTTCCATTCTTCCTAAGCCATCCATCTCGATCAAGCCCATACTTGTTCATCTTCTCGTCGATACCCATCTCTAACTTGGAGATGACTTCCAATAAGTTAGGATCGTTCTTCTGACTGGAACCAATCCGCTCAATCAAAGTGGGTCTGATCGTCAAATTTGCTAACATTTATGGATCCAATTCGCACTTTTGGTCTGAAATCATACCCTGCGATGTACTCCAGTTGCTTTCACTCAAGAAACATAGCCCCTAAACTGGCATGTCTTCTCAGCTACTGCATTGCCCTTTCCTGGTGTATATGCGATATCGAAATCGTGGGAAGCCAAGAATTCTAACCATCTTTGCTGTCGGAGATTTAGATCCTTTTGAGAGAAAAGATACTTTAACGATTTATGATGGGTAAACAACTCAAATCTTTCTCCCAAGAGATAATGTCTCCACATCTTCAATGCGAACACGATCGCTGCCAATCCAAATCATGGGTAGGATATCTTTTCTCATGCGGTTTCAATTGCCGACTAGCGTAAGCTACAACCCTACCTCCTTGCATCAATACAGCACCTAACCCGGTACCACATGCATCTGTGTATACTGTCATCTCTTCATTTCCCCTTAGGAATGACTAATACTAGTGCACATGCCAACTTTTCCTTTAGACTCTTGAATGCATTCTCGCACTTTTCATCCCAAAAAAAGGCTTAATTCTTCTTGGTCAACTGAGTCAACGGTGCTGCTACCTTGGAGAAGTCTTGGATAAACTTACGATAATATCCAGCCAATCCCAAGAAACTTCTTATGTCTGTTACATTCTTGGGCGTAGACCAATCTTGCACCATAGCCACCTTCGCAGGGTCCATGGCAATACCATTTTCTGAAACAACATGGCCCAAGAATCTCAGTTTGAAGTTATTACCATTTTTGAACCAAGGAGTACATCAACGTAAGGTCCTGAACAATCCATAGCATTCATCGAACAAGTCCTGTCTATCATCCGCTAAAACCATGAATACGTCGATACCCGAATGACTGGTCTAACCAGTATCAAGGGCTAATGGAAGCCCGGGCTCCAAACGGACTACCGCACGTCTAACGCACGTTTATCCTCCAAGGATAACCAGATCACGTCCAACGGATCCAAGGTAAGTGGGCGTCCCCAGATACCCCTGCTTCGAGTCCGCCTAGAACACTCCAAACTATCGACGATTCCTTGGCACTCCATCAGAAGAGCTACCCTTAACTCCATCTTTAAATCGAGTCCATACATAAACAAAGGGACCCATCGGCCTTAATGGTAAATACAACTGGTGCTCCCCACTCGGAGACGCTTCTCCGGATAAATCCCTTCTTCAAAAGATCGCTTACTTGCACCCCGAGCTCTCGCTGCTCCCTTGGCGCCATACGACGAAGTGGCATCACTATAGGTCTGGCATCTTTCACTAAACCAATACTAAACTCAATCTCTCGGTGTGGTGGAAGTCCGGTCACTTCCTCGAAGATGTCCGGATACTGGCTAGCCACGGGCACATCTGACAACTCATCATGCGGGATGTCAAGGGAATTTAGAAAACTATCCATTACCCCATCACTTAGTAGACCACCAAACACTACCCTCCGCCTATCATCCGCACTAACTATCACCAAAAAGCCCTCACGGTCTACCACCACCCTGTACCTTTGGAGCCAATCGACTCCCAAAATAATGCCAAACCCAGTAAAGCCCAAAACAAAGCAATCACAAACAAACATACATCCATGACTCAATAGGACTGCATTATGATAAGTAATACTAAGGCTAATCGAACCACCAATCGGGTTCGTCATGACTAAAGGTCTATGGACAATTTCAGGTTCCAATCCCAACCTATCTACTAGGTCACTAGATACGAAGGAATGGGAAACCCCGATATCAAACAAAACTAGAACTGGAACCTCATAAATGGAAAGCATACCTTGAATAACAACACCCTTTCCCTTCTCCACCGCAGTTGGGGCATTCGACGAAGAAGGAACAGCGTTGATAGCATACACTTCCACACTCTGCTTCTTCTTGGGGGCTGCGAACATTCTTTCTTGAGATGTCCCACTTGGCCACAATTGAAGCACTTCCTTTCCCTTGGCTTTGCTCAACATTCTTTGGCATAGGGACCCTTCTTGCCACAGCTAAAGCACTCCACATCTTTTTTGTTCTTCTTTTTCTGGCCATCCTTAGCTTGGTTCTGTTTCCTCTTTTTTTGGGACTCCTCGTTAATCACGGCGAGACCGATTCTAGGCGCCTGCACTACTACACCACCACCATTAGCAGAATTACGAACTGCTCCCAGAGCATCCCTAACCATCTCTCGTATGAAGGCAGTAAACATCTCCCTTATGTCAGGGACATTCCCATTGTTGTCCCCTGAACCCGCTTCTTCTTCAACTCCTGATGCGGAGTTCCTCACCGCCTTTCCCGTATTTCGATTCATCGTTCAATCTGTAAAGAGAAAACGATTAAGCATCTCCTTAGTGGTGCCAATGCAGTGCGACTTCATCCTTAGCTATAATAATAGTATATATATTGCTACTGAAAACCAAAATATCACAAATACGTGCTTTCATATACGTACACTATCTCTCCCTGGTGTCTTCCCTAGGTTAACTATGCAACCTAGAGCTCTGATATCAAGTGTGATGGCCCGCCCCACACCAGCCGACATTTCCAATGAAAGTGCATTGTGCCGATGTCCAACTGGCACGGGACGGTCGCCGAAGAAAGGAAAGAAGGAAATTTGAACTAGCAAGGAACCTGTAGAATGTCTCAAGTGCATGGAATAAAATAAAATAATAACGTACTTGACATAAAACAGGCGAGACAGTGCATAAGCTGAAAATTAAACCATGATAGCAGCGGAAAATTCAAAATACAGCTTATGTTCCACATCACCATTATTAAAACTTTTCAAACTATCTCGAAAAAAAAGGTACACTACTAATGCCCATAGTAGTAACCAGCAGCTACACAGGGAGAATACCTATATATATATATATATCATACGTGCAAGCCTCCTGCTCGTCTCCGGCACAGCTACTCGTGCATAATCACCTGACCTATCTCTAGTCTGCCGTTTAAGAGCACCCAGAGTAATAAGAAGAGACATAAAACTCCGGGTCAGACAAAAGTCTGGTATAAGCTGTAACACCCCACCTCCGTTAAGGTCACTCACAAGGGAACGCCTTAACTTTGGTGGAGCATTTTAGTAAACAGAACAAAAACTTACAAGACAGATAAAACAGTACTTGAAAATTTTATAACTTTATTTCAACAGAAGCTTGGTTACATCCTTTCAAATCACAATATCAGAATTCAAGTACAAAATATCAGTCTTGTACAAAAGCCTTCAGAATGCATAGTTTAAAATCATAATCCCCACAGAAGAAGACAAGCCATACTTTAAGCACTGCAAGCGGAAGAAATCTGGATCAAGCTAGAGTATTCCCTTCTACAAAACCTGGGGTGGAGAAACGGAAGAAAGGAGGCGAAACAACAAGGGTCAGACAAAAGTCTGGCAAGTCCAATGATTTTCAGTTTTGAACAGATAATAATAACATGACATGAAAATAAAACTGTATGAGACATAACTGTAACAGATGTAGCAGATATGACAGAAGAACAGAATGATATAAGCTATTGCATTACACTTATCTACACTAATACTAGTATAACAGAATTAGGTGTCACCCTAATGTCTAAACTGAAACAGAAACAGGTACAGAATAATTTTCACGCTAGTAATGGGCCTTTACCACCCGATCAGAAACAGACAGAAGCAGAATGTAACATAAGGTGTACACTAGTAATTGGGCCTTTACAACCCGAACAGACGGTACCACGCACAAACATACAGGTGTTGCCACCTAACAGAAACAGACGATACCAACAGAAACAGACAGAACTAAGTGTACCCTAAAACCCTACCCCAAGCAATCGGCTCCCTAATACATAAATACCCTGTGCCAGCCCCACCGAAGGATGTATCATTCCCTAAAGTGGCAACCTTTGAATGACACAGACCTATTTACAGATGTCACGGCATCTTACATCCTCAGAGGCAGACCGGGATCCATGCACGCACATGACCCGGTTGGAACGCACCATCAACACCCCTCGCCATTATCAGAGTGAACCACTTATAATTAGTTCAGTAAGCGTGCCCGGACCCTACCTACTGTTGGGTCAAAGTTTTGATACCAGAAAGGGTTACTGACTAATATGGGTCCCAAACAACAGATGACACAAGTAATTCCCCTCCTATCCTTGTGTCCCCAGACTAACAGATTTCAGATTAACAAGTTCAGACATACAGAATTTAGATCAACTAGTTCACAGGTCAGACAAGTTTTAGACTAACGGATCAAATATACAGATTTAACAGATTTACAGATTTGTCTAACTTTGTAATTGGGCCTCCCGATTCATGGAACAGATTTATTAAACTCATCAGTCTAGTGGGTTTAACCATATCCGCCAAACACGTTTTAGACATTATATTTATCTCAGATTTTCATTAATTAAATATTAATGCCCAGACCTCTCACATTAGACTGACAGTTTGCGGCTACTGGTTAGGCCGGTTGGTTCCGGGCAGATTTCTGCCGCAAACTGTGTCTAACCTCGAGTTTCAAGCACGTTATGACTAACTTCTCACATTAGAACCTATTGTTTGCTGCCACTGGATGTGCCGGGCGGTTCCGGGCAGGATTACGCTGCAAACTCATTCTAACCTCGAGTCAGCCATGTTTATCTTTGCGGCCAATTAATTATTAATTTACCATTTATGCCCACGCCTAATATACATGTCAATTTTCATAATTATACCCAATTCAGATTATGTCAATAACAGACTAAATATATCAACTCAACGGATATGGCAGATAACAGATTTAGCAGATTAGGCGACTTAACGGATTCAGCAGATTAAGCAGTTTAGCCGATTTAGCATATAACAGTTTAGGCATCTTCAGCAGACTTAGCAGATGACAGATTTGGTATATGAACAGATATAGCATATTATACCAGAACTAGCAGATTAGGCAATATAACAGAACTAGCAAATTAGGAAATATAACAGAACTAGCAGATTAGGCCATATAACAGATTTAATCATTCCTTAAAGTTTCATAAACATATCTTGCCTAATTATAAATTTGGCCTAAGTTTGCATGCCTAAATAGTTGTCATGATTCACATTATGATCATATACCCCACGTTTGCATTGAATTTACATGGCACAGATTATGGTCATAATTAACCATATAACACACGTCTCAAATTTAGTTAAACTTGCCTAGTACAAAAGATTCACATATAAATTATACCAAATATAGCCATCGATTTCAATGCATGTCATATATTCAAAAATCTCCCACTTAGGTGTTATTCACATTTAATAGTTATCAAATCTTAACATAAATCTTCACACCTAAGTCATATTCCCTTTTTATCCCAAATCATGAATCTCTATATAAACAATATGCCCAACAATCTAGAACTTTAAATTATAACAGATCTTTAATTCAAAAATATGCATTATGTCCAATGTCTCAAGTCACATGTTAATATACAATGGTTCCTCTTCTTCCAATTCACATAATATGCACAGATCTAAATCTAGTTTACAAGCTATGTCCTTTTAGTCACAGATTAGCCATGTCCAATTATGCCATCATTCATTATTTGTCCCAAAGTTTAACGTTCGTGCATTAATCTCTTATGAGATTTGGTGCAGGCTCGGGGTAGCCTGGCTATATAACAGAAAGAAGAAAGAGATATAGAATAAAATAGATCAGAACAGAACATACGCAATCTCAAATTCAGATTTACAATCATGTCACAATTATAATTAAAGTTTAAATCGGAAAATAACTGCACTTGCCTTGGTTGGATTCTAAAAGAAAAAGGTTTTGTAGCTGTTCTCTTTTAATCCTAATCAGAATTGGAGGAAGAAGAAGCACAAGTCCTAGCTTAGGTTTCAGCAGAGTAGAGACGCCATTGATTTATTTATTTTTAGAGAGGAAGAGAGCAATGGAGGCAAGACAATTATATATGAGATTTAGGTTTATGTTAGCTATGTATATATAGGTGTAGGAAGTTATTTAGGACCATTAGATTAACCCTGAATCATGAGAACCATTCAAATGCAAAATCCGCATTTGAGCGAATCGGCCCACGGGATGACAGCCAAACACCCTGGATTAACCCCTAGTCGACCCAGCGGGGCTCGAGTCGACCTCAAAAATGGGCCGGTTCGGTTATTCCCCCTCCGAATTCGCTGTTTTGAACCTTTTTTGCATGTTTATTTTTTTAATTTTTATATATATCTATATATATTTCTCTCATATGCATACAAACTTCAAGGCTTAATAACTTCTTCATAATAAACCATTTTTTTTATATTCTCAGAAAATACGGGGTGTTACATTCTCCCCTCCTTAAAGGATTTCGTCCCCGAAATCTTCAAGTTAAGAAGAATGTATCCTAGCATCCAACATCCATCTACTCAACCATCAAACACAGGCATCCATTGTCCTTATAAACTTCTAATGCTTTCATGTTTAAATGCACAGTGTGTGTATATGTCCCTATCTAATGCAAAATCAGGCGGTCCACTGATTCAGTTGACCTCCTTTAATGCAAACCATGATAGTGCCATGCATCCATTATGTATGCAATTTTCCTACTCGATACATATCATTTCTATATGAGTGCACAACCATTCAGTCATATGCAACATCCATGTTCTGAGTCAATCATTCTGCATCCACAAAAATTGAAAAATGCACACACATCCATATGCAGTATGAGAGTGTTTTTGAGCCGATCTAGTGCCTAGTGTATGTATATGCATCCACGAGCAACCACTTGCATCCACTTGCAACCATCAAACATAACATGTCTCAAACACATGTTTACACCCATTAGTTTCTACCTAAAGTTCGAAGATTCGATCGATAGGATACAGTCGAATGATGGAAGCGAGTACAGATAAGACAAAGACTTGGTTCCCATTAGGCATTGGTTGAGAAAATAATTCCCCTAAGTATCAACCCCAAAGACCGAGATCAATATCAGATTGACACTCAGAGGATTACCCTCTTTAGACAATGTCAAAACTGGAAATCTTAACCTTATCAGAGATATTCAGATATTTACAGACTACTAGTATAGATCAGATTACCAAATGATTCTTAGAAAACTAAGCATGATAAAACCCAGAATGTATACGTTCTACTTGACGCCTAACACAGATATCTCTCAAACCCCAACCTATCACCAGCAGATGAGTCGTAACCCCTATGGGGTTTGAGACTATAACCAGATCAGAAACAAGACTAGTATTAACGTGCAGAGACTCGACTATAGAATCAGAATGCCATATTCAGAAAGAGTTCTAACTCAATAATCAGATAAGGAAACTAAACTCTCTACGGAAATTTTCCTACTTATATCCTATCCACCAACTATGAGAGCATTCGCCTGCCTTCCTGAAGTAGGTCATGTCCTCTGTCCTTGCCCCCGTTTCTTCGAGCAGTCCCTAGTGAAGTGTCTCATCTCACCACAGTTGAAGTGAGTGTCTTTCCTCTTTTGGTAATCCTTGTTCAGATGAGTCAAGCTTCCATAAGTAAAGCACATTTCTCCTCCTTTATCATCAGACTTTTCTTCCTTCTTTTGTGTTTCCTTTTTACCTACTTTGTGAACCAAGTCCATATCCATGAGTTTCTCATCCTTGGGTTGTGCTCCTTAGCCAAACTCCCTCATTCTCATCTTTACTATCCGTGTGTAACACATTGACAAGTCCCTCGAAAGCGGCCTCCATCGCACGGAAAATCCTACAAAGCTCAAAAGAAAATTAGTCGTAGGTGAGACTACTACGGCTACAGATGGAAGTCGGGCGCTTATTTTCCCTTTGACCGGTGTCATTGTCTTATCAAGCCTACAGAACCATGCCGCGATGAGGTTACCTCCCAGAAAGCCGGGAGCCCCGGAGAAAGAAGGAAACAAAGATTCAAACAGAGGATCAAAAGATAGATATATGGCTTTTGGGGATTATGTTTTTCAAAAATAAGCTTTACTTTTGAAAATACTTCCTTTTTAAATCCTTTTAGAAAATAGTTTTCAAAACTTTTTATCAAATCTGGTAACCTTCAGCTCTGATACCAAGTGTAACACCCCACCTCCGTTAAGGTCACTCACAAGGGAATGCCTTAACTTTGGTGGAGCATTTTAGTAAACAGAACAGAAACTTACAACACAGATAAAACAGTACTTGAAAAATTTATAACTTTATTTCAACAGAAGCTTGGTTACATCCTTTCAAATCACAATATCAGAATTCAAGTACAAAATATCAGTCTTGTACAAAAGGCTTCAGAATGCATAGTTTAAAATCATAATCCCCACAGAAGAAGACAAGCCATACTTTAAGCACTGCAAGCGGAAGAAATCTGGATCAAGCTAGAGTATTCCCTTCTACAAAACCTAGGGGGGACGGAAGAAAGGAGGCGAAACAACAAGGGTCAGACAAAAGTCTGGCAAGTCCAGTGATTTTCAGTTATGAACAGATAATAATAACATGACATGAAAATAAAACTGTATGAGAGATAACTGTAACAGATGTAGCAGATATGACAGAAGAACAGAATGATATAGGCTATTGCTTTACACTTATATGCACTAATACTAGTATAACAGAATTAGGTGTCACCCTAATGCCTAAACTGAAATAGAAGCAGGTACAGAATAATTTCCATGCTAGTAATGGGCCTTTACCACCCGATCAGAAACAGACAGAAGCAGAATGTAACATAAGGTGTACACTAGTAATTGGGCCTTTACCACCCGAACAGACGGTACCATGCAGAAACAGACAGGTGTTGCCACCCAACAGAAACAGACGGTACCAACAGAAACAGACAGAACTAAGTGTACCCTAAAACCCTACCCCAAGCGATCGGCTCCCTAATACATAAATACCCTGTGCCAGCCCCACCGAAGGATGTATCATTCCCTAAAGTGGCAACCTTTGAATGACACAGACCTATTTACAGATGTCACGACGTCTTACATCCTCTGAGGTAGACCGGGATCCATGCACGCACATGACCCGGTTGGAACGCACCATCAACACCCCTCGCCATTATCAGAGTGAACCGCTTATAATTAGTTCAGTAAGCGTGCCCGGACCCTACCTATTGTTGGGTCAAAGTTTTGATACCAGAAAGGGTTACTAACTAATATGGGTCCCAAACAACAGATGACACAAGTAATTCCCCTCCTATTCTTGTGTCCCTAGAATAACAAATTTCAGATTAACAAGTTCAGACATACAAAATTCAGATCAACTAGTTCACAGGTCAGACAAGTTTTAGACTAACGGATCAGATATACGGATTTAACAGATTTACAGATTTGTCTAACTTTGTAATTGGGCCTCCCGATTCATGGAACAGATTTATTAAACTCATCAGTCTAGTGGGTTTAACCCTATCTGCCCAACACGTTTTACACATTATATTTATCTCAGATTTTCATTAATTAAATATTAATGCCCAGACCTCTCACATTAGACTGACAGTTTGCGGCTACTGGTTAGGCCGGTTGGTTCCAGGCAGATTTCTGCCGCAAACTGTGTCTAACCTCGAGTTTCAAGCACGTTATGACTAACTTCTCACATTAGAACCTATTGTTTGCGGCCACTGGATGTGCCGGGCGGTTCCGGGCAGGATTACGCTGCAAACTCATTCTAACCTCGAGTTAGCCATGTTTATCTTTGCGGCCAATTAATTATTAATTTACCATTTATGCCCACGCCTAATATACATGTCAATTTTCATAATTATAGCCAATTCGGATTATGTCAGTAACAGACTAAATATATCAACTCAACAGATATGGCAGATAACAGATTTAGCAGATTAGGCGACTTAACGGATTCAGCAGATTAAGCAGTTTAGCAGATTTTGCATATAACAATTTAGGCATCTACAGCAGACTTAGCAGATGACATATTTGGTATATGAACAGATATAGCAGATTATAGCAGAACTAGCAGAATAGGCAATATAACAGAACTAGCAAATTAGGCAATATAACAGAACTAGCAGATTAGGCCATATAACAGATTTAATCATTCCTTAAAGTTTCATAAACATATCTTGCCTAATTATAAATTTGGCCTAAGTTTGCATGCCTAAATAGTTGTCATGATTCACATTATGATCATACACCCCACGTTTGCATTGAATTTACATGGCATAGATTATGGTCATAATTTACCATATAACACACGTCTCAAATTTAGTTAAACTTGCCTAGTACAAAAGATTCACATATAAATTATTCCAAATATAGCCATCGATTTCAATGCATGTCATATATTCAAAAATCTCCCACTTAGGTGTTATTCACATTTAATAGTTATCAAATCTTAACATAAATCTTCACACCTAAGTCATATTCCCTTTTTATCCCAAATCATGAATCTCTATATAAACAATATGCCCAACAATCTAGAACTTTAAATTATAACAGATCTTTAATTCAAAAATATGCGTTATGTCCAATGTCTCAAGTCACATGTTAATATACAATGGTTCCTCTTCTTCCAATTCACAGAATATGCACAGATCTAAATCTAGTTTACAAGCTATGTCCTTTTAGTCACAGATTAGCCATGTCCAATTATGCAATCATTCATTATTTGTCCCAAAGTTTAACGTTCGTGCATTAATCTCTTATGAGATTTGGCGCAGGCTCGGGGTAGCCTGGCTATAGAACAGAAAGAAGAAAGAGATATAGAATAAAATAGATCAGAACGGAACATACGCAATCTCAAATTCAGATTTACAATCATTTCACAATTATAATTAAAGTTTATATCGGAAAATAACTGCACTTGCCTTGGTTGGATTCTAAAAGAAAAAGGTGTTGTAGCTGTTCTCTTTTAATCCTAATCAGAATTGGAGGAAGAAGAAGCACAAGTCCTAGCTTAGGTTTCAGCAGAGTAGAGACGCCATTGATTTATTTATTTTTAGAGAGGAAGAGAGCAATGGAGGCTAGACAATTGTATATGAGTTTTAGGTTTAGGTTAGGGATGTATATATAGGTGTAGGAAGTTATTTAGGACCATTAGATTAACCCTGAATCATGAGAACCGTTCAAATGCAAAATCTGCATTTGAGCGAATCGGCCCACGGGATGACAGCCAAACACCCTGGATTAACCCCTAGTCGACCCAGCGGGGCTCGAGTCGACCTCAAAAATGGGCCGGTTCGGTTATTCCCCCTCCCAATTCGCTGTTTTGAACCTTTTTTGCATGTTTATTTATTTAATTTTTATATATATCTATATATATTTCTCTCATATGCATACAAACTTCAAGGCTTAATAACTTCTTCAAAATAAACCATTTTTTTTGTATTCTCAGAAAATACGGGGTGTTACATAAGCGATAAGCAGCAAAACAGAACAATAACAGGTATACTAAACCATACCTGAACCTGGACCTGCAACCAAAGAGTTAGCACAACAAGATGTACAATACCATAAGGTGACACTAACATATGGTGTAAGGATACGGGGGTGGGTGCGCATGTCATAGCGATGTCAAACAATCAAGCACAACAACCATCCTCACATCTCTCACTCAGTGCGTAAAGCATACGATATCCACTACTTTGATCACTAGACCCATCGAGGTAGTGACGGAGTCCAATTTGTATAACTATTGCTACCACCAAGCTTGCCCCATAGAGTCATGACTAAATCCTTACAAATGACCCCACTTCATTGGTCCATAGCTAATAGTCCTACCTAGGCCACTGTGGCCCTGAATCCATCCACATACCCCATACTCCATAGTGATCCAAAGTTATAGACATCGATAACCCCTTAGCACACGTCCCGCAGCAAATCCCAACTCATGAAGTTAACACATTGGCTCCAATTTGGATCCCGAGTAGTAACCTCCCATCTGGACTTCCTTTGCATATCGGGTTTTGGTCGAATTGGAGTTAGTCTTTAAGAGAGTCATCGCGTATAAGAAGAAGTGCACATCCGGTTCGGTTCAACTTGTCGCCCTAGTTCAGTTCGGATCATCATTGGGTCACCTCCTCGGTTCGGGTCCTTGGCCATTGCCTCGGTTCGGTCGTGAAACTCCATGATGTAGTTCGGTTCGGTGCCCCCCTTCTGGATTGGTTCGGTCCAATGCTTCCTAGTATGCTCCTGGGTGCGGTTCGGTTTGGTGCTCCCCTTCTGGCTCGGTTCGGATGTTTTCTTCCTGGGTTCGGTTCGTATCTCTTGGTTCGGCTCTTGTACTTCACCTCATTCCAGTCAAACGTCCCCTGTTCGGTTCGGTGCTCATGGATCTCGGTTCGGATCCTCACTTCAACTCCAACTCCAAGCTAGCGGCCTTCCTTTGTTGCCATACTCTTCTTCTGCCTGGACCCCGATTCGGTTCGGATTCCATGTCTCTTGTGTCAGTTCGGTTCGACCTATCCTATCTGATCCGAACCTCTTTCCCACATCCGATCCGATCTGGATCCCTGTAGTTTTCCCAACGAGTTTATATCGTCCATTCTCGCCGTACGACGGCGTTTTCAACCATTATAACTTTACTAATCAATCATAAACCATCCAAACAGTGGTATTAACATATATGATAAATCAACAAGGTCAAAACACCAAGCATATAGGTCATTTAAGATCAAACATACCCCAAAAACCCATGTTTCCCCTTAATCCCCTTAAGCATGTTTTAACAATAGGTTTAGCAAATTTAGTCAAAATTAACTCAAATTTTTATTAGAGCCATAAAATAATATTTTAGAATTTTACAAATTTTTCCAGAATTTTCTGAGCCATAATTTCGCTAATTATCACTAATCACCCCTAATCAGCCGTAATTAGTGAAAAACAATGCAAATCACTCGCCTTGTCCACAAACAAACTATAAATCTGAAATATTATCTGATTTGGGTTGAATCTCTATGCAACACAGCAGCTCTATTCCCAATTTGATGCTAATTTTCCTTAATTTGATGTAGTTTGGCTTAATCTTCAATTAGGAAGCGATTAGAAGCGATTTGGGATGAAATTAGAAGGCGGAGGTCATGGCTAGGGTTAGAGAAATGTTTTAGGCGGCTGAAAAATGAAATAAAATTCATTTTCCTACTGTTCTCAGATGGGTTATGGGCCCTCTTGCTAATCACCCTAATTAGGTCCGGTTAAGCTGTTTTTCACCTTCTAAACCTTGTTTCAGCCATATCTTCCAAACGGTGAGTCCGTTTGGCTAATGTGACCACTCTACGGAAAGGTAAACCATCATCTGGATCTAATGGAAGTGGTTTCAGGTCAAAACTCCTTACCAATCAAAAGTTATGGCCAAAACAAGATCAACTAGGGGCAAAACGGTCATTTAAAAATTGGCAAAAATCATGAACATGGGAAATGACCCCAATAGTCGTCTCCCAAAGTTACATGACCATACGACTCCGTATGTGAAAGAAATAAATATTCTACGATCCTTCGATGCGTAGAATGTGGGTCGTTACACCAATGCAGAAAGTAAATGACACACAGTTTTTACCCAGTTTCGGCAGACTCTACCTACTACTGCATTCACTAAGGTTTCTATTAGGTAATAAAACAGATCCCACTTACAAGACCATGTAAACTAGCGAACCCCTCGCTCCAATTCTAATTCTACGCTCAAAACCATAGACTGATCTATATCCCCTAGATCAGATTTCCCAGGATTACAAACCCATAGCCATAGTTTTTACAGACTCTTGTAAACTGCCAGCTAAAACCCTAATTGGATCACCTAGTTTGACAGACACTCGAAAACTATTAGAATTGGTTTACAAAGGAAAATACAAATAAAAATAAACAAGTAAGAAAACCCATAAAAAAAACTAGACCAAGTTAAATCTCCCTTTTACAATTGTTAAGCAAACTACCGGCCCGTTTATTTTGCATCTCCGTTCAGTTGGCCCAAATTGTAACAACCCTGAATTTCTGAACCAATTTAAAATTTTAATTTTTGCTATTTTAATGGGTTTTGAATATTTAAAATGATTTATTTTAAATAATAACGACTAAAAATTTATTTTAATCGAAATTAGAATGTATAAATTTCTTTTAAATATGGAACGAGCTTGAAATGGCACGGTAGTTTGAAAATTCGATTTTATATTTCAAATGAATATACAAAATTCAATATAAATCGGATTTCAGTAAAACAAGGAACGTTAGAATCTGTTTAATTATAACTTTCTAGCGAATGTGAAAAATTCAGATTTCATAATATAAGTTGAAAGTTATGGCCAGTTTAAAATTTAGAATAGTCGCTATGGAATTTATATATATATTAAAATAATATATAGCCCTTAAAAATAGCCATTTTGCAAATGACCTACGTTTCCGATGAAACCACTTTTGTTGGATTCGGAATGTCAAATTATAGCTAGGTTCAAAAATTCATAATTTTTGGAGCTAATTTTTAAGCTGATAAATTTAAATGTGTTTTCAATTTAAATTTAATCGACTGGAAGAAGGCCATTTTTCATACTGTCTCCAAATTCGACGAAATTAGTTTTGTTAGGACCGTATCATCAAAACATAGCTAGATTTATTTTTCTGTAATTTTTGAAGTCAGTATGTGGCCTTGGTAAATTAAATTGTATATTTAAATTCAATATATATTGATTTCTAATTTAATTTTGATGAAAATTTGTCGAAATGATAGAATTGGCTTACGAAATATATCCTATTGTGTTCGGAATGGGATTATTTTGTTAGGGGTGACAGTTGTTGGGGTTGATTTGGAGTTCGGATGCGAAATTCACTTTTAAGAAATAAACTAGAATATAATATTATTAAAATGTATATATAAACCCCTTTATTTCGGCTAACCCTAACCCTCAAAAAACCCGGCTCCCCCAGTACAATTTAAACGAACGAAAATGCTCGAAATTTCTTCCTCAATTCTCTCAAAATCCAAGCAGTAACTTTCATAATTTATTAAAGGAAAATCGTAGAGATTTGAGTGAGCTTTAAATCTACAAGGGTTTAATCATCTATTGTGAAGTATCGTAGGTGATTTTGGATGGGAAGCGGTCGACTTTGGAGTGGATTTGGGGGCATGTGGGACTGCCGAGCGTGGCGCCAGTGGAGGCGTTGGGGGATGGCGATGCGGCGGTCGCCGTGGCGACAACGGATGGGGGCCTGACGCTCTCGGTTGGCGTGCGACAGTGTCAATTTGGATCGGGGTTTTGGGTTCGTTTAGGAGCAGTTAACGACGAGGAAGGAGGATTAATTAAGGGTCGGATTAATTAGTTATTAATTAATTAATTATATATTGAAATGTGTAAATGTATAATTAGCTGTAACTTTGTCAAAAGGAAATGGAATCGAATGATTTCAGATCCGTTGGAATCGCAGAAAAGAGAGCTACAACATGGGAATCACTAGAACGGAAACAGAGCAAATTAGAATTGGGAGCCAATTTAAATCCAAACGACACCAAAATCATCAGTTAAAGAATGACAGAGTGGAACTCAAAGTGAGAATTCTCTCACTAAAATATTTGTATAGTTATTTATTTATTTTATAACTGAAAATATATGAATTGCCAGTGTTGATTTTTATCTGTTGCATGTAGCATTGCTTGAGCTCAACACATGAACTATTCACGACTCATCTACACAAGAAGCGTTGTTTGAATATACGACACCCGTATTTCAAACAATGTGGAGACACTTGTGATTGTTGAACTGAGATATAAATATCCATTTATAACTTAAACAGTGCAAATTGGTTAATTAGAAAAATAATTCAAACCAATTTGAATTGGTTAATTTATTAATCAATGATTTATTTAAATTGAATGTTGTTGTCTGAAAAGCCCATACGGGTGTTGGGATAATATTTGACATACACTAATCCCAATGTTTAGTTATATGTCAATCGATTGATTGACAGACTGTGTTAAGCACTATTTATTTATTTTAATGCTTATACAGTTATAGAATGCACTTTGGATGACGTTTGAGTGTTTAATGTTATTTATCATTATTGTGAATACATGAGATGTATGAAATCCATATAAATAAAATTATATGGTAATTGATTGAGTCGCATTCTGATTCAGAATATGAACAAATATTTTAAAATAATATTCAGCGAAGAATTAAATTATGATTTTGATGTTCGATTTTGGATGGACACGAAAATAATGAATATGGAATCCGAGTTAAGTAGTTAAACGCCATTTTAAGTCGAATGGGTTTACAAATCGATTTTATTCATTTTATAATGAATACGAAAAGGAAATAGATTTCAAAATCGGATATTTTGAAAACATTATCATTGTAATATTATAATGATATAGAATATTCAATTTTGATTTAAGATTAAAAATGAAGTTGGAATCGTTTTAAAACGAATTTATAAATGATTTATAAAATACGTTTTAAATGGAAATCGATGAAATATATATTATTTATATTTTAATGGCCTGAATAGAACGCACCGCGCAACGACCGTTCACAAATTTCGACCATTGACTTCGAATTGGCATAACAGGAGATCCGACTGTCGGATTCTCCTAATCCGGGAACCGTTGGGTTCGTATCGAAAAGATCTTTCAAATGAATACATGAGATTTAAACTTGAACGGTTGGATTTCAAATTATGTCCAAATCAATTTCAGAAAAGGTCGCTATGGATGCAGTTCAGTGGTCGTTATTGGAACCCGACTGCAAGGGCCTTATTAAAAATATGAAAAAATTGTGTAAAATTACAATAAATGATTTGGAAATATTTTGGATGAAATATTCCATGTTTGTAAAGATAAATGATATTTTTATATCAAAATAAACTAGTTAACAACTAGAATAAAGAACTGAAAGAGTTGAAATGTTTTAATATAACCCGAATTTTTCTAATATATAAATTGGAATGATTTGAATGGGAATTATCTTCGGGATATTTCGATATTGGATTGCGTGATTATACGGATATTGTTGAGGAATTTGGAAAATACAGATATCGTTATACCCAATATGATATTTGTTGGTTTCAGAATTTGATATTGAATATAAGCCGATATAATTTCTATTTAGAGCCTTGTATTTAATATCAAATTGGATTTTGGGTCTGTCGTGAACTGTGTTTTAAATAACATTTGTTATTTAATCCAATTAACAGTGAAAATATGATTTCGAATTTATAAATCTTTTTAATAAGATTAATGGAAAATTTCTAAAGTAAGGTTTTCCAATTTAATATATTAAATTGGAATTGAATGGAATTCGATTGGTGATGATTGAGATGAGCTTCTGTAAAGGAAGACCGTCACTATTTATGAAATTTAAAAGGGCATCGCCGTTATTCCATTTATAGTATTGATTTGATATGGAAATTTATATCGATTATATACTGTTATAATTTCCGTGAAGATTCCATTTTGATGGAAGATGATTTGGGTTTATCGTGAACTATGTTTTAAATGACATTGGTTCTTTAACCCGGTTAAAGACAAGATTAATTTCTTAAAGTTGAATAATCATTAAGTAATGATTTTTGAGATTAAAAATGAACTAGAGTTTTAACGAATCTTTAAATAGAATAAAATGAGAATGGGATAATTAAATTTATCGAATTCATGAAATGATCGAGAATGGAGTACCGCCAGTTTTACTCCTTAGGCGATAGTTAAATCTTTAATTAGATTTGAATGAGAAATTTTTAATTAAATTTAACGATAACACAGTGGGTGTTAGATATGGAGTATTACCAGTTTTTCTCTATGGGATGAATATGTTGGGATTGGGATTAACAATAAATGATTACTTCGGTAAGGCTCGATAATCCCGAATAGTTGATAAACCTTAATTGGGTTTAAATTGCGGAAAGATAAAATAAAATATTTTGAAAAGGATATCCAAAGGAAAATTTAAGTACAAGTTTAAAAGAACTTATCTTTAATAAAATTATGGGAACCTTTCCCATAAGATGTGAATATTTGAATAAAAGAATATTCTGAATTGGAATGAGGCGTATGATGTGTTTTTATAGCACTTGATTATTGATTATAAAATAAGTGGGTTATTCGAAAAGACTGGGTTTATCCCATCTGAATAACTGATACAACGACTAAAAGTCAACGATGAAGACAGTGGTTGAAGACCGAAGAGCTTCACCTCGTTTGGATGATTACTGATGTCTTGATTGCGTTGTACACCCAAGACAAGGTAATAAGTGGTGATCGCCCATACGTACTTGGAGATCGATCGAATATCGAGGACCTCTCTCCTGTATTGGACATATGGGACGAGGAATAAGGTGCTTCCGGTTTCGTTCAGACCCAGAACGGACTTGTAAATGGATGTGTGTCTGACATTGGATTTCATTCTGTGTTGACTGATTTCTATTGAATATATATCTGTTTGGTGGCGGAGAATTTATTCTCTTGCTTAACACCCTTCTCTGAGACGTACGAGCTTAGAGGTTATATATTGATAGACATCAGTTGTATGGCGTGAATTGTCAGTGTGGCATGTTGAGATGCAAATGATCAAAGCTTTTGTTGAAAAGCAGAGTCTTGTGGTTGATGATCAGAGCGCGACTTTAAATATCATAGCTTTTTGTATAGCGTTAATTCGCGAGCCTCACACCCAGTACGAGTCAAAAACGGGATAGTGACTGCAGGGAGTGCACGACGTTTCTCTCTAGCTAGGATTGGTGTCATGGTATGGAGCCTAGGCATTTTTACTTATGTGGATGATGGAATGTGACACCACATGTCCGTTAATGTCACTCACTGAGGGAATGCATTAAGTTTCGTGAAGTGATATAAGTAAACAGCACAGAATAATTACAAGACAGATATAAATAAGGCAGCAGTGGAAAATTTAAACTTTTATTTCAAACATAAGTCATAATACCGTGGTCCACAATTTCATAAGTCACAAAAACCATTGCAATAAAATAACTTCTGTCTTGCACCATCAGAGTACATAAGTTAATAATAAGCATCATTGCCCAAATAAAAAGAGTTAAGCCATAGTAGAGACAAGAACTTGAGCTATACTTCAGAAGTAGCCTAGCAAGATGATATCTGATTCCTGATTAAGTCTGATTGTTTCCTTCCTGAGAACCTGGGGGGAAACGGAAGAAAGAAGGAGAAACAACAGGGTCAGACATAAAGTCTGGCGAGTCTAGTTACTTTTAGCCAGTAGATAAATAAAAGCAACCTGATAGGCGTATAAAGTGGATAAGAGATCACTACATAAATGGCAGGTGCGACAAGGTAAACAAGTTAAGGTGTACGTGCCACACTAATGATTAGTCTGCACTATTCTAGTATAACTGAAATGAGATGATCCATTCCACTATAAGTTGGTAGGCTTAGATCATACATCCAAGTATACCCTAACCCCTACCCTAATCGATCGGCTCCCTACCCGGTAGATTTCCTGTGCTGGCCCCACAGTAGAAGGTATCACTTCCTAAAGTAGCAACCCATGGTGTGTACAACCATATCTACTGGTGTCACGGTCGTCTTAGCCCCCTCTGCCCGACCTATGCACGCATACGTCCCCGGTCAGTTTGCGCCGCCCACACCATCCGCCTCGTTTGAATCTCTTACAATCAATCAGTAAGCGTGCCCCTTCTTCGCCTAGTACGGAGGTCTTTACTTGATACCAACTCTAAGTTATTGACTGAAATGAGTCCCACACAATATGATACAAGCTCCCCCCTTGTCTTATATCCCCCACCATGTTTTCCACTGATTATGTATACCCTTAGGTGTCTTTAATTACATAGCCCTATACTAGTTATGCTTACCCTAAAGGGTGTCTTTAATTACATAACTTCGTTACATTATCTATCGGTTATGTATACCACTAGGTGTCTTTAATTACACAACCTTATTACATTATCTACTAGTTATGTATACCACTAGGTGTCTTTAATTACATAACCTTATTGGATTATGTTTGTGGGCCTATATATACATATTACTCACCCTCTCTAATTTACTTAACCCACCCTTACCCATCCAATTTTACTTAACCCTATATTAAGTCCATAGTCATATTAAATTAGGTTAAGTAGTCTATTTCATTACCATGTCCAATTATGGTTATAATGGGCTAGACCTCCCACATTAGGCCTACAACGTGTGGATGCTAGATATGTCAGTCGAGTCCGGGCAGTCTTATTCCACAGTTGGGCCTAACCTCGTGTCTTAGCCTGATTCGTATTTGCATACTTAGACCTCCCACATTAGGTTCAACATTAGTGGCTGCTGGATATGTCGGTTGGGTCCGGGCAGACTTCCACCACTAGTGTAACCTAACCTCGTGTCATAAGTACAATTTACAATTCCTAATTGTAAATTACTAAACTTTCCAATTTAATCCAAATCTACCTATGTCATTATAGGTAACTATTTCGTTGTTTTCGCCATTTGAATTACATGTCCCGTTTCATATAAACATTACATAATTCTTGCCAATTATTATCCCTTTTTCCCCTTTTCCTCTCTAATGTATTTGTATGTATTTTGATGGCATCTAGGCTATAAAGTAGTGTAGCTATAACAATAAAAAGGAGTATGACAAGGGTGATAGTTTCAACATGTCTTGGCATAAACATGAACATAAACTGGCATAATAACAAAGTGAATGGACATGTGATTAACAACATAATAAAGTGGACATCAAACCGGTAACTTGTGGCAATCACTATGATGTTCAAGTAAGCATAATGAGATCTAGATTAAGCATTAGTTGTCCAATTACTTAGATCTAGCATAGTTAGGGTGACATAATAAAATGTTTAGATCTAAAGGTGAGTTCACATGTCAAGTTTACAACATATCTCAATGGATCACAATATGACAGGTGAAAGATGATTTACTAAAGATCTAGATCCAAGTGACGTCACTATTGTCCAAATCAATAGATGTACATCCACCATGACATGGTTACAAGTCAAGATCCACATAAGCATCATAATCAAATCAACACAATTTTATTAGATCTAGGAAAATAGATCTGTCATGACATAGTATAACATTTCATATTAACACAGAATCATATTTTACAACATATCCAATTCATAGTATTTCAAAGGATACTTTTATTTATTTAAACCTGAAAGTAATCTAGAAACTCACAGTGTTAGGTTTAGAGAATTTAGGAAGAACAGATCTAGAATTTCTGAATTGGATTTGTAGAATATGTTGTTGTAGAAACGGTTCAGTTTGCCCTCCATCAGCATATGGCCTCCATGACTCCCAATGAAGAGAATATGAGAAATATGACATGTACTTATAGCTTCCAGACCCCCTAAAACGAGTGCCACCTCAGCCCTAGGGGTGTCGACACCCCTGTGGGTGGGTCGACCCGAAGGTCGACACCCCTCTAGGGGGGTTGACCCCCTAGAGTGAGAATTTTGCCGCTCAGAGGAATTTTTTCAAATTTGAATCCTCTGGATAGGATTTTGACTCATCTCTGACTCACCTATGACTCATGCGTATATATAAAATATTTCTGTGCGTATACAAACTTAAAACCTTCATAATTTATTCATACGGTGTCCGTTTTACGCAAATCAAATGTATATCTTAACCAAAATTTCGAGATGGACGCAATCGTGCAGTCCGTTTCCTCTAATTCTGAACATTAAATTAATTCTCTAATTCTGAACATTAAATTAATTATTATTTAATTTATTCTCTTTAATGTCGTTAAAAATTCGGGGTGTTACATTCTCCCCTACTCAAAGGATTTCGTCCAGAAATCTCCAAGTTGAGAAGAGTGCATATCCTACCATCCATCATCCATCTACTCATCCACCAATCACCGGCATCCATTGTCCTTAAAGATTTATAATTCTTATATGAATATATGCAAAGGTGTGTGTATATGTACCAACACTAATGCGAAGATCAGGCGGTCTACTGATTCGGTTGACCACCTTAGTACAATGTATGTTAGTGCTATGAATCCAATATGTACGCAAATAAACCTATTGTATTATATAAGTTCTATATGTGTGCACACCCATTCATCCAAATGCGACATCCATATACCAGTTCATCCATTCCTATCCATAAAAGAAAAGAAGACGCACACACATCCATATGCAATATGAAAGTGATTGAGCCGATCTTAGTGCCTAATGTGTGTGTATGCGTCCACAGGCAACCACTGGCAAACACTTGCATCCATCAAACATAACATGTTTCAAACATATGTTTACATCCATAGGATTCCTATCTAAAGGTCGAAAATAAAATAAGATATATTCTATTGACAGAAACAAGTACTGATAAAACATAGGAATGGAGTTAAGAACATACCCTCGAAAAGATAAGGGTACGAAGCACGAATCTTGTCTTTGGTCTCCTAGGTTGCACCTTTTGGGTTATTTCCTTATTGCGCAGCTTCTTAACCTCTGACCCAAGAATACGGGTAGGGACTCATTTGACTGTCGCCTCCCGTTCCACTTCGACTTCTTCCAACATGCTTGGCTCAACAACTTCCGCGGTGTCATGCAGGCACTTCTGCAGGTGAGAGACACGGAAAACATCATGAATACTGGATAGATTTTCTGGGAGCTTTACTCTGTAGGCCATTTGGGCAATCCTCTCAGTTATGGGGAATGGTCCCATAAACCTAGGTGCCAACTTCCCTACTGATCCAAAGTGAACCACATTCCTCAGAGGTGATACTTTGATAAAAACTAAGTCTCCCACTTCGAATTTAATGTCAGTCTTCTCTTGTCTACATAGGATTTCTGCCTATCTTGAGCTGTCTTCATCCACCGTCGAATAAGGTCAATCTTTTCAGTTGTTTCCCTAACCATATCTGGTCCAAGTAATAATCTTTCTGTAGATTCCCACCAACAAGTTGGCGATCTACAGGGCCTTCCGTACAATGCTTCGAAGGGTGTCATACCGATGCTAGCCTGATAGTTGTTATTATAGGCAAACTCTACTAAAGGAATATGCTCTTCCCAAGTCCCTCCGAAGTCAAGGATACACAGCCTTAAAAGATATTCTATAATTCCATTCACCCTCTCTGTTTGCCCATCGTTCTGAGGATGATAAGCGGTGCTCAAACACAACTGTGTACCTAATACTGCTTGCAAGCTCCTCCAAAATTCGCTGGTAAACATAGGGTCACGATCGCTCACGATTCTGGAAGGAACTCCATAGAGACGAACTATCTCACGAACATATGTCGTCCTCTTACTTTTATCTAGAATAAAGTGAGCGCTCTTAGTGGGTCTGTCCACTATCACCCAAATACCGGTATTACCTTTCTTCAATCTAGGCAAACCATCTATGGAAATCCATCGAGACGCTCTTCCATTTCCACTGCGGAACCTCCAATGGATGAAGCAATCCACCGAGCTTCTTTTGCTCAGCTTTGACTTACTAGCAAACCAAACATTGAGAAACAAATTCGGCCACATCCTTCTTCATCCTAGCCCAAAAGAAAACCCTCTTCATATCCCTGTACATCTTGTCACCTCCTGGATGAATGGTCATCTTAGAATGGTGGGCTTCTTCTAAGACTGCCTTTATCAAGCTTCCAGTTTAAGGAACACGAAGCCTTCCATCTCGTCGCAACCATCCCTTTTCATCTATGGCATATCTACTGAGGTGACTAGAAGTCTCCCCTCTTCTGAGCTTATCCATGCTGCCTAGAATCTGTGGGTCACCTTGTTGCGAAGCTCCTTTCTGGTCCACAAGAGTCGGTCGCATCTCTAAGGATGCAAATAAATGAGGCAAAACCTCTATGGAGGGTCTAAAATCAAAAGATGATATGAACTCCAAGTTCTTTCTTTCCACAAACAGAAGACTCAGAGCCACCCTCTGCCTACTTAGTGCGTCTGCCACAACATTACACTTTCCAGGGATATAAGCAATCTCAAAATCATATGAAGCTAAGAACTCCATCCACCGTTATTGTCTTAAGTTTAGATCCTTTTGTGAGAACAGATACTTGAGAGATTTATGATCAGTGTATAACTCGAACTTTTCTCCAAGTAAATAATAACGCCACGTCTTTAACATGAATAGTATGGTAGCTAGCTCTAGATCATGGGTGGGGTAGTTCTTCTCATGAACTCTCAACTATCTACCTCCATAACATATTACTTTCCCTTCTTGCATTCGAACCGCACTAAGCCCTGTACCGCACGCATCAGTGTAAACAGTAAACACTTTACTCCCATCGGGAAAGGTCAAGACTGGGGCTGTTGTCAGAGCCCTCTTCAGTCGTTGGAAATCAACGTCACAGTCTATATCCCATGAAAATGCCAAATTCTTCTTTGTCAGCCTGGTGAGAGGGGCTAATATCTTTGCGAAGTCCTTAATGAACTTCCTATAATAACCTGCCAACCCAAGAAAGCCTCTCACCTCAGTTGCATTTTTAGGAATCTTCCAATCTTGTACTGCAACCACCTTCGCGGGATCCACATCTATACCTTCTTTGGAGACTACATGCCCAAAGAATCTCACCTCCTTTCTCCAGAAATGGCATTTGGAGAACTTTTCTTTTAGCTGATGGTCACAGAGAGTTTTCAAAACTTCTCCCAAATGTTGGGCATGCTATTCTTCACTCTTGGAGAAGATCAAAATATCATCAATAAAGACTATGACGAATTTTTTTAGGAACTCCCGAAACAACCTACTCATCAAATCAACAAAATAGGCTGGTGCATTTGTCAACCCAAAAGGCATAACTTGCCATTCAAAGAAACCGTATGGAGTTCTAAAAGCAGTCTTATCTGTGCTGTCCACCGCCACCCTTAACTGATGGAACCCTGTAGTCAAGTCCAACTGAAAAATACTGAGGCACCAACAAGCCGATCAAATAAATCATCAATCCTCGAAAGCGGGTGCCTATTCTTTTTGGTGAGCTTATTTAACTCTCTATAGTCAACAAACAAACGAAGCGAACCATCCGCTTTAGTTGCAAATACTACTGGAGCACCCCACTCTGATATGCTTCGTCTGATAAACCCTTTTTCAAGTAGCTCCCCTACTTGCTTACTCAGCTCCCTCCTTTCCCTTTGAGCCAGGTGGCATACTGGTAATGTAACTGGCTTTGCATTATCCACCAGATATATACGGAAGTCAATTTCGCGCCTTGGAGGTAAACCCTGTACCTCATCAAAACATCTGAATAATCTCGAACCACTGGAACAGATTGCAAATCATCTATAGATGCATCTAGAGACTCTAGGAAGCTAAGGATAACATACCCTTGAGGGTCACAAGAAACTTCGAGGGTCTTCCCATGACAAGTCAGGAGTCTAACAACTCTCCTCTCACAATCCAGAATGGCCCCATATGTGGTAAGCCAATCCATTCCAAGAATCAACCCATAGCCCATAAATCCGAGAACATACGCGTCGCATTCAAATTCGATGCCTAACACAGATATTTTAAAACCCTGACAAATCATCGATAAATGAGTCGAACCACCAATGGGGTTTGAAACAACAACGGGTTCTACTACCATACTAGTAATTAAGGCAAAGATTCAACCATAGAACTAGATATAAACGAGTGTGAAGCACAAGAATCAAAAAGTGTTCTAACTGGATGGTTTGAAACAGAAACTAAACTTTCTACGGAAATTTTTTCAACCTCTTTCAGGAGCACTGATCGCCAGAGTATGCACCTTCCCTCCAGAAGTCCCTGCTCTTTGACCTTGTCTCTGCGATCCCTGTTTCTTCAGGCACACTTTAGAGAAGTGTCCGACCTCTCCGCAATTAAAGAAATTAGCCTTCCTTCTCTTACAATCTTTGATCAGGTGGCCCTCCTTTCCACAGTTGTGACATTTTCTCTTATCCAGCCTTTATCATCTTTCCCCCTTTCTTCTGTTGTTGCTGCCCTTTCCTGGGCCACACCTTATTCTGCGATGTCCCCTCAGCTTTTGTTTCCTTCTTTTCTCCCTTGTCCTCCTCATGCGTTAGGGCCATATCAACAAGTTTTCAAAGGTGGCCCCCATTGGAAGATGGGACATAGCTAAACCATGCAGAGGCTCATTCAGCCCTGTAGCAAACCGTAAAGCCCTTTTGTGTGGTGTGTCTACCAACTATAGCCCGAACCTTGCCAGTTGGTTGAACTTGTTCACATACTCCTTCACCGTCAAATTTCCTTATTTGAGTGTTAAGAACCTCTCCATCTGTATGCTTCTCTCCGCTTGGGAAAGAAATTTCATTTCAAACCTCTGTCTAAACTTTTCCCAAGTTTCTACCAGACGTCCAGCTTGGGTGACTTCCCACCAAAATGAGGCTTCGCACTTTAACAGCCAAGCAGCTAATTGAATTTTCCTTCGGTCCTCCACTTCAAAGATTAGGAATAAGTCCTCTGTCTCCTTAAGCCAATTCCTAGCTTCTACGACGCCTCATTCCCATGGAATTACCTTCCTCCCATAGCCCGGAAGTCTTTGCAGATTTTGGAAAAGTTGTCAGCTTTTGGAGGGGAAGAAGGAGGAATGACTGGTGCATCTAGAGGAGGAACGTCTCTTTGGCCTTCGGCCGGTGTCGTGGCCTCCAAATACCTCCGGAACCATCCGAGTGTTGTGACGCCCTCTGGGAGATTAGGGATGTTTTGTTCCCCAGACATGGTGGGAAAGGGTAAAGGAAGAAACTTATATAAAGGACTGAAGGATACTACATATGCATTTTTAAGGAATGTTTTTCAAAATAGACCTTTCTTTTTGAAAATTCTTTCCTTTTTAAAACCTTTTTGAAAATAATTTTCAAAAACTTTTATCTTATCTGGTAACCTTTAGCACTGACACCAAGTGTGACACCCCACGTCCGTTGATGTCACTCACTAAGGGAATGCATTAAGTTTTGTGAAGTGTTATAGGTAAACAGACACAAAATAATTACAAGACAAATATAAATAAGGCAGCAGTGGAAAAATTAAACTTTTATTTCAAACATAAGTCATAATACCGTGGTCCACAATTTCATAAGTCACAAAAACCATTACGATAACTTTTGTCTTGCACCATCAGAGTATATAAGTTAATAAAAAGCATCATTCCACAAATAAAAAGAGTTGAGCCATAGTAGAAGCAAGAACTGGAGCCATACTTCAGAAGTAGCTCTTAGCAAGATGATATATGATTCCCGATTAAGTTTGAATGTTTCCTCCCTAAGAACCGGGGGGAACGGAGGAAAGAAGGAGAAACAACAGGGTCAGACATAAAGTCTGGCGAGTCTAGTTACTTTTAGTCAGTAGATAAATAAAAGCCACCTGATAGGCATATAAAGTGGGTAAGAGAGATCACTACATAAATGGCAGGTGCGACAAGGTAAGCAAGTTAAGGTGTATGTGCCTCACTAATGATTACTCTGCACTATTACTAGTATAACTAAAATGAGATGATCCCTTCCATTATAAGTTGGTAGGCTTAGGTCATACGTCCAAGTATACCCTAACCCCTACCCTAATCGATCGACTCCCTACCCTGTAGATATCCTGTGCTGGCCCCACAGTAGGAGGTATCACTTCCTAAAGTGGCAACACATGGTGTGCACAACCATATCTACTGGTGTCACAGTCGTCTTAGTTCCCTCTACCCGGCCCATGCACGCACATGTCCCCTGTCGGTTTGCACCGCCCACACCATCCACCTCATTTGGATCTCTTACAATCAATCAGTAAGTGTGCCCTTTCTCCGCCTAGTACGGAGGTCTTTACTTGATACCAACTCCGGGTTACTGACTGAAAGGGGTCCCACACAATATGATACAAGCTCCCCCTTTCTTGTATCCCCCAATAGGTTTTCCACTGACTATGTATACCCTTAGGTAACTTTAATTACATAACCATATACTAGTTATGCTTGCCCTAAAGGGTGTCTTTAATTACATAACTTCATTACATTATCTATCGGTTATGTATACCACTAGGTGTCTTTAATTACATAACCCTATTACATTATCTACTAGTTATGTATACCACTAGGTGTCTTTAATTACATAACCTTATTAGGTTAAGTTTGTGGGCCTATATATACATATTACCCACCCCCTCTAATTTACTCAACCTACCCCTACCCATCCAATTTTACTTAACCCTAACTTAAGTCCATAATGATATTAAATTAGGTTAAGTAGTCTATTTCATTACCATGTCCAATTAGGGTTATAATGGGCTAGACCTCCCACATTAGGCCTATAACGTGTGGATGCTGGATATGCCAGTCGGGTCCGGGTAGTCTTATTCCATGGTTGGGCCTAACCTCGTATCTTAACCCGATTCGTATTTACGTATTTAGACCTCCCACATTAGGTTCCACATTAGTGGCTGCTAGATATGTCGGTCGGATTTGAGCGGACTTCCACCACTAGTGTAACCTAACCTTGTGTCATAAGTACAATTTACAATTCCTAATTGTAGATTACTAAACATTCCAATTTAATCAAAATCTACCTATGTCATTATAGGTAACTATTTCGTTGTTTTCCCCATTTCAGTTACATGTCCCATTTCATATAAACATTACATAATTCATGCCAATTATAATCCCTTTTCCCCGTTTCCTCTCTAACATATTCGTACGTATTTTGATAGCATCTAGGCTATAAAGTAGCCTAAGTTCAAAGGGTTTTCTGATTAATTTCCAAACCTGGTTTTGAAAGCAACCATCCCGTTCGTCGGATCAGTTAGGGATAGCCAGGGAGGGCAGGAAACTTATATTTTCCAAACCCAAGCCTAGACATTATCCTCTCTGTCACCCTAGAACTTTCAGGTACAAGTTATAAAAAGGGGTGTTATCAAAATATCTTTCTTTTGTTTATAAATTGTTAACAATTTATCTTACAGCCCATTTCCCCCTTTTTAAACAAATTTGGCCTATATTCATTTGTCGCTAATAGACTTATATTCTAGGCCCAAATCTTGATTTGCCTAACCTACAGTTCATAGCAATTTAGATCTATCATCTTTATTTTCAGTTTATGCTAAACTAGATTTTATATGCCAAACTAGATTTTCTATTCTAGTTCACCGTTTATGCCCAAAAACTAGATTTATTCTTCTAGTTTACAGTCTACATACAAACTAGATTTATTATTCTAGTTTTTCAATTTACAGGCCAATACTAGATCTAAATTTCATAACCTATAATCCATGTCAAATCTACCCAATTCACATGTCTTAACACATGTTCTAAAATTGTATAAATCAGAATCATGTTCGCTTCCAAACTATGCCAATTTCAAGCTTACAACTATATTTATGTTTATTTTTGTGTTTTTCCCAAATCGCATTCCCACCGTTCGTATAATCATGATTCAACCTAGATTGTAAATAAATCTAGATTCGTAGAAAATAAGGAATGAACCAAAGATGCTATGAAAAAGGGTGGACATAATAATTGGCATAAAAAGATTTTGAATAACGACGCAGGTTCAAGAATATGGGTAGACCTAACTTAATAGGTAAATTCCCAGTGTCTAAAACCAAGAATAGACAGAATAGGTTCGAGAACATGGGTAGACCTAACTTAATAGGTAAATTCCCACGGTCTAAAACCGAAGAAAATCAAGAACAGACAGAATAGATAAATCGGGTTTTAGACCCAATTTCATAGTCACAAAGTCTAAGCAACAATTTTCCTTGTCATGAATCATAGGTGTTTAAATCACCGTTGTTATGTCATAGGTAATACATTATGTCCAAATCAAAGGCTTGTGTTCATAATCATAGGCGAATGTCCATAGTCATAGGCAATATTCATAGTCAAAAGGGAAAATAATTCCCACAGTCATAAGTCACCGTCATAGGCAATGTTTTATGTCCCAAAATCAAAGGCTTATGTTCATAGTCCAAAGGCACATGATCTCAGAATCCATAGTCATAGGCAACGGTCTTAGGCAAAGTCTTATTTGTCCTTGAATCATAACAGTTCTTAATTTAGTCCAAGAGTATAAACACGGATTCGAATAGAGAGAGAGAGATTTGGCATATTCTTTTATTCCTTTAATTTCATGTCACAAAATAAAGCAAAAACGTTCAAATCTAGAAACAACTGACTTACAGAAATTAGATCTAGAATAGAAGAATGGCGATGCTAAGATTCGTATGTCGTTGCTCGAGGTTTGTTGATTTAGCCTTTGAATTCTTCACTTTGATTTGAATCTTCTCTTGAACAGATTTGAGCAGCATCTCCATGTCTTGAATTTATATTTTATTTTAATTATTTAAGAAAATTTAGAGGAGGGGAAGAAGCCATGAATCTTAGCAGCATAAGGATAGAAGAGAATTGGTGCAAAGAAAATGAAGACTAGGGCTGTTTATATAGCTGCTCAAGACCTTATCGTACACGCAGCGCTGAGTCAGCATTGAACCTAGTTAAGAAAATAGTCCAGGTACGTAGATGACTCTAGCTAAACCTTATCATACACGCAGTGCTGAGTCAGCATTGGGTCCCACTATTTTGGCATACAAATTTGAAATTCGAATGAATTGTATTTGGCGTAGAAATTTGATTTTCGAACTTTCGAATTTCTGGAATTTATTTAACTGTTTTATTCACATGAAATATTCTTATATGTATACAATTCCTCTAACGACCATTTTACGCGTATATATATACGCGCAACTTTCATTTTATTTTCAAAATTCAAATGATGTTGCCATATTTCATTGACTGTAGCCTTATCTTGAATTTTATCTTTCGTATACATATATTTTTGCATATATATATTTATATTCTCATATGTATATATATATATTTTCTTTATTTCCTTATATGTACGTTCTTATCCTTTCAAATTTTGAATTTGTATACGTACATATATTTGCATGTTCAGTTGGCCCTCTCTAAAACAAAGATAAAAAATTATGTCGCCGTCGGGGTTCGAACCCCTGACCTCCATGCTACAAATCCAATGCCTTAACCAACTGAGCTACAAAGGCTTTTGTTAATAAGTCTTAGAACAATAATAATTATTGTTCTCTCCTTACTTCTCTTTTTTCATGTTAGTTACAATACTTAAACTAAACAACTGCATGGATCTTTTTCTTTTAAAAATTAATTATACTTTAATTTGAGAATCTTAATGTCACAGAATTAGGGGGTGTTACATTCTCCCCCACTTAAAAGGATTTCGTCCCCGAAATCTTCAAGTTAGGAAGAATGTGTCTTACCATCCAATCACCCATCTACTCAACCATTCAATCACAGGCATTCATTGTCCTTAAAAGATTTCTAATGCTTTCATGTTCATATGCATAGTGTGTGTATATGTCTCTATCTAATGCAAAATCAGGCGGTCTACTGATTCAGTTGACCTCCTTAATGCAAATCATGTTAGTATCATGCGTCCAATCATGCATGCAAACATCCCTAGTCATGTAAATACTACATGCGTGCACAGCCATTCATCCATATGCAACGTCCATATGATATCATATCAAGTTCAACTTATAAACAAATGCATATATGTAAATGCAATATGAGAGCGTCCGAACTTGATCTAGTGCCTAATACGTATGCATATGCATCCACGAGCAACCATTTGCAACCACTTGCAACCATTCAACCATAACATGTTTCAAATACATGTTTACATCCATTGGCTTCTACCTAAGGATCGCAGATACGACCTAGAGGATATACTTTGGAAAGAGAGAAACAACTACGCATAAAGCTCCTAAAGAGAGAAATCAAGGATGCACCCTTAAGGAAAAAGGGCATGTTGCTAGTATCTAACCTTCTTGAGCTTTACTCCACTGTATCTTAACCAATTTATCTTCACGATTGTGAAGTTCCTAACCTCCATTTCCAAAATAAACAGATGTCAATCACGGTACCAAGTGTATGATTAGAGGTCTCTCCCTTGTCCACCATGCCATAACTATAAGGGTCAAAAGGTCACTACGCGCTTTTTAGAGCGCCTGCCACAATTATCCATCTCTCACGCAAACCATCCTAGTCGAACTCGACATTCCTCAAGTACAAGCCCCAAAGGCCTAAACCAATATCAGACAAGCACCCAAGGAATATCTCCTTTAGAAAATCTACGTGATATGATATAAGCAAACTCGATAGCTATTCAAACCCCTACTAACCAAAAATAAACGGGTCGAACCACCCACTGGGTTTGAGACTGATTGGGATCTTCTTACTATACAAGTACTAAGGTGCAGAGACTCAACTATGGAAGCAAATATGAACAAATGCGAAGCGCTAAATCCGAACAGAAAAACTAGATTCTTCCAACAGAAACTTTTACCACCTATCTCCTAGGTACGCTCAGCATGTACTTGCCCTTCTGAAAATCTTGTCCTTTGTCCTTAATTATATGCCCTATCATACCATAGTAAAGATACTTCCTCTTGTCTTAGGTTTTATAATCCCTTCCTCCTTCGTGAGCCAAGTCTACATCCATAATTTCCTCATCCTTGGGTCGTGCTCCTTTGCCAAACTTCCGCGTGTAACCATGTTGGCAAATCTCTCGAAAGTTGCCTCTATCGCATGGAAAAACCCTATAAACTTGAAAGAAGACTGGCCGTAAGTAAAACAACTACGGCTATAGATGGAAGTCGGGCACTACTTCGCCGTTCGATGAGGTTACCTCCCAGAAAGCCAGGAGCCTCAGAGAGTCAAGAAAGAAGGAGACAAGAATTCAAATAGAGGAAGAGAAGATAGTGCGTATGGCTTTGGGGAATATGCCTTTAAAACAAAACTTTTCTTTTGAAAATTCTTCTTTAAAGACCGTTTTGAAAAATATTTTTTTCAAATCTTTTATCTGATCCGGTAACCTTCAGCTCTGATACCACGTGTAAAACCCCACGTCCGTTAGTGTCACTCACAAAGGGAATGCACTAAGTTCTGTGGAGCATTTTGGGTAAAAGATGCAGATAAATTACAAGACAGACAAATATTAAACAGCGGAAAATAGAATTTTGCTTTATTAATAAAATAGTCTGTACAAGATTCTTTTACAATATCAGAGTATTGTCTGTCTTTACAAAATAAAGAAGCATAAAACAACATTTTATATTCCCCAATGTAGCAAGAGCCAGCCATAGCATCTGAAAGAGAATCCAAGGACGACTTCGTCAAATCTTCAAGCTGGGGAAAGAGCAACGGTCCAATCTAATCCTGAGTTATACTATTCCCTCCTCAACTACCTGGGGAGGGAAACGGAAGAAAAGAAGCGAAAGAAAAACAGAGTCAGACATAAAGCCTGAGTAAGTCAGTAACTTATAGCATGTGAACAGGGAAAAATGAAACGACATGAATTAACTGAATACAAGACAATACCATGATGATAGGGTCAACAGGATAAGATAAGATTACCACAAGATATACTAAGGCAAGATAAACTGGATATACTTTAATACTTTCTCTGTTTCTCTATTACCTTATTATTCTGGTTTCTATATCTCTGCACCGCCTAACAAGTGTCCCTACTAGTAACGATAACGTGATCCCAATCCCTGTAGTTTCCGTCGCCTTCAGGCATCCATTTATTATTTAATTACCTAGATCTAATCTAGGGTTTTCTATCAAGTGCCTTCTAGATTCAACTAGAACTTACGCTATTTTTCTGAATGCTTCTTGGATTCAGGGTTTATGCCACCTAGTTCCAAACTAGGGATTATGCTACCTGTCGAACGATGCCCTTTAGTCTAGGACACACCACCTAGGGTGGTACATGTTCCTAGACTTTTCCCACGCATGTATCGCGAATCGTTATCGCTTGTCTAGATGCACATGCCCAGTAATGTGCAGTCCGAGTTCCGCTGTCAGGGCTACTCTAGAAATACGGAACTCGGTCGGGAGCTTTCAATATCTGCCGATGCAGATGCTATGGTCTGTTTTTCCAGTGGCTATGGTCCCACTCGACCCCTCCCTCAACTAATGGAAGGCCACCCTTGTAAAATGAGAACTGTACGAAGGCCCCTATCTGCCCCACTAATTCTATGGCCAACAACACCCCGCAACCACAACTAGATAGCAAGTATGTGGTCCGTATGAGTCCTCCAGCCTTCCCACTTCACGTGTCTCGCTTGACTGAAGATGGTAGGTAGACGACGAGTTGCTATCACAGGGCTTCCGTCTTCTCGCTGAATGACGCTGGTCCATCCTAGTCTTTTGGTTGCCATATATTGCAACCAAGGCATACCCTTGGCTCTTCTACCGCAGACCTTAACCTCTGTGCGCCCAGGCGGATCATCTGCAGCCTCATAGAGGGATACCAAGAGTACCCTCACGTCCCCTCAAAGTCTCGGGCTTCGTATCCCAATTCGTTGGAGTCTTCTTTAAAATCAGATGGACGTCCGCTCCTTCGTGTTATACTAAGAATTACTACTTAGTTCTACTAAGTTTTACCACTTAGTTTCCAGGATCATTGTCTTCTTAACTAAGTTTTACTACTTAGTTCTCTTTCCCGTTAAGTTTGATTGGTTAAGTGTCTTTAGTCGATTTAAGCTAACTTAACCCTCTTCCTTTATCCTGTTAAACTGGTTAAGTGTTGTCAGTATTCATGTTGACTTAGCCCCACCACAAACCAAGTCATATTGGTTAAGTATTTCTTAACCCTACCCATTCATCCTGTATTGGTTAAGTGTTCCCTTTTTAACTTAACCTTTCCCACCGGTTTTAACTAAACCTGCTATTAATGGTTAAGTATCATCTCTTCGTGTCTTAGACTTAACCCTATTCATTTATCATATTCTGATGGTTAAGTGTTCTAGTTTACTTAACCCTACGGTCCAACCCAGCTAACATATTAAATTGGCTAAGTGTATTACTTAACCCCAACCTCTAGTCTAATTAACATGTTAAATTGGCTAAGTGTATTAACTTTACTTAACCCCACCATCTAGTCTAGTCAACATGTTAATTTGGCTAAGTATTCCCATGGACTTAACCCTCCCATTATAGCTTTAATTGTGTTAAGTTGGTTAAGTGTTTCTATGGACTTAATCCTACCATTCTAGCTTAACAGTGTTAAGTTGGTTAAGTGCTCCTATGGACTTAACCTTCCCATTCTAGCTTTAACTGTGTTGGTTAAGTGTTCCTATGGACTTAACCCTCCCCTTCCTGTTCTAGCTTTAATTAATAAATTAAAGCTGCAACCTCTCACATTAGACAGATATTGCTGCGGTTACTGGATGTGTCGGTCGGTTCCGGGCAGGTTTACACCGCAACTCAGTCTAACCTCGGGTTAGGCATATTCATGTTTTCTAAGTTCAAAGGGTTTTCTGATTAATTTCCAAACCTGGTTTTGAAAGCAACCATCCCGTTCGTCGGGTCAGTTAGGGATAGCCAGGGAGGGCAGGAAACTTATATTTTCCAAACCCAAGCCTAGACATTATCCTCTCTGTCACTCTAGAACTTTCTGGTACGAGTTATAAAAAGGGGTGTTATCAAAATATCTTTCTTTTGTTTATAAATTGTTAACAATTTATCTTACAGCCCATTTCCCCCTTTTTAAAGAAATTTGGCCTATATTCATTTGTCGCTAACAGACTTATATTCTAGGCCCAAATCTTGATTTGCCTAACCTATAGTTCATAGCAATTTAGATCTATCATCTTTATTTTCAGTTTATGCTAAACTAGATTTTATATGCCAAACTAGATTTTCTATTCTAGTTCACCGGTTATGCCCAAAAACTAGATTTATTCTTCTAGTTTACAGTCTACATACAAACTAGATTTATTATTCTAGTTTTTCAGTTTACAGGCCAATACTAGATCTAAATTTCTTAACCAATAATCCATGTCAAATCTACCCAATTCACATGTCTTAACGCATGTTCTAAAATTGTATAAATCAGAATCATGTTCGCTTCCAAACTATGCCAATTTCTAGCTTACAACTATATTTATGTTTATTTTTGTGTTTTCCCAAATCGCATTCCCACCGTTTGTATAATCACGATTCAACCTAGATTGTAAATAAATCTAAATTTGTAGAAAATAGGGAATGAACCAAAGATGCTATGAAAAAGGGTGGACATAATAATTGGCATAAAAAGATTTTGAATAACGATGCAGGTTCAAGAATATGGGTAGACCTAACTTAATAGGTAAATTCCCACGGTCTAAAACCAAGAATAGACAGAATAGGTTCGAGAACATGGGTAGACCTAACTTAATAGGTAAATTCCCACGGTCTAAAACCGAAGAAAATCAAGAACAGACAGAATAGATAAATCGGGTTTTAGACCCAATTTCATAGTCACAAAGTCTAAGCAACAATTTTCCTTGTCATGAATCATAGGTGTTTAAATCACCGTTGTTATGTCATTGGTAATACTTTATGTCCAAATCAAAGGCTTGTGTTCATAATCATAGGCAAATGTCCATAGTCATAGGCAATATTCATAGTCAAAAGGGAAAATAATTCCCACAGTCATAAGTCACCGTCATAGGCAATGTTTTATGTCCCAAAATCAAAGGCTTATGTTCATAGTCCAAAGGCACATGATCTCAGAATCCATAGTCATAGGCAACGGTCTTAGGCAAAATCTTATTTGTCCTTGAATCATAACAGTTCTTAATTTAGTCCAAGAGTATAAACACAGATTCGAATAGAGAGAGAGAGATTTGGCATATTCTTTTATTCCTTTAATTTCATGTCACAAAATAAAGCAAAAACGTTCAAATCTAGAAACAACTGACTTACAGAAATTAGATCTAGAATAGAAGAATGGCGATGCTAAGATTCGTATGTCGTTGCTCGAGGTTTGTTGATTTAGCCTTTGAATTCTTCACTTTGATTTGAATCTTCTCTTGAACAGATTTGAGCAGCATCTCCATGTCTTGAATTTATATTTTATTTTAATTATTTAAGAAAATTTAGAGGAGGGGAAGAAGCCATGAATCTTAGCAGCATAAGGATAGAAGAGAATTGGTGCAAAGAAAATGAAGACTAGGGCTGTTTATATAGCTGCTCAAGACCTTATCGTACACGCAGCACTGAGTCAGCATTGAACCTAGTTAAGAAAATAGTCCAGGTACGTAGATGACTCTAGCCAAACCTTATCTTACACGCAGTGCTGAGTCAGCATTGGGTCCCACTATTTTGGCGTAGAAATTTGAAATTCGAATGAATTGTATTTGGCGTAGAAATTTGATTTTTGAACTTTTGAATTTCTGGAATTTATTTAACTGTTTTATTCACATGAAATATTCTTATATGTATACAATTCCTCTAACGACCATTTTACGCGTATATATATACGCACAACTTTCATTTTATTTTCAAAATTCAAATGATGTTGCCATATTTCATTGACTGTAGCCTTATCTTGAATTTTATCTTTTGTATACATATATTTTTGCATATATATATTTATATTCTCATATGTATATATATATTTTCTTTATTTCCTTATATGTACGTTCTTATCCTTTCAAATTTTGAATTTGTATACGTACATATATTTGCATGTTCAGTTGGCCCTCTCTAAATCAAAGATAAAAAATTATGCCGCCGCCGGGGTTCGAACCCCCGACCTCCATGCTACAAATCCAATGCCTTAACCAATTGAGCTACAGAGGCTTTTGTTAATAAGTCTTAGAACAATAATAATTATTGTTCTCTCCTTACTTCTCTTTTTTCATGTTAGTTACAATACTTAAATTAAACAACTGCATGGATCTTTTTCTTTTAATTTTTCTTTTAAAAATTAATTATACTTTAATTTGAGAATCTTAATGTCACAAAATTACGGGGTGTTACAACTTTACCCCATGGAGTCATGACGACTCCACTGCACTGGCTCATAGCCATGCTACGATCACTTGCCCTTGGGAGCCTTAACGGTTCCATTGCGTTGATCCTTAGCCGATAATCCATCTCTCAGTGGTGAATCAAAGTTATCGACATCGATAACCCCTTTGCATACGTCATGCAGCAAAGTACCACTTATGAAGTTAATACGTTGGTTCCCATCTGGATCCTGAGTCCCATTTGGACTCCCTTTGCATGTTGGGTTTTGGTCATCATCTCAGTTCGTGATCATCATTTGGGTTCTGGTCGTGAATACCGCTCCGGTTCGTGGGTTCTCCATCAGGTCGTGGAAGTTAGGACACTAGGCTCCTCCATTCGGTTCGATTCGTGATCACCGATCCAGTTCGGATCGGGTTTCATCCTCCCACCAGTTCATGGCTCCTCTATGCATCATTTCATGGTGTATCGGATCGGAGGGGGTGGTTCATGGCAGCTCCATCCAGGCGGTTCAGTGATGCCATCAGTTCGGGTGATTTGTGAGTGGTGAAGGTGGTTTGTGATCTTCATTCACGAGCGGGTCGGAGATGGAGTCGTTTTGAGTGTCACGAGCAGGTCGGTTCGGAGGTCACGAGCCCGATCCGGTCCAGTTTCCTGCTCTTCTTTCCAACAACTGTTTACGCCACATGACGACATTTTTGACCAATCTAACAGTTCTAGACAATCACAAAACATTACAAACAGTAACAACAACATGTATAATCAACCATAAACACCAAAATGATGAATAATCATGTATATATGAATTAAACATACCTAAAACCCATGGTTTTCCCCTTAATTATGTTTATCCATAACTAATGATAGGATTAGCAAAACATATTCAAATTAACCCAAATTTCTATCAGAGCCCTAAAATTATATTTAGGAATTTTTATACATTTTTCCAGAATTACTAGCATAATTTCGTTAATTATTACTAATCACCCCTAATTAGCTGTAATTAGTGAATAAAAGTGCAAATCACTCACCTTAACCACAAATAAATTATTAGATCTGAAACTCCATTGATTTGGGTCGAATTCCTATGCAATACAGCAACCCTAACTCTGATTTGTTGCCAATCCGCCTTGATTTAATGCAGATTAGGCTAATATGCGATTAGAAAGTGATTAGAAGGTGATTTGGGGGTTGGAGGCCATTGCTAGGGTTAGAGAATTGTAAATGGCGGCTAGAAAATTGAAATGAGATGGTTCCTTAACTGATTTCAGCCTCCTGATAACCTTAATCCCGAAATTGTTTATGGGTCCATCCACTAGTTATCCTACTAAGCCCGGTTAAGCTGTTTTTTACCTTCTAAACCTTATTTCAGTCATATCTCCCAAACGGTAAGTCCGTTTGATTAATGTGTTCACTCTACGGAAAGGTAAACGATCATCCGAATCCAATGCTGGTGGTTTCAGGTCAAAACTCCTTACTAATCAAAATTTATAGGAGAAACAAGATTTTCCAAGGGAAAAAAGTCATTTAAAATTTGACAAAAATAGTTAACATGGGAAATGACCCCAATAGTCACCTCCCAAAGTTACACGACCATATGACTTCGTATGTAAATGAAATAAATATTCTACGATCCTCCGATGTGTAGAATGCGGGTCTTACACTCTCCCCTCCCCCCTTAAGAAATTTCACTCCCAAAATTACCTAACCAAAACATACAATGGTACCCCGCATGCCTATCAGCCATTCACAAACAATCAAACATACATAATAACACAACAAGCCTATCCTAGCATGCAGTTTACTAATAAAGGAACATTATATCACAATTAAAATCTTACCAGGCAAAGAGTTCTGGATACGACGTCCTAATGTTCTCCTCTGTTTCCCAAGTGCAGTCATTCTCATTATCACCCCACTGGACCTTGACCAGTTTCACCATCTTCCTTCAAAGTTGCTTCGTATCTTATCATCCAACTGATCTGGTGAAATAGTCATACCAGAATTGTGCACGAACTTCCTTAATTGAGAAATATGAAATACATCGTGAACTCCCGCCATCTTGTCTGGGATCGGATTCTACCGGCTTCATATACAGTTCTGCTAACTTAATTGCCGTTATATTCGACTTGATCGGTATAAACCTTACACTTTTGGTCAATCGATCCACAATCACCCAAATACAATCATGACCTGATCTAGTCCTTGGTAGACCATCAATGAAATCCATTGAGACTTGTTCCCATTTCCATTCGGGAATTTCCAATGGTTGTAACAAACCACTATGCTTCTTTTGCTCGGCTTTAACTAACTCGAATTCATGCACTTGGATATAAACTTCCCAATGTCCCTCTTCATCTCTTCCAATAGTATGTCTGCTTCATATCTCAATACATCTTTTTACCACCGGGATGTATAGTCAGTTTCGAGTGATGACATTCTCTAAGAACTTCATCTCTCAATCCATTAACATTGGGTACAACTAGTCTACCATTCTTTCGAAGCCATCCATCTCGATCAAGACCATACTTGGTCATTCGCTCATCGTCGATACTCATCTCTACCTTGGAGATGATTTCCAATATATTAGGATCGTCCCTTTGGCTGGAGCTAATCCGATCAATCAAAGTCGGTCTGATCGTCAAACTTGCTAACATCTCTGGATCCAATTCGCACTTAGGCCTGAAATCATATCTCGCGATATACTCCAGTTGCTTCTATTCCAGAAACATAGCCCCCAAACTGGCATGTCTTCTACTCAATGCATCAGCTACCGCATTGCCCTTCCCGGGTGTATATGCGATATTGAAATCATATGAAGCCAAGAACTCTAAACATCTTTGCTGACGAAGATTTAAATCCTTTTGAGAGAAAAGATACTTTAACGACTTATGATTGGAAAACAACTCGAATCTTTCTCCCAAAAGATAGCGTCTCCACATCTTCAATGCGAACACAATCACTGCCAATTCCAAATCATGGGTAGGATATTTTTTCTCATGTAATTTTAGTTGTCGTCTAGCATAAGCTATAACCCTACCTCCTTGCATCAGTACAACACCTAGTTCGGTACCACAGGCATCCATGCATACCATCATCTCTTCATTCCCTTTAGGAATGACTAACACTGGTGCGCATGTTAACTTTTCCTTCAGGCTCTTAAATGCATTTTCACACCTTTCGTCCCATACGAAAGCTTGGTTCTTCTTAGTCAACTGAGTTAATAGTGCTACTATCTTGGAGAAGTCTTGAATAAACTTATGATAATATCCAGCCAACCCCAAGAAACTTCTTACGTCTGTTGCATTCTTAGGCGTAGACCAATCTTGAACCGTAGCCACCTTCGTAGGACCCACGGCAATACCATTCTCTGAAACAACATGGCCCAAGAATCTCACTTCCCTCCTCCAGAAGTGGCACTTAGAAAATTTTGCTTTCAATCGGTGTTTCCTCAACACCTCCATCACTATCATCAAATGTTCCTTGTGTTCTTCCTCTATCCTCGAATAAACTAAGATATCGTCCACGAACACAAGAACAAACTTATTCAATTGATCCCTGAATACCCTATTCATAAGATCCACAAAATATGTTGATGCTTTGGTCAACCCGAATGGCATGACCAACCACTCATAGAATCCAAACGGTGTCCGAAATGTCATTTTAGAAATACTCTCAGCTGCTACTCGGATCTTATGAAAACCTATCGCGAGATCTAACTGGGAGAACACACTTTCTCCACTTAACTGATCAAACAAATTGTTAGTCCACGGAAGATGATACTTATTCTTCCTCGTCACCTTATTCAATTCGCGGTAGTCTACACATAAATGAAGAAAACCATCAGCCTTAGTGGCAAATAAAACTGGTGCTCCCCACTTGGAAACACTCCTTCGGATAAATCCCTTCTTCAAAAGATCGCCCACTTAAACCTCAATCTCTCGCTATTCCCTTGGCTCCATACGATGAAGTTGCATCACTATAGGTCTGGCATCTTTCACTAAGTCAATACAAAACTCGATTTCTCAGTGTGGTGGAAGTCCGGTCACTTCCTCGAAGATGTCCGAATACCCGCCAGCGATAGGCACATTTGAAAACTCATCATGCGGGATGTCGAGGGAATTTAGAAAACTAGCCATCACCCCATCACTAGGTAGGCAACCAAACAGTACCCTCCGCCCATCGTCCGCTCTAATGGTCACCGAAGACCCCTCACAATCTACCACCACCCTATACCTTTGGAGCCAATCGACTCCCAAAATGATGCCAAACCAAGCAAATCCCAAAATAAAGCAATCACAAGCAAACATACATCCATGACTCGATAAGACCAAATTACAACAAATCATACTAAGGCTAGTCGAACCACCAATCGGGTTCATCACAACTAAAGTTATATCGACAATCTCGGGTTCCAATCCCAACCTATCTACCAGGTCACTAAATATGAAGGAATGGGAAGCCCCGGTATCAAACAATACTCGAACAGGAACATCATAAATAGAAAGCATACCTTGGATGATGACACTTTTCCACCGCAGTTGGGGCATTCGACGAAGAAGGAACAGCTTTGATAGCATATGCTTTCACAATCTGCTTCTCTTTAGGAGGTTGTGGACATTTATCCTTGTGATGTCCCACTTGGCCGCAGTTGAAGCACTTCTTGTCTGCTGGCTTTGCTCGATAATCTTTGGCATAGTGGCCCTTCTTGCCACAGCTATAGCACTTGACATCTTTCTTATTCTTTTTTTGACCATCCTTAGCTTGGTTCCGTTTCCTCTTATTCTGCGAATTATTTTTGCCTCCACCGCTTGCATGTGGCTTTAGCTCCCCTGCAGATGTAATAGTAACCTCAGCTTTTGACTTAGGGTAAAGGCTCTCGGATCTCAATTCCTTTCCCACAATAGATTTTAAGGTCTCATCGATGTGGTTTATGAGTCTTTCCCCCAAGTACTCGTCTAAGCGAGATATGAACTTCTTGTTCTTCTTCTTAGCAGTATCGATAAGTGCTAATCCATACTTCGAAAAGGATCGAACTCAGCAATATATTCTGAGACTGTCCTACCATTATAATTTAGTTCCAAGAATTTCCTAAAAAATTCTGATTTATGAGCAGTCGAGATAAACTTATCACTGGAGTGAGTCTTAAACTGATTCCAAGTAGCTTGATCCTCAGGAGTAGCTGCTGTAATATCATTCCACCAATTCATCGTCCGTCCTTGAAGTTGACGCGATGCTAGCTTTCTATTTATTGCATCCTCGATTCCCAAATCCTCAAAGATGAGCTCATAACTATTAAGCCAATGTTGAACATCCATAGCTGATTCCGTTCCGTGGAATGGCTTCCCACCAAGACTAGTATAATCCTTATTAAGCTTGGCGAAATCGGCCCCAGGAGCCTGCGCCGCTGCACCACCACTGTTAGCAGCATTAGGAACTGCTCCCTGAACATCCCTAAGCATCTCTCGCATGATGGTAGTAAACATCGTCCTCATGACAGGGACATTCCCATTATTGGCCCTTGAACCCGTACTCCTCGTATATCGGCTCATCGTTCAATCTGTAAAGAGAAAACAATTAACCATCTCCATAATGGTGCTAGTGCAGTGCGACTTCATCCTTAGATATGTTAATGGTATATATATAGTTTTTGAAAACCAAAATATCACAAATACGTGCTCTCATATATGTATACTATCTCTCCCTGATGGCTTTCCATTGGCTAACTACGCAACCTAGAGCTTTGATACTAAGTGTAACGGCTCACCCTACGCCAGCCGGCATTTCCCTCGAAATGCGCTGTGCAAATGCCCGACTAGCACGGGACGGTCGTCAGAGGAAAAAAAAAGGGATTTGAAACGATGAATCATCAAAGAACCTGTAGTATATCTCACGGCGCATGGAATAAAATATAATAATAACATAACTTGATATAAAACAGGTGAGACAATTCATAATCTAAAAACTAAACCATCATAGCAGCGGAATCCAAAATACAACTTATGATCTGAACCATCATTATTACAACTTCAAAATACTGTCTCTAAAGGAAAAAGGAAAGGTACACTACTAATGCCTAAAGTAGTGACCAACAACAACACCGAGAGAATATATGTAAATAGTACGTGGAAGCCTCCTGCTCGTCTCCGGACAACTACTCGTGCATACCACCTGACATGTCTCTAGTCTGCTTGTTTAGGAGCACCCAGAGTAATAAGAAGAGTCATAAAACTCTGGGTCAGACAAAAGTCTGGTATGAGCGATAGCAGCAAAACAAAACCATAACAGGTATAAATGATCATACCTGAACCTGGACCTGCAACCAAAGAGTTAGCTCAACAAGATGTAATGTACTTTGAGGTAACACTAACATTAAGTGTAAAATGGGGGTGTGCATATCATGGTGACAGCAAACATCAATCATAGCAATCAACCTCACATCTCTCACTCAGTGCGTAAAGTGTACGATATCCATCACTTTGATCACCAAATCCTTTGCTACGACCACTTGACCTTAGGATTTTTAATGACCCCATTGCGTTGGTCCATAGCCACTAATCCTTTTGCTATGTCCATTTTGCCCCCATGGAGTCACGATGACTCCACTGCCCTGGCTCATAGCCATGCTACGATCACTTACCCGTAGAAGCTTAAATAGTCCCATTGCGCTGATCCATAGCCGCTAATCCGTCTCTCAGTGGTGAATCAAAGATATAGACATCGATAACCCCTTTGCACACATCCTGCGGCAAAGTCCCATTTATGAAGTTAATATGTTGGTTCCTATCTGGATCCGAAGTAATAACTTCCCATTTGGACTCCCTTTGCATCTCGGGTTTTGGTCATCATCTCGGTTCGTGATCATCATTTAGGTTCGAGTCGTGAATATCCCTTCGGTTCGTGGGTCCTCTATCAGGTCGTGGCAGTTTGGACTCCAGGATCCTCCATTCGGTTCGGTTCGGATCGGATTTCATCCTTTCACCAGTTCGTGGCTCCTCCAAGCATCGTTTCATGGTGTATCGGATCGGAGGGGGCGGTTCGTGGCAGCTCCATCTAGGCGGTTTAGTGATGCCATTGGTTCGGTTGCTTTGTGAGTGGCGCAGGTGGTTCGTGATCTTCATTAATGAGCCAGGTCGTAGATGGAGTCGGTTTGGGGGTCACAAGCGGGTCGGTTCGGAGGTCACGAGCCTGATCCAGTCCAGCTTCCTGCACTTCTTTCCAGCAACCGTTTACGCCACACGACGACGTTTTTGACCAATCTAACAGTTCTAAATAATCATAAAACATTCCAATAAGTAATAGCAACTTGTATAATCAACCATAAACACAAAAACGATGAATAATCATGTATATATGAATCAAACATACCCAAAACCCATGGTTTTCCCCTTAATCATGTTTATCCATAATTAATGATAGGATTAGCAAAACATATCCAAATTAAACCAAATTTCTATCAGAGCCCTAAAATAATATTTATATATTTTCCCGAATTTTTATCATGCATAATTTCGCTAATTATCACTAATCACCCCTAATTAGCCGTAATTAGTGAATAAAAGTGAAAATCACTTACCTTAACCATAAATAAATTCTTAGATCTGAAACTCCACTGATTTGGGTCGAATTCCTATGCAACACAGCAGCCCTAACTCTAATTTGATGCCAATCCGCCTTGATTTGATGTAGATTAGGCTAATATGTGATTAGAAAGTGATTAGATGGTGATTTGGGGGTTGGAGGCCATTACTAGGGTTAGAGAATTGTAAATAGCGGCTATGAAACTGAAATGAGATGGTTCCCTAACCGATTTCAGCCTCTCCCTAACCCTAATCTCGAAATGGGTTATAGGACCATCCTCTAGTTACCCTATTAAGCCCGGTTAAGCTGTTTTTCACCTTCCAAACCTTATTTTAGCCATGTCACCCGAACGGTAAGTCCGTTTGATTAATGTGACCACTCTACAGAAAGATAAACCTTCATCCGAGTCAAATGGAAGTGGTTTCAGGTCAAAACTCCTTACCAATCAAAAGTTATAAGTAAAACAAGATTCTCCATGGGCAAAATGGTCATTTAAAATTCGACAAAAATCGTGAACATGGGAAATGATCCCAATAGTCGCCTCCCAAAGTTACACGACCATACGACTTTGTATCTGAATGAAATAAATATTCTACAATACTCCGATGCGTAGAATGCTAGTCATTACATCACACCAGTCCCATAACTGACTTGGAGTTTATTGTTTCTACTTAAACTCTAAGTGCCCATATTTTCCACACGGGCAGCTGCTAGTTTTGGTTTTCGCAAATATTTCTTTTCACAAGATCCTGGATTACAGCTGGAGCTATATTCGAAAAGCTTTGTATTCATGTTTTTCTTTCAGTTGTGGTAGTTGATTTTTTCCACTGCACTCTATGTTTATGTATTTAAATGTAATTTAAATCTCTGATATATTCTTATACTCTAATGTAATTGTTGTAATAGAAATGAAATGTTCTAGTGTTTATGTTCTGATGCGTCGTGGTCTCAAAGTAATCCGGGCTCCTCCGTCTATTCGGGGATCGGGGAAGTCTAGGTCATTTCATTTTGGTATCAGAGCTTTGGTTTACAAAGCTAGAGAACAAGGCACATTAGAATCGAACGAGAGAATTCATCAGAGATTATGTTAGTAATATCTTATAAGAATGACTCGTTAGAGACAGGGTTAGTAATACCCTAGAATGAGTTTGAAGAGTGTTATCTCTAAAAACAAATTTAATTTTGAAAATTATATCCTATGATACGTATTTGAGTATTTTATTTTATATTGATTTTGGACTATCGGGTATAAGAAGATTTTGCATACACGCGTCATGAACGTATATTCGAAGCCTCAAATATACTGGGCAGATTAGAATCACACTCTAGTCGCCCGGGGATGATCCTTGTAATTGTGATCACATTACCAGTGCTTATGTTCGAGTTTCGAAAGTGGGATGTTTATATATTTCCAATTGACTGGTGTGGGAACCAAAACTTTGTTAGAGTTTGTTGTTTGTGATTTGGCCTTAAAATATGATTTTTGAGTATATTAAAGTTATATATTTGAAAAGTTAACCAAATAATTGATTGTTGGTTGTGATGTGTGATTATTAGTTTAACTTATTAAAATATTGGAATGATCAAACCAATAAGAGAATGAAAGGTAAATGTAGCCAAATCGAATCAAATATTGAATTAAATTGAAAATTGATTAGAATTGCATATATGAACATGTGTATATAATGAACAGGTCATAGCATGGAAGCTAAGAAAAGGAATAAAATTGTATGCCAGACAAATAGGTACATGATTACTGTATTTATTGGGTTTTGATGATTTTATGAGCCGATTGGCTTTTTCTTATTATTTTTGATTGATGAGGGCCCTGTGAGGTAAGTTGTGGTTTTATCGATCAACCCATACAAAGGAGATTATGGCGAAATTTTTCGAAAATTTAGAGTGTTAGCCAAATTTTTAAGAGATTAGAAAGTTCTTAGAAACTGAAAAGTTGAAGAACTCAAGCCAGAATGAAATTTGAGTTGGTTAGTTAAACAACTTTCAGCTCTGTTCCTTTTCAAGGACGAAAAGATTTTAAGCGGGGGAGATTATAACAACCCGGAATTTCTAAACCAAATTTTAATTTTAATTTTAACTATTTTAATGGGTTTTGAATATTTAAAATGCTTTATTTTAAATAATAACAACTAAAAATTTATTTAAATCGAAGTTAGAACGTATAAATTTATTTAAAATATAAAACGAGCTTGAAATGGCGCGGTAGTTTGAAAATTCGATTCTATATTTCAAATGATTACAAAATTTAGTATAAATCGGATTCCAGTAAAACAAGGAACGTTAGAATTTGTTTAATTATATCTTTCTAGCAAATGTGAAAAAATCAGATTTCATAATATAAATTGAAAGTTATGGCCAGTTTAAAATTTAGAATAGTCACTATGGAATTTATATATATTTTAAAATAATATATATCCCTTAAAAATAGCCATTTTGCAAACGACCTCCGTTTCCGACGAAACCACTTGTGTTGGATCCAGAATGTCAAATTATAGCCAGGTTTAAAAATTCATGATTTTTGAAACTAATTTGTGGGCGTGGCAAATTTAAACGTGTTTTCAATTTCAGTTTAAATTTAATCGATTGGAAAAAGACTATTTTTCAGACGGTCTCCAAATTCGATGAAATTAGTTTTGTTAGGATCGTATCATCAAAACATAGCTAGATTTATTTTTCTGTAATTTTTGGAGTCGGTATGTGGCCCTGGTAAATTAAAATGTATGTTTAAATTCAATATATATTGATTTCTATTTTAATTTTGATGAAAACTGGTCGAAATGATAGAATTGGCTTACGGAATATATCCCATTGTGTTCGGAATGGGGGTATTTGGTTAAGGACGATAGTCGTTGGGGTTGATTTGGAGTTCGGATACGAAATTCAGTTTTGAAAAATAAACTCGAATAAAATATAATTAAAATGTACATATAAACCCCTTTATTTTCGGCTAACTGAAGCGACCCGAACTTCCCCGGTCTCCGAAGAGATGAGAAAGAACGAATTACTGCGAGGACAAGACAAATCAGAACGCAGACGAAAGAACATTTCATTGTTATTACAACAATTCCATCAGAATACAAGAATATACAGAGTATAAATGAATATTACACAGAAATATCAGAGATTTAAATTACATTTAAATACATCGCAACAGAAAATAATACAATACACAACTGAAGGAGATATACGGATACAAAGCTTTCCGGATATCGTTCCAGCTGTAAACCAGGATCCTGTGAATTTAAATATGCAAAACCAAAACTACTAGCTGCCCGTGTCGAAAATAAGGGCACCCAGAGTTTAGGTTAAAACAATAAACTCCAGGTCAGTCAAGAATACCAGTGCATATAACAAAACAGCGCAATGCTTTTTGGAAAAAAAATGAAGCTATTATAAGACCCAGGTCCTATCACACAATGCAACGCAAGCCGGGGGATAGGGTTTTCCCTATAATAGCCAAACATGCTTAGTACGTTTAAAACAAATCATTTGATACTACTATAAGTGCATTGCATGTAAAACAACTTCAAATCATAAGTATCAATCATAGACGGCATGGGTACCATATATCATGTCATCATACTAGTTCTACAATTAAAACCGCAATATTGCGTATTGGAAATTGGATTTCCGTCATGGTGGCTCCTGATTCGAAAGATCGATCACGTAATGCAATTCCCCACGGCTTACGTCCCAACAAGAGAAAACACCGTCTGCACATCCGCACTTTTGGGACCAGAGTATCACCGTGGCTTACGTCCCAGCGAGAGAAAACACCGCTTACTCTATATATCCTTGAGCACTAAGCTCATCTTGGTCGACCGAATCCACGACACCACTAAGGTGCCCATCCACTAAAAAGCATACTGATCAAACCATCAGTTTACCACCATACCGGGGTATGAGGCTCGCAAATCAACGCTATACACAAAGACATGCTATATCAAAGCTGCACTTTGATCATCATCCACCAAACTTTGCTTTTCAACAAAAGTCTGGATCACTGCATCTCAGCATGCCACACTATCAATCCATATCGTACCACTGATTTCTGCCAATATATAACCTCTGAGCTCGTATGTCTCAGAGAAGGGCGTTAAGCAAGAGAATAAACTCCCCGCCGCCAAACAGATATATATTTAGCAGAGATCAACGAATACAATATAAAGGAATACAATGTCAGACACACCATCCATTTACAAGTCCATTCTAGGTCTGAACGAAACCGGAGGCACTTTCCTTGCATATCCGTCGATCTCCAAGTACGTCTGGACGACCACCAACTGATTCCCTCATCTTGGGTGTACATCCCAATCGAGATCATCAGTAATCACCCAAACGATGTGAAGACTTCCGGTCTTCGACCACCGTCATCATCTTCGACTATCGTCGAATCGGTTATTCAGAATGGGTATAAACCCGGCCTTTCCGAACGACCCGCGTATATTATAAACAAATGTTACACAAACACAACATACACCTCATTCCAATTCAGCAGTCACTAACCGTAAATTAGCAAGAGAACAATTCCCCAAATATTAACCCCGAAGGCCGAAACCAACATCAGATCAATACCCAGGAAACCATCCTTCTTAGCTAACCTACAGTTAGTTTCTAAATTTCACGTTCTTAGGGAAAGGTTCCCATTATTTTTATCAAAGATAAATTCTTTAAAATTTATTCTTTAATCTTCCTTTGGATATCATTTCAAACCAAATTATGGTTTTCCAAACTAGTCGGGATTAGCGAACTACACCGAAGTAATTATTTATTTTATTTCCCAATCCCAACCTATTCATACCATGAAGCAAAACTGGTAATACTCCATATCTAATACCACGGTGTTATCGGTAAAATTAATTACCATTCCACGTCCAAATCTAATTAAAGATTTAACTATCACTTTGGAGCAAAACTTGTGATACTCCATTCTCGTTCTTTTCAATCTAATTAAAGATTCATTAAAACTCCACTTAGTTTTAATCTTTAACTTGGTTAAAGAATCAGTGTCATTTAAAACACGGTTCACTATAAACCCAAAATCACATTACATTTCAATCAGACCCTAACCATAAATTAGCAAGTGAGCAATTCCCTAAGTATTAACCCCGAAGGCCGAAACCAACATCAGATCAATACCCCAGAAACCATTCAACTTAACTAATCTCCAGTTAGTTTCTGATTTTCTTAACTCCTTTGGATCTAAGAACAGTATTATTGAAGATACTGTTCACTACAACCCAAAATCACATTCTATTAATTATCGGGTTAAAGAACAAGTGTTATTTAAAAACACTATTCACGATAAACCCAAAAATCAATTCCAATTCAATTCCAATTAAATATTATTTAATTGGTACACTTCATTAAATCTAAATAAAAGATTTAATCTTTTCCTCAATTGGGTTTAAGAACAGCGTTAATGAAGACTCCATTCACGACAAACCCAAAATCCCATTCGATAATAAATACAAGGCTCTGAATAGAAAATATATCGGCTTATATTCAATATCAAATTCTACGACCCACAAATATCGTATTGGAAATAACGATATAAATATATCTTTCAAATTTCCCATAACAATACCTGTATAATCACAAAATCCCACATCGAAATATTCCGAAGACAATTTCGATTCAAATCCATTTCCAATCTATATATTGGAAATCCTGGTTATTTTCAAAACCATTTCATATCCACTTTATTTATTTATTTTAAATAAATAAATTATTATTCTAGTTCAAAACTAGTTCATTTCGATAAAAATCTATTTTTATCCTTTCAAATATGGAGTTTTTCATCCCAATTCTTCACAAATCATTTCTTATGATTTTACACAAATTATTATTATTTTTAATAATTTTATCAAGGCCTGTACAGTCGATTTCCATCAACGGCCATCGAACTGCACTTACAGCAACCTTTTCCAAATTTGATTTGGACATAATTCCAAATCCAACCGTTAGATTTCAAATTTCTAATATTCGTTAGAAAGCTCTTTTCGATACGAACCCAACGGTTCCGGATTTAGGAGAATGCGACGGTCGGTTCTCCCGCAATGTCCGTTCGAAGTCAATGGTCGAAATTCACGAACTACCGCGGTGCGGCGCGTTCTATTCAGGCCATTATATAATATATATATATATATATATATATATATATATATATATATATATATATATATATATTTCGTCGATTTCCTTTTTAAAACGAATTATATAAATCATTTCAAATTTGCTTCAAAAACAATTTCAACCTTTATTTCAAATCAAAATAGAATTTTCCCTTATAAATTCTTTTTACATTCACTTCTATTTGATTTCAATTCAAATCGATTTCAATTCTATTTCAATTCATTTTCAATTGAATTCAATTCAATTGAGATTTGTTTTCTATTCGATTCAATTCAAATTCATTTTCAATTCAACTCAATTCGAATTCGTTTTCTTTTCAATTCAAATTCGTTTTCTATTAAATTCAGTTCAAATTCGTTTTCTATTCAATTCAATTCGAATTCGTTTTCTATTCAATTCAAATTCGTTTTCTATTAAATTCAATTCGAATTCGTTTTCTATTCAATTCAAATTCGTTTTCTATTAAATTCAATTCAAATTCGATTTCTATTCAATTCAATTCGAATTCGTTTTCTATTCAATTCAATTCGAATTCGTTTTCTATTCAATTCAATTCAAATTCGTTTTCTATTCAATTCAATTCGAATTCGTTTTCTATTCAATTCAATTCAAATTCGTTTTCTATTCAATTCAATTCAATTCAAATTCGTTTTCTATTCAATTCAATTCGAATTCGTTTTCTATTCAGTTCAATTCAATTTGAATTCGTTTTCTATTCAATTCAATTCGAATTCATTTTCTATTCAATTCGAATTCGTTTTCTATTCAATTCAATTCGAATTCGTTTTCTATTAAATTCAATTCGAATTCGTTTTCTATTAAATTCAATTCGAATTCGTTTTCTATTCAATTCAAATTCGTTTTCTATTAAATTCAATTCAAATTCATTTTCTATTCAATTCAATTCGAATTCGTTTTCTATTCAATTCAATTCGAATTCGTTTTCTATTCAATTCAATTCGAATTCGTTTTCTATTGAATTCAATTCAAATTCGTTTTCTATTAAATTCGATTCGAATTCGTTTTCTACTAAATTCAATTCGAATTCGTTTTATTCAAATTCGTTTTCTATTAAATTCAATTCAAATTTTTCTATTTCAAATATTCTATTTTTCAAATATTTCTATTCAAATATTTCTTTTTCAAATATTTCTGTTTCAAATATTGAATGAAGCCCAATCAATTACCATATAATGTTAATTATATGGATTTTCTTCAACACAGGTATACAATAACAACGATGAATAATCAACCATCATCCAAAGTGCACTCTACACTGTATAAGCATCTAATATAAATATTTAATGCTTATAACAGTCTGTCAATCAATTGATCGACATACACTAAACAATCGGGATTAGTGTACGTCAAATATCATCCCAATACCCGTGTGGGGTTTCAAACAATCAAACACAGATTTTATTTGTGCAGTTGGGCAATGTGTAAAATTTATCGTCCCAATCAATATCAGTCAAATGTGTGTATATAAACAAATCGTCCGATTTGTTTATTTTTATTTCATTTATTATACACGTTAAAAATTCTATTTTTAACTATAAAATATTTTTCACTATAAAATATTTTATTTCAACTATATAAATGTTTTATTTCATTTCACATCACATCACACAATCAACCACACATCAAAGTCATACAAACAAGCATACAAGCCATCCATGGTCTGTGGACGACGGGTGTTGGGTGCTACTAAACACCGTCTGCATCCAAGTATATATTATTAACTAGAAAACAAAATTAAAAGGTGAGAAGTTCTCACCAAAGCTATCCCAACTCCACGACTCTTCTTATGTAGGAAATCTTCATCGTTCTTGTCTTTCGTCACTTTCGTTGCCCGTAGCCACTACATATATAAAAATCGAATTTTTACTTCGCTAATCAATATATAAAAATCGAACTTTTACTTTGCTATTCAATATATAAAAATCGAATTTTTACTTCTACTTTATAAAAATCATATTTTTATCACTTCTACTTTATAAAAATCATATTTTTATTATCTCTAAAGATTATATTTTTATATCGCCACTCTTATAAAAATTCCACCTTTACTCCTTCGACATAATAAAGATCGAATTTTTAATATTTCTATAATATAAAAATAGTATTTTTATCGCTAACTTCATAGTAAAAAATCTCATTTTTATCATATCCTTTCATGTATAAAAAAAAGAACAAATTTTTACCGTATTAAAAATTAAATCTTTATTAACATACATATATATAAATTTCAAATTTTTACTCCATAAACAAACATGTAAAAATCGTACTCTATTCATGCTTTTACAAGTTAAAGAAATCAGATTTTTTTCTTTGTTGCGTTTAAAAATAAAAAAAACCGAAATTAAACTTAAATAAAATGCTCACCTTCGGAGGGGGTTTCAGAATCTCCGGCGATGGATGGACAGGGCGGAGGCGGCGCTGTGGTGGTGGTCAGCTATAAAGGGGCGATGGGTCTCGTTAGCAGAGGGGAGGAGAAGATGAGGAGGAGCGGTCGGCTGGAGGAGCTTCTCCAGAGCTTGGTGGCGCGCGAGGAGGTGATCTGGGGGAGGTCGGCGGTCTCCTCCTGTGGCGGCTACATCCTCGTAGGTTAGGTTTCTTTTTTTTCGATTGAGAAATTCTCAACTGACCGGGGGGGGCTGGATGTATAGGATAGAGAGAAGGGGGAGTTTTATTTTTAATTATTTAATTTACAAAAAGTTGACTTTTTCATATGACCTCTAAACGAGGACCGCCGCCTATCGTCCATAGCGTTTCACCCCCATTCCGAACACAATGGGATACGTACCATAAGATGATTTGACCGTTTCGATCAGTTTCCATTAAAATCAACATATAACTCTATATATTTAATTTGAATGCGCATTTCAATTTACCGGGGTCACATACTAACTAGAAAAATTCCCGAAAAATATTTTCTAGCTTCGTATTGACGATACTGTCCTAACAAAACTAGTTTCGTCAAATTCCGAGACCGTTTGAAAAATGGCCAATTTCCAGTCGATTAAAATCAACTGAAACTGGTCAAACGCGTTTTCCTTTGCCACGCTCACATATTGATTCGAAAAATTATGAAATTTGGAATCTAGCAATAAATTGACATCACGGATCCAACAAAAGTGGTTTCATCGAAAACCGAGGTCGTTTGCAAAAATTCCATTTTTAAGGGCCTGAATTCCATAGCGACTATTCTGAAATTTCAACTGGACATATCTTTTTATCTCTGCTATGAAATTTTGATTTTTCAGATTCGTTGGAGAGATATTCTCAATTAGATTCAAATATTTTTAGTTTCACTAAAATCCGTCTTATTTTGCACCCGGTACATTCAATTGAAGTTTGAAATCGAATTATCGAACTACCACGCCATTTTCAATTCCTTTTATAATTTAAAATAAATATTTATATTCTAACGACGATCTATATAAATATATTCATTCAAATTCTATTCAAAATAAATTTCTCGTCGTTATTACTTAAAATAATTCATTTCAAATAATCAAAATTCGCTAAAATTGCCAAAATAAAAATTTTAAATTGGCCCAGATTTCCGGGTTATTACACTAACCCTAACCCTCAAAAACTAGCCACCCCTAATTCAATTTCAATGAACGAAAATGCTCGAATTTTCTTCCTCAATTCTCTCAAAATCCAAGCAATAATTTTAAGAATTTATTAAAGGAAAATCGTAGAGATTTGTGTGAGCTTTAAATCTACACGGGTTTGATCATCTATTGTGAAGCATCGTAGGTGATTTTTGGATGGGAAACGGTCGACTTTGGAGCGGATTTGGGGGTTTGTGGGACCGCCGAGAGTGGTGCCAGCGGAGGCGCTAGGGGATGACAATGCGGTGGTCGCCGTGGTGACGACGGATGGGAGCCTGGCGCTCTCGATTGGCTTGTATCAGTGTCAATTTGGATCGGGGTTTTGGGTTCGTTCAGGAGCAGTTAACGATGAGGAAGGAGGATTAATTAAGGGTGGGATTAATTAGTTATTAATTAATTAATTATATATTGAAATGTATAAATGTATAATTAGCTGTAACTTTGTCAAACGGAAACAGAATCGAACGATTTCCGATCCGTTGGAATCACAAAAAAGAGAGCTACAACATGGGACTAACCAGAACGGAAACAGAGCAAATAAGAATTTGGAGCAAATTTAAATCCAAATGGCACCAAAACCATTAGTTAAAGAATGGCGAAGTGGGAGCCAAAATGATAATTCTCTCACTAAAATATTTGTATAGTTATTTATTTATTTTATAATTGAAAATACATGAATTGCCATTGTCGATTTTTATCTGTTGTATGTGTCATTGCTTGACTTCAACATATGAACTATTCACGACTCATCTGCACAAGAAGCATTGTTTGAATATACGACACCCGTATTTCAAACAATGTGGAGACATTTTGTGATTGTTGGACTAAGATATAAATATCCATATATAATTTAAATAGTGAAAATTGGTTAAATAGAAAAATAATTCAAACCGAATTTGAATTGGTTAAATTATTAACCAATGATTTATTTAAATCAACTATTGTTGTTTGAAATCCCCACACGGGTATTGGGATGATATGACATACACTAATCCCAATATTTAGTTGTATGTCAATCGATTAATTGACAAACTGTGGTAAGTTTAATTTATTTTAATGTTTATACAGTTATAGAATGCACTCTGGATGATGTTCGAATGTTAATGATTATTTATCATTATTGTGAATACATGCGATGTATGAAATCCATATAAATAAAATTATATGATAATTGATTGAGTCGCATTTCGATTCAGAATATGAACAAATATCTTAAAAAATATTCAGTGAAGAATTAAATTATGATTTTGATGTCCAATTTTGGATGGACACGAAAATAATGAATATGGAAGCCGAAGTAGTTAAACGCCATTTTAACTTGAACGGATTTATAAATCGATTTTATTCATTTTATAATGAATACAAAAAGGAAATGGATTTCAAAATCAAACATTTTGAAAATATTATCATTTTAATATTATAATGATATAGAATATTCAATTTTGATTTAAAATTGAAAACGAAGTTGGAATCGTTTTAAAACGAATTTATAAACGATTTATAAAATATGTTTTAAATGGAAATCGACGATATATATATATATATATATATATATATTATATTTAAATGGCCTGAATAAAACACGCCGCGCAGCGACCATTCGCGAATTTCGACCATTGACTTCGAATTGGCATAAGGGGAGATTCGACCGTCTGATTCTCCTAAAGTAGAACCGTTGGGTTCGTATCGAAAAGATCTTTCAAATGAATATATGAGATTTAAATTTGAACAGTTGAATTTCAAATTATGTCCAAATCAATTTGAGAAAAGGTCGCTATGGATGCAGTTCGGTGGCCGTTATTGGATCCCGGCTGTAAGGGACTTATTAAAATTATTTAAAATATGAAAAAATTGTGTAAAATTACAATAAATGATTTTGAAATATTTTGGATGAATTATTCCACGTTTATAAAGATAAATGATATTTTTTTATTAAAATGAACTAGTTAACAACTAGAATAAAGAACTGAAAGAATTGAAATGTTTTTAATATAACCAGAATTTTTCCAATATATAAATTGGAATGGATTTGAATGGGAATTATCTTCGGGATATTTCGATATTAGATTCCATGATTATAATGATACTGTTGAGGAATTTGGAAGATACAAATATCGTTATTCCCAATACGATATTTGTTGGTTTCAGAATTTGATACTGAATATAAGCCGATATAATTTCCATTTAGAGCCTTGTATTTAATATCAAATTGGATTTTGCTGGTTTTAAATAACATTTGTTCTTTAACCCGATTAACAATGAAGATATGATTTGGAATTTATAATTCTTTCTAATAAGATTAATGGAATTTTTCCAAAGTAATGTTTTCCAATTTAATATATTAAATTGGAATTGAATGGAATTCGATTGGTGATAATCAAGGTGAGCTTCTATAAAGGAATACCGTTACTATTTATGGAATTTAAAAGGTCTTTGCTGTTATTCCATTTATAGTATTAATTTGATACACAAATTTATATCGATTATATACAGTTATGATTTCCGTGAAGATTCCATTTTTATGGAAAATGATTTGGGTTTTTCATAAACTATGTTTTAAATGACATTGGTTCTTTAACCCAGTTAAAGACAAGATTAATTTCTTAAAGTTGAATAATCATTAAGTAATGATTTTTTAGATTAAAAATGAACTAGACTTTTAATGAATCTTTAAATAGATTAAAATGAGAATGGGATAATTAAATTTATCGAATTCATGTAATGATCGAGAATGGAGTATCATCAGTTTTATTCAGGCGATTGTTAAATCTTTGGTTAGATTTGAACGAGAAATGGTAATTGAATTTACCGATAACACAGTGGGTGTTAGATATAGAGTCTTACCAGTTTTGCTCTATGGGATGAATAGGTTGGGATTAGGATTAATAATAAATGATTACTTCGGTAAGGCTCAATAATCCCGACTAGTTGATAAACCTTAATTAGGTTTAAATTGCAGAATGATAAAATAAAATCATTTGAAAAGGATATCCAAAGGAAGATTTAAATATAAGTAACTGATATGACAATTAAAAGTCGACGATGAAGACGGTGGTTGAAGACCGAAGAGCTTCACATCGTTTGGATGATTACTGATGTCTTGATTGGGCTGTATACCCAAGACAAGGTAACATGTGGTGATCGTCCAGACGTACTTGGAGATCGACCGGATATCGAGGACCTTTCTCTTGTATTGGACATATGAGACGAGGAATAAGGTGCCCTCGATTTCGTTCAGACCTAGAACAGGCTTGTAAATGGATGTGTGTCTGACATTGGTCATTCTGTGTTGATTGGTTTCTATTAAATATATATCTGTTTGGTGGCGGAGAATTTATTCTCTTGCTTAACACACTTATCTGAGACGTACAAGCTTAGAGGTATATATTGATAGACATCAGTTGTATGGCGTGAATTGTGAGAGTGGCTTGCTGAGATGCAAATGATCAAGGCTTTTGTTGAAAAACAAATTCTTGTGGTTGATGATCAAAGCACGACTTTAAATAGCATAGCTTTGTGTATAGCGTTAATTCACGAGCCTCACACCTGGTATGAGTCAAAAACGGGATAGTGACTACAAGGAGTGCACGGCGTTTCTTTCTAGCTAGATGTGGTGTCATGGTATGGAGCCCAGACATTTTTACTTATTTGGATGATGGAATGAGGCGCCTCGGATATTGAGTAGAGATAGGTTCGATAGGACTGGGAAACGTGTGTTCAGGAATAATTAATCCACTAAAGTAGGTATGGACCATCCCTAAAGATCTAAGGGTTCACTGCTGGGGATCCTGAGGCATTCGCTAGAGAGTCTCGAATTGGGAGGAGCCATCCCTTGCCTCGACTCGTAGATGTAATTCAATTTCCAATATGACACTTTTCAGTTTTAGTTGTAAACCTATATAGCGACATAGTAGGATGGGGTATTATGCCAACTAGGATTGATACATTTATATTTGAAGTTGTTTTGACCCTATGCACTTATAGTAATATCAAAATTATTTGTTTTAAAATGTACCAAGTATGTTTGGATAATATAAGGTAAACATCTATCCTCCGGCTTGCGTTGCATTGTGTGACAGGACCTAAGTCTTATAATAGCTTCATTTTTCCAAAAGCATTGCGTTGTTTATAAACTGTTTTATTTTAGAGTATTTATGGGAGTAAACTTGTTCCGTGACATACCACGTAGTCTCTTGAATTACCCCATTTTAAAGTAAAAGTTTAATAACTGTTTTTAGTTCTCACACCAGTCCCATGACTAATTTGGAGTTTATTGTTTCTACCTAAACTCTGTGTGCCCATATTTTCCACATGGGCAGCTAGTAGTTTTGGTTTTCGCGGATATTTCTTTTCACAGGATCCTGGATTATAGCTGGAGCTATATTCAAAAAGCTTTGTAGCCGTGTATTTCTTTCAGTTGTGGTAGTTGATGTTTTCCGCTGCACTATATGTTTATCTATTTAAATGTAATTTAAATTTATGATATTTTCCTGTACTCCAATGTACTTGTTGTAATAGAAATAAAATGCTATAATGTTTCTGTTCTGATGCGTCGTGTTCTCAAAGCAATCCGCGTTCCTCTGCCTGTTCGGGGATCAGGGAAGTCTAGGTCATTTCAAAAATTCTCTTTTCCACTGGGAAATAAAAATGGCGGCTTTATCGAATCGGGATTAGGGTTTTCTTTGATTCCCAAATCAAAATTTCCATTGTATGTTGTTCTGGAAGAGATGTTCTCTGAAGCTCGGGTCTTTGTGGCTTTCTGATGCTTCGATTTGGAATTGTAACTGCGATCGAAAAACCATGAGTAGATCTGAATTTGTTTTAGAACTTGAGTTGTTTTTTTTCGATCTTATATGTCGATGATGAATAAGGTGATTATATAGGATTTTTTTAAATCCCTTAATCTTCTCTGATTTTGCTAAATGATTTGGCCTGATTTATTGTGCGATTTCCCTTTTGATTGCTTCGGCTTTGATAGACATTCTGGAAATGGTTTGTTTCTTTGATTGTCTTAAATGAATTGAATTTTTCGGCATTGGTTATTTGCACGATTTCTGGAAAATGAATGATATTGTTTGTGGCCCGTTAAATAATTCCCTTACATGATTTTCTGATTGTCCCTTGCCTATATGCTGTGAATAACATGCAGATTGCAGGAATTACTCGACATGATTTCTTGCCATTTAAAATTTTGATTTTGTGGAAATCCCATAAATTCTGCATTGATGATTTGATGAAGTCTGGAAAATAATTTGTTGTATGTCACTGTGATTTCCAAAAAACAGTTTGCCAAAAATGTGATTGTTGAAATGAATTTTTTTTCTTTGATTATTACCTTGGTTTTGAATGCTGTGAATTTCTGGGTTAATACTGGAAATAATTTGGAAGACTTTGTTGTCGAGATTTCATACATGCCAAATAAATGGATTGTGATTTATGGAAATGCTCCTATGATTTTCCATACTCTAAAGAACAACTTGTGCTTGTTATATTCGGCATTAAATCCTTTGTATTTCTGGAAATCAAATCAAAAGATTTTCTAAAACAAATTTGAATAACCCTCTTACCCAAACTGGTATGTATAATTCAGGAATCAGTTTAAATAATGTTCTTTCTTCGTTTATCTTTTTTCCATGACTGAAGACATCCTAGCTTCATATTATACTTGGGATGAACCAGTAATTGTATATCTACCTTTCACTATATATATTTGCTGATGCACACTGTTTACTCGAGTTATTTTAATTTGCCAATTTGTTTTGTGTTAGCTTGGCCCTGCCTTGAACTTAGTTGATCTTACTACTCCATACACATGTTCATGGGCAGTGTACACACATGTATGTTTGTTCACCTGAGTTGTAACTTGGCTTGACACTTGACTGCACAGTCTTGTGTATATGCCACTGTACTGAGTTGTTGTGTGCATGCATTGTGCATGTTCATGTGCACTTTCATGACCACTTTGTCATGTTCCACTCTTATGTTGCTATCTTTCAAAAACTGTTGCATACTTGTCCCCAATTCCTTGCTACTGCATATGTCACTTTGTACTTGTCTAGGCTTCACTATGTTGATATGTTTTGTTGTGTCAACTTGAGTATGGAACTTGTTTTTGTGACATACACCACTGTTTTGGCCATGCTTTCACTATGGCTTGTACTTTGACTTTACTTGATCATGGCTCGACCATTTAGCTTGCCACTGTGCACTATATTATTGGGCTGATCTGATTTGTTTAGGCTATCTCTTTGCATGTACTTGAATTTGAGTTGCTTTAACCTTTATTCACGATGGCTTTGAGATTGACATTATATAGACTGCATGTATACATATATGTATATATACATGTATGTATATATATATATATGTGTGTGTGTGTGTGTGTGTGTGTGTGTGTGTGTGTGTGTGTATGTGGCTACATTATTGTGTGTTCATGGATACTTGCGGCACATCTGTGTTGTCAAGCTTTACCTAACACACCATATTCGATATGTTTATCCCTGCATAGAAATATATGTATATATATACACATATAGGTGTATACATGTATCGTGCACGTGCAGGTTATATATATTTGAGCACTACAGATGATTTATCTGCCTTGTGGTATTTATTGTGTATCACTGTGAATATCACAAGCTGTCTAGACACAGATGGATATATATATAAAAATTAGATCAAGTCATGAAAAATGATGAGAAACACACAAAAATTCTAAGGAAAATAAACTTTTAAAATAAAAATTATATCTGCTAGAATTAAAAAAAATTATGTTCCAAATACTGTGTACACGTTTCCGTATGTGACAGGTGTGGATGACTGGACTGAGTGAAAGTTGTGAAGACAGAAGACATAAGATGAAGCAGTAGTGTCAGTGAGTGTATGTACCGGTGAGTGTCTGTATATATGAAATTGTACAAAGAGTGACTGAGTGTTACAGTGTTGTAGTGAGGAGATTTGTACATGAAAATGAAATGAATTGTATACAAATGAAATATGAAATGTATTGTGATACTGAGGTGTACAAATAGCGGAGTTATGAAATTGTACTGTTTAATGTTGAAATAAAATATTATATTTAAATAAAATACTATTTGAATATTTGTATTCTTGTACAATCGTATTCTATTTAAATATCAATATTATATTCCTGTCAGTGATGTATGTATGAAATTGTACACTAACAAACACATTTAAGATAATATATATTTGTTTGTAATCATCAAACAAAAATCATATATATAAACAATCTACCCTTTTTGATGATGACAAACAAATAAAAGATTTTAGCATAGTAAATGTATTTGACAGCGAAGTATTGAACTCTCCCTATTTGAATGCTTCCCCTACAATAGAAACTCCCTCTATAATTGTGCAAGAGTGAAAAGAATGTAAATTAAATTAGAATTTTCAAAATTAAAATATTTATAAAATATTCACTCATAAATCAAAATCTCAACCCATTCTTCCCCTTTTGTTATCATCAAAAGGATACAGAAATTAAAATATAGATGAAAAATGACAAAATATAATATCAGCTTAAGAGGAAGAACGATCATCATAAATATCAATTAGTCAAAAAAAATCATAATATTCCAGGAATTAGTGGCAAATTTCACATTTCAGAATGATGGATTTATGATGAAATTTATATAAATGGAGAGAGTTTTAAAAGCAATGAATTCCAATTATTTCCAAAAGAATTTTAAAATGAAGCACAAAAAAAATAGTGATGGATTTGGACTACCATTATAAATTTAATTTAAGTGACACATTCGAATAATCTCAAATCCCAATAGCTATCAATCAACAAATCATAATACTTCATAAAATATTAACACATTTCACAGATTATAAGATGGATTGATAGGCTAATTTTTACACACTAAGGAGAATTTCAATTTAATTTCCTTAGCAATTTATTCCTTTTTCTTTTTATTTAAGAGCACACTGACCACGCATAACCAGATCTTGGATTTTTAAATGAGATCGGTTGCAGCTTAAATATAAGTAATCTTATAACCATGCATAACCAGAGTTTGGATTTTTAAATGAGGTTAGAGAAACACTTATGTATCAATTATATTTATCATTTTTAGATCAAATAGAAAAACTCCTCAATATATAAAACTAATATGGATGATACAAATGTTGTAGGTATAGAAATGGCCATGAAATAAATTTCTAAATTAATCATATTATGAAATATGCTCAACTATATGGGGATTATTGATAATTTTCAATTATCATAAATTCTAAAAAATAATATAGTCCCATTTCTATCACAAATACTTTCACTGTATATTTAAGATGATTTAAAAAATACTAAACTCTCCACATTACTATAAAATCATGATGGATGGCAGAATGATGATAGATAAAGAAGATGTTTGTGAAATTAGTCCCAATTCAAAGATATTATAACAACTATTCAATCATCATGAAAATTTAAATAAATATTTCCTCTTGTTGTGAAATATACTGTAGTCACAATTAAATAAATATTTCCTCTTGATGAATTCAGAATACAGTTCAATTTGTTTATTGATTCCAATTTCTGAATAAATAATAAATAAATAATTTTAAAATTAAAAATCAATAACAAGAGGGATATGAAAAACTATACAAGCCAAGAGAGATTAAGGAAAATATATACATAATTTTTTTTAGCACATTTAACCTAATACCGCTTGATGTCTCAATTAATGAGAATTTTTAAAATGACACTGGAGACAAACAAGAGTATCTCAGACAAAAGAAATTTAAACACAAAGCCCAAGCAGATCAAGCAAATTAATTTCATCTATCAGAGCATGGTATATATTTGATACTAAAACAAGCAGTCACCAAAAAATATTCTCAAAAACAATATCTGAGTAGCACAAAAATCATTTTCAAAGCAGACTTGTCAAGGAGATCTCTCAAAGATATTTCAGACAGTCAAAGAAAGGTTCATGATCCAAGATTAAATATATGGTTTATTTTAAATCATTTGAAGGGATATGAAAAGCTCGAGATTCAATAAATTAATCACACAAGATTATAAATTTTAAATTCATGATATGTGTGAGATTCAAGAAATTAATAATTTCAAATGATTTTAAACAAACAAATATTTAAATCAAAAAATCATGAAATAACAGTGAGTTTCAAGACCAGATTTTCAAAAAAAAAATCCAAATTATTTCTGACAAGCCTAAAGAAATTTTTAGAATATTTACATCAAGTTTGAAGACATATTCATGATCCAAAAATAAAAATAATTTATTTGAAATCACTTGAATGGATGTAGATTTTGAGATATAAAGAACCAATCACACAGGGTTATTAATTTCAAATCTAAGCGGTGTGTGAGATTCAAAATTTCAAGAATTTCAGATGATTTCAAACAAACAAATTCCAAATCAAATGATCATGAATAAAGATAAATTTCAAGATGTTACACAATAAATCAAATCTGAAGATTTCAATTCAGAAATAATCAAGCCAATTTAAAAATTAATGAAATTATCACAACTGAAAAATAGCAGTGTGTTGTAATGAGTATATTATTTTAAGCCTTTTCCAAAATGAATCAGAGAAACTCAAAACAGCTAAAATGTGTGAAATTCCATTAAACCTTCAGATCTTCAAAAAAAATTAGAATTCAAACTAAAAGTGTTAAAGATATAACAGGAATACATCAACACTATTATGAATTCAGAAAATTAGAAAGCAAATTTCAAAACAATTGGAGGAATTTACAAGTCTAGATTCAAGATTTGGAAATGATTAAAAACATCAGATTTCTATTCAAATGAAGCAAACTTCCAGAAAAATATGAATTCTGCAATTGGAAGTTAAGGAAGCCCAGAATAAAAGCAAAATAATATGGCAGTGTCAAATCGAGAACAAAAAATAGAAGGAGTAGAAGAAGGAATAAACAAAGAAAATAAAAACAAAGATTATTTACAAAGATGAGTCTAGAATCATACCTGAATTACAGAAGATGTTGTGGATCTCCAGCTCAACAATCTTGGCTAAGGAAATGTGAATAATCTGATGATATGAAGCTATTTGAATTCAGTTTCTCTTTCGCAAAGCAGTTCCTCATCCTCCTCTGGTACCTAACAGTTTAGAGGATCGAGTGGTCTAACAAAATTAGTAAAACCACTCACAGTTGTATTCATATGTTCCATTAGAATTAACTTTTGTACCCTTAGGAACCCAAATCTGTTCAAATTTAACAAAACACATTTTATTTCCTTTTGGGATCCAAAAATGTTTAAATGGTTTGTTATAAAACTAATTCTCATCTCGATTGTGATTTAAAAATCCTTTGAAGTTTTCAGAGTTTAAATTTTCAAAACAAACATTTCCAAAGTGATTTAAGGGATTTTTAAAATTATTAGAATTCCGTTTTTCAAAAACACTGATTTTTCCAAAGCCAAGACCATATTTATTTCCAACAGAAACTTTGTTTTGTAACAACATATTCAATGATTTTTCTCCATTGGAAAATTTATTCAAAGTTGATTCAAGTCGTTGAATTTAAGAATTAAGATCATGTTTTTTCTTTTATTAAATCTGAACAATGATTATTAGTGATCATCCTCTCAGTATCAAATTGTTTCAAAAACAAATTCTCATTTTCAAGCAATGTAATTTTGGCTTAGGACTTAGAAAATTCAAATTCATAAAGTTTTCGATTTTCAGATTCAAATTTCTTGAAATTTCAATCTCGTTTTCAAATTCTTTCAAAATCAAACCACTTTTCACCAAATTTTCCTTTTCCAACAATTTCAAGTTTGGAATTTATAGCAATCTTAAAATTTTCAAATTCCTTTTGCAGAAGATTATTCAAACTTGATAACTCAATCTTGTTCTCTTTTAAGATCAGAATTTCATTTTCAAACATTTGAATATTTCTATTGAGATGAACAAGATTGGTTTCCGATTTCAAACAATTTTTGCAATCTTAATTTGAAGAGTTTTTAAAATGTTCAAATTATGATTCCAAATCATCAATTTTGCTTGTCAACTCAGAATTCTTAGATTTCAGATATTTGTTTTTCAACTGAAGTTTATCAACAGATTTAGTTAAATCAGTGCACATATAAACTAAATCTTCGCATATAAGATTTTCAGTTCCAGCATCTATTGATTCTCCATTATTTGATCTATCGGTTTCTCCTTTTAAGCATAGATCTGACTCTGAGTTGACATTTTGGGGTTTTGAGAAATTGTCATCTTTTCTTCCATGCAATGTATCGAGAGTCTCCTAGATTTCTTGTGCAGTTAAACAATGAGATGTATGAATAAACTGTTCAGTACTAAGATAGTCAAATATGATATTCATAGCACGAGTATTGAAAGCAATATCTACCCTATCAAACCCATTGATAATAACATCCCAATATTTAATATTAACATATTTTAAATAAAATTACATTTTGGATTTCCAATTTGAAAAATCTGTTCCACCGAAAATAGTTGGAGATTAACTGGACTAATTCTTACTAGGCTGACAACTAGGACAGCCCATGACTCTAGAGTTAAACAATAAACCTGCTTTGATACCAATTGTTGGATCTAGATTAACCCCGGAGGGGGTGAATAGGGTTTATTACAATTTATTGGTTAGTTCAAATCTTACGGGATATTGAAATAATAATCAGAACAGATAACATCAAAGAATATAAATGCAGAAAGTAAATGACACACAGTTTTTACCCATCTTCGGCAGACTTTGCCTACTGCTGCATTCACTAAGGTTTCTACTAGGTTATAGAACAGATCCAGCTTACAAGACCATGTAAACTCGCGAACCCATTGCTCCTATTCTAATCCTACGCTCAAAACCCTAGACTAATCTGTATCCCCTAGATCATATTTCCCCGGATTACAAACTCGTAACTTGTAACCCTAGTTTTTACAGACTCTAGTAAACTGCTAGTTAAAACCCTAACTAGATCACCTAGTTTGACAGACACTAGAAAACTGTTGGAATCGGTTTACAAAGGAAAATACAAATAAAAATAAACAAGTAAGAAACCCCTTAAAAAAAACTTGACCAATTTAAACCTCCCTTTTACAATTGTTAAGCAAACCGCCGACCCATTTATTTTGCTCATCCGTTCAGTCGGCCCAAATTCTCTTTTCCACTTGAAAATAAAAATGGTGGCTTTATCCAATTGGGATTAGGGTTTTCTTTGATTCCCAAATCAAAAATTGCGTCGTTTGATGTTCTAGAAGAGATATTCTTTGAAGCTCGAGTCTTTGTGGCTTTCTGATGCTTCGATTTGGAATTGTAATTGCGATCGAAAAACAGTGAGTAAATCTGAATTTGTTTTAGAATTTAAGTTGTTTTTTTTCGATCATACATGCCGATGATGAATAAGGTGATTAAATAGGATTTTTTAAATCCCTTAATCTTTTTTGATTTCACTAAATGATTTGGCCTGGTTGATTGTGCGATTTCCCTTTTGATTGCTTCGGCTTTGATACACATTTTGGAAATGGTTTGTTTCTTTGATTGTCTTGAATGAATTGAATTTCTCAACATTGATTATTTGCACGATTTCTGGAAAATGAAAGATATTGTTTGTGGCCCTTTAAATAATTCCCTTACATGAGTTTCTGATTGTCCCTTTCCTGTATGCCGTGTAGATTGCAGGAATTACTCGACATGATTTCTTACCATTTAAAACTTTGATTTTCTGGAAATACCATAAATTTTGCATTGATGATTTGATGAAGTCAGGAAAATAATTTGCCATATATGTCACTGTGATTCCGCAAAAACAGTTTGCCAAAAATGTGATTTCTCACCAGTGATATCAGTAATTGGAGTTTTGATAAGTGTCTTCAGTATACTTGTAAATCTTTGTATAAGTTTCTTAATTTTTCTGGTGTTTCTTTGTTTGTTTTGAAGTTTCTTTGGAAGACTAATTCTCCACCGAAAGCTAAGTTTCTTATGTGGTTGATTATTCATAATAAACTAAACATGGTTGAGCAATTAAAGAAGAAAAATATTATTTTTGGTGTTAAGTGTTGTTTTTGTAGTATCCTAGATGAGAATGTTGATCATTTATTTTTCGCTTGCTCGATTACCAATTATATTTTAACTATGGTTATTGGGATCTTTGTTATTAATTGGTCTTATTTCTGTAGTAACTGTGATTATTACTGGAATTGTTTTAGATTTGTTCTAGATTTCAAGCATAGATGTATTTTGGATTCTTTAATTACTATTACCAGCTGGTTCATTTGGTTGGAGAGGAACCAGAGATTGATTCACTCTATCTTTGGCTCTATTGATAATTTAATCATTAGGATTGTTTCTTTTTGTCTGGATTGGATGTCTAACCCTCATTATAAGCTATATAGAGATCCTTGTTTTGAGAGTTATTTGTTTAAGGTTAGAATTAATTTAGGTTTATTTATTAGATTTAGTAGGTTTAGTAGTCATAATAGAATTTGCATTTGTTATTGAATTTAGTTTTTTGAGTTTCCGTTTTTCTTTGCTTTCTTTCTTTCTTATGTATATGGGTATATATATATATATATATATATATATATATTCTTAGATATATATATATATATATATATATATATACTCATATGTATATGTGATGGTATCTTATGGTTTGGCTAGTCTCTTTCGGGTTGCAGGTAGTCGATTATGCTGAGGAGCTTTCTGGGTAGCTGCTATTTGGATTATAGATGTTAGTTGCTTTGGAGTTTTTTAGAGTGTAGTTTGGGAGTGTTTATTATTGTTGTTCAGTTTTGTTGTTTTTTGTATTTTGGTTGGAGTGACTTGTGTATCATGTAGGAGTAGGTATACTTCACTATCGGGTGGTGTCCTTGCTGGAACTCGGTATTGAAGTATGATGGGCAGTGGTTTATCCGGAGCTCATCTATCTACTATTGTATACATACTTACAGTCACAACTATGTGTCGTTTTGCTTTGTTTTCCTTTCAGACCTGTACGCTGATATTGTAGTCTTTATTTCTCTCTCTCTATATATATATGTGTGTGTGTGTGTGTGTGTGTGTGTGTGTGTGTGTGTGTGTGTTTGCGCTCTCTTCTTTGTTAAAGATCACACATTTTTGTTTCAAAAAAAAAAATTGATTCTTTGACTGTTGCCTTAGTTTTGAATGCTGTGAATTTAAGGGTTAATACTGGAAACAATTTGGAAAACTTTGTTGTCGAGATTTCATACATGCCAAATAAATGAATTGTGATTTCCAGAAATGCTCCTGTGATTTTCCGTACCCCGTGCTTGTTATATTCGGCATTAAATCCTTTGTATTTCTGGAAATCAAATCAAAAGATTTTCTACAACTAATTTGAATAAGGTTCTTACCTAAACTGGCATGTATAATTCTAGAATCAGTTTAAATAATATTCTTGCTTCATTTATCTTTTGCCATGACTGAAGACATCATAGTTGCATATGATATGTGGGATGAACTAGTATTTGCAAATCTGCCTTTCACCATATATATTTGTTGACGCACACTGTTTACTCGAGTTCTTTGAATTTGCCCATTTGTTTTGTGTTAGCTTGGCCATATCTTGAACTTGGTTGACCTTACTACTCCATACACATGTTCTTGGCAGTGCACACACATGTATATTTGTTCACCTAAGTTGTAACTTGGCTTGACACTTGACTGCATAGTCTTGTGTATATGCAACTGTACTGAGTTGTTGTGTTCATGCCTTGTGCATGTTCATATGCACTTTCATGACCACTTTGCCATGTTCTACTCTTATGTTGCTGTCCTTCAAAAACTGTTGCATACTTGTCCCCATTTCCTTGCTACTGCATATGTCACTTTGTACTTGTCTGGGCTTCACCATGTTGATATGTTTTACTTGTCAACTTGAGTATGTCATTTGAGTTGTTCGACCATTATACACAAACTTGAACTTGTTTTTGTGACATACACTAATTTTTTGACCATGCTTTCACTATAGCTTTTACTTTAACTCTACTTTATCATGGCTCGACCATTTAGCTTTCCACTGCGCACTATATTATTAGGCTGATCTGATTTGTTTGGGCTGCCTCTTTGCATGTACTTGAATTTGAGCTGCTTTGACCTTTATTCATAATGGCTTTGAGATTGACACTATATAGACTGCATGTATACATATATGTACATATACACATATGTGTGTATATATATATATATATGTGTGTGTGTGTGTGTGTATGTGTGGCTACATTATTGTGTGTTCATAGATACTTGCGGCACATCTGTGTTGTCAAGCTTTACCTAACACACCATATTTGATATGTTTGTCCCTGCATAGAAATATGTGTATATACATACACATATATGTGTATACACGTATAGTGCATGTGCATATTGTATATATTTGAGCACTACAAATGATTTGTCTACCTTGTGGTATTTACAGTGTATCACTGTGAATATCACAAGCTGTCTAGACACAAATGGATATATACATATATATATTAGATCAAGTCATGAAAAATGATGGGAAACACACAAAAGTTCTAAGGCAAATAAAATTTTAAAATAAAAATTATATCTGCTAGAATTTAAAAAAGCATATGTTCAAAATACTGTTTATGTGTTTCTGTATGTGACAGGTGTAACACCCCGTGAATTCTATAACGTTAAGCTTCACAAATTAAAGTATAATTAATTATAAATGATGAAATCAAGAGAAATGGGTTACGCCATTGCGTTCGTCTCGAAATTCTGCTTGAGATAGAGTCCAAGTTTGCGTAAAACGGATATAGTATGAAGAAGATATGGACGAACGAAGTTGGGCAGAAAAACCAGAAAACGGGTCATAATGCACTGGCGCACTTGGGAAGTGCGCCAGAACAAAGTTGAACTGACGTACTTGGGAAGTGCGCCAGTACATTTTTAGCCTGGCGCACCTGCCAAGTGCGCCCAGGTCAGAATGACCTGCTGGTCAGGTCCTGGCTGGCCTGGTCAGGATCTGGTCAAATTCTGATGCTTGGCTGAGTCACTAGGGCTTACGTGTCACCTTTTGATTGGCTCTTTGAATTTTGTATGGTCTAGATTTCTCCTATCTTCATCTGAAGGCTCACAACAATTTAAAATTCTATAAATACAACTCAAGTCTAACCCTAAATTCACACAAATAATAGAATACAAAAGCCGTCATGCTGCTGGAGAGGAACAAGGAATGGCCGTCAATTAGAAAGCCTAGAGACAAGCCAACACTAAAGCCTAAGAGACGAATCAAATTAAGAAGAATATTAAAGTTTAATCAAATCAATCAACGCAACGTTAGTCTACCCAAAGGAGCGCATCTCAGTTTCAGAATTCAGAATCCAGAATGCAAGATTCTGCATTCGTTGTAAGTATAGTGACCTTTCAGAATATGAAAAAAAAACTATGATGTGATTCGATGTAAATGAAAATAGAATCGTGTTGTTAAATCGTATAAATTTTGTGTATTGTAATGATTCTATCATGACTTGTGTATTGATGTTTGTGGCATAAATTGATTGATGCAAGCCTATTGAACAATTGTATATGAAAACAATGGCACTTGCAAGCTTGTGGCAAAAACTAGAAATTGATCCCTTTTTGTATATGTCGATGGCATGGACTATGTATATTCCCTTAGTCTAAATTAGAATTTATGTAAACATGTTATAGACCTTTTATGCCTACATGACCCAAAACCTATGATATCATTCTTATGTTTATTGGCAAGTATAATTAGATCTATGTTTGCAAGCATAATTGGATCTATGTTTCATAAACTATGCAAGGTCATGTTTATTTGCAAAATATAATTGGTTCTATGTCAAACATCGTTTGGGTTTCATAAACTATGCAAGTTCATGTTGAAATAGGCTATATGATTAGATGTAAAAATTGTACATTTTTGATGAATATATAACATGCTAGTTTTGTGGTCGATATTATGCCAAGTTAAACATGTTTAAACACAAGTTTGTATTTGCCTAAACTATGCCATTTCATATGTCACCTACTTAGTCATACTTTGATTTGAATGCAAGTTCACATGACCCATGTTATATGTTAGTTGAATCGCCAAATTGCAAGTTCATGCGCCACACACCTTTATGTATTACATGTTCTTGATTTCCCCTTTTCCTCACGCTTATAAAGTTGGGCTGAATTGTGACAAGCCCAACACATGTTATAACGTTGCGAACAAACGGGGGTAATAACGTTGGGTGTAAAATATGAAAATATATGTTGGCATGTTTGGCACATGCCAATGATTATGACACATAAGCGATATGAATTGAAATACCCAAAAATAAAAAGATATGACATTTAGATATAGTTGAGAAGTAATAAAATATGTAAATTTAGAAAACACGATATGCTTAACCCGAGGTTGGATTGAGTTGTGATGTAAACCTACCCGGACCCGCCCAGCTGTCCAGTACTCACAACAATACATATCCAATGTGGGTGGTTAAGCATTGAGCCCAATAAGGAACCGAGGTTAGACTGAGCTACGGTGTAAACCTGCCCGGAACTGACCGGCACATCCAGTAACCGTAGCAATACCTGTCTAATGTGAGTGGTCTGGTGCTCCTAAAAGGCTAAGGACAGATGGTAGGGTTAAGTCAATTATAACACTTAACCAAATTCAACATGTTAACAAGAATTGATGGGTGGGGTTAGGTAAATACAGAAACTTAACCACTTAACATGTTTGACTAGAAAATCCTGGTAACGAGGGACCGTTTCAGCAGTAACCCAAAAGTTAGGTATCAACGGTACCTTGAAACTAGGCAGGGTGGGGCACGATTACTGGGCTGATTGTAAGCAGTCAAACAACGGCAGTGGGTGCACAGTGCAGGTCTAACGGGGTGCGGGCGTGCACACACTCCGGAGCAGACAACCAGGGCACTGGGGACACCAGTAGTATAACCTATGACTTCTAGGATTTGTGTCGGGTCGCCACCATGGGTCTTGATACACCCCATGATGGGACCAGCATAGGTATCTACAATTCTTGGGGGCCGTATGACACATGTTAACGCGAGTAGGAGCCGATCTTTTAACAAGAATGGGGATCACTTCCCCCTCACTACGGGGTGCCAGTTAGAATAAACTCAAATAGGTGCAGAGATATAGTATGGGTGTGATAGTACATTCGACACTTCCTTAGCTGGTGACACTTTCCTATTTTTAGTTTACATCCATCATACCCTTTTCTTATTCACATATTGAAGAATTACTAGATTTACTCAGGCTTTATGTCTGACCCTATTTTCTTTTCGTCTTCTTTTCTTTCATTCCCCCCCTCCCAGGTCCACAGGGAGAAAACAGTTCAACTCAGTCAGACTCTTTCCAAACACCAAGAACGTAGATGTATGATTTGGATCTTTCTTGCACGGATAACGGCTTTGGACATCACTATGGGGATTTTTGTCACTTTATTTATGTTTTCATGCTTCTTTAATAATCAAGTCAGTTATGAGGTTGTAATGTTGGAAGTATTTTGAGACAATTATGGAAATCTTTTGTTTGATACACGTATTGATGAAATAAAAGTTTGTTTGGTTTTCCGCTGTTTAAAATATGTGTATTTATATCTGTCTTGAGTTTATCTGTGGCTTTTACTTATAAACCTCCACCAAAGTTAAGTCATTCCCTTTGTGAGTGACCTTAATGGAGGTGAGGTGTTTCAGCAGGTGTGGATGACTGGACTGACTGAAAGTTGTGAAGAAAGAAGATGAAGCAGTAGTGTCAGTGAGTGTATGTACCAGTGAGTGTCTGGATATATGAAATTGTACAAAGAGTGACTGAGTGTTGTAGTGAGGAAATTTGTATATGAAAATGAAACAAATTGTATACAAACGAAATATGAAATGTTTTGTGATACTGAGATGTACAAGTAGTGAAGTTATAAAATTGTACTGTTTAAATGTTGGAATAAAATATTATATTTAAATAAAATACTATTTGATTATTTGAGTTTTTGTACAGTCGTATTCTATTTAAATAACAATATTATCTTCCTGTCAGTGATGTACATATGAAACTGTACACTAATTAATAAACACATTTAAAATAATATATATTTGTTTGTAATTATCAAACAAAATCATAATTTTGTTATATACAATAGTAGTAAATTGTACTCTACAAATCTAATTAAATAGACGACACAACTTACTAGACCCAAGAGGAGTATAGAAAAGAAAAACTCTCAAATCATGGATGAAGTTTACAATGAGAATGCAAGGGTATTTATAGGATAGATATCCAACCTAAACCCTAATGCAATCACAAACGGGTCTCAGTTAAATCTATTAAGTTTGGGCCTTTCCTCTTTTCCTCTTGCTTTCTTGAAAATTCTTCATTGATTTGTGATATTCATAGCCTTTCTACCAATTATTTTCTTACCAAAAAAAAAACAAGTTGATGTGAGATCTTCATCTGCAAGTCTTCATATATAAATATACAATAATTTGATCTCTATTTTCCTATTTTTCTAACTGCATGCGGCTTAGTCGGCATATCCGTAAAAGTGACAAAATAATACCTAAGTAATATTCATTTATATACAAAAGATAAGATATAAGAGCATAAAATAAACACATTTCTATGTTAATCAAATACTCCCACACTTATCCTGTACTCGTCCTTGAGTAAAACAATAAATGAAAAATTAAACTAGATAGTTCACAATTTCATAGGGAACACGATTGCATTGAGTGTATGCAACAAGCCGTTAAACCTCTAGGCGTCCCTAGTAGGTCAAGTGGTGTCTCGTGAGGGTTCTTAGCGGATATTACCCCCAAAATCCAAATGCAATATGTTATGGTTCTAATGCAACTACATAAATGCAAAGGACATATGCAATTGAGAACAAAAATGAAAACACGACTTGTGTCAGAAAGTTGTAACATAGCAGTATACAATTAAAAATCAATTGATAGAATTTTTTGACTCCTCAACTCATCACAAATTTTCAACATAAATCAAGTTTTCAAATATTAAGTTCTAGTTTGGCCAGTTAGTTTGGTTGATAACATAGTGCAACCATGAAATAAATTCTTAGTTTGCTTGTCATAGTTTGCAAAGTGGTGTTATTATCTCCTTGTATGGCTAGTCAAATCAATAAGGTCAAGAAGTGTTTGGGCATCATCGCTTATTCTCTATCTCTATAAAATTTGAAATTTATGTACACCTAAATTAAAGACCAAGGTACAACCCATGCACTTCCTCGCAGACTGATGTGAGAGTTTGGGACAAAGCTTGGCGGGCAGATTGTGCAGATCGATGCTAACTTTGTCAACAAGATGTCGGTAATGCTTAGGTGCCCAACTCATGAAATGAGACCAAGATATACCACCCATGCACTACCTCGCAGACTGACGTGAGAGTAGGGAAAAAGCTTGGCAAGTTTGCACACCAACGCTGGATTTACAAGCAATGCTGGATACCCTTGGATTATTATTATTATTATTATTATTATTATAGAATATAAGAATAAGGGAGTTACGCGAATTGAGCTTAACACAACTTAGTTTTAAAGATTTGAAATGCCAATATAAGTATTTTAAGCCCTCTACTCATTAAACAAAGACTACAATATATAATAGACTTTATGGCCATCACCTAAGAATCTATCTATGTACCGGTTACACTATTATTGTTTGTTATTCAACTTTTTATTGCATTTCTTATTCAATCGTAGTTGAGAGAACTATAAATTGACCAAAAAAATTGTTAACTTGCACTATAATAAAAAGTAGAATAAACATCATAGTTTTAACATCGTCTTAAATTCAACTGATGTCAAAACATATTTTTAACATATCTCATTTAAAAAGTTATGTTGTTGGTTTCTCAGACATCGATTTATTGAATGATTAGAGTCTTAAATACACTTTTAAAAAATTGAAGTTATAGGCCATACCAAAAATCTTGGCTATTACATCACTTATTAAAATAGTTGTTGTCTATTACATCACTTGTTAAATGTATTATTGTTAAAGATGAATAATTAGTAAATTATATTTAATATTTATTACTTATATTTTGTAGTAAAATTATGTATTAATTATATTTTATAGTTAATATTTATTAATTATATTTTATAGTCAAAATTTATTAATTATATTTTATAGTTAATATTTATTAATTATATTTTATAGTTAATTATATTTTATAGTTAATATTTATAAATTGTAATGTGCTTTAACATCAGTTTCTATGCATCATTTACATCAACTTCATGTGTGACGTTAAAGGTCTCATAAATTGCTTTCCTTATCAATCCGCACCACCCATACTTTCCTATATCTATCCATTGATCATTCTCCTAATCCTCAACCATCAGAATCCTCAAATCAGCCTCTTCCACGTCATCACCAATTTCCCTCTTCACGTTTTCTGACCCCCGCTTCACTTTTCACCACTTCTGTTTTTTTTTCAAATCAGAATTTAGATTTGCTCATGGAATCCGCAACCATGAAAATAAAGAAGTAGTTCTATTCTGAAAGAGGGAACGCGCTTCCGGATAAGGTTTGCTCATGGAATTAGAAACCCTTAGATAAATAAGTCTTTGCCCTCTCCATCTTCATTATTGGTTCTATTTTACTATTTTACAAAACATCAGGCTCATGGAATATACCACTTGCATATGCAAATTGAAAATCTGTGCTCCATCCAATCCACGCCTCTTTGAAATTCGGAAAGTGCGATGATTCAATGAAGGTATGTAATTTATCTCTAATCCAGGATGCTTAGTTGCTTACCCCTTTGACAAAATCATTTTATGTCCTCGTCGTGATATGTTACCTAAAATACTACTATCCATCATATAAACTTGGAATTTCATCAGTTTAATCCAATTGAGTACCTATTCACCATGTTAGTCATTTCTAGGATGAACTTATAATACCGAAGTCTGTTCGATTTAACATAACTTTGTTCAGGGTTGCTTAAGTTATGGTACGAGCAAAGCAAGGTTGATTATTTGACATCTAATATGGTTGATTGGAACGATGATGTTGTTTCTACTTCACTTGAAAGCGCAGCTTTCTGGGTCAAAGGTCTACCTTTTGTTGAGACTCTTAGTGGTTATTGGGAATTTCTTTTTAACTAAATCTCCTGAATGTATCCCGGAAAAATTTCAAGATATTGCTTTTGACGATTCAAGTTGGGAGTCATTAGCAGGTAAGTTTATACAACTTCATTTGTTTACAATTTAATTATGGTCTAGTTTCTATTTCCAAAATTACAAGTTCTTGCAGCATTTATTATCATTGTTGGAAGTACCTTCTCACCCATCTCTTGTGCCCATAAGTTTTGTTGATCTCTAGCCTTGGATGGGGGCTCGTCATGTGCACCAAGCAACTGCTTGTACGAATACAACTAAGGTGATGGCACCCAAACAATTGGGTTCATAGGCACTGAAATGTTTTCTTTCAGAGCCAAAAAGGAAGTAAGAGTCTATAGCATGGGGTTTGGGTGTGGTATGTGCAACCAAGGTGATAGGTCAAACTCTTTTGGGTTAGTTGGTTTTTGCTTGTTTTTTTCATACATGTTAGATGCTTATCTTCTCTTGTTTCTTTCGTACATGTTATACCTCACTGTTTTCTTGAATAAGAATTTTGATGGATTGAATTTCTATCTAGACCTCACTGTTTTTGCATTAATCTTCATACTGTCCAAGTTCTGTGTATTCAACACATACTATTGATATTGGACACTAGGTTTTAGTGGGCTCAAAACACCTACACATTTCATATTCTGAACGTTTGTCTCACCATTTTTCGGATATTATGTTGACGAGGAGCAGCTGCAATTTTTTAAGGTGGCTGTGTTGGGGTGTTGTTTCTGGAATTGGGAGTAAGGCAATAGTGATGAAGTAAGGCGGTAGCGATGAAGTTGTTTAGAAGGTGGAATGTAGTCTGTTTTGTGGTATAGGCTTGAGCAATTTGGAATTTAAAGAGTAATGAGTGTTGTAGCAAGGTGGCAATGTAAAACTGATTGTGTAATGTATTGAATTGTATATGAGAAATGTGAATAAAAATTTTAATTAAATAAGAATACTGTTTGAATATTAAATTCTTTGCAATAGTATTTCATTTAATAAATATTTATTTCTGTATATGAGATGAGAAAACAATATAAACAAGTCATCATGGACATCAGTATAAAAGCCATCATAGACATCAGTCAAAAGCGGATATGGTAAAATACCTATTACAACAATTAATTAGTTAATTTATGATGTCTTACTGCTGCTTCAACATCGTTTTTTAACTGATGTAAAAAAAGTGGCACTTTAGACATCACCGACATCAACATCGCTCCAGAAAAATGAAGACATCGTTTTTTAGCCAACGTCTATGTGAAGCTTTCTTGTAGTGTTGCTTCGTTGTACCAATCCAAAATAAGTCGTATTCCCCAAAAAAAAATATGGTATGTTACGACGACCTAAAATGCAAGATGGTCCTATCTAAATGCATGAAAACGAAAAAAGAAAAATAAAGAAAATTAAAAAGAATGCAATGCAGATTCCCCCTACACTCGAACAAAACAGTGTCCACACCATAAACACGTTTCCTAAATTTGAAAGACAACACCCAAAGATGGATGAGATGCAAAATAATCTATAAAATGAAATGAAGTTTAAGCACTATATGAGTGTACCAATCATATAAAAAATGAAATCTACGATGATGGTGAATGTTTTGTGAAAAGTGATATTCTCTGTCTCCCTCACACTTGCCTCTATCGAAAATGATGTATGATGATTTCGTATCTGATTTTTGAGATACAAGAGGAATGTCAATAAATTCTGAAACCAAAATCTTCCCTATGCAATTTTTTTTGTGGCAGTGATTTTTACCATTCAGATGAAGATTACCAAATCCCATAAATTTGAGTGTTTAACTACAATTTCTTTTGATGATATGGAATTAAGATTATCCTTGAGACGTTCCATATATTCATTCTTGTCATTTAAAAGTTTAAGTTCGTCTTCAAAAGTTCTTCAAAAGATATACTATACATGTATATTGAAGCAAAGAAAGTTTTCTGAATAGATAAATCTAACAAGTCAAATATTCAATTGATTTTTTTAGCAACAAAATAAAAACAATGGAAAATGAGAAAAACCTTAAAAATAATAAACTGACTCGACTAAGAAAAATTACTCGGCTAAGAAAAAAACTAGAGTCAACTCTAAAAACAAGCAAACTAAACTAAGTTGAAATAAAAAAAAAACTAAACTTAACAAAACAGAAACAATACTAACACTCACGCATTCAAACTAAGAATACCGACTCCGTACAGACTTAAGAAAAAAATCTTTTTTTTCCTTTTAAACCTACGAAAACGCAGAACTAATATTAAAGGAAGTTTCAATTTTCAGGAAACAAAACTTCAAAATCTCACGTCCCCCCTTTCTCTTTTTGTCTATAAATTTCACCAATAATCTTCCCAGAAAACAAAAACAAACGTGTTCACAAAGAAGCAAATCTCGCGTTTGAAAAATAATTCAATCGAAGATTTGTGTTTCAAATCGAGTATAGAAATTTCTTTCACCACGCAGAATCAGATTTTTAGGGGTTTCGAATTGGCTGATGGGGGTTCGAATTGGATTTTTCGGATTCGGGATTTGACGTTGGGTGCGATTGGGGTTCAGGGCTTCAAAATTCAGAGGGTTTCTTGCATTTTGGTTCTGATGGATTGGTTACGCGATTTGCATGATATTTGAAAGGCTGAAAGGGGGTGTTGGAATTTGGGCTATTCGAAGTTGGTTGGAAAGGAAAGAACTATGATGATGAATGGCGTTTTCGCGATGGTTGGTCAGTGTATGCGATTTCTGGGTGTGTCATGAGCATATAGGGAAGGACGCACGGTTGTGGGCAATGTGAATTGCTGAGCGGGGATGGAAAGCTTGTGGCAGAACGGTGATGTAGAATTGATGACCGGTGGATAGATGTAGCTATAGGAATTGGTAAAGAGTGGTGGGATATTCAGGAGTATGGTATTTTGAATTTTGCTTGTTCGAATAGGGTTTTCTGGTTTGAATTGGTCCTGGGGTTGAGGTGTGCAGATGATTATGTGAAGTTTGTTTTTTCGGAATTTGTTGTTTGCGAGTTGAGTTTGACATGGTGATAAGAAGGGAAGTGATGGTCATATGGCTTTGAAGTGGTAAATATTGATCAGTGGAGATTGTGACTGTTGTGGTTTGGGGTATGGGATGATCGTGAAGCTGGAACTATAGCAGGGAAGATGATGGAATTGACATGTAATGATGAGTTGTTAAAGACGAGGTTGTGATATGGGCAAGGAATTTGGGTAGGTTGGTGATGGTGTGATCGGTATTGTGAATTCTGGTTCGAATATGAGTTGCAAGCAATTGGAAAGGAAATTGTGTGAGGCCGGTAGATGGATGATGAATTGAAGTTGAGATGGTCAGCAGAGGTCTGTCAATTTTTGAGGCAGAGAAGAGGGAAAAGGAAACATCAGAAAAAGAAATAAATTTGTACTTTTTTTTAGAAAATTTTTACAAGAAGAAAGGGAAAGAAATATATTGAAAATTGGAAAGGCAATAGAGAAACGAATTGAAAACAAAAGGCAAGTTTTTTCTCTTTATTACAAGATTGTAGTATCGGTGCATAATACTAAATCAACTAATCAAGATTTTTTTATATATACAAGAAAACAAAAGGAAAAAATATACACGAATCAGAAATTAAACAAATAATAAAATTCAGTGTTCAACTCCCCGGCAATGGCTCCAAAATCATGTTTGACAGTCTCTAAAAATTAGAAAAGTGCAAATTTTAAAATAAATTACTGCAAGCGCACATGTGTGTAGTATGCAGGTCGAACACAGGGAGGAAAATTAAATTTTATTATTTATATATTTCGTGGGCAAGTTAGACAAATTTGGACGATTTGATTGAAAACAATAAAAATTGAAACTACAATTTGATTCAGAACAAATCAAATTGAACCGACAACCAAATCACAATTATCAGTTGAAAACAAATTGAAACTTCAATTGAATTTACTACAGATTCGAATCTAATTAGATCTATAATAAATTCAATGATTAACTAAATAATATTAAATAGAATACTGAAAACAAAATTGCAGAACAGAAATAAACAAATAAGGAAATGAAATTTGGATTATCGTTGAATTTAATTAGACGGTCAATCACTAATGAGAAAATAAAATGCAGTAGTAAATTGTACTCCACCAATTCTAATTGTATAGACGGCACAACATAGTAGACCCAAAAGGAGTATAGAAAAGAAAAGCAAAACTCTCAATTCCTAAATAAAGTTTACAATTAAAATACAAGGGTATTTATATGATAGATAGCCAACATAAACCCTAATACAATCACAAATGGGCCTTAGTTAAATCTGTTAAGTTTGGGCCTTTCCTCTTTTCCCCTTGCTTTCTTGACAATTCTTCATTGATTTTGTTGGATCTAGATTAACCCTAGAGGGGGGTGAATAGGGTTTATCACAGTTTTTTGCTGAATTAAAAATCTAACGGAATATTAAATAATAATCAGATCATAGAATATATCAGAAATAGAAATGCAGAAAGGAAATAACACACAAAGATACCCAGCTTCGGCAAAACCCTGCCTACTGCTGCATTCCTAAGGTTTCTACTAGGTGATAGAACAGATCCCGCTTACAAGACCATGTAAACTCGCAATCCCTTCTCCTATTCTAACCCTACGCTCAAAACCGTAGACTGGTCTAATCCCCTATATCAGATTCTCCCGAATTACAAACCCGTAATCCGTAACCCTAGTTTTTACAGATTCTAGTAAACTGTCAGTCAACACCCTGACTGGATTCCCCTTGATTTTACAGACCTACAAACTATTCAAACGGTTTACAAAAGAAATTAAAAATACAACAAAAATAAAACTTAAAACAAATAAAACCCTAGGAGTTAAACTAGAAAGGTCATCCCCTTTCACACTTCAAAAATAGGCCGGCCCTCCTTTGTTAATCGGTTGCACCCATTTTTCTTGGTGTCGTTCACTTCCTCTTCTTGACTTAAAAGAATGGTGACTCTAAATTGGGGATTAGGGTTTTCTACTTCCCTCAAATCGATTGTGACGTCGAATTGAGATAGGATGGATTCTCTGATAGCTTTGATGCTTGAAGCTCCCTGGTCAAACGATTTGAGTGTTGTTGATAGAAACCCTAGATTGAACTGTGAGTTTTCTGTTTAAATTTTTGCTAGAAATTTTTGATGCTTGTGGTTTCGATTTCCATTCATGCCTGTGATAATGTGGTGTAGACTATATAGGGTCATTCGAACCCTAAGAAAAAATCTCTGATTTCAATTAGTGGCTCGACTGATTTGCTGTTGCGTTCCCTTTTGAATTGCTTGGCTTTGAAATAACGTGCAAGTATTGGCTCGGTTTCCTCTTTTGAATTGATTGATAGAACATTGGCATGGTTCGGGTTGAATTTGACTTTGATTCCTGGAGTAAAAAAAATTCCTGATTTGTTGCCCAAAAACAATATGCAGTGAATTCCCTTGCACGACTTAATTGATTGATGAATTCAGACCATGGTTTAAAACTTGCTTGATATACACGAATGATTCCAGACATGTTTTTGATTTCGAATTGTTGCCTTATTGGAATATCTTAATTTCTAAAAGTAAAAGCATGCTCCAAACAAATTGAATAAAAACTGGAAAGAAAAATCTTTGCCAATTTTATATGTATTCGAAACCAATTCTGGAAACATTTTCCTGCTAAAAATTGTCTTGAGTATTTTCTGGAATAAAATCTACTGCAAAAACTGATTTGCAAAAACATCTGGCTTTTAAAAAAAAAAACTAGCCACGGATATAACTTGTATTCGAGTTGCACACATTTATGTATTTACCATACATAAGAAGATGCCTTGTTCATGAATGCACCATGTACCTGACACTACGTTGGTTGTGCACCAATTTCTTTGTTGTATTTAACCTTTGCATTTGACTTGAAGTTGACACACTGATTTGTTGAACCTGTTCATGCTTGCCGAATCATTTCTGGAAACTCTTAATGCCCAAAATTGTGAATGGAGATACTTGAAAATAGATTGTCCACTTGCAGAAAAAAATGAACTCTTGTTGCATTGTTTTTTCTTAGTATGAACACACACTCACTTTTCTTTGCTTAATCCCATGATTTATGCCATACATTCTTTCTAGTTGCTGAGTGTAAGCCAATCACACACAGTTTGAGCGCAAACACCTATATATCTGTTTTATCACCATTTGTATATGCATGTATACTGGCAGATTTAGTTGCACCATAAATTTTGACAATCCACATGCACGTATGGATCTGGAACACATCACTGGTAACTGCCATGTCAGTTGCACCCCTTTTGTTTTTAGAAATTCCATCATGTTGACACCCTGTGTAGCTGTACCATCCATCCATGCTTGGCATTCATTCTTTTTGTATCATCATGTGCTTATCCATGTTTTAAAGTGATCAAGCTACTGCCAATTTCAGAACTGAACCATATGTTTGTTGTATGTTGAATCTACATGTGAGTTGTATCCATCTGCACCATGTATATGTCCCACTTGCTACCTTGTATTTTCATTTTGCATTTACATAAGCCTGCTGCACTGTTTGGTGCCATGTTTTTGGCTTGCATCTGAAAGTTTTTGTGTGATCCACCATGTTGCCATTACTTGTTGAATTTTAGTCTCGACCACAAGCACTTGTATCATCCTACTTGGCATGCTGTTTTGTTGAGTTATCTCGATTTTGATGGACTTGTTGTTCATTTATGCTCGGCCATTTTATTTGGACTGTGCTATGAGTACTTGTGCTCGACCACACATGATTATGTTGCACTGAGTCGAGATGGTCCATGTGGCTACTCCTCAGTTGCACACTAATTGGAGAGGCAGTGCACACGTGTATGTCTATACACGTGTGTATATACAGCCATCAGATAAAATTTCCTGTCCCTGTAGTATACATATACAAACTGACTAGACACAGATGAATCAGATCAAGTCATGAAAAATAATGAGAAACACACCGAAATTCTAAGACAAATAAAATTTTAAAATTAAAATTTATATTCGCGTGTATTTTGTTTTATTCCTAATGCAGTGTACTATGTGTGTTTCTGTTTTATTTGACAGGTAAGCAGAAGATGACTGGACTGACAGTGAAGTGTTGTGAAGACTGAAGACAAAGTCAGTGAATGTAAATGTATCAGTGAATGTATATGGATATGAAAATGTAAAATGAGTGATTGTATATATGTATGAGATATATAGACAGAGTGTTATAGTGAGGAGGTGTGTAACAACAAAATTGTACTGATGTTTGTATTAAACAAATTTGTTTGAAATAAATTATTATTTTATTGTTGTCAAACAAACTTGTCTATTATATTCAGTTTATTTACACAAGTAGTATAATATTTTGTGAATGTGTACGAATAGTGGAGTTGTACAACTGTATTGTTTGAAAATTGAAATAAAATATTATATTTAAACAAAATACTATGTAAATATCTGATTGTCTGTACAGTTGTATTTTATTTGAATATAAATATTATATTCATGTCTGTGATGATATATGAAACAGTACAGCAACAAATACATTTAAAATAATATATATTTGTTTGTTATCATCAAACAAAAATCATATAATTGTGTATACAACACCGTTATATGCAACAGATTTGTGATACGCAAAGCCTTTCTACCAATTATTTTCTTGTCCAAAAAAGCAACTTGATGTGAGATCTTCATCTGCAAGTCTTTATATATAAATATACATCAATTTGATCTCTATTTTCCTGTTTTTCTGACTGCATGTAGCTTAGTCGGCATATCTATAAAAATGACAAAATAATACCCAAGTAATATTTATCTATATACAAAAGATAATATATAAAAGCATAAAATAAACACATTTCTATGTTAATTAAGAACCGACCAATCATTCAATTTAAGTGTAACGGATATATCATCACCACGGTTGTAGGCCATCCAACCATACTCATTTCGAAGCATTCAAAAAGGGTCAATCGATTTTAGATCAGGTGATGATATACCCTAGTGGGTATAACCCACATAGCCCCTCTTCCTGCTCGATTTCAGTCATTTCCCGGTTGATGAGGCTTGCGGCTATGATTACTTTTTCAAGACATCACATTCAACTTTAAATGCCATATTATCATATTCATCAATCACTTATTGACTTGCACAAAGATACCTATGTTGTTAAGCTAAAAGAAGTTGCCATTTTTGCAACCATACTTGATATATTTGTAAAAATCAATGTAAGTTATTTTAGGAAATACTTTGTTAAACATCCATCCATACAAGTTTTCCAGGAACAAGACAAACCGACGGTACTCTTTTACAATATCCTGTCGGGATAAATCCTAGGACTAGTAACAAGAAGTTCTTGCATCATCCAGAACCCATAATGTAGGGATTATTACTATAAGTTTAATCCTAGTAGTAGCTAGAGACATCAGTGAGACACCCTTTAGCTTCGAAGGTCTAAGCCTTCAATCATCTTAATACGCATCAGCATACCTGCAAATTCCGTTTTGGAATGCAAAGTCGGTTCGAAGTGGTTTTGGGTTCAGTTCCCATCCCAGTCTCTTCGAACTAACACGTTAGCAGTCAAAAGAAATATCCATTTGATAGTCGATTCTTTAACTATCAACTCAAACAGTATGTTAAGTACATCAGCAGCTCAGGCCCTTTAAATTAAAATCATTTCATCGATTCTTAAAAATTGAATCCATATACTTCTCTCAATGGGATAAGTATTTCACAAAACTTTTGTTTTTATTATTTTAAAAAAACAATAGCCATACACTTATCCCTTATTACCGTTATTTTGGAAAATGATATCCACACGCTCATCACTTATTTTCATTACTTTAGAAAATGATATCCATATGCTCATCTCTTATTTTTGTTTTAATCCAGTATAACCTCTTGTTTCATTTCTTTAAAAAACATAGCCATTTACTTATTTCTTGGGAATAAGTGTATTCTAAAAACCATAATATTTTCATTACTTAGAAAATAGTACCAAATGATATAATTATAGGCACACTTTATACCTGGGCCAAACAATGTCAAGTGATATATTGTTTATTTTAAAACCCAACGATTTTATAAAATTTATAAACCTTGTGAATTTAGTTGCAATATTTCTTATGGAAATAATAAATTATTACTAACCTCATTACCATTTCAAACTAGTACTATATTTTAGATAAAAATGAAGTCGTTTAAGTTGGGGCATTTTATTTACCTCTCAAACCTTGACTCGATAACGTTCCTATCTTAAGATAGACAAAAGTTTGTAAGTTAAAAACAAATATTAATTATAATATCACACTAATTTCAATTAAATATGGCTTTATAACCATTTTCTGCATTTGAAAATCTCCTTCCAATTACCATCCCTTTACTTAATTCAATTGCTAAAGTAAACACTTATTTAAAACTGTCACATTAGTTTTAAAATCCTTGTTCGTAAAGCCTCGATTCCATTATAAAAGTAATCTTTTATATGAAAATCCTCTATAAGTCCTATTTAAATCTTCTTTCAGTCATATCTTAATTTAAACTTAATTTCTTAAAATCAATTTATAAATGTCGCTCCAACCGTTGGAATTACTTATAAAACTTCTTTGTTTAAAAAGCTTGGTTTTCAAAAACTCCGTAAAAACTTGGATTTATCGGATAAATCTTTTAATACAATTCTTTATAAAATCTCGATTAAAAACTCATTACAACTTAATAACTTCACTAACGAATTCCAATTAAAAAGGAAACACATGAATTATTTTTAATTAAAATGATAATTAACTTCAACATTAACTAAAGTAAAAGTAGTTAACTTTATTTTTATTTGTTAACTAAAATAAAATAGTTATTCCCTTATTAAAAATTATTAAAATAATAACTAACTTTATTAATAACTATTAGCTTAATAATTTCCTTTAAACACAGTTAATTACAAGATTAGTTAACTTTTATAACCTTATTAAGTTTATATAACTATTTCTTAAAACTATTCCATTAAAATTAATTGAAAACAAATTAATTTAATTAAAAAAAATTAATAGTTGACTTAGTCAACTTGAAACCATAGTTAATTTGTTAATCAATTTCAACCAATATTTCCCCTAAAATTAATTTATACAAACCCACATAATTGCTTTCTTAAAACAATTATCCCAACTATTAACCCTTAGGTTAACTTCTGGCTTACTTGCTTATAAAACTTATTTAAAACACAAAAGTTTGCTATATAAATTATTTTATAACGACTTTACAAAATTCGATTATAAATATTGGTTTATTTGTAAAATCTCTATTTTATATAACTTATATAAAATATGATTTAATACCTTGCCTTAATTATAAAAGTAAATTGTAACTTCAAATTAGTCGATTCGCCTGACGACGAATCGACGTCTTAAAAAGATGGTTTTTAGACCCTATTTGCTGCCAATCACTTAATCAATACTGTTTATTAATTAATAACACATAAATACTGAATTTTAATTCAACAACCAACATTATATTCAAAAATCAACATCCAAACAATTTTTTTTGGCAAAGCCAACAAATTTTTAAAGTGACCTACTACAAATAATACAGGAGGTTGGCGGTTACTAACCTACTACAAATTCGGTTTTTATGGTGGATTGTCCACCACTATCCTGACTAGGTTACATCGCTGGAGCTAGTTAAATACTAGACTAAAAATTACAAAAAAGCTCTCCACATAGGGTGGAAAATCTTATTACATAGACGAAATAGCTTACATGCTAAGAAAGCAAAATGACAAGCAAACCTAATCTAGGTACATGCACACTATCTTGTGCCACACTAGAACAGTGACTCAACAATCAAAACAGCTACAGAGGGTAGGTGTTCCATACAAGGTACAGAAGACATGGCCACTAGAGCAGATTACATAGAATAACTTGTATGAAGGTACATGACAAAGAAGACATCACAACTGATAGAGAAACCACTATAAATACTCAGCGGAAAAATTCTGACAAGAACCAAAGTGAATGTGGCTTTGCCTCAGGCACGACAGATCCCATAACATGTCAAAATTTCATGGAAGATTACCCTGAATCCAAGGCAACGAGGGCAGATCTAGAAAGCGAAGGCAATCAAACATGGCAATAACCCAAACTAGACCCACGAAGCAAGGAGAAGTGATATTATACTCCGTATAACCATGATAAAGCTCACTCAATAGATAATAACCCAAACTGCACCATTGACTAACAAACCGTTTCAACAAGTTAAATTCTTCAATGATAACAAATATCATGCACCGTTGAAGAACCAACACAACCGACACATTAATTCCAAATACCAAGCCATTTCAAATTAAACTCACCGAGCAAGAGACTTCATACTCAATACCCTCGCCTGCTGAGTACTTAGTCACGTATGAGGGCAATGGAAATAAGTAAAAATAGAAACAAATCTTAGCTTACTAGAACGATAATGAAGGTGGGTCATGATAGCTTCAAAAAGTACACAACGTTGTTGTGGCTGAAGGAACACCATGTTGGGCAAGACAATCGAAGTCCTAACAAGCCGAAACCAGATTTGGAAACAAGATTTGGCCACCAAACTAAGACAAGGGGAGGATAGCGGTAGCGATAACGGGCAATCATAGCTGAGGAGAGGGTTATTGACTGGTGTATGGAGAGGTGAATGCTAGCGGTTTAGATTTGGAAAAGCAAAATAGGGTTAGTGAGGTCCCACGCACGACGAAATCAAGGACATGGGAGATGAAGAGTAGATCTAGAGAAGCATTAAAGTTGAATGAGGAAACAGAAAGGGATGCATGAAAGAAAAGAAGTCTTTTTTTGTGTTCCTTGTCGCCATTATCAGGACCTTCACAAACCAGAACCGCTTTTCCTGATCTAAACAGATTTTAATGTTACTTGGATAAAACAATTCATATATGGAAAAATATAAAAGTAAGCAACATTCAAAGTATTAGTGGAATCCAGCTGGATCCCTCAAACCTATTTTCCCTGCATCACAACTCATAATATCATTTTATATATGCATATGAAATAGAAATTCATGTCTAATTGATTTGAAATGGCTGAAATATAAATATCTACAATCACCAAACAAGCAGTAATCATCCAAAGCATCCAAACACCCAATTTAAACTAACAACAATGAATATTATTATACGAAATAATAATATTAAGAAGTATTCCAGAAAGAGTGAGAACTAACCCAATTCAATTCGATCGACGATTTCACATCATTTTGTCTAATTTTAAAAGAGCGTTCAAAAGTAGATAAAACTCCTATTAGCTCCAGATCATTCTGAACTAGTTTCTATGTGTATCCTTTGCCGATACGATTCCAACGCACTTCGTTTCATTAACTTTTGATCATGTACGAACAAGTTATAATAGTTTCAAGTTTGTACCAAAATTAAATAACATTAACTATTTAATTCAGTAACATTAATTACTTTTTCATATCCTTCTCCACCCAGTTAAAAGACCATAGCCGCCTGCTACAAACCTTCACCACCGATAACCTCCTCAAGTACTCCCCCTCTTTGATCATCTACCACCAATTGAATGCACCATCGAACTCCTTGTCAAAATATCCACAACCCAACTCAATCATCTTCAACTCGCGCCTGCCCATCGCACTCCGACCTCGACCAAGAACCCTGCACTACACAGTATAGGTGAGAATTTTATTCCCACCGAATATCCCCAAAAATTGGCGTCAGGTGTGCCTTGACCGGTTCAACATCTCGCCACCCCATCTTGGACAATACCTCACCATGTTGATGTGAACATCGGCCCTAGCTCACACTGTACAATTTTCAGCGACAAAACTTGAAACTGAATTCCAAACAAAGCCTACTGACGTAGAGAGGAGACTCCCGCAAGTTCAATAGATCCAAGATTGTGCGATTAAACGAAATGTTTGATTTTATAATAATTTTGAAGAATCGGTGGCTTCGTTTTCTTGTTTGTTGGTTTGAGAAGAAACGCAGCTGGTGATGTTTTAAAGTCGAATTTCACTACCCATCAGTCACGAATTGTCGGGCTAAGGACAAACATAATCTTGCCGAGATTTTAAAAAGGATTTGACAAGATTTTTTAAATATTTTGAAACTAATATGCTGAGATTAGGTAAAGATTTTAAATGATTACTTATTTTTGAAAGTGCTCGAACCTTATTTATAAAATATCTCATGGTTTCGGACTTCAATCAAGACGCTGTGACTATTGTTTTAGGATTTAACCATTATTTTAAAAATGCTAGAACAAGTTTCGAGGTCTAATTCGATCATATGGAGGATATATAAATTTAAAATCAATGATTTAAATTGATTTCAATTAAATTATTTCTAGCCATTTTTAAGTTGTATAGCCAAACGATAACTCCAAACGTTACGGATTTTGAAATCAGATAATCGTATACCATCACGGATCCAATGGAACTAGTTTTATCAAATTCTGAGATTGCAAAAACACTATTTTAGTTTCAAAATCGTAAATCGATGCGCGTTTATATTGTGCACGATCAATAACAACTCCAATTAACTCGAAACTGGAGATCTTACAATAGTTAACCATTACGGATTTTATAAAATTTGATCTACTGAAATCCGAGGTTGTTTGAAAAATGACTATTTTCATGCGTTAAATTAAAACGATAAAATATAAGCTGATTTCAAAACAATCAAATCCATTTATAATAAATTATTATTATTGTATATATTCAAATAGAATTTTATTCGGCTTCAAATCAACTTAATTCGATTTTTGAATTCATGATTTTCATTTTCAAGTTAAATCGACATCTAAATTCTTATTTAAATAAATTCCTAGTTGTTAGCTCTTAAAATTAATCGTTTTGAATATTTAAATATTCACAATTAAAAATCCAAGTCGTCGCATTCTTCCCCTTTTAAAAAGATTTCATCCCCGAAATCACAAGTTAGATTGCTACAAACCTATTAATTTTACTTCGAAAATATTTCTTACTAAAATTTGGTTAAATTTTTCTAACAATCGAAATTTTCGAAAAATTTGGGCAGCACCTCCTATGTACGGCTTGATCCCAAAAATCCCAAATGCCTCACAGTGGGCCTCTCTCAATCCAAAACGAAAACAAAAGCCAAGTGGCTACCCAAATTTAGGACAAAAACCACCCAAACAAATCATAACATAAATGTGTATTTATTTGTCGGGCAATTAAATGCTAATTTATGAAACCAAAAGCTGTAAGCAAGCTAATTAGCTTTTGTCTTCATATGCCTGCATATGCTTACATAACCCCAACGAGAGTTAAGAAAATAAACAAGTAACATGACAATGACAACTAATATATGCATAAAGGAAGATATCAATCAAAGAAACAATCAAAATATGATGCAATTGGCAATAATGATGCAAATCAGCAAACGACACAATTTGTAACATATTTTAACATGCAATCATAATCAGTTAACATACATCATATTCATATGGTGTTATAAACACTAAAATCTGAACTCGGGATTTAATCAGAGTATAAATCTTATCATCACACAAGGATGATAAACAACCTATTAAACATCACCTTTCACTCAATAGCCTCAGGTTATTACTTAACTGATCATTCATGCCACCTCAAGCAACAAAAAATTTAGTCCAAACCCATCACAAGTTAATACACCAAGAAAGTATATTTTATTAAATGGAAATCCCAATTTTATTCTCTTAAAATTCTCCATTTTATTAAATGAATCGTTATAGTTTATCAACTACTAAACCGGGATATTTCAGAAAATTTGATTTTGACATAAACCAAATTCTACAAGATGAAATCTCTATTTTTCTCTACTAGTAGAAAAATATAATCCAATATATCCGGAAGATTCTTGTTTCAAAGAATTCTGACTCAAATTGGATCTTATATACTCAATTGAAGTTCAAATCGTAAAAGTACGAACTACCACGACGTGATGAGCTTGTTTTAATTAAATTAAATTAATACGTTCAACTCTGTTTAATTAATAAATTATAACCATATTTACTTATGTTTTTAATATAAACAAATCCAGTTTCTAATCTAATTCGAAAATTTTGAATGTCCAAAATGGTCGAATGTTCCATTACATATCTATGAAACATCACATCAAGTTAAATGCATAATCAAATAACTCTAATACTCAGTATATAAATGCATCCATATTATAATTTGGTTGAAAATTTTAGGATCGAATTCCAAATTTTAAAAATCATAAATTCTAGAATCGAAACTAACTTTCGTTTTAATCTAACAATTTATCTATTATTGCAAGTATTACTTAAAAACTCAAAAATGAACACCGACGATGTTTATGATCATCATCGGAATTATTTCCCAATGGCACGAGCAAGAACTATGCATATGAAATCTTTTAAAATCCATATCTAATCATATATACTTTAAAATAATCATACTATTTCTTATTTGAAAAATTATTTTCAAAACTCACAAGAAATTTAGATCCTTCCATTCACAATCAAATTCATTACCTATTTATAAACCTTGTTTACAAATTATACTTATATAATTCTAATCCTATATAAGATTAATTCACCTAAGTTATCCCTTGTTTAAATTACATATTAAACACACTTAGGTTATATTCTTACCCAACTCATGCGCAAACAGTGATAAGATTTCTCTTATCTAAACAACTAATACCCATAAACGGTCAGACACAACTACCAATCAATCAACAATATTTAATTCTCAAAAGTGAGCATGAATTAAAAACCATAAATGATAAAAATAGAATATTATCATTTCCAATCGAACTAATCACCCATAAACTATATTTAGTTTGAAAATTCCTTTATATATAAAATTTAGGTAAAATTATTTCATTTACCAACTTTTTAAAAGAATATAATTAATTTCAATTCGCCTCGTTCAAGTGTTTCAATATCCCTATCAACCACGTCGGCTAAACGTGTTAATTTGAAATTTATATACCACCTAATCGATAAACAAACATAATATAAAACATTTTATAGCACTAAGAAGTACAATCTCATATATATATATATATATATATATATATATATATATACATACATACATTCAAACTCAATCTAGGGTATTACTAACCCCATTTCTATGGAGTTATGCCACAAATATAAGATTATTATTTAACCTTCAGTTCAAACTTCAGCTCTGATAACAACTATAACGACTCGGAAAAAATTCGACGCTCGAACTTTGACAATAATTCATTACTTGTATAAATTGCCAAAACTCAAGTATCGAAAATCTAGATAGTTAAAAGAAAGAAGTTAGTGGGTGAGAAGAAGAAAGGAAGATTTAATGTTAGAATAGAAGAAGAAGAAGAAGAAGAAGAAAACACCAATACTACAGAATCAGAGTAGAATGGAATCTCACAGCAGAATGAATAAAATATAATATATCATTACTCTTTACACAAACAGAAAACTGTATACATATGATTACACAATATGAGTACACAACTAGAACAGTCTATCCAATGTTGATAAATACAACACACATGGCGGAAATAAATTAATATCGCAAAATACGGGAATACGTCTTGATTCCGGCTCCTCCCCCGAAGCTCCAAGAAAAACTCGACGTAACCTGGAAAATGTACTCGGTCTGACCAAGCACATTTCACGAATAGAAAAATCACACAGATTTTCAGTCTGGGATACTTTTAGTGAGAAAAATCACATCACAAACAACTTTCTTCAATTTTAAAAATCCTGTAAATAGAATGGAACTCTCGTATGACACAACCACACATAAAAATGGCACATGTTTTTCCCTTATGATAACCAAATCACTTTTTATCACATAATCCAGTGATAATATAATAATATCTAACAATCTACGGATAAAATAGGAATATAGCCGAAAAGCTTGAATCTCACTTTTCAACATAGTGGATTTACATCTAAACCCGTGTAACTTGTATTGGAGTTTGGATTTCCATACATGACTAGGTAAGGAACTACCTTCCAGTCAATGTCCTCTAGCGACGAAACATTGGGGTTCAACAAGAACATCTTGTAACCCGTCCACTCATTCAACTTGAGTGTACTGAATATATCATCACCACAGTTGTAGTTTGTCCAACTGTACTCATTTTGAAGCATACAAAAAGGGACAATCAATTTCTCTAAATCCATTGATGATATATCCTAATGGGTATGATCCACATAGCTCTACGGCCTATCCAATTTCAGTCATTTCCCGGTTGATGACGCTTGATGCTACGATTGCCTTTTCGAGACATCACATTCCACTTTGAATGACCCATTGTCAAATTCGTCAATCACTAATTGATTTTCATAAAGATACTTAGGGTGTTAATCGAAAAGAAGTTGTCTTCTCCGCCACCATACGCGGTATATTTGTAAAAATTAACATATGTGATTAAAGGAAATACTCTGTCAGGCATTCGTCCGTACAAATTGCCAAAGAACAGAACAAACCAAAGGTGCTCTTATAACAACCCGTACTTTTACGGATAATAAATAATTTATTTAATTATTTAAATAAAGGTTTGGTAATTTAAAATGACCAGAATTAAATAATAAGGAATATTTAATTAATATAATATATTAAATTCTGAAATAATCAGAATTAGCTGAAATGGCAATATTGTGTGAACTGGACAATTCAAAATATATAATTCAGTTAAAATTTGAATTAGAATAACGAATATATTATTTGAATGACAGTTGAACGTATAATTTATATTATAATTATAATCGACCTCGAAATGGCACGGCAGTTCGCTATTTGGCGATTCGAACTTTAAATGAATATACAGAATCCGTTTTAAATCGGATTTCTGTGAAATAAGAAACGTTCAGAGCTGGTGAAGTATATTTTTCTAATGGAAGAGAAAAATCAGGATTTCGTTGTATAGATTTTGATTTATGTCCAAATCAAATTTTCAAAAAGTCGCTATGGAATTCCTTTATAAATTTTAGCGATTTATTTATATTATAAAAGGATTTTTCAATATAAATTAAATATCGATTTAATCGGGATTTGGAATATCGAGCTAGAAATTCATATAGGAATATTCTGAAGTTGTATGATATTCTGTGTGAATATATACGATAATATTTATTTTTAAATATTTAATTTAAGTATTTTTAAATATATTTATATATTTAAATGGGTTATTTAGAGCTTTAAAATAGCCAGTTTTGCAAATGAGCTCTATTTTTGATGAAACTAATTTTGTTGGATCTCTAACATTAAATTATTGTTAGATTTCAAGTTTCCTGATTTTTGGGGTCAGTGTGTAGTAGTACGGATTTTTAATGTGAAAAACAGTCGATATTTTGACGGCTAAAAATACGTTGTGTGAGCAAACGAAGTCAGAATTCGATGAAACCAGTTTCGTTGGGTCCGTAATGTCGAACTATAACTACATGTTCAGTTTCATGATTTTTGAATATCATGTGTGACCACAAGGAATTTTAACAATGAATACAACAAGCGATTGCTTAAAAATCAATATAATATTCAAATATAAAAATATTAAAATCCCCCTATATAATACCCTTACAATTCTCTAAACCTAATGTTATTCATTTCCACGGTCAACCACAAATTTCCGCCGTAAACTTTTTACAGTAAATCACTTTCGATCATTCAAAAAAATCAAACCAAAATCAAAGTAAAATCTATAAATCTTAATATATATATATATATATATATATATGGAATCGCAAGAGGATGCTCTTCCTTTCCATGTTGGTTTCGATGAGTTCGACGCTACATTTGTTCGCTAATTTTTGTACATCGTTAGTCTAGGGTTGCAGAAATCTGGATTTGGGGTCATCGTTTTGAATTTCTGACTTCGGATCTGGATGTAGCGTGTGCTATTGCACTTGTGTGGCAATTTTTGGTAGGATCGATGATGGGAAAGTTCACTACGTTCCTGTATCTCACAGGTTAAGCTGCTGACCGCTTTTCAATGGTGAAGATCGAGCTTTACGAAATGGGTATGGGGAAGTGCGGATTTGGAAGAGGAGTTTAATGGAATCAGTTTCGAGTGGTTTTGTGCATTGAGGAGGGTGCAGCGATGGGAGAAGTTCATCGACAAGGTCTGTAAAATGGAGGAGCATGGTTTGTCTGTCTTTGAGAAGGAGGTATCTGAGTTTCATGAAGTTGGTAAGGAGGAGTTGAGCCGTAAGTATTGGGTAAGAATGATATGAAGATAAGGCGTGAGTGGTGAGATGCAGTTCAAAACATAAGGAGGAGATTGTGTTGTTAGTTCGGTGAATTACAAGGAAATTGGGTTTCATGTTTTTAAAAGGGAGAAGGGATAACAATCTTGACTTGAAATTGTTGAAGTATGATTCAACTAGGAAGGGATGATATAAACGTGAAGTCAGTTGAGGGATGAGGGTCTTTGGAGGGGAGAAGTTGAACATCGGGTCTGTTTTGGAGTGCAGCAGGGGGGAGTGGGGGAAGGAGCAGGTTTTGAGTGTATTTTAAGGGAAGGAAGAAGAGGCATAAATGTTATTATGAGTTGGTGGTCTTAATGAAAACGTGGAGTTTGGAAGTAACCGAGAAGGGTGCTGTGTGAACAAAGAACTATTATTACGCATTGATGGTTAACGAGAGTTAATTGTTAAGGTGGTTAGTTAATCTTAATCTATAGTTAATAATGTTTCATATAATTAAAATTCATAACAATTACAACTTGTTCATCTGTGAGCAGAACTCAGCAAGACAAGTGCCATGGAAATCGGGTTGACAAATATAACACGATCGAGCTGGTTCGGAATTTATCAGAGTTCATTGAAATTTATATAGTTTCAAACGCTTGTTTGAAACGATATAAAACGACGCAGAAATCGTCAACTGCGAATCAAAGTGAGTAAATCTCACAAACTCTGATCAATTTATATTTTATTAAATATAATCTAGAAATGATAAATGATGATTGATTGTCGTGTGTGGACTGTTTGGTTGAACTGCTAATTAATTGGTTGAAAATATCGATATAGTTATATATATCATTAATCAAAAATTGATTCTGTTTAGCAGAATATTTCATAGTAAAATGAAATTGATGTTAATTATATTGTTTAACATCTGTGGATGCAGGGAAACATGTCGGAGGAATCCAACTGGATTCCACAATATTTATAATACTGTTCTTTTCATATATTGTAAAATATGATGTGATATATAATCTGTTGTTGATTATCTGTGTTTGAATGATATCAATCATTGTGAATTGGTATTTTAAATACCGTATGAAATACTGGGATATAGAAAAGAGGATTTTCAAAGTGTATTTTGAAAACAAATTATTTATATAAAATCAATGGATTTTGTATATAAAAGGAAAAGGGTTTTATAAAAGAAAATAATAATAAAATCAAAGGAGTTAGAAAAGGGAATATTTGTAAAACATTTACAAATAGAATTGAAAAGGAAATATTTGTAAAACATTTACAAACAGAATTGAAAAGGAAATATTTGTAAAACATTTACAAATAGAATTGAAAAGGAAATATTTATTTGTTAAATAAAAAGAATTAGAGAAAAGGGAATATTTGTTGAACAAATATGCAGATAAAAGGAATAAATATTTGGGAAAATAAATAGGAAGATAAAAGGAATATTTATTCAGAAAATAAATAAGATATCATAAAAGGAAATATTTGGAAAGTAAGTAGGATTATAAAAGGGATTAGAGTTAATCGAGTTAGAGTTAATTGGAAGGAGTTAATCGAATTAGAGTTAATCCATTAGAGTTAATCGATTAGAAATAGGAGTTATTCGAATATAGTTTATTCGAATAGAATTAAAGGAGTTAATCGAATATAGTTTATCCGAATAGAATTAAAGGAGTTAATCGAATATAGTTTATTCGAATAGAATTAAAGGAGTTAATCGAATATAGTTTATTCGAATAGAATTAAAGAAGTTAATCGAATATAGTTTATTCGAAGGGAATTAATCAAAAATAGTTTATTCTAAGGGAGTTAATCGAATATAGTTTATTCGAAAGGAGTTAATCGAATATAGTTTATTCGAAAGGGAGTTATCGAATATATTTTATTCGAAAGGAATTAATCGAATATAGTTTGTTCAAAGAAAGGAGTTAATCGAATATAGTTTATTCGAAAAGCAGTTAATCGAATATAGTTTGTTCGAAGAAAAAAGATTTTCGAATATAGTTTATTTGAAAGAGAGATTTATCGAATATTAGTTATTCGAAGAGAGTTAATCGAATATAGTTTATTCGAAAAGGAGTTATCAAATAGAGATTATTCGAAAAAGAACTATACATTGAATTCGAATATATCGAATTGGGGAAAGTACTATTCACTTTCCGTTTTAATCAAGATTTATTTATTTATTAATAAATTAGTATTTGTTTGTTTATCCAAATTAATAAATAAAAGTTATATTAAAGTTATTATATTTCAGAAGCATGGAATTTTAATGCTATTGTTAAAATCAAATGGTTTCTGTAAAAGAAGTGGATTCGTAAATAGAATCTGAGAGTTACGTAAGGAAGTTTGTTAAAGGTTTAAAGGGTGAACTTTGTCTATTTCGAGGTTATAAATGTTGTTCAGTTAAGGTCTGAGAGGTAATTATACCCCGACTTGATTGACTCCATTTTTAACTAAGGAATGGTTAAGGTTCGATAGTGAAGGTTGGTTAAGTGAATTTAGTTAATGAAGGTAATGGTTTGAGTTGGCATAGCAGTGTTTTATTTAAACATCTGTTTAAATCCAAATGTATGAGTTTTGGAAATATTTTCCAAATAAGAATCAGAAATATTTTCTAATATAGAAAATAGTAAATGGAAATGTTTTCCAATGATAATAAAAGATATTTTCTAAATTTAGATAATAGGAAATGTTGCATATATGGAAACAGGAGATGAAAAATAAACTAAAGAGATAAATGTTCAATGATGATTGATCGATATAATTTCCATCTGGAAATAATATCATTGTTTGCACACATGTTTTTCTTCGATAGTTAACTCACCGACTATCGAAGTTTTTGACCATTTCCGTTGTCAATACGGAGAGACCGGGATCAGATTCATCATCTGTAAACCACTCTGTATGGGCATTAACGTTGCGAATCAAATATGATGAAGAAAATTGAAGACCGAGTTATGCAAGGGTTGTTCTGGCGATCCTAGGTAGAAATTGCCTAAGATGGATTTACAGAATAGTACCTTCGGTTTGTCCAGTCCTAGGACGACCTGTATGGAAGAATGTCTGACAGAGTATATTTAATGGATCGCGTAAGTTGATCTCTTCAAACGTATTTACGTTTGGTGGCGGAGGAATTCATTTCTCTTAGCTGTATACCCGTGGTATTTTTGGGGAAATAAATTTGTGATTTGGCGGGTATGACGATGTGACATTCAAAGTGAATAAAGGTGTAATCTGCCAGAGATAAGTGTGGCCTCTAGCCTCACAACCGGGAAATGACAAAAATAGGGCAGACAACTTGGCTAAGTGGTTGGCTGCCAATTAGGGTGTATTATCACCTATCTAGAGATATTCATTTCATTCTTTAATCTATTTGATGTTGTCCCATTCGGGAAACGGTTGCTGATCCCAACCGTTGGTGATATACATTCGATACACTCAAGCGAAATGAGTGGTCGGTCAAGATGTTCTTGTTGAACCCAGTGTATTCCTCTCTAGAGGTACACTATCGGAAGGTGGTTCCATACCTTGTCATAGTTGGTAATCCATTATCCAATAAGTGCTCGCGGTTTTGATTGTAACTATATATATAGAACGTGAGATGAAAGCGTTTCATCTAATTGTGATTGATAGACACTAATATAATATCAAAAGAATTTTGATATAAAGATTATTTTGGATTCTCATAAGGGAAAAATCCGTTCCGTTATACGGCGTGGTCTTATGAGATATCGTTTTATTGCTCAAACTGTTTTAAATTGTTTTACTCACACCAGTCCCATGACTGACCCAGAGTTTGTTTTGTTTTGTTTTCCCTAAACTCTTGGGTGCCCAATTTCGTATGGGCAGTCAATTAGTCAGGATTTTAAGATACTTGAAGAGCTGGATCAGGAGGCTTCAGGATTATATAGCTATTGTTATTTCCGCTGTGTTGTAAGTGTTATACTCTAATAATGGTACTGTATACACGTACTGATTTTATTTCAAAGATATGTTATCTATTATATGTAGTTTGTTCCGCTGTGAGATTCGTGTTTACTCTGATGTTGTATGTTCTTCTTCTTCTATTCTAAGTTTCTATCTTATCTATTCTCACTCTCTAATTTCTTTCATGGACTATCCAATGTTTCTGATGCTTGAATAGTCGACATAGTGTTGTATGCCAACATCCAGGATCGCAAATTCCCCGAGTCGTTACAGCTCTTTTACTACATTTTGTTGGGATAAACCCTAGGATTAGTAACTAGAAGCCCTTGCATCAGGCAGAACCTAGAGCGTAGGGATTACTACTACAACTTTAATCCGGGTAGTAACCAGAGATATTAGTGAGCACCCCTTTCGCTCTGAAGGTCTACGCCTTCAATCTTCTTAATATGCATCAACATACTTGTAAATTATCTTTTTGAAAGCAAAGTCGGTTCGAATTGGTTTTGGGTCCATTCCCATCCCGGTCTCCTCGAACTAACATGCTAATAGTTAAAAGGAATAAACATTTGATAATCGTTCTTTAGCTATCAACTCAAACTGTACAGTTAAGTATATCAACAGCGCAGGCCCTTTAAATTAAAATCATTTTGTCAAAATCATTTCATCAATTCTTAAAAATTGATTCAATATACTTCCCTCAACGGATAAGTATGTTTATTCACAAAACTCTTGTTTTTATTACTTGAAAAAACAATAGCCATACGCTTATCTCTTATTACCATTATTTTGGAAAACGATATCTACTAGCTTATCTCTTATTTCCGTTACTTCGAAAAACTACATCCACTTGCTCATCTCTTATTTTCGTTACTTTGGAAAACGATATCCACATGCCCATCTCTTATTTTTGTTTTAATCCAGTATAACCTCTTGTTTCGTTTCTTTGGAAACCCTATCCATTTTTATTTCTTGGAATCACTGTATTCTTAAAACCATACTATTTTCATTACTTAGAAAATAGTGCCATACACTTAACCAAATGATATAAGTATAGTCACACTTCATACGTGGGCCAAACAATGTCACGTGATATATTGTTTATTTTAAAACCCAACATTTTTATTAAATTTCTAAACCTTGCAAATTTGGTTGCAATATTTCTTATGGAAATAATAAAAAATTTCTAACCTTATTATTATCTCAAATTAATACCTTCTTTTAGATAAAATGAAGTCATTCAAGTTGGAATATTTTATTTACCTCTCAGACCTTGACTCGTTAACGTTCTTATCATAAGATAGAAAAATTTTGTAACTTAAAAACTGATATTAATTATAATATCACACCAATTTCATTTACCATTTCATTTAATATGGCTTTATAAACTATAACGTGCATTTGAAAATCTCCTTCCAAAAACCATCCCTTTACTTAATTTGTTTGTTAAGTAAACACTTATTTAAAACCATCACATTAGTTCTAATATCCTTTTATAATTCTTATTCGCAAATCCATGATTTCATTATAAAAGAAATCTTTTATATGAAAATCCTTTATAAGTCCTATTTCAGTCTTCTTTCAGTCCTATCTCAATAAAAACTTCATTTCTTAAAATCATTTTATAAAGGTTGCTCCAACCATTGAATTACTTATAAAACTTCTTCGCTTATAAAGCTTGATTTTCATAAACTTCATAAAAACATGGATTTATTGATAAAATCTTTTGATACAATTCATTATAAAATTTCAATCAAAGCTCGTTACAACTTAATAACTTCACTAATGAATCCCAATTAAAAAGGAATCCCTTGAATTATTATTAACTAAAATAATAATTAACTTCAACATTAACTAAAGAAAAAGAAATTAACTTTATTATTAACAAAAATAAAATAGTTAATCCCTTATAAAAATTAGTAAAATAATAACTTACTTTTTAAATAACTATCAGCTTAATAATTTCCTTTAAACACAATTAATCACAAGACTAATTAACTTTTATTATCTTATTAAGTTTAAAAAAACATTTCTTAAAATTATTCCTATTAAATTAATTGAAAACAAATTAATTTAATAACCAAATTCAATTTAATAGTTGACTTAGTCAACTTGAAACCATGGTTAACTTGTTAACCGATTTCATCTAATCTTTTCGCTTAAATTAATTATAATTAATTTAATATAAACCCACTTAATCGTTTTCTTAATACAATTATCCCAACTATTAACCCTAAGGTTAATTTCTGACTTACTTGTTTATAAAATTTATCTAAAACACAAGAGTTTGATACATTAAATATTTTATAACTACTTTATAAAATTCGATTATAAATATTGGTTTATTTATAGAATATATATTCATATATAAAATATGATTTAAAACCTTGCATTAGTTAAAAAAATAAATTTTATAACTTCAAGCTAGTCAACTAGCATGATGGCGAATCAACGTCTTAAAAAGATGGTATTTGGCCATCTGCTGTCAATCACTTAATCAATACTGATTATTGATTAATAATACATGCATGTTGAATTTTAATTCAACAACTAACATCAAATTCAATAATCAGCATCAAATCAGATTTTAACATTGCTTGAGTTAAACAGTTCATATATGGAAAACATAAAAGCAAGTAACATTTAAAGTATTTGAGGAATCCAGTTGGATCTCTCCAACCTATTTTCCCTGTATCTTAGCTCATAATATCACTTTATATGTACTTTTTTTGTAAATTCAAATCTAATTCATTTAAGATGACTAAAATATAAATACCGACATTAACCAAACAAGCAATAACCATCCAAACACACAATTTAAACTAACAACAATGAATATTATTATACGAAATAATAATATTTAGAAGTATTCCAGAAAGACTGAGAATTAACTCACAATTCAATCAACGATTTCACGTCATTTTATCTAATTTTAAACGAGCATTTAAAATTAGATGAAATTCCCATAAGCTCCAGATCGCTCCGAACAAATTCCTTTGCGTAGCCTTTGCCGATACGATTCCAACGCACTTTGTTTCTTTTAATTCTGATCACGTACGAATAATTATAATAGTCTCAAGTTTATACGAAAATTAAATACCATTAATTAATTAATTAACCTTAATAAACCTTAATTATTTTTTCAAGTCCTTTCTCCCAATTAAAAACCGAAGTCGCCTGCTACAAACCTTCGTTGTCGATAACCTACTCCATGTACTCCCCCTCTTGATCATCTGTAACACCAACAGAATGCACTACCAAACTCCTTATCAAGTTATCTACAACCCCATCTCAATCACCTTCAACTTGCGCATCCCCATCATATTCCGAACTCAACCAAGAACCACGCACTGCACATTGTAGGTGCAAACTTTATTCCTGTCGAATATCCCTAAAAATTGGTGACATATGTACCTCAACCTGCTCAACATCCTGCGACCCTCAACTTGGGTGATACACTACCATGTCGACATCAAACATCATCCCTAGCTCACACTGTACAATTTTAAGCGATAGAAATTGAAGCCGAATTCCAAACGAAGGCTACTGATGGGAAGAGGAGACTCGTGCGAGTTCAACGGATCCATGATGTGAGATTCCATGAAGTATTTGATTTTATAATAATTTTTGAAGAATCGGTGGCTTCGTTTTCTTGTTTGCTGGTTTGAGAAAAAACGGAGCAGGTGATGTTTAAAAGTCGAGTTTCACTATCCATCAGTCACGAAAAATGTTGGGCTGAGGACAAACATAATTTGGTTAAGATATTTATCAGGATTCGAAAATATTTTTTAAAGATTTTGAAACTAATATGCTGAGATTTGGTAAATATTTGAAATGATTGCTGATTTTTAAAAGTGTTCGAACCTTATTTATAAAATATCTCGTGGTTCCGAACTTCAACCAAGATGCTGCGACTATTGTTTTTAGGCTTTAATTGTTATTTTAAAAACACTGGAACAAGTTTCGAGTTCTCATTCGATCGTATGGAAGAGATATCAATTTAAAATCAATGATTTAAATTGATTTTGATTAAATTATTTCTAGGCGTTTTTAACTCGTACGACCATACAGTAACTCCAAACATTACGAAATTTGAAATTCGATAATAGTATGCTATTATGGATCCAATGGAAATAGTTTCATCAAATTCTGAGATTGTTTGCAAAAGCATTATTTTAATTTAAAAATCATAAATCAATACGTGCTTATATTGCTTACGATCACATTACAACTCCAATTATCTTGAAACTGGAAATCTTACAATAATTAACCATTATAGATTTTATAAAATTAGTATCATTGAAATCTGAGGTCGTTTGAAAAATGACTATTTTCATGTGTTAAATTAAAACAATAAAATATAAATCGATTTCAAAACAATCAAATCCATTTATAATAAATTATTATTATCATATATATTCAAACAGAATTTTATATAGCTTCAAATCAACTTAATTCGATTTTTAAATTCAAGATTTTCATTTTAAAGTTAAATCGACATCTAAATTCTTATTTAAATAAATTCCCAGTCGTTAAATCTTAAAATTAATCATTTTAAATATTTAAATTACTCAAATATTCACTATTAAAAACCCAGGTCGTTGCACCAAACTCTAACGAATGAGATTTCCTATTACAGATCGCCTACGAATGACGTTTTAAGCTAAACTAAGCAAACAATTCAATCATGCAACCAATAGTCATACAAATTCCTAAACTAATATACAAACATACATACTAGCGATAATAAATCAAATAGAACCTGTCTATAGCAATCAAAGTGAAATAAGCATCCAAATAACTAAATTCTACCAGTATGGTCAAAATAGCATACAAATGAGCAAATAGCGTGGAAACAGAAAAAATGTGACAATCATGGTTAAAACTACTTAAATAACCTTTTAGTCTTTATATTAATTATTTACTAGGTTTAATTATTTTGAATCTTTCATTATATAACTAGAAATAAGTCTAAAACGTAAAATTTATACTATACAAACAAACATAGTTCAGTGTGAGACAATATCACTCATCTCAGCCAAATCAGTCCAAATATTCTCTAAAGCGTAGAGCTCGTGAATACGAGTCCAATGGAAGAAACAACTTCCAAATCTAATCTTATACGTGAAAGTTATAAAAATATAATTTTCACGTTAAATCGACAATCAATTAACTTATTTAACAATTAAATTAATTAATTACCCATGCCTTCTTTCCAAATACGTCATCTCCTTTAGGACATTTTTACACACTTAAAAACCAGTATCACTTGTGTATACACTTTGAGTGATACATCAATCCAATCATGGAAACCAAAATATGTTCACACCAACGTGCTTCCTTTTTGAAACCTAACTCGCTGGCACCAGGAGCTTCACCTCCAGCTCCTCCCATCAAATCGCGTCCACTCACTGCCTGCTACAAACGCACGACATCCTCGAGCACTGCACCATCCCGAATCACTACCACACGTTCCCCTCTCGTAGCTCTACCTGATTTCGGCCCCCGCTCCTCTAAATTCGACCAAAATCACTGGAATACACAGCCTAAGCTATGATACGTAGCTTAATCCCAAACTTCACCTAGGTATAGTTTTAAAAACCTAAGTATATCACAAATACGTGCTCTCGTATAAGTATACTCTTTCCCAGGCACTCCTAATTAGGTGAACTACGCAATCAAAGCTCTAACGCCAAAATATGACGACCGCTATACACTTCCAACACCCTAATAGTGCGTTGTGGTGTTGTTCGACCACCATACACTTCCAACGCCAAAATATAAGCTGATAATGAATCATAGCCATTAGAGTTGTAGATCCAAAATATGGCATAACACTAATAAAGTCATACATGGAAATAACTCTAAATAACTGCCTCTACATAAAACACTACTATGCCCAAAATAGTGAACAAAGAAAGTAAACATGGTATACAATAAAGCAATACGTAGAATAGCATCCTGCTCGTCCTCTGCCTAGCTACTTGTGCAATAACTAACTTGTCTCTAGTTTGCTCATTTAAGAGTACCCAAAGTGATAAGAAGAAATGCATATAACTCCTGGTCAGACAAAGTCTAATGTGAGCAATAGTATCTTAAGTACAAGATAATAACGCAATAGGTATGAAGGGTCATATCTGACCTATCCCAACATTCAAAGAGTTAGCACATATAATAATGGAATCTACTCTAAGTTCATCACATTACTGAGTGTAAATACAAGTATGTTATAGTGCAATTTCAAGCAAGCATAATAAAACATCATATACCTCACATTCACTCAGTGACGTCTGTATGATTCGTAGTTGGGCCAAGGACTGCAATGGTCCCGACCCTCCCGTACTCGATTCCATGCTACTTAGACAACCAGGAACTAAACTATCTAATGATAGTCCTGGGTATCCAAAGCCCAAAGTTTACGAGCCATCGTCGCCCTAAGGATCATCGTTACCCACTTCATTTCTCAAAATCATTGTCACCCAATAGGCATCATCCCCATACCCCTGCTTCTCGAGCACCTTTGGATCCTACAAATGCTGTGAACTCATTAGCATACTCATCTCCAAAGAAGTCCATCTTAGGGTCACCTCTATGGCCCCTACTTGGAACCTTCTCTGACTTACTTCGCATATCGGAATCAAGCTATTCGAATTGGAGTAATTCCTCAAGAAGGAAGGATCATCGTTGCAGATAGTCACTGCATGAGCCGCTATGTCCAAGGTTACGAACCACACTCCATCACCAAGGCCCATCCCTTCTGGAAGTCACCCTGTGACGACCGCCCACAGCCTCCGCTTTAAACAAGAAAAAATAATGCGCTGAAACGTGTGCCAGGCCGCTATGGACGATCATCAGAGTGGGTAAACTCAAGCGGAACCTATCATGGAACTCACAGCGCAAGGATAAAATATAATAGAATATATACAACAGGTAATAATAGTGTAGCATCACATAACAAACTTATGAAACTTTCACAACATCCTGAAAGATTATCCAAACATCATAGGAAATATCTAAGTTTGTACATAAGGCCTCACTACAACACTCATAGAGCAACTCAACAGCGGAAACTGAAATACTAGATAGTAATAAAACTGGTACGTAAGCCCCCAGCTCGCCTCCGAACTGCAACATCGTCCTCACTAAGTTATCACCTGCCACCTAGTCTGCCCATCCACAACCGGATGAACAGCCCAAGGTAATAATGGGAAACATATTGAGTCAGACAACAATCTTAGTGAGTGATAAAACAGCTAACAAACTTCATCAATAAAGTATATGAGAATATGTAGATTAATAAACTAGTCTACCAAACATCAGAGAAGAACTCAACTCCCGTCTTCCCAACATCGGACAATGATAGCCTTTACATTCAACCATTCATTAATGGAAACCAAAACACCCATTCAATCATGGTAAAGAACTCATGACATCCAGATTATATATCTCATGTAAACCATCATAATCGAATTCAATATCCCTCAAGCACAAGCCCCAGCGGCCCAAACCAATATCAGACAAGCGCCCAAGGAACATCTCCTTTGACATTGGACAATCTACAAAGGGACGGTACAAACAGAGCATCCAAACAATCGAACATTCATGACTGACTCTGGTTATCACTGCCAATCCTTCTTTGAAACCATCGTTAATCGTATGACGACCAACCTTGCCATATGTCAAGGGCTAATGATAACCCCAATTCTAGCATAAACACCATACGTCTTTCAGTGATACGTATGTATGTCCAAACTTGACAACTAGGCCTTTCAACGATACCCAGGGTACTCGACCTACAACCGGTCTTTTAGGTGCCCCTATTGTACCCCTGCTTTGAGCCTGCTAAAACTTACGACAATGATAATATCTCGGCCTTCGGATCTCTAGTCATCCAACCTGATGACTTTTCATAGCTCATGCAACATTCTCAAGCAACCATTATTCATCAACTCACGGCCTTTGAGTTGTCACCTCATTCGCAGTTCTACACCGATCAACGAACACATTTCAATACTTCGAACCTTCCTCGTTGAATTCACTTTGAAGTCACACCATCATCGAGCCAAATTATGTCACTATGTTGCGGCTAGGGTTCAAGGGGTTGCCCCCGAAAAATGATTTTTTCAGACCTTTTGTTCAAATCTGAGTCGTATCCGAAAAATAAAATTTCAGAAATGAACCTGGTGCGACCGACCCATGGCCTGCTCGACCGACCCCAAACCATGCTCGACCCCTTGCATGACTGAACTACAATTGCTCGAGCCATACTTCTCGACCTGACAAGAGCCATCCTAAACAACCCAACCTGCTCGATCAGAACCACTTGTGCACGACCGACCACTTCGTGCCACACTTGCTCGACCGACCCTGGCATTCTTGACCCAGCCACATGTGTGCTCGACCGACCCTGGCATGCTTGACCTACCACATGTGTGCTCGACCGACCCTAGCGTGCTTGACCAACCACATTCCTGCTCTCTCGACCGACCCTGTCTTCTCACATACGACAGACCCCAATCCTGTCTTGTTCTCCAAGACATACACCATGGTGCGACCGACCACCCACCATGAACGACCCAAAACCTGCACCACCACCAATGCAACTCCAATTTCGACCAAAAATTCTCCAATCGACACAATCGATGAAATATGCTTGTCAAATTCATTCAACGCAATCATAAGCATGTTATGGAGTCACTAAAAACATGAATATGATGATTATCACTAAAATTATGCAAATCACTCCAAAATCATGATAGATGAACATATGAACTAAATTGCGGATCTAACTTGCATAAACATATGAAATGGCATAGGAATTACCAGTTTAAACATGCTAAATTAGATTCTAGGGTGATTCATATGAAAATGGATTTGTCATGGTATAGATCTATGGAAAAATGCTTGAATTTGATGAAAAACATGATCAAACATTCATATACTTCATTGAATCCGTGAGAGACGCAAACCACTCACTGATTCTCCCAAACAAGCAAAAATCAATGCAATAAGATTTCGGACAGCAAGCAATTCGAACCAAACCCCTTGATCTGATGAACTCCCTCTTCAATTGATATAGATCTAGCCTGCAGTGGTGTAGATCTTCAATTTCCTTCCCTTAGAAATTGATTTTAATGGTGGAAAGATGTTGGAGGAAGGAGGAACATAGGCCACCTTATGAGAGAACAGAGGAACTAAATCATTTCTCATACCTCCCACCCCTATTTATACCCTTCCACTAGCCCACTAATGGGCCTTCCCAAATCAGCTCATTGTGGCTCTCAAAACCTGAACAACCAACTAAAAAACCTTAAAATAGTTATTCCTCCCAAACCACTGAGCCAAAATGTAACCACTCTACGGAAAGGCAATCATCATTTCCTTTCCAATGGCACATGTATCACCACCTGATTCGACCTGAGTCAAAAGTTATGCATTGTACAAGGCTAACAGGGAAAAAACGGTCATAAACAAAATTGGTAAAAATTATGGATATGTCTCACATCCCCATAAGCAACATATTAAAATATGAGAATGGTCCAACCCTTAGGGAATAAAATAAAAATATTTTATGATCTTTCGATACGTAAAACGCGGGTTGCTACATTCTCCCCTCTTAAGAATCCCCCCCCCCCCTCCGGAATTCCAAGTAATCATAAGAAACCACAACAATTCCGCATGCCTACCATCCATGAGAAGCCAATTCTATCACCCAAACTAGCAACCATCAAGCCATGCATCCATAGCCTTATCCTAGCATGCGGAATTCTATCAAACAACAACAAGATACAACGATATAACAATGATACGATATCATAGGGTCCTACCAATAAAGAGTTCTAGAAGAGTCACCCTCATTCTCTCTTCCGTCTCCCATGTACAATCGTCTCCATCTTCACATCATTGTACCTTGACTAGCTTAACCGTCTTCCTCCTAAGTTGTTTCGTGTTATTCCCCATAATAAGAAGCGACTTACGAGGTTTCAAAACTACGGTCTCTACTTCTAGGTATTCGTAATGCTCTAGAGGTACCACCACATTCTAATCATGCACAAACTTCCGTAGGAATGACACATGGAACACATTATGCACACTCGACATCTTCTCGGGTAACTCCAATCTATATGCGAGCTTTCCAATTCGCCCGACTATTGGAAATGGTCCAACGAACCTTGGAGCTAACTTTCCTTTGCTTCTGAATCGAACCACATGCTTCAACGATGAAATCTTCACGAAAACCCTATTGCCTACGTCGAACTCCAAGTCCCTACGACTCTTATCGGTGTAACTCTTCTAACACTCTTGGGCTTCCTTCATTCGTTGTCGAACAATCTCGATACAATCTGAGATCTCTCTAATCATCTCAGGCCCAAGTACCAACTTATCCCCAGTTTTTAACCAACATGCTGAAGAATTGCATGGCCTCCCATACAATGCCTCATATGGTGCCATCCCAATGCTTGACTGGTAGCTTCTATTATATGCAAACTCAACTAGATGTAGATGGTCTTCCCATGATCCTCTGAAGTCTAACACACAAGCCCTCAAAAGATCTTCCAAAACTCGATTAACTCTCTCGGTCTTTCCATCAGTTTGGGGATGGTAAGCCGTACTTAAACACAAATCGGTTCCCAAAGCTTCTTGCAAACTCTTCCAAAATCCACTCGTAAATAACGGATCTCAGTCACTCACTATGCTTTGTGGGATACATGGAATCGAACTATCCATTTCACATAAATTTCAGCCAACTTTGATGTTGTCCTAGTCAACTTGACAGGAATGAACCTTGCACTTTTGGTCAACGATCCATGATGACCCAAATTCCTTCGTTTCCTGCCCTCGTTTTAGGTAGTCCATCGATAAAATCCATCGATATTTGCTCCCATTTCCACGTAGGAACTTCCAATGGTTGAAGCAAACCATTTGGCTTTTTTGTTCAGCTTTCACCAACTGACAGTTCATGCACTTGGAAATGAACTTTCCAATATCTCGCTTCATCCCCTCCCAGTAGTAGACTTGCTTCATGTCCTGATACATCGTATGATCATCGGGATGAATCGTCAACTTGGGGTGATGACATTCTCTCAGAATCCCATATCTCAATCCTCGATATCAGGAACAACTAATCGACCTTGCTTTCGAAGCCAACCTTCTCGATCGACCTCGAACTCTTTATCTTCTGGTTCTAGTTTCTGGATAAACTCGACAAGCTTTCATCTCGCTTTTGGCTCTCGCCAATCCTTTTGATGAGAGTAGGTCTTATCGATAAGCTTGCCAACATTTCAGGTTCCAACTCACAACTTGGCCTAAAATCGAATCTTGCCAAATACTAAAGGCTCTTCCATTCCGAAAACATCGCTCCCAAACTTGCGTGTCTTCGACTCAATGCATCTGCCACTGCGTTACCTTTGCCCGGAGTATAGGTTATATCAAAATCATACAACGCCAGAAACTCTAGCCATCTTTGCTGTCGAAGATTCAAATCCTTTTGGGAGAAAAGATACTTCAACGACTTGTGATCGGTAAATAACTCGAATCGAACTCCCAACAGGTAATGTCTCCACATCTTCAGAGCAAACATAATCGTCGCCAACTCTAAGTCATGAGTTAGATAATTCCTTTCATGCGGCTTCAGCTGTCGACTCACGTAGGCCACAACCTTATCCTTCTGCATTAGCACTGCTCCAAGCCCGATGCCACATGCTTCAGTATACACAATCATCTCTTCATTCCCACTTGGAATAGTCAAAACATGAGCACTCATTAGTCTGTCCTTCAAGATTCCAAAAGCTTGCTCACATTTTGCATCCTATGTGAACACTTGATTCTTTTTCGTCAACCCTATCAACGGTGCAGCTACCTTGGAGAAATCCTTGATAAACCGTCAGTAATAACCAGCCAACCCAAGGAAATTCCGAACATCCATCGCATTCTTAGGCCTCCAGTCCTGGATTGCTGCCACTTTAGCGGGGTCAACTGCTATCCCATTTCCAGAACAACATGGCCTAAGAACCTCATTTCACTCTTCCAGAAGTGACACTTTGAAAACTTAGCCTTCAGCTGATGTTTTCGTAAAATTTCCAACACTACTCTCAAGTGCATCTTGTGATCTTCCTCATTCCGAGGGTAAACCAAAATTTCATCCACAAACACAAGTACGAACTTGTTTAACTAATCTCTAAAAACCTTATTCATAAAATCCACAAAATACGCAGGCACGTTAGTCAACCCGAATGGCATCACCAACCATTCGAAGAAACCTGATGGTGTCCTAAAAGCAGTCTTTGGCACAATATCCTTTGCCTCCTCAACTAGTGAAATCCCATTGCCAAATCCATCTGAGAAAACACTTTGGCTTCGTGAAGCTGATCGAACAAGTCATCAATGTTTGGCAACAGATACTTTTTCTTTTTAGTCACCTTATTCAACTCACGATAGCCCACACGCAATCTCAATGAGCCATCATCCTTGGTTGCAAACACTACTTGTGCGCCCCACTCGGAAACACTTCTCTGAATGTATCCTTCCTCTAGAAGGTCACGGACTCACTCCAACTCTCGTTGTTCCTTAGGCGCCATCCGCCTAAGAGGCATAACGATTGGTCTAGCACCCTCGACCAAATTGATCCTAAACTAGATCTCACTATGCAGCGACAACCCTTGACCTCGTCAAAGACATCCTCATACTCATTAGTGATCGGCACAGATGACAAGTCTTCCTGTGGAATCCCAAGTGAATATAGATAGCTCACGAAGACACCCACTTCACGCTTACATCTAATCAACATCTTTCACCCTTCCACATCCTCGACCCTCACCTCTAGCTTCTCACAATTCTCCCTTACCGCATACCTCTTGAGCCAATCCATGCCCAAGATGATCCCAAACCCACCAATGTTAAGAAAAAAAACAATCACACACAAAAGAGCAACCATGACTCGACAACACTAGACCACAGCACAACATGCGCAAACTGGACGAACCCCTAACTGGATTAGTCACGATCAATGGTCTATCACAAATCTCGGGTTCCGAAACCAAGCGACACACAAGTTCATTGCAAATGAATGAATGTGATGCTCCAGTATCAAACCAAAACCTGAACTGAAACACCATTAACTAAAAGAGTGCCTTGCACGATGACACCCTTTCCCTTTTCCTCTACAGTAGGAGCTCTTGAAGAAGATGGAATGGCTTCCAAAGCATATGCTTTCACAACCTGCTTGCCCTTAGCTGATTCTGCACAGTCTTTCTTCTCATGCCCAGACTTCCCACACTTGAAACACTTCTTCCTAGCTTTAGGATTCTTGCACTCATTCGAGTAATGACCCTTCTGTTGGCAGTTATCAAACCACCTCACTCTTAGGCTTCTTATTGCCATTTTTTCCTTCTGTTGTTGTTGCTTCCTCTTATTATTATTACCACCCTGCTGTGGTTTTTGAGCTTCCTTGGTTGTAGCGACAACATTTGCTTCTTTCAAAAACAAGCTCTCATGGCGAACAACTTTTTCCATGAGCTTCTCAAATGAATCATCAAGGTGATCCACCAATGTTCTTCCTATGTAGGCATCCAGAACCATAACAAACTTCGCGTTCTTCTGATAGGGTGTATCAATGTATGAACGAGCATATCTGATCAAGGCTTCAAAGTTAGAAATATAGTCAAGCACAGGACGACCATTCTGCTTCAATTCCACAAATTTCTTGAAAAGTGCAGATTTTTGAGCTGTGGAGATAAACTTTGCTTTGAACCTAGCCTGGAAATGTTCCCATGAAATCTCTTCCTCTGGAGTCTCGAGTGTAATAGAATTCCACCATTCCATGGCTCTGCCTTGTAGTTGCCCTGATGCAAGCTTTCTCCTTGTTGCACCATCCAATCCTAAATCTTCAAAGATACGAACACAAGAATCCATCCACCTCTGAACCTCTCTAGTTGGCTCAGATCCTTTAAATCGTTTTCCTCCTAGAGATGTATAATCTTTGTATAGCTTCGCAAAATCTACAACTCTAGGCAGCTGAACTCCTACGTCTACCGTAGCTGCCACTAGAGCGGGGACCCTTTGCATGAATGCCTCCATCATGGCTTCAAATATGGTAGGGTAGTTTGCTTCACCACCATTTTACCCTCCAATATTAGCTCCCCTAGCAGCGTGTCTTGATGGTCGTCTACTTATTCTAAATCTGCAATTTAGAATAATTAGCCACTTCCAAGAAAAATTGCTAAAGGAATACAACCGCTATTACTATATTTGCTAATATATATAGTAAGCATCCAACTGAAATCTACAAGTATGTCTCTCATACTTGATTACGTCTTAGAACTTTGGCTAAAATCATTAACTGGGGCTCTGATACCAAATGCGATGACCGCCCACAGCCCCCGCACTAAACAAGAAAAAAAATGCGCTGAAAGGTGTGTCAGGCTATGGACGATCATCAGAGTAGGTAAACTCAAGCGGAACATGTCGTGGAACTCACAGTGCAAGGATAAAATATAATAGAACATATACAACAGGTAATAATAGTGAAGCGTCACATAACAGACTTTTGAAACTTTCACAACATCCTGAAATATTATCCAAACTTCATAGGAAATATCTAAGTTTGTATATAAGGCCTCACTACAACACTCATAGAGTAACTCTACAGAAGAAACAGAAATGCTAGATAGTAATAAAATTGGTACGTAAGCCCCTAGCTCGCCTTCGAACTGCAACATCGTCCTCAATAAGTGATCACATGTCACTTGCCACCTAGTCTGTCCATCCACAACCGGATGAACAACCCAAGGTAATAAGAGGAAACATAAAACCTTGAGTCATACAACAGTCTTAGTGAGCGATAAAACAGCTAACAAACTTCATCAATAAAGTATATGGGAATAGGTAGATTAATAAACTAATCTACCAAACATCAAAGAAGAACGCAACTCCCGTCTTCCCAACATCGGATAATGATAGCCTTTACATTCAACCATTCGTTCATGGAAACCAGAACACCCATTCAATCATGGTAAAGCACTCATGACATCCAAATTATATATCTCATGTAAACCATCATAATCGAATTCAACATCCCTCAAGCACAAGCCCCAGAGGCCTAAACCAATATCAGACAATAACCCAAGGAACATCTCATTTGGCGTTGGACAATCTACAAGAGACAGTACAAACAGAGCATCTAAACAATCGAACATCCATGACTGACTCTGGATATCACCGCCAATCCGGCTTTGAAACCATCGTTAATCGTATGACGGCTAACCTTGTCACATGTCAAGGGCTAATGGTAACCCCATTTCTAGCATAAACTCCATACGCCTTTCAACGATATGTATGTATGTCCAACCTTGACAACTAGACCTTTCAACGATACCCAGGGTACTCGACCTACAACCGGTCTTTTAGGTGCCCCTATCGTACCCCTGCTTTGAGCCTGCTAGAACTTACGACAACGATAATCTCTCAACCTTCGCATCTTTAGTCATCCAACCCGACGACTTTTCATAGCTCAAGAAACCATTATTCAATAACTCACGACCTTTGAGTTGTCACCTCATTCGCTGTTCTACACCGATCAACGACCACATTTCAACACTTTGAACCTTCCTCCTTGAATTCACTTCGAAGTCACACCATCATCGAGCCAAATTATATCACTACACTGCGGCTAGGGTTCGGGGGGTTGCCCCCGAAAATGTTTTTTTAGACCTTTTTGTTCAAATCTGAGTCATACCCGAAAAATAAAATTTTCAGAAATGACCCTGGTGCGACCGACCCCTAGGCTGCTCGACCGACCCCAAACCATGCTCAATCCCTTGCATGACCATACTCCAATTGCTCAAGCCATACTGCTCGACCTGACCAGAGCCATCCTGAACAACCCAACCTGCTCGATTAGAGCCACCTGCGCACGACCGACCACTTCAAGCCAAACTTGCTCGACCGACCCTGGCATGCTTTACCCGGCCACATGAGTGCTCGACCGACCCTGGCATGCTTGACCAACCCTGGCGTGCTTGACCAACCACATTCTTGCTTGACCCTGGCATAGTCGCTCGATCGACCCTGTCTTCTCACGTACGACCAACCCCAGTCCTGTCGTGTTCTCCAAGACATACACCATGGTGCGACCGACCACCACCATGAATGACTCAAAACCTGCACCACTCCAATGCAACTCCAATTTCGACCAAAACTTCTCTAATTGACACAATCGACGAAATATACTAGTCCAATTCATTCAACACAATCATAAGCATGTTATGAGGTCACTAAAAACATGAATATGACGATTATCACCAAAATTATGCAAATCACTCCAAAATCATGATAAATGAACATATGAACTAAATTGCGGATCTAATTTGCATGAACATATGAAATGGCATAGGAATTACCAGTTTAAACATGCTAAATTAGATTCTAGGGTGATTCATATGAAAATTGACTTGTCATGGTATAGATCTATGGGAAAGTGCTTGAATTTGATGAAAAACATGATCAAACATTCATATACTTCATTGAATCCATGTGAGAGATGCAAACCACTCACTGATTCTCCCAAACAAGCAAAATTCAATGCAATAAGATTCCAAATAGCAAGCAATTCAAACCAAACCCCTTGATCCGATGAACTCCCTCTTCAATTGATGTAGATCTAGCCTCCAATGGTGTAGATCTTCAATTTCCTTCCCTTAGAAGTTGATTTTAATGGTGGAAATGTGTTAGAGGAAGGAGGAACATAGGCCACCTTATGAGAGAATAGAGGAACTAAAACATTTCTCTTACCTCCCACCCCCTATTTATACCTTCCACTAGCCCACTAATGGGCATTCCCAAATCAGGCCATTGTGGCTCTCAAAACCTGAACATCCAACTGAAAAACCTTAAAACAGTGATTCCTTCCAAACCACTGAGCCAAATCTTTAATGTAACCACTCTACGGAAAGGCAATCAACATTTCCTTTCCAATGGCATAGTTCTCACCACCTGATTCGACCTGAGTCAAAAGTTATGCCTTGTACAAGGCTGACAGGGGGAAAATGGTCACAAACAAAATTGGAAAAAATTATGGACATGTCTCACATCCCCATAAGCAACATATTAAAATATGAGAATGATCCAACCCTTAGGGAATAAAATGAAAATATTTTACGATCTTTCGATATGTAAAACATGGGATGTTACACACCCAGCTCAACCACCCATAGAGTCTGGGTCGTTTTACAAGATCCAAATTCGGTTCGATGTACCGGTTCGAGTTCAATCTTCTTTTCCCCGCCACCCCTCCTTTATCTTCTCCATCGACCTGATCCGAAAATCTTCCCTTAAGTTGATTCGATGCTATAGGTCGATCCTAAATGGTACAATGCCATAACTTGATCTCGCCAACTCCAATAGACTTGAAACTTTGCAAGTGGTTTCTCGAGACCTCCCTTATCATCCCCTTGAAGTAGCATACCGTTCTAGGCTATGCTAAACCGAGACTTTTACCACCTCACTCCACATGACTCCCTATTCCTAATCCACCATTTGTTCGGTGTTGGCACCCATTTAAGTATTCCTAAGAAAGAATTTAGCATATAAAACATACTCAAACAACACTTGGTTCAGTCAAGGCAATCAAAGCATTAAACAAAAAAAAATTACGTTTGTTCACAAGGTAACACTTAATACCATATCCCCCTTAAATTCCGAGTATCACAAACATTATTCAGATCACCCCAAATTACATATGTGTGATAATATGATTAATCATAATTTATATGCATTTTTTCCCTATTTTTAGAAGGTGATTATAAGATAATACACCGCAGTTAGTGAGTAAAGGTACTAATCACCCAGCCTAATTACCAAAGCCTTCTTAGATATAAAGTAAATAATATTTTTCTTGAATCCCTAAGCATCGCAGCGGTTTTTCTTCTGATTTGATGGTCAATTGACTTAATCATTAGCTAATGATGATGTTTGCTAATTAAAGTAAGGTTTAATGGAGGGTAGGGAGGCGAAAGCTACTACGGGGTATGAGATCTATTTTGGTGGTTTTCAAAGTGAATAAAAGAAGATTCTCCTACCTCATTCAGCCCCCACACGTCGAAATGGATCTTGAACCCACCCACTAATGACCTAATTGCTCAATTAAGCTATATAACGCTCTTCAAACCTTATTTCAGTCATTCCTCCTAAACAGTCAGTCTGTTTGCCTAATGTGACCAATCTATAACATTAGAAACCATCATCTGAATCCAATTAAAGTGGTTTCAAGTCTAGAATTTTTACCAATCAAAAGTTATAGGATAAAAAAGATCTGCCTAGGGTAAAACGGTTATTAAAAAATACAACAAAAATAGTGAAGGTAAGAAATGACCCTAGCAGTCATTTCCTAAAGTTATAGGACCATATGACCTCATATACAAATAATATAAATATTCCACGATCCTTCGATGCGTAGAATACGGGTCATTACATTCTTCCCCCTTTAAGAAATTCCACCCCAAAATTCCCGAACAAGTTAATAAAGTTATCATGCATGCCTACCAGTGTGACAACTCGTTATATATCAACGGTGCTCATAACCAAAATTTTACACTATTCAAGCGCATGATCGTTGTAAAGTGATCGTCAAGAGAGAAAAATAGTAGAAAAGAACGAAAAGGAGAAAAAAAAGAAGGAAACAGAAGAGAAGAGGAAGAAAAGAATATAAAACCCAATTATAGAATCTGTCGTATATCTCACAGCGCATCAGATAACATATAATAGTGGCAATCACAGATATAAAATAAATGAGATAGTAATAACTATATAAACCATATAATCAGAGTATGCAGGATCACATAGTTTTATAAAACAATAATAGATTTTATACAAGAGGTAAATAAACTCAACTGATCCAATTGGACATCATACCCACTACCCCCTCTTTATGAGTAACCACTAAAAACATATGTTATCAATAATCCCTTTGCACATGTTCTCCGCACCAGAATCCATCGCTAGACTGTCCAAAAGACTCCCATTTGAAGTCATCACAATATAGGGACTATCCCCGGCGGTCATTGTATGTCGTAGGATATCATCATGTGTCTCTCATCTCTCTCTCCGACAAATACCTCAATATGACTTAATGTCGTCTTTTATGCATCTCGAATATCCAACGTAGCAGCCTTGCTCTCTATCCTGAAATCATCATCGTTGAATGGTGCCCTACTACGTAGAAGCACAGCATCCTTGCCTCAAGCCAAATCCACTTATTGAAGAGCCATCATGTCTAGATCACTATCGAACGAACTATCATGTCTTGCTTCTCGAAGTCAAACCATCGTACATGTGAAATTGACCAAAATGGTCAACAACAACACTAATCAATATCATCCACTTCATAGTAATCGACAACGACTACTCGAATCACCTATTTAACCAAAATTGATTAAATATGCATCCAAGGAAAAACGTCTGACATTCATTTCGAAATCCAGCTCGTCGCCAAGTCCATCCTCCATATTTGGATCGAACATCAAGCTCCAGTATTGCTCCATCTTCAAATCTGTCGTCGAGCTCCAATGTTGCTTCGTCAACAAGCTCCATTGTTGTTGAGTCCATCCAAGCGCTTTGAAGCCCTAGAGAGAATGCATGTTCGAGCCTACTATCCTTGCGCATTAAATCTGTAAACACTAACCTGTGTATTCGATCGATAAACAACCCAAACTCTAACGAACGAAATATTTCCTAAAATTAGATCGCTTGTGAACAATGCTTTAAGCTAAACGCTAAGCAAACAAGTCACCATGCAACCAATAGTCGTACAAATTCTTAACTAGCATCCAAACATCCAAAATGAAAATAATAAATCAAATATAACATGTCACAACAACCAAAGTGAAATATATGTCCAAATAGTTTAAATCTAGCAATATGGCCAAAATAATGCGCAATAGCACGCAAATGGGTAAATAACGCGCACAATAGCGCACAACCAGCTAAAAATATAACAATTAGGTGAAATCTACTTAAATCACTACCTTTTTATTATTATTATTTACTTGGTATAACTATCCTAAATATTACGTTTTATAATTAGAATTTAATTTAAAACATTAATTAAACACTATACAAAAAAGTATAGTTCCGTGAGAGATAATATCACCCACCTTAGACAAATCAGTCCCAACAGCTCTATAATGTAGAGCTTGTCAATACAAGTCCAATGGAAGAAACGGAGTCCAAATCTGACATCGTACGCAAAAGATATGAGTGACTTAAGTTTTAACGATTAAATAAATAATATAATTAGCTTCCCTTGCACGCACCTGTACCTTGGCATTGTCGCTAGTACGAATGCCAAGTACTCTAAAACCGACGATGAAACCTCGTCCCGACTTCACTTACGCGTTTACAGACCTACCTTCTTCGCGACAAACACCACGAAGTTGAGCCCAATCCATCTCCTCAAACACGACCTGTAGCCATGATTCGGACCCTCGTACGAACGCTATTGCCTACAAAGCGCCAAACTGTATGAAATCGTGGGATTTGTTGTGCTTTTCCAAGAGAAAGCCAATGACAACGTCCCTATTATCCAACTCCGATCAACCAAGCCACAATACCTAATCCTAATATCCAATTTAAGGGCGGCTTCAACTTGGAACAATGTTGGGTTACATACTTTGGATATGGTTTGCTAATCTTAATCTCATGAATTCGATAAAACAAATTCCATGATTTTTAGTGGCCCAAATCACAAAATATAAATTTATAAAAATAATCGAAAGGGTGGTCATGTTTCTTTAATGAAATAATGAAATAGAATAAGAGAGAGATGAATGGTAATAGATCAGGTACTGCACTAGTTGGGTTGAATTATATTAATATTATATTCAATTGTCTTAATAAAGGCCCAATAATCCGAGAACTCCAATGACATGTGTCGTCTGCCGTCATCTAAGTAAAAATTTCTTATAAAAACAATGAGACTAGTCTCGAGGCCTAAATCGATCGTATGTTGAAGTTATCCTTCATAACTTGAATTATATAATGTCAGTTTCTTGCAGAAATTGACATACATTTTATTTACATACGGTCAAACAGTACGTCTGATCGCTACGAAACATGATGACATGCAATAATTCACTACGACAATTCAAGAAGTATAAATTTTGTTGCAATCCGACACCATGCTCCCAGAACGAATATTCAAGTGTATTTCGAGACCGATTTGACCACCGACTGATCCGAGCTCGAAATATAGCGATTCAAGTACTCATTTTCCATGTAACGAATAATCCAGACTCATTGGAACTAGTTCTAAGTCATGATTCGATCTTTTATGGAAAATCCCATTTTGGAGCAGTTAATTGAGTAATTAACGTCCAATATTTAAATAAAATATTTAAATATCTAGTCGCTAAAAATATAGTTTATTACATTCTTCCCCCTTAAAGGATTTTGTTTCCAAAATCCTCAAGAAAGAAATAACATAACACAACATTTTCGAACTAGTGACGATACAAGATAAACCATCACATTACACTCTCAAGAACAACTATTTAAGCGACCATAACAAAGGAAGTAGACATGGAATTTGGCATGGAGCCAACATTCCTATTCTCTTGTAGAACCACCGGGATCGATACTGCCAAGCCAACACCTAAGATGTACAACTATTTTCCAACTAAATAGATAATGAAAAACAAAAGTGACAACTTACTAATTTGGAAGGCAATCCAATCTAGCATTGCACTTGGATTTCTTTCCAAATATGAAAAAACTCAAAAAAAAATTCGGCAGCACCTCCCCTGTACGGCTTGATCCAGAGAAACCTAAAATCATCAGGCAAGGCTCATCCCAACAAAAGAAAACAAAATCCCAAAAGTGGCTACCCATACATGAGGCAAAAATCATCAAAAACGCAAAAAATGGAAAAAACCACAACTCTACATCTACTACATACCTTTTTAAGCAAGCTTAGCATTTAGATGCAAATAAAAGTGAATTAGCACTCAAACAAATCAAATCTTGCTTATCTATACCGGGCATGTGCTCAACAAAGAGGATTAGACATAATGGTAGAAATAGCAACAAGGGAATAATTTTTTTAAATAAATAGAATTTATCTAACATAAGCATGTCAAGTCATGTATGGATTTTATTTCAAATAAATAAACACTGCAGCAATATAGTTATCTTGCATGCCTAACAATTATGTGAACATACATAGTCATGCAAACATCATCAATCAAACATGCATAAGCAAAAAATAGTAATTATTAAAAGAACATCCATACCTATCCTAGCATGCGGAATACTAATCTAACAAACAAGGTACATTAAATATAAAATTCAATCCATGTATCACTCAGCATCTTAGCTACCATTCCAAAATCAACAATATTAATTTAGCATCTCTTGTCAACGAAGCAGGTATGACTCGAGTGCTATCATAACATTCCCAATTTGTATGGACACCTATCGATGAAAGCCACCGACAAACATTTTTGCATCCATACGAAAATTTTATAGAAAATTATTCAATTCATCCCATTCAGCTATAAAAAGCTGACATCGCATTCATTATAAAATAAATGTGTGATCAACCCCTTCTCTTGATGCCGGAAATAAACAATACTTATTCCACATAGAACCAACCCTCACGGCTGAGTCCATACTACCTCACTTTGAGTTATGAAATCCCTACCAGTAATAAACACAAGCGACATTCACTAAAGGAATATCACCCCTGAACTGTTGCATCTCTAGCTAGATACTCACAATTCACAGCATTTCTTATACATACGCATAGGAAACTTCAAAATCGTAAGAGGATAAGAATTCCAACTGTTACAACTAACAAAGGTTGAGATACTTCTCAGGAAAGAGAAATCTTGATGATGTAAAATCACCCACGACTCTAGCCCCTAGCTAATAAATAGTATCTCCTACACACCAAAACAAACTCTATCACCTTCGACTACAAATCGAGAGTCGAATACTCCTTTTCGCACAGTTTTGGTTATCAGCTAAAACATGATAATCCTTCATTTGGAAGCAAACCACACTTAAACTACTCGCACAACCAAGTGAGTACTATCGACCTCTCGTTCCTGTTCGAAATGAGAAATCAATATACTCATGGCTCAACTCTAACTTCCAAACCATCCAAACTCTAGTAGGACTCATAATGACATCTTACTCGAGAGGATGTGACCCAAGCACTCCACTTTTCTCAATGAAAAGTGAAACTTCGATGAACCACCACAAAACATGTTGATTCACTAGTTGGCCCAAACAACGCAACCAACCAATCAAGATCAAAGCAGCGTATAAAACCCCATAGCCGGCATACACCAATCAAAATTCACAATGTGTAAATTGCTTTAAAAAACTCACAATGTGTAAAATCCTATCAAAATTCCCAACCGAAAGAACATCCATAACTAGATCGATATAGAACTTGACTCAAACATGGTCACCTCATCGAATGTGTCCAGATACTCTTAAGTTACAAGCTCAGATGACGATTCTTTACTAGAGATACATCTCAGCCCGCTGTTATCCAATCATAAGCAACTCGCTGTCGAAGATCTAAGTCTCAGTCGACTATCACTAAATCAAAGACGATTCACTACTGAAGAGCTTGTCCTTTCCCACTATCGTCACCAACAACCTATCACTACCAACGACATTATGTATCCATGTAACGACCTAGTCTTTCAACCTTCGAAAATCGACACTTAATACCTCCTAGTATTCAAATGCCGGAGATTCAAACGTCGAATCCACATCGCTTGGCTTATAACACATTAGAATAGAAAACAAAATGAACTTTTATCATAATAATAATTTTACATTAGAGTTACAAAGATATATTAGAGTACATCAATTACATAATGGAAAATATTAAAGTTCAGCGGAAGAATAAAAGTGTTCCAAATATAGCTCAAGCCTATATCCAGCGCCTCCTCAATAAAAGACTCCAAGACTATCTGCAAACCTTAACTACTAGGCTACCCGTGTGGAAAAAATTAAGGGCGCCCAGAGTTTAGGAAAGGAACAATAAACTCCGGGTCAGTCATGGGACTAATGTGAGAACTTAAAATATTTATTCTTTAAAATGAGGTAACTCATAAAACCACATTTTACAAATACAGAACATGTATTTACCTTATGAATATTAGTGCAAAAAATCATATTTTCTTTTTAGAAAATGAAGCTACCATAACGTCTCGCGGCACATACACACCATGATATTGCGCACATTGGTCGAGGTTTCTCCTTATGGTAACAAAAAATGCTTTATACGCGAAAACCATTTGCTATTATTATTAGTGCATAGTGTGGAAAATCACTTTGCAAATAGATGTATCAATCTTAGCTAACATGATACCTCATCCTATCATGCTGACATATGTATACAATTAAAACCTTATGGGTTCGTAGTGGAGAATGAATTTCTAACAATGACCAAGCAAAGGGACTTCCTTATCCGATGGGTACACCTCAAGAGGGATGTCCTAAGAACCACACTGGCTCTCTACTAACACAAGGTCGGGTTATCTCTGTAACTAGATAACTAACTGTCACGAGTATGCCACTTCCCGGTCATTACCAACCTTCAACCGGGGCCTCTAACACCAATAACCACATAAGTAAAGTAACTGGGTTTATATAATGGTATCAGTTTAAAAATACCTACAAGGAAATGGTCATACCCTTAGCGTTGAGAACCCCATAACCTTGTTGCACTTCTTCTGTTTCAGTCATTTCCGGGATGTGAGGCTTGACAAAGTTTTGTTACACAAAAGCAACGCTTTACCCTAAATCAATGGTATGATCATTTTAGCTCATTCACTTGGCATGCCACATTTTAAATTCACAACACATAACTGATTTCTATCAATATATAACCTCCGAGCTCATTCATCTGCGAGAAGGGTGTTAAGCTAAGAGAATAAATTCTCCGCCACCAAATAGATATATATTTAACAAAGATCAATTTTTATATCATAAATTACAATGTCAGACATACAATCTATACAAGTTCGTTCTGGGTCTGAACGGAACCGAAGCCGCTTTATCTCTCGTCTAATAAAGGAAAGAAGCCTTTGCAAATCCGAAAATTCTCCAAATACGTTAGACCACTTCTATAAATAATCTCATAAATGGATGGCTTTCCACTCAAGGCATCAACAAGAACTCCTTCGATGTGAAGATCCTTGGTCTTCAACCATCGTCTTCGCTATATTCATTTTCTCCATTTCGTCGTATCATTATTCAAAATGGTTTTCGGATAGAAATCCAAACCCAGTCTTACCAAATAATGAGCGTTATTTTTAGAACATATGGAAATATGAGATTTGCTAGGTCTCTTTCCACTTAATTTGGTTTCTTAAAACCTTTTATTATTTCTTTCCCAATTTCAAATCATATCTTTTAAAACAAAGATTACTCAAATTTTAATTAAAAGGTTAATTCCATGGATTCACTATTTTATACCTATCTTTTAGCCACAAAGATTAATTTTAATAATCATTTTTCATAGTTGAACCGATGTATTTAAACCTTTGTTTCTTAAATCCATTCCTTAATTTTCCATTAGGAGTTATTTTTAAACCATTCATTAATCTTTAAAAAAGATTCATTAACACTTTACCCATCTTTAAATTAAAGGTCATTTTCATTAACTTTTAAGTAAAAGATTATAATCCTTCTTAAATTCCAACATAGCTTAATCTTAGTTAGGTTAAAAAATGATGTTAATTAAGACACCATTCACAAAAAGCACAAAACAGTTGATATTAAATATAAGACTTAAACAGAAATTATATCAGCTTATATCCAATATCAATTCTCATAATCAACAAATACTATAAGTGCAATAACAGTATAAATACCTTTCAAATTCCTAAATAGCATAAGTTATAACTACGAAATTTAAATATCAAAATCCAAAATTTATTTTCACCCGAATCCAATTCATTTAAAATTGGAAAACTTTGACCTTACCGAGGTTATATTTCAAAATAACATTAATCTTAGTTAAAAGATTATAACCTTTCTATCTTTATAAACATAAATTTTAGTCCAAGATTATGGAAACTTCCTTCTTACCTTTATTTGAGAAAATTAATTAACTTAATCAAAAGATTAAGTAACCATAAAATTCTTTATTCAAAACATATCTTTAAACCAGAGATAATTAACCTTAATAAACATTCATTACAACTTTATTTTTGATAAACTAAGTAACTTAAAACTTGTTGGGTTAAGGATGACATTATTAAAGACATCATCCACAACAACCCAAAATTAATTGATATTAAATACAAGATTTAGATGGAAATCATAGGAGCTCATATTCAATATCAAATCTCCTATTTAACAGATACTATGGGCTGAAAACGGTATTTCTACCTTTTGAATTCCTCAAATAGAATGATTTCTATCTACAGAATTAATATCAAATATTCGAAGACTATCTCCAACCGAATCCAATGAAACTGGAAAACTTTGGCCCATTTAGGTTTTCAAAACATTATTTTTAAATTTACCATTCAAAATCGATTTCAAATTCGAAAAAGCCATTTTATAACCAAAACCTTTTCAAACTCATTTCCACCTTAACGAAAATTTCTCAAAATCAGTCTAATTTTATTTCTAACCAATTTTGGATATGAAATTTCAACTTTTATTTTCTTGCCTTCCTTAACCGAATATAATATTTGTTTACATTATTTGATTTGGAAGACAATTAACCAATACCCATATAATTCCATATATGTGAGTGCAATGTATTATATTATCACTAATAACAATTACGATAACATAACAACCATTCATCCATCATACAATAATTACAATATAAGTGTTTACCATAATTAACGCATATGTTTAATAATCACTATAATAATATTCATAACATCCATCAACCATCATAACAACCGCAAAGAAACCAATATATTCTAATTATAATTATAATAAATATCAAAAAATAGTTAAGAATGTCTCACCGACAGCTTCACTCATCAATCTTTACTGTAGAACAACGACAACACAATGGATAATGTAACCACGCATCGTACTTTGGATTTCCTCCTACCAAAAATATATATATTCATATATATTTTCTTTTTTTATTATAAAGGAGGAGGATTATCGTCCACAGGGGAGGTGGGGTTGGTGGAGGTGGCCTTGGCCGTGTGTGGTGGCAAGGGATGGTAGCATACTAGGGTGGCAGGGGGTAGGGGATTGGTCGAGGTAGAGATGGAGGTGGGGATTGGAGTACGAGGGAAGGAAAAGTGATAGAGGGATGTATGGCCGAGGGGGAAGAGGGAGATGGCCGTGGGGGAGGAGGAGAAGGAGGAGGCGGGGAGCCGTGGATGGAGAGAAAGGAAAGGGAGAAGATGGAGAGGAAGGTAAATAAGAAAAGAGAAGGAGGATGAGTGAAATGGTGGAGTTTTAGGGTGTTTATATAGGTGTAAACAAAGGGTAATTTGGGAATTTAGACATATGTCCTTAAGAAGCCATGCATAAGGACACATCAAAACCACCTTGTAAAACCATGTGATATTGCGCATGTTTATACTTGCAACACTTTTCCTAATGCTTATTTAAGTTACCAGTTTGAAACACTTATTTGTGTTACAAAACACTATATTACTACTTAACCTAGGAGCCAATTTAACAAGCACAACATCCAAATAACTATTCAGATCAATACCGATATTTTATTTGTACGTTAACTTAAACGTATTTTAAAGTTTAAAATAAATACTTATTATATAAACCAAAATTAAATCCAATTCAGAAATCGATTCAGCAGCTATAGTATTCAGCAATACATTTTTCTCAATTAGATTTAACTGTTCAAAATAACTATAAAACTTTATAATCTAAATTTAAAATTAAATTCGTCTTTAAAAATATCTTTATTAATCCCAATTTCATATAAAATCATTTTTAATTCAGATTTTTAAGTTGACAAAAATCTCGGGTCGTTACAATCTCCTCCTTTAAGAAATTTCATCCCCGAAATTTGAACAAAAATTAACATAACCTATAACTATATCATATTAATACCAATACTGATAGCCTATCATTATTGCTTTTATATAAACATACTAACTGTAAGTTCATTCAAAACTTAATCCACAAGGTATTTAAACAAACTTATTACAGAATTCATCGACTGTCCAAAATCATCGATAATCTCGACTCTTTATTCGAACTAAATAACTTAGGTTTTTCGAAATTTCTTAAGTTCAAACATGAGTTTCTCTTTACCATTTTCCCAAATACCTTATAAACTAAGTTCTTAACTTTTAACTGTTCTTTTTCTTTAGCTTGGTTTATTCAAACTATTCTATCCTTTTATACTTGGAATATTTATTCTAATAAGTTATTAAACACATAAGCATCTTTAGTCAAATTGTGAAATTCTAATCACAAGATGTCCATATCTAGATTTAACTCTCTTAGTTTTTAACTAATTATCCAAGTTATAACTAACCATATATATTTCCAACAATGACCATGCGAAGAAACTCCCTTATTCAATGGGTACACCTCTAGGGGGATGTCCCAGAACCACATTGGCTCTCTGCCAACACAAGGTCAGGTTATCTCTGTAACTAGGTAAATAAATGTCATTAGTATGCCACTTCACAACCGTTGCAAACCTATAACTGGGGACCCGGACACCAATAATCACATAAGTAAAATACCTGGGATCCATACCATGGTATCACTTTGAAAATACTTAGAAGGAAATGGTCATACTCTAAAGGTTTGCGAACCCCATAACCTTGCTGCACTTCTTCTATTTCGGTCATTTCTGGGATGTGACGCTCCACGAAGTCTTGTTACACAAAGCTAAGTTTTACCCAAAATCCGTGCTCTAATCATCTATAGCTTAATCACTTTGTTAGGGAAGAGAATCACATATCTTAAGGCAAAACTAACACTAGAGGGGGTGAATAGTGTTTTAAAGAACTTATAGTTATCTTAAACAATTAACGATTACTCAAACAACAATATGAATCACAGAATGAATATCACAACAGAAACAATCACAGATGCAGATATAAACAAAAATAAAATGCAAAAAAGGAAAGGGCACACTGGATTTTATACTGGTTCGGATATCACCTACGCCCAGTCCTATGCAATGCCGGATTGTGCAGAGTTTTATTAGTATCAGTATCCAATTATAACCCCCTTGATTTCATGGCTACAAGGTTAACACCAATTCAACACCCTTGATTTCACGGCTATAAGGTTAACACCGATCCCGTCCCTTGATTAACGGCTACAAGGAACACACCCTTCACTTATCGATTACAATTTCCATAGAACTCTTGCATAGCACTTCCAAACAAAGAGTATTTGATAGTGATTGAGAATAAAAAGAGAATGATATAATTCGTATTGAAATTGGCATAGTACAAGTGTAGAAATTTGAATTTAAAGTAGAATAATGGTGGAATATGAAGTAGGGAAGAAGGAGATGAAATCTTATGAAAATATTCGAAATCAGACCCTTTATATAGTGTTCTAAGGCACTCAACCATTCCTAGAACGTTTTAAATATGAAAAGACACATCTATTTGAATTTAAAATTTGTGACAGTCACATGTAGACATGTACAAAAGTGTATGTCTACATATATATTGCATTTTGAATTTTGTATCATATATGTATTGCATTTTGAATTTTAAATCATTTTTCAAGTGTTTAAATCAATATATATATATATATTCTGGAAATTCCTAAAATAAAACTATTTGTTTAAAATATAATTTCTCAAGTATAAAAACATACTTAAACATATAATTTAAAAACTATATATATATATATATATATATATATATATATATGAATGATATAAACTATATATAATTAAAAGCATATATAATATATAAACTATATAAGAAACATGTAATTATAAGCATATATAAACTATATAAAAACTTATATATATATATATATATATATTTGAAATCATAAGTAAAAAATCTTCAGATGATTTAAAACATCTTGAAAGGAGTTTGAAATAATTTGAAAACAATTTAAAAAGAATAATTTGAAAATAGAAATTTGAGAGTGCTAATCAGAGTTTTAACATACTAACTAGACTCTATTACTCTGATAATCTTGAACTCTTGATATCTTGATACTCATGAGTCTTGAATCTCCTTTGAAAATTTGAATCTCTTAAACTGTACAGTCTTCAATATTTATTTCCTATATATATATATATATATATATATATATATATATTATAGATAAAATTGTTAGTTTATATTTTATAACCAATAATGATTGAAACAAGGTTGTTGTCATCAAAATTTCATTCTCCAACACGCTTGGCATGTCACATTGTCAATTCATTACATATAACTGATGTCTATCAATATATAACCTTTAAGCTCATTCGTCTTGGAGAAGAGTGTTAAGCTAAGAGAAAAAAATTATCTACCACCAAACAAATACATATTTAACAGAGATCAATTGCTATATCATAAATTACAATGTCATACATACAATCCATACGAGTTTGCTCTGGGTCTGAACGAAACCGAAGGCACTTTATTCCTCGTAATAAAGGAGAAAACACTTGCAAATCCGGAAATTCTCCAAACACATTGGACCACTACTATAAATAATCTCATAAATGGGTGGCCTCCCACTAAAGACCACAACAAGCAGTCCATCTGTAACAACCCGTATTCTACATATCGGAGGATCGTAGAATTTTTTTTAATTTTCATACAAAGTCATACAGTCGTGTAACTTTGGGAAATGATTATAAGGGCCAATTCCCACATTCACGATTTTTGCTAGATTTAAAATGACCATTTTGCCCCTGGCGAATCTTGTTTCGCATATAGTTTTTGATTAGTAAGGTGTTTTGACCTGAAACCACTTCCATTGGATTTGGATGATGGTTTCCCATTCCGTAGAGTGGCCACATTAATCAAACGAACTTACCATTTGTGAGATATGATTGAAATAAAATTTGAAAGATGGAGAACAGCCTAATCGGGCTTAATTAAGCGATTAACAGCTAGGCCCATAACCCAATTCAGGATTAGGGTTATGAGAGGGCTGAAAGGAGTTGGAGAATGATCTCCTTTCATTTTTCTAGCCGCCACAAGCATTTCTCAAACCCTAATCATTGCTTCCAAATCTCTCTCTAATCACTCTACATCAAATCATGCCGAATTAGCACCAAATTCAAGATAGAGATGTTGCACCACATTGGAATCCGAGCCAAATCAGTAAAAGTTTCAGATCTATCACATATTATTGGCTAAGGTGAGTGATTTGCATGTTTGTACACAAATTAATGCTAATTAGGGGTGATTAATGAAATTAGCGAAATTATACATCCAAAAAATTATGGAAAAATATGCATAAATTCTGAGATCATATTCTATGTCACATATATGAAATCGGGTTGATTTGGATTTATTTTGTTTATTCCGGAATTTAGGGGATTGAGGGGGAAAATCACGGATTTGTGTATGTTTGATCTAAGTTAACATATGAAATCACTGTTTTGATGTGTTTGGTTGATTCCAAATGTTACTGCTGTTGTTTGGTATGTTTTATGATTGCATAGGAAAGTTATAATGGTTGAAAACGTCGTCGTTTGGCGAAATTATCTTACTGGAAAAACTACAGGGTTTCGGTTCGTAATGATGACCCCTAAGGTGACCACGAACCGCCATCGTGACCACGAGCCGAATCGTGATGGTGACCCCCATGGTGACCACGACCCCGTGGTGACCACGAGCCGATGGTGATCACAAGCCGATGATGACCACGAATTGAGTTGTGATGGTGACCCCGAACCGAACCGGATTTGAGCTTCTACCATGCGATGACGATCATGAACTCTTCTGAAGATCCACTCCAATTTGACCAAAACCCGAGATGCAAAGGAAGTCCAAGCGGGAACTTATCGCTCAGGATCAAGATGGGAACTAACAAGTTAACTTCAAGAGTTGGGCTTTGCTGCGAGATATGCGCAAAGGAGTTATCGATTTCTATAACTTTGGTTCACTATTGAGAGAGGCGGAATGTAGACGAGCCAGAGCCAGGGCGGTGTGGACTGTGTAGGGTTATTGACTATAGACCAGGGCGGTGTGGTCATAGCAATAGTTGTACGGAGTCCAGGGCGGTGTGGACCCGTCATGACCCCAATGGATTTGTTGACTAAAGTGGTGGATATTGTATGCTTTATGCACTGAGTGAGAGATGTGAGGATGATTGATATGTTTGATGTTTCCTATCACCATGACACGCACACTTCCATTTTACACTCTATGTTAGTGTTACCTTAGAGTAATGTACATCTTGTTGTGCTAACTCTTTGGTTGCAGGTCCAGGTCAGGTATGATTATTTATACTTGTTATTGCTTTATTTTGTTATATAGAACTGCAATCGCTCACACCAGAATTTCACCTGACCTAGAGTTTTATGTCTCTTCTTATCACTCTAGGTGCTCATAAACGAGAAGATTGGAGGCAGGTTAGGTGGTTATGCACGAGTAACTATCCGGAGATGAGCAGGAGGCTCCCGCGTACTATATTTTTTTTCCCTGTGTTGTTGTTGGTCACTGCTTTGGTAATTAGTCGTATACCTCTTTTATTTCCTTTTAGAGACAGTATTTTAAAGTAGTAATAATTGAATGTGAAGCTGTATTTTGGATTCCGCTACTCTGATGGATATGGTTTAGTTTTCATCTTATATACTATCTCCCCTGTTTTATATCAAGTTATGTCATTATTATATTTTATTCCATGCATTATGAGATATACTACAAGATCTTTGATAATTCATCGTTTCAACCCTTTTGACGATCATCCCGTGCTAATCGGGTATTGGCACAGCGCATTTCGGGGGAAATGTCTGGTGGTATGAGGTGACCTTCACACCTTGGCTGTGAAGATCCCCGGTCTTCGACCATCGTCTTTAATATATTCTTTTGCTCAATTTCATTGTATTATTATTCGAAATGGTTTTCGGATAGAAATCCATTCAAGAGATTACCGAATAATGAGCGTTATTTTTAAACCATATGGAGATACGGGATTTGCTAAGTCTCTTTTGTAACAGCTCGCATTTTATGTATCGGAAGATCGTAAAATATTTTTATTTTATTCCCTAAAGGTTTGATCATTCTCATATTTTAATATGTTGTTTATAGGGATGTGAGACGTGCCATAATTTTTACCAATTTTGATTGTGACCATTTTTCCGCTGTCAGTCTTGTACAGGGCATAACTTTTGACTCAGACCGATTCATGTGATGAGATCAGTCTTATTGGAAAGGAAATGATGATTCTCATTCCGTAGAGTGATCACATTAAAGATTTGGCTCAGGAGTTTGGAAGGAACCGCTATTTTAAGGTTTTACAGTTGGTTGTTCAGGTTTTGTAAGCCATAATGGGCTAATTTGGAGAGGCCCATTAGTGGGCTGGTGGAAGGCTATAAATAGGGGTAGAAGGCATGGAGAATAGTTTACTTTCTCTATTCTCCCATTTGGAAGAGCTAGAGATCCTCCATTACCCCCATCTTCTACACCTTTCCACCATTAGAGCTTAGAGAATCGAAGATTTACATTGCTTGAAGCTAGATCTACACCATTCCAAGAGAGAGTTCATCGAATCAAAGAGTTTAGAGCAGATTCTTCGCTATCCGAAATCGAGATTTCATCATTTTGTGTTGTTTTGGAGAATTAGTGAGTGATATGCATCTCACACATGTATTCAATCAAGTACATGGGTTGTATGAACATGTTTTCATCATTTTAAGTTGATTTCTCTTAGATCTACATCATGGTAAGTGTATTTTCATTTGAATCACCATAGGATCTAATCTAGCAACTTATTCCATGTTTAGATCTATATATTTATTTAATCATTTGTTGAATCATTGTTTTGATGTCGATGATTTGTTGATGAAATTGATTGATTTTGAGTTGAGATGGATTGGAGAGTTTGGGAGTGTTTGGCAACATGTTTGGCAAGTTGAAAAGTCATGGTTTGTCAAGAAAAATCAAGTGGATCGGTAAATTTTCAAGATCGAGAAAAAATCAAGTTCTAGAAATTTACAGCATTTGACAACATTGGGAAAACGTTGTGGAAAGTCTTGAAGCGAACATGACCTAAGGGCTTAAGTAGCATGTGGTTTAGGTCGCATATGGCTTAGATCGTAGGTCGTGTGAGATTTGACAGCATTTGATAAATGTTGTTAAAATCTGTGGATCAGGCACGACCTAAGGGCTTAGGTCGCATATAGCTTAGGTTGTGGGTCGCATGAGATTTTACAACACTTGATAAATGTTGTTAAAAGCTGTGGATCTGGCATGACCTAAGGGCTTAGGTCGCAAATGGCTTAGGTCATAGGTTGTGTGAGATTTGACAGCATTTGATAAACGTTGTTAAAAGATGTGGATCAGGCACGACCTAAGATAAGTCACGCATGGGTTTCTTTAGGTCATAGGTCGCACCTAAGCTTTGACAGCACTTCTAAAATGCTGTAAAAAGCTAAAACGTTGTAAAAGGTACATTGATGAACCAAAAGGCATAATGATGGACATGAAGTATTGACAACACTTCTGAAATGCTATAAAAAGGCGGAAACGTTATGAAATTCTTTTTTGATGTTTTGTTTAGTTTTTCACACCATATTGATGCAGAATTGAACCAGGGAATGTAATAGCAATACAAAAACGCTGTAAAAGGCTATTATGACATTGTGGCCAGTTTTTCATAGCGAAAGAATTGGAAATGCTATGAAATGCAGTATCGACCAAACGAAACCTTTTTTGGAGTTAGGTTGTTTTTTTCTTCTCCAAGGAATGGATTCTGGCCGTTAATGAAGCTTCAGGTCGTTGAGGAGAGTCAGATCGTAGGTCGTTCGGTGGAAGCTTGCGTCATGGTAAATCCCTAGGTCGTTGCATGCAAAGAAGAGGCAGGCCGATCTGTTGGTGAACAGCAAGTCATTTGACTATTTTTGTTAGGTCGTGTGGACGACCTGGGAATGGTGTTGGGTCGTGAACTGGTGGGCTGACTCATAGGGTTGGGTCATAGAACATAGGCCGGTTAAGACCTAAAGAGGAACAACCTGTCTATGGCGAGCCATATATATTGATGTTGTTTGGTTCGATGATGTTTGTGACTTCGACATATATCCAGGTGGGAATGTTCGAAGTGATGTGATGTGTTCGTTGATCGGCGTGATGCAACAAATGTGAAGACAACTCAAGGATGTTGAGTTGTGGATAATGGTTTCTCAAGGGGACTTGAGTTTGTGAATGGTCATCAGGGTTGATGGCTAGAGATGCGAAGGCTAAGAGATTAATGTTGTCGTAGGTTCTAGCGGGCTCAAAGCAGGGGTACATTAGAGACGTCTAAAAGACCGGTTGTATGGTCGAGTAGCCTGGGTATCGTTGAAAGGCCTAGATACGTATCATTGAAAGGCGTATGGAGTTTTTGCTAGAACCGAGGTTACCATTATCCCTTGACGGATGGTAGGATGATGGCCAGTTATACGATTAACGATGGTTTCAAAGCAGGATTGGCGATGATAGCCATAGTCGGTCATGAATGTTGTTTGTTCGCTTGTACCGTCTCACGTACATTGTCTGACGTCGAAGGAGATGTTTCTTGGGTGCTTTTCTGATATTGGTTTAGGCCTCTGGGGCTTGTGCTTGAGGGATGTCGATCTTGATTAGGATGGTCTACATGAGATATATAATTGGTTGTTATGGTTGATATTGTTGGTTAATTCTGATTTCCATGAATGAATGGTTGCCTGGTCGCCATGGATATATGGTTGAAATGCTTGTTTTGTAAAGGACATCACTATCCGACGTGGGGAAGATGAGGTTATGTTTTTTCTTGGGTGAAGTTGGTAGATTAGTTTGTTTGTCTGCCTTTTCTCATATACTTTATTGATGATGTTGTTAGTTGTTTTATCACTCACTAAGACTGTTGTCTGACTCAAGGTTTTATGTTTCCCTCTTATTACCTTGGGTTGTTCATCCGATTTTTGGATGGACAGACTAGGCGGTAGGTGACAGGTGATATCTTGGTGAGGACAATGTTGTAGTTCGGTGGCAAGCAAGAGGCTGGCTTATTATCTTTTCTACTATATAGTATTTGTATTTCCGCTATTTTGTTGTTTTTCTCTAAGTGCTGTAGTGACGCAAATTTGTACGAACATATGTTGAAATCCTGGCATTTGGATTTACTTTCTAGTTGTTATGAAAGTTTGGTGTTTTCTGCTCAAATATGCTTACTTATTGTATACATTCTATTATATTTTATCCTTGCGTTGTGAGTATACAGGAAGCTCCATTTATGTTTACCTACTCTGTTGATCGTCCATAGCTGCCTGGCACACCTTTCAGCGCGTCATTCCTCTTGTTTAGTGCATAGGTTATGTACGGTCGTCACATTTGGTATCAGAGCTCGAGTTATCGATTTTAACCAAAATTCGAAAACGTAATAACGTATGAGAGGCATATTTGTAGATTTTGTTGGATGAATACTATCTAGTATAGTAGCGTTTGAACTCCATTAGCAATTTTTCTTGCAAGTGGCTAATCATTCTAATTTGCAGATTTAGAATGAGTCGACGAACTTCAAGACATACTACTGGGGAGGGGAATGTTCCCGGAGGGGGAAATGGAATTATACCAGACTACCCAGCCATGTTAGAGGCCATGATGGAAGATTCATGAGAAGAGTACCCACTCCAGTGGCAGCCATGGTAGATGTAGGTGTGTAGGTGCCTAGGGTTGTGGATTTTATGACGCTGTGTAAAGACTTCACATCTCTAAGGGGAAAACCTTTCAAAGGAATAGAGCTGACTGATGAAGTTCAAAGGTGATTAGACGCTTGTATTCGTATTTTTGAAGATTTGGGTATAGAGAATGCAACTAAGAGAAAGCTTGTGTCAAGGTAGCTGCAACGTAGGGCCATGGAGTGGTGGAATTCTGTTACGCTTGAGACTTCGGAAGAAGAGATAACTTGGGAGCAGTTCCAAGTTAAATTGACGAAATTTATCTCTATTGCTCAAAAGTCCATTCTATTCAAGAAATTTGTGGAGCTGGAACAAAATTGTAGACCGATGATTTATTATGTTTCTGACTTTGAGGCATTGTCCAAATATGCACGTTCATACATTGATTCTCCTTATCAGAAGAACGAGAAGTTTGTGATGGGTTTGGATACCTATATCTGAAGGTCGTTAGTGGATCATCTTGACGATCCGTATGAGAAGATTGTGGAAACAGCCGTGAGACATGAAAGCTTGTTTCCAAAGGAAGGAACTGTTGTTGTAGCAACCAAGGAAGCAAAGAGACCACAGTCAGGTGGTAATAACAATAAAAAGAGGAAGCAACAACAACAGAAAGCAAAGGATGGCAAGAAGAAACCTAATAGTAAGGTGGTTTGCTACAACTACCAACAGAAGAGACATTTCTCTAATGAATGTAAGAATCCAAAAGCTGAGAAGAAGTGCTTTAAGTGTGGAAAGCCTAGGCGTGAAAAGAAGGATTGTACAGAATCCGCTAAGGGTAAGCAGGTTGTGAAGGCTTATGCTTTGGAAGTTGTGCCATCTTCTTCAAGAGGTACTATGGTAGAAGAGAAAGGAAAGGGTGTCGTTGTCCAAGGTACTCTTTCTTTTCGAGGTGTTTTAGTTCGTGTGTTGTTCGATACTGGAGCATTGCATTCATTCATTTGTAATGAGCTTGTGTGCCGCTTAGGTTTGGAACCTAAGATTTGTGATAGACCTTTGGTTGTGACTAATCCAGTTGGGGTTCTTCCAGTCTTTGTATGCTTTGTCACGATCTTGTGTTGTCGATTCATGGTTGTTCTTTTGTGTATGATTGCTTTGTTTTGAACTTCGCTGGGTATGGGATTATTTTGGGAATGGACTGGCTCAAGAGGTATGCAGCAAGGGTGAATTACGAGAAGCTTGAGGTGAGAGTCGGGGATGTGGAAGGGCGAAAGGTTTTGATTCGATGTAATCCCGAAGACGATTTCTTCGTGAGCTTTTTATATTTTCTTGGGATTCCACAGGAAGACTTGTCATCCGTGCAGATCGCAAATGAGTTTGAGGATGTCTTTGATGAGGTCGAAGGGCTGCCGCCGCAGCATGAGGTTGAGTTTATGATCGACTTGGTCAAGGGTGCTAGACCTATCGTTATGCCTCTTAGGCATATGGCGCCTAAAGAGCAACAAGAGTTAGAGGTGCAAGTTCGTGACACTTTGAAAAAAGGATTCATTCGGAGAAGTGTATCTGAATAGGGTGCAATAGTTGTGTTTGCAACCATGGCAGATGGATAGTTAAGATTGTGTGTGGAATATAGTGAGCTAAACAAGGTAACCAAGAAGAACAAGTATCCGTTGCCAAGGATTGATGACTTGTTCAATTAGCTTCACGAGGCCAAAATGTTTTCTTAGATGGATTTGGCAATGGGATTTCACCAGTTGAGAGTGGCGAAGGATAGTGTATCGAAGACTGCTTTTAGGACACCACCCGGTTTCTTCGAATAGTTGGTAATGCCATTTGGATTGACTAACGTGCCAGCATACTTCGTGGATCTTATGAATAGGGTTTTCAGATATCGGTTGAACAAGTTTGTGCTTGTGTTCGTGGATGATATTCATGTTTATTCCCAGGATAAGGAAGAACATAAGGCGCACTTGTGAGTTGTTTTGGAAATCTAACGAAAGCATCAGCTGAAGGCTAAGTTTTCAAAGTGTCACTTCTAGAAGAGCGAAGTGAGGTTCTTAGGCCATGTTATTTCTGGAAATGGAATAGCAGTTGACACCGCTAAAGTGGCAGCAATCCAGGACTGGGATAGACCTAAGAATGCAATGGACATGAGAAGTTTTCTTGGATTGGTAGGTTATTACCGATAGTTTATCAAGCATTTCTCCAGGATAGCTGCTCCATTAACAGGATTGATGAAGAAGAACCAAATGTTCACATGGGATGCAAAGTGTGAGCAAGCTTTCGGAATCATGAAAGCGAGATTGACGAGTGCTCCAGTTTATACGATTCCAAGTGGGAATGAGGAAATGGTGGTATACACCGATGCATGTGGTGCTGGTCTAGGAACAGTGCTTATGAAGAAGAATAAGGTTGTAGCCTACGCAAGTCGACAGCTGAAGCTGCACGAGAGGAATTATCCAACTCATGATTTGGAGATGGCAGTGATCGTGTTTGCTCTGAAGATATGGAGACATTACTTGTTGGGGGCTCGATTCAAGTTATTTATGGATCACAAGTCATCGAAGTATCTTTTCTCCCAAAAGGATTTGAATCTTCGGCAACAACGATAGTTAGAGTTTCTGGCATCATATGATTTTGGTATAGCCTATACTTCAGGAAAAGATAACACAGTAGGAGATACGTTAAGTTGAAGAAACACAAGTTTAGGAGCGATGTTTTCAGAATGGAAGAGCCTTGAGTATTTGGCAAGATTTGATTTCACGCCACAGTGTGAGTTAGAACCTGAATTATTGGCAAGCTTATCGATAAGACATACTCTTATCAAAAGGATTGACGAGAGCCAAAAGCGAGTTGTAAAGTTTGTCGAGTTTATCCAGAAGTTGGAACCAGAAAATAAAGAGTTTAAGGTCGATCGAGAAGGTTTGCTTCGAAATCAAGGACGATTGGTTGTTCCCGATATCAATGTGAGAGATGAGGTTCTCAGAGAATGTCATCACTCGAAGTTGACAATTCATCCTGGTGGTAATAAGACGTATCAGGACATGAAGTGAGCTTACTACTGGGAAGGGATGAAGAGGGTTGTTGGAAAAAATTATTTCCAAGTGCATGAACTGTCAGTTGGTGAAAGCTGAATAGAAGAATCCGAGTGGGTTGCTTCAGCCATTTGAAGTTCCTACGTGGAAGTGGGAGCAGATATTGATGGACTTTATCGATGGGCTACCCAGAACTCAGGCAGGAAACGAAGGAATTTGGGTCATCATGGATCACTTGACCAAAAGTGCAAGGTTTATTGTCAAATCGACTAGGACGACATCCAAGTTGGCTGAGCTTTATATAAAATGGATAGTTCAATTCCATGGTATACTGAAGAGCATAGTCAGTGATCGAGATCCATTGTTCACAAGTGGATTTTGGAAGATTTTGCAAGAGACTTTGGGAACCGAGTTGCGTTTGAGTACGGCTTATCATCCCCAAACCGATGGTCAAACCGAGAGGGTTAACCGAGTTTTAGAAGATCTCCTAAGAGCTTATGTATTGGACTTCGGGGGATCATGGGAAGACCATCTACATCTAGTTGAGTTTGCGTATAATAATAGCTACCAGTCGAGCATTGGGATGACACCATATGAGGCGCTGTATGGTAGATTGTGTAATTCTCCAGCATGTTGGTTAGAAACTAGAGATAAGTTGATACTTGGGCCAGAGATGATCAGAGAGACGTTAGACTGTATCGAGATTGTTCGACAACGAATGAAGGCAGCCCAAGATCGTAAGAAGAGTTATGCCAATAAGCATCGAAAAATTTTGGAATTCGACGTTGGTGATATGATATTCATGAAGATTTCTCCATTGAAACATGTTGTTCGGTTCAGAAGAAAAGGAAAATTGGCTCCTAGGTTCATTGCACCGTTTCTGATAGTTGAGCGAAGTGGAAAGCTCACATATAGATTGGAGTTACCCAAGAAGATGTCGGGAGTGCATAATGTTTTGCATGTGTTGTTTCTACAGAAGTGCGTGCATGATTCAAACGTAGTGGTATCTTCAGAAAAATATAAAGATCTAGAAGTTGAGACTGTAGTAACGAGACCTCGTAAGCCACTTCGTGTTGTAGGGAATGACACGAAATAGCTTAGGAGAAGACGATTAAGCTAGTCAAGGTACAATGGGGTGGGGATGGCGACGAATGTACATGGGAGATGGAAGAGAGTATGAAGGCGACCCAATCCAGAACTCTTCGTCGGTCTGACCTGTCGATATCATGTCATCATTACGTCATTGTAGCTTATGATATGATTATTGTTTTTAGAATTCAACGTGCTAGGATAAGGCTATGGACGCATAGCTTGATGGTTGCTGGTTAGGGGTAATAGAATTGGCTGCTTATGGATGATATGCATGCATAATTGTTTTGATTGCTTGTGTCTGTTGGGATTTCGGTGGTGAAATTCCTAAAGGGGGGAGAATGTAACAGCCCTCGTTTTACGTATCAGAAGATTGTAAAATATTTTTATTTTATTCCCTGAGGGTTGGATCATTCTCGTATTTTAATATGTTGTTTATAGGGATGTGAGACATGTCCATAATTTTTACCAATTTTGTTTGTGACCATTTTCCCCCAGTCAGTCTTGTACATGGCATAACTTTTGACTCGGATCGATTTAGACACTAAGATCGGTCTCAATGGAAAGGAAATGATGATTCTAATTTCGTAGAGTGGTCACAGTAAAGATTTGGCTCAGTGGTTTGGGAGGAATCGCCATTTTAAGATTTCACAGTTGGATGCATAGGTTTTGTAAGCAATAATGGGCTGATTCGGAAAGGCCCATTAGTGGGCTGGTGGAAGGATACAAATAGGGGGCAGGAGACATGGAGAATAGTTTACTTTCTCCATTCTCTCATTTGGAAGAGCTAGAGGTCCTCCATTACTCCATCTTCTACACCTTTCCACCATTAGAGCTTAAAGAATCGAAGATCTTCATCACTTGAAGCTAGATCTACACCATTCCAAGAGAGAGTTTATCGAATCGAAGAGTTTAGAGCAAATTCTTTGCTGTCCGAAATCGAGATTTCATCATTTTGTGTGGTTTTGGAGAATTGGTGAGTGATATGCATCTCTCACACGGATTCAATCAGGTATATGGGTTGTATGAACATGTTTTCATCATTTTAAGTCGATTTCTCTTAGATTTACATCATGGTGAGTGTCCATTTGAATCACCATAGGATCTAATCTAGCAACTTATAAATGGTAATGTCATGTAAAATCCATGTTTAGATCGATATATATAGATTTAATCATTTGTTGAATCATTGTTTTGATGTCAATGATTTGTTGATGAAATTGATTGATTATGAGTTGAGATGGATTGAAAATTTTGGGAGTGTTTGGCAAACATGTTTGGCAAGTTGAATAATCATTGTTCGTCAGGAAAAATCAAACGGATCAGGTGAATTTTCAAGAATTGGGCAAAAATCAAGTTCTAGGAATTTACTGCATTTGACAGCATTCGAAAAACGCTGTGAAAAGTCTCGAATCGAACATGACCTAAGGGCTTAGGTCGCATGTGGCTTAGGGCGCATATGGATTAGGTTGTGTGAGATTTGACAGCATTTAATAAATGCTGTTAAAAGCTGTGGATAAGGCACAACCTAAGGGGTTAGGTCGCATATAGCTTAGGTCGTGGGTCGTGTGAGATTTGACAACATTTGATAAATGCTGTTAAAAGCAATGGATCAGGCACGACCTAAGGGCTTAAATCGCATAAGGTTTACGTCGCACATGGCTTAGATCGTGGGTCATGTGAGATTTGACAACATCTGATAAATCAGCTGTTAAAAGTTATGGATCAAGCACGACCTAAGGTAGGTTGCGCATGGGTTTCTTTAGGTCGTAGGTTGCACCTAAGCATTGATATGACTTTTGAAACGCTGTAAAAAGTAGAAACGTTGTGAAAGGTACATTGATGAACTAGAAGGCATAATGATGGACAGGAAGCATTAACACTTCTAAAACGCTGTAGAAAGGCAGAAACGCTATGAAAGCTAGTTTTGATGTTTTGTTTAATTTTTCACACCAGATTGATGCAGAATTGAACCAGGGGATATAATAGCATTACAAAAACGCTGTAAAAGGTTGTTCTGACATTGTGGCAAGTTTCTCATTGCGAAAGAGTTGGAAATGCCATGAAATGCAGTATCAACCAAACGAAGCCAGTTTTTGGAGCTAGGTCGTTTTCTTCTTCTCCAAGGAATGGCTTCAGGCCGTTAATGAAGCTTCGGGTCGATGGATAGAGCAAAATCATAAGTCGTTCGGTGCAAGCTTGGGTCGTGGTGCATCCCTAGGTCGTTGTGTGCAAAGAAGAGGTGGACCGATCTATTGATGAAAAGCAGGTCATTTGACTATTTTTGTTAGGTCGTGAACAGGTGGGATGACTCAATTGGTCGGGTCGTAGGACATAAGTTGGTTACAACCTAAAGAGGAACTATTTGTCTATTACGAGCCATATATATTGATGTTGTTTGGTTCAATGATGTTTATGACTTCGACTTATATCCAGGTGGGAATGTTCGAAGTGATGTAATGTGTTCGTTAATCGGCGTGATGCAACGAATGTGAAGACAACTCAAGGGTGTTGATTTGTGGATAATGGTTGCTCAAGGGGGACTTGAGTTTATGAATGGTCATCGGGGTTGATGGCTAGAGATACGAAGGATAAGAGATTATTGTGGTTATAGGTTCTAGCGGGCTCAAAGCAGGGGTACAATAGAGACGTCTAAAAGACCGGTTGTATGGTCGAGTACCCTGGGTATCGTTGAAAGGCCTAGATACGTATCGTTGAAAGGCATATGGAATTTTTGCTAGAACCAGGGTTACCATTATCCCTTGATGGGTAGTAGGATGATATGGCCAGTCATACGATTAGCGATGGTTTCAAAGAAGGATTGGCGGTGATAGCCAGAGTCAGTCATGAATGTTGTTTGTTCTCTTGTACCGTCTCACGTAGATTGTCTGACGTCGAAGGAGATGTCTCTTGGGTGCTTGTCTATTATTGGTTTAGGCCTCTGGGTCTTGTGCTTGAGGGATGTCGAGCTCGATTAGGATGGTTTACGTAAGATATGTAATAGGTTGTTATGGTTGATATTGTTGGTTACTTCTGATTGCCATGAATGAATGGTTGCCTGGTTGCCATTGAAATGCTTGTTTTGTAAAGGCCATCACTATCCGATGTGGGGAAGATGAGGTTGATTTTTTTCTCTGGTGAAGTTGGTAGATTAGTTTGTTTATCTGTCAATTCTCATATACTTTATTGATGATGTTGTTAGCTGTTTTATCGCTCATTAAGACTGTTGTCTGACTCAAGGTTTTATGTTTCCCTCTTATTACCTTGGGTTGTTCATCCGATTTTTGGATGGGTAGACTAGGTGATATCTTGATGAGGACGATGTTGCAGTTCGGTGGCGAGCAGGAGGCTGGCGTATTATCTTTTCTACTATATAGTATTTGTATTTCTGCTGTTTCATTGTTTTTCTCTGAGAATTGTAGTGAGGAAAATTTGTACAAACATATGTTGAAATCCTGGCATTTGGATATACTTACTAGTTGTTATGAAAGTATGGTGTTTTCTGCTCAAATATGCTTCACTAATATTACCTGTTGTATACGTTCTATTATATTTTATCCTTGCGCTGTGAGTATATGGTAGGTTCTGCTTATGTTTACCTACTTTGATGATCGTCCATAGCTTCCTGACACACCTTTCAGCGCATCATTCCTCTTGTTTAGTGCAGGGGTTATGGGCGGTCGTCACATCTTTCCACTTTATTTGGTTACTTAAAATCTTTAATTATTGCTTTCCCTATTTTAAATCATATCTTTTAAAACAAAGATTACTCAAATTTTAATTAATAGGTTAATTCCATAGATTCACCATATTAAAACATATCTTTTAACCACAAAGATTAATTTTAATAATCACACTCCACGGTTAAACCGTTGTATTTAAACCTTTGTTTGTTAAATCGATTCCTCGATCTTCCTTAAGGAATTATTTTAAAACCACTCATTAATCTTTAACAAAGTTTCATTAAAACTTTACCCATCTCTAAATCAGTGGTCATTTTCTTAACCTTTAATTAAAAGATTATAATCATTCTTAAATTCCAACATAGCTTAACCTTAGCTGGGTCAAAGAATGATGTTATTTAAGAAACCATTCAAAACAAACCCAAAACCAATTGATATTAAATATAAGATTTAAACAGAAATTATATCATCCTATATCCAATATCAATTCTCATAATCAACAAATAATATAAGTGGAATAACAGTATATATACCTTTCAAATTCTTCTATTGGTATAGTTTTAACTACAGAATTTAAATATCAAATATCCAAAGATTATTTCCATCCAAATCCAATTCATTAAAAATTGGAAAAATTTAACCTTATCAAGGTTATATTTTAAAATAACATTAATCTTAATTAAAAGATTATAACCTTCGTATCTTTAAAAACATAACTTTTAGTCCAAGATTATGGAAACTTCCTTCTTACCTTTATTTGAGAAAACTAATTAATAATCTTAATCAAAAAATTAATTAACCATAAAATTCTTTATTCAAAACATATCTGTAACACCCCACCTCTGCTTGGGTCACTCACAAAGGGAATGCACTAGTTTTGGAGGGGTATTATCTAGTAAACAGGCACAGAGATAACACAAGACAGAACATAAATTAAACAGAGTATATAAAGCAGCGGATATAAATTTAACCAAATCTCATTACGTGGAAAATAGAGTCAAAACCTCTTACATCAAAATACCAAGTCATTATTTCATTACATCAAGTTCTAAAGAAGCAAAGTACTTAAAACAACATAAGTCCAATATTATTCCCCAAAAAGAGCATGAGTGCAGCCATAGCATAGCTCAAGACCAAACCGTACATGAGCTGTCAGAAGGCTAGCAAAGTCCAAGCTAAGAGCTAGGGTTTCCTCCCAGAGAACCTCGGGGGGAACGAAAGAAAAAGAGGTGGAAGAAAACGGGTCAGTCAAAAAGACTGGTAAGCCCTAGTGACTATCAGCATAAAAACTAATAAAGTTAATTGGACATGAGAAACTGAGATTAAACATAAAGATAATAACTGGGTTGGCATGACAATAAAAGGTAACAAGATAAGGGTGGCATCGCATATACAAGGTTTACTGCACTAACTGTACTAGTGTCCAAATCCATGTCAAGTATAAATCCAGAAATGATCCCTAGGCCCAATAACATGAAATGACCCAATACGGGGTCCAACAGTCCATCCTAATCGATCGGCTTTACTCGTCGTGTATCGGTGTCATACGGCCCAATTGCGGAATGTAGTCACATGTGCTAGGTCCACCCTAGGGTGTATCAGGTCCTAGGGTGTCAACCACTGACACAATTCAAACACGCACAATGTAGTACTACGGGTACCCATGCCTACTTTTTCAACTCTGGACTAAGTGCACGACCCTAGTCCGCCTGAACCTACACTGGCGCACCTTACTCAGCCGTTCTTCTTGGTCGCTTACAATCAGCCCAGTAATCGTGCCCCACCCTGCCTAGTCCCCAGGGTATTGTGATATTTCTAAGTGGGTTACTGCTGAAAGGGACCATGTGGCTAGGATTTCTAATGGGTTAAGTATTGTCATTAAAAAGGTTATGACCTAACCCTATCCAAACATGTATCTAGTTGGTTAAGTGTATATATACAAGCAGTTCAAGACTTAACCCTATCAAATCGACGTGTCAAATTGGTTAAGTATATTCAAGGGGGTCCATGACTTAACCCTACCATGTGGCATTAATTCACTTAACGCACCCTAACCTCTCACATTAGACTTGGTTACGGTTACTGGATGTGCCGGGCGGTTCCAGGTAGATTTACACCATAACCTAGTCTAACCTCGGGTTTAAAGTGTTATATGACCAACTACCCACATTGGGTCCTATTATTTGCAACTACTGGATTTGCCGGGCGGTTCCGGGCAAATTTACGTTGCAAATTCAACCCAACCTCGAGTTGGCTACTTTCAAGTTATCTAATTGTCATGTCCCAAATTCATGTTTTCAAGCTTATTCTTATGTCAAGTTTTCATGTCATATTTTCATGTCATATCATGTCAATTCCATAGCCAATTTTCAAGTTTGCCTAATCTACCCAAAACGTATCCCCAACGTACGTGAATTCGCATTAATACAACATGTCAAAATAGGGAATAACACAAACAGGATAGTCATAGAATGGAAAAGGTGTTCACAAGTTAGGCATGATGATTATAACATTACAGGCATATGAAATAGGGTCTCAACATCAACTTGACAAGACATGGTTATAGACATGGTAAAGGATTGACATAAAATAGTACCCCAATAATAGTTTCAACACCACAGGCATGGCAAGATAAAGATCGTAAAAGGGGTTTTAGATTAAACATGAATATATCCAAATCAAGTTCATACTGATATTCCACAAGTCAACATTTAAGATGAATAGATCTGGGGTGTATAAAACTAGATTCAAAATAACATATTTAAAAGTGATAGTCATAGATCCAAGATATACAAGAGTAGATCCAGCTTAGTTATCATGTTTAGGCATAATTTCAATTTACATCATGTTCAGGTTAAATTTACAGTTTAAATCTAAGAGTGACAAAGGGCTTACAGATCGTAGTCTAGAGAATGAAAAAGCAAAAAGAGTAGAAGCAGAATCTCTAGCAAATCCCCAAACCAACGTAGCACTAACGAAGTCTTGAATAGCCTCCTTGTTCTCTATCTTCCAGTCAGAACTTCAGCAGCATATGGTCGGACAAGAATGTGATAGAAAATCTAGGGTCAGGGGCTATTTATATAGTGTTTAGAGAGTGAATCTGGACCAGCAACGAGACCAGATACATCTGGCTCAAAAACAGGCTAGGTGACCAGGTCGACACCCAAGTCGACTGCGCAGTCGACCTGGTCCTGGGGGTGTCGACTGCCCAGTCGACTCCCCAGTCGACCTGGGTCTGGGTGGGAAATTTCCCGCCCCGTCTGTTCTGCGTTTGTAATTCGAATTTTGAATTCGAATTCGAGCTGTTTTGAACTCTGAATATTTCTGAAACTTTGGGGAGCCATAACTTGGGCATACGGACTCCGATTTTCGAAAACTCGGACTCGATTTCATGCAGAATTCCGAGACGAACGCAATGGAGCAACCCGTTTCCCTTGGTTCTTATTTTAAAATTTAATTCTGCCTAGATTTATGGTTATAACACGTTATTAAAATACGGGTTGTTACATTCTCCCCTCCTTAAAGGATTTCGTCCCCGAAATCTCTAAGTTAGGAAGAACGCATCCTACCATCCACATCCGTCTACTCATAACATCATTCACGATCAACCATTGTCCTTAAAAAGATCTCTAATGCGGTATGAACATATGCAGTATGTGTGTGTATATGTACTTATCTAATGCAAAAGATCAGGTGGTTACTGATTCAGTAAACCTTCTTAATGCAAGATATGTTAGTGTAATGAGTCCAACATGTATGCAAATTCCTAACATAACTTAAAATTTCTACATGAGTGCACAAACATCATCCATATGCAACATCCACGTGATAGTATAACAAGTTCATCCATGTACAAGTGTAAGCACCCATGCAAATGCAACATGAAAAGGTGTCTGAGCCGACCTAGTGCCTAATGTGTGTCATGCATCCACTAGGAATCACTTGCAAACACTTGCAACCATTTGCAAACATCAACCATAACATGTTTCAAATACATGTTTACATCCAAAGAGGGTTCTAAGGTTCTCAAGACAAACATAGGTAGCATGATACGAAGGGTTTACAAGCTCAAAGGAAAAGAGATCGAGAAAGTACCCTAAAAAAGAAATGGGTAAAGCGCGCGTATCTTCTCCTCGGTTTCCCAAGTTGCTTCTTCTTGGGCTTCACTCCACTGTACTTTGACTAGCTTGACTTCACGATTCCTTAGCTTCTTGATCTCCGTCCCTAAGATACGAATAGGAACTCGCCTCAGCGTTGCTTCTTTCTCCACTTCTACGCCTTCGAGGATGCTTGGCTCAACCACCTCAGCTGATTCATGTAGGCACTTTCGGAGATGCGAGACATGAAAGACATTGTGTACTCCGGCCAGCCTCTCAGGTAACTCTACCTTATAGGCCATCTGCCCAATCCTCTCAGTGATAGGGAACGGTCCTACGAATCTCGGTGCTAGCTTTCCAATTGCCCCAAAACAAACCACATTGCGCAAAGGAGAGACTTTTATGAAAACCATATCTCCGACTTCGAACTCTAGGTCTGTCCTTCTCTTGTCCGCATAAGATTTCTGTCTATCTTGGGCCGCTTTCATTCGTCTTCGTATCAACTCCACCTTCTCAGAAGTGTCTCGTGTCATGTCGGGGCCAAGTATAAGTTTGTCAGTCGTCTCCCACCAACAAGTTGGTGACTTGCACGGTCTTCCATATAGGGCTTCGAACGGTGCCATCCCTATGCTAGCTTGGTAGCTATTATTATAAGAAAACTCCATGATAGGGAGATGGTCTTCCCAAGTACCACCAAAATCAAGAATGCATAGCCTCAAAAGATCCTCTAGTACTCTATTTACCCTTTCGGTCTGTCCATCCGTCTGAGGGTGATAGGCTGTACTTAAATTAAGTTGCGTACCCATTGCTTCTTGCAGACTATTCCAAAACTGGCTAGTGAAAATTGGGTCACGGTCACTGACTATGCTAGAAGGAACCCCGTGCAACCGTACTATCTCTCGAAGGTAAATAGACGTTAGCCATGATGCAGTCCTTTTGCTTTTCACCGGAATGAAGTGAGCACTCTTCGTGAGTCTATCAACAATGACCCATATGCTAGTATTCCCCTTCCTCGACCTAGGCAATCCATCCACGAAATCCATCGAGATACTTTCCCACTTCCCTTGCGGGACCTCCAAAGGCCCACCGGGCTTCTTAGATTCGACCTTGACTTGTTGGCACACCATGCACTTTGAGACGAATTCTGCCACGTCCTTTTTCATTCCAGCCCAAAAGAAAATGCGTTTCATATCTCTGTACATCTTATCCCCTCCGGGATGTATAGTCATCTTCGAGTGATGCGCCTCTTCGAGAACTTTATTTACTAAGTCTCCCACTAGTGGAACACATAGCCTTCCATCGCGCCTTAGCCATCCTTTGTCATCAATGGCATACCTACCAAGGTGACTTGATGTCTCGCCACTGATTAACTTGTTCATGATTTCGACTATCTGTGGGTCTTCTTTCTACGAAGTCCCTACTTGATCTAGAAGCGTAGGTCTCAGCTCAAGAGATGCTAACATACCAGTCAATGACTCAACAGCATGCGTAAAATCAAAGGTCGCTATAAACTCTAGACTTTTTCTTTCAACAAATAAGGGGCTCAAAGTCAACCTTTTTCTACTTAGCGCATCCGCCACCACGTTACCAATGCCAGGGGTATAAGTTATATCGAAGTCATATGAGGCCAAGAATTCCATCCACCGCTGCTGTCTCAGATTCAAATCTTTTTGCAAAAAGAGATACTTAAGCGATTTGTGGTCGGTATACAGCTCGAATTTCTCCCCTAGGAGATAATGGCGCCAAGCTTTAAGTGCAAAAACAATCACGGCTAACTCCAAGTCATGTGTGGGATAGTTCTTCTCATGAACTTTAAGTTGTCTACCCCCATAGCATATCACTCTTCCTTCTTGCATTAGGACAGCGCCTAATCCCGTGCCGCACGCATCTATGTATACCGTAAACATTTTTCCTCCATCGGGTAATGCTAAAACTGGAGCTGTGGTGAGGGCTCTCTTGAGTCTCTGGAAAGCAATCTCACATTCTATGTCCCATGCAAACGCTAGGTTTTCTTCGTTAACTCAGTAAGAGGGGCTGAAATCTTAGCGAAGTCCTTAATGAACTTCCTATAAAAGCCCGCCAAACCGAGAGAGCTTCTCACCTCTGTTGCATTCTTAGGAATTTTCCAGTCTTGCACCGCAACTACCTTTGCGGGGTCCACGGCTAAACCTTGCTTAGAAACTACGTGCCCAAGAAACCGAACTTCCTCCCTCCAAAAATGACATTTGGAGAACTTAGCTTTTAACTGGTGTGCTCTAAGCATATCCATGACTTCCTTGAGGTGCCTAGCATGTTCTTCTTCATCCTTTGAGAAGATTAGAATATCGTCCACAAAAACCACCACGAACTTGTTAAGGAACTCCCGAAACACCCTACTCATCAGGTCTATAAAGTACGTGGGTGCATTCGTTAACTCAAACGGCATGACGAGCCATTCGAAGAACCCATCTGGAGTCCTAAACGCAGTTTTGTCAATGCTATCCTCAGCCACTCTAAGTTGATGGAATCCTGTGGCTAGATCGAGTTGAGAGAAAACAGATGCTCCCACAAGCTGGTCAAAAAGATCATCGATTCTTGGTAGTGGGTGCCTATTCTTCTTCGTCAGCTTGTTTAACTCATGATAATCTACGCATAGACGAAGCGAACCATCCGCCTTAGTAGCGAATACCACCGGAGCACCCCATTCAGAAATGCTTCGCCTTATGAAATTTTTCTCGAGCAAATCCTTGATTTGTTTACTGAGCTCTCTCCTTTCTCGCGGGGCCATATGCCTAACGGGCAATGAAACAGGCTTGGCATTATCAACCAGATAAATTCGGAAGTCTATCTCGCATTTAGGGGGTAACCCTTTCACCTCATCAAAGACATCAGGATATTCTCGGACTACTCTTACGGAGTGCAGATTGTCGACGGACGAGTCGAGAGATTCAAGATAACATAACATGATCGGACCCTTCGGGTTACAAGAAAGTTCAAGGGTATTACCAAGGCGTGTCATGAGCCTCACTACCCTTCGTTCACAATCAAGGATAGCTCCATAATTGGACAACCAATCCATGCCCAGAATTAAACCATATCCCATGAATCCGAGAACATAAGCATTACACGTGAATTCCACGCTTAAGATGGAAATCCTCAAATCAACACAAATCATAGATAAATGGGTGGAGCCCCCAATCGGATTTGAAACACTAATGGGATCATCAACTAGACTAGTACTTAAGTGCAGATTTTCAACAATATCAGAAGAGATAAAAGTATGCGATGCGCCAGAGTCAAATAAGGTTCGAACAGGAAATTAAGAAATGTAAACAAGGCTTTCTACAGAAATATTACTACCACGGTCAAGAGCTGGAGTGGTGTTGAGAGCTTGCAACTGCCCTCCAGAAGGTCCTGCTCGCTGTGTCTGCCCTAGCCCCTATCCTTGCTTCTTAGGGCAATCCTTACTAATGTGTTCAGTATCCCCGCAGTGAAAGCATTCACCCAACTTTCTTTTCTTCCTCCTACAGTCTTTAGCTATATGTCCCGTGATACCACAAAAGTTGCCCTTCCTCGTCTCACGTGGCTTGTTAGTATTGTTGTTGTTGCCCTTGTTATTCCTGTTGCCTCCCTTCTTGAAGTCAACCTTCTTGTTCTGAGTCTCATTAGTCTTAACCTCCTTTTTGTCACCCTTGTCTTCCTCATGAAGAAGGGCCATATTTACCAAGCTTTCAAAGGTCGCCCCCATGGGCACATGGGTCATGGCCATAGTGTGGAGTGGCTCGCTCAATCCTCGAGCAAATCATAGAGCCTTCTTCTCAGCCGTGTTGACTAAGTCCAAACCAAACCGAGTAAGCTGATTAAACTTATTCACGTACTCCCTAACAGACATGTCCCCTTGCTTGAGTGCCAGGAACCTCTCCATCTGAAGGCTCGCTTCTGCGGATGATAAGAATTTAAGCCCAAATCTCTCTCTAAAGTCTACCCAAGTCTCAATTGGTCTGGTAGCGTTGGTGACTTCCCACCAAAATGCAGCTTCCTCTTTCAACAACCATGCTGCCAACTGAACTTTCCTACGATCCTCCATATCGAAGATAACGAACAGGTCTTCAGTCTCCTTTAACCAGTCTCGTGCCTCAACGAAGGTCTCAGTTCCAAGGAAGCTCTTGCCACCCATTCCTATAAAGTCTTTGCATATTTTGGCGAAGGCGGTGCCGGGAGGAGGAGGAGGAGGAACCACGACTACTGGAGGAGGAGGAGGAGGGATGTCTGCCGGGCCCGCATCGTTAGCCCTAGCTTCCAAGTACCTTCGGAACCATCCGGGTATGGGTACTCCCTCGGGTAGGTTAAGATCGGCCATGCTGAAAAACGAAAAGAAAAAGATTCAAATGAGGAAACAAGGAAAGTGCTAATGGCTTTTGGGGACTAGCCTTTTCTTAAAGATAGAACTTTTCTTGAAAAATGCTTCTTTATAAACGGTTTTGAAAATAAATTTTCAGAAAGTTTTTAAAACTTTTGCCCAGTCTGGTAACCTTCTGCTCTGATACCAAATGTAACACCCCACCTCTGCTAGGGTCACTCACAAAGGGAATGCACTAGTTTTGGAGGGGTATTATCTAGTAAACAGGCACAGAGATAACACAAGACAGAACATAAATTAAACAGAGTATATAAAGCAGCGAATATAAATTTAACCAAATCTCATTACGTGGAAAATAGAGTCAAAACCTCTTACATCAAAATACCAAGTCATTATTTCATTACATCAAGTTCTAAAGAAGCAAAGTACTTAAAACAACATAAGTCCAATATTATTCCCCAAAAAGAGCATGAGTGCAGCCATAGCATAGCTCAAGACCAAACCGTACATGAGCTTTTAGAAGGCAAGCAAAGTCCAAGCTAAGAGCTAGGGTTTCCTCCCTGAGAATCTGGGGGGAACGAAAGAAAAAGAGGTGGAAGAAAACGGGTCAGTCAAAAAGACTGGTAAGCCCTAGTGACTATCGGCATAAAAACTAATAAAGTTAACTGGACATGAGAAACTGAGATTAAACATAAAGATAATAACTGGGCTGGCATGACAATAAAAGGTAACAAGATAAGGGTGGCATCGCATATACAAGGTTTACTGCACTAACTGTACTAGTGTCTAAATCCATGTCAAGTATAAATCCAGAAATGATCCCTAGGCCCAATAACATGAAATGATACAATACGGGGTCCAACAGTCCATCCTAATCGATCGGCTTTACTCGTCGTGTATCGGTGTCATACGGCCCAATCGCGAAATGTAGTCACATGTGATAGGTCCACCCTAGAGTGTATCAGGTCCTAGGGTGTCGACCACTGACACAATTCAAGCAAGCACAATGTAGTACTACGGGTGTCCATGCCTACTTTTTCAACTCCGGACTAAGTGCACGACCCTAGTCCGCCTGAACCTACACTGGCGCACCTTACTCAACCGTTCTTCTTGGTCGCTTACAATCAGCCCAGTAATCGTGCCCCACCCTGCCTAGTCCCCAGGGTATCGTGATACTTCTAAGTGGGTTACTGCTGAAAGGGACCACGTGGCTAGGATTTCTAATGGGTTAAGTATTGTCATTAAAAAGGTCATGACTTAACCCTATCCAAACATGTATCTAGTTGGTTAAGTATATATACAAGCAGTTCAAGACTTAACCCTATCAAATCGACATGTCAAATTGGTTAAGTATATTCAAGGGGGTCCATGACTTAACCCTACCATGTGGCATTAATTCACTTAATGCACCCCAACCTCTCACATTAGACTTGGTTACGGTTACTGGATGTGCCGAGCGGTTCCGGGCAGATTTACACCATAACCTAATCTAATGTAACATCCCGCATTTTTAATGTAATTAAAAATGTTTATATGCATGATAATGATATGCAGTTTAAATTAATACATACGTTGAAAAGAATAAAATTTATACGATAACAATGTATGTAACAGAAAAAAATAATAAAATAAAGATACTTAATTTAAATATCAGGAATTAAGTAAAAGAGATGTCATCATTGCGTTCGCCTCAAAATTCTGGTTCAGATGGATACCAAGTTTGCGTAAAACGGATAACATATGAAGAAGTTGTAAGCCGCAGAGGTTTATATACGCGTAGGATAATATATATATATATATATATTTTATATGCATTGACATATTTAAGGAAAAGAAAAGTAATATACAATAAGGAATGCGCGTTTAAAGAGGAGAATGGAAATACATTCATATGCGCGTTCATAAATTTAGTTTAAATTATAGAGATTATCATGCACTTAAAAGGTTCAATGTATTTGAAAAAAAAGAGAGCATTAAGTACTCTTTTTGGAACCGACAGAGGTTGAAATAAATGTGGCACGTTTTTTGATTTAAATGTTTAGAGACTAGATGCATGCACCTGTGATTAAGGAGACTAGATGCATGCACCTATGATTAAGGAGACTAGATGCATGCACCTGTGATTAAGGAGACTAGATGCATGCACCTACGATTATTTATAGCAAACGTGTAAATAAAAATAAAAATAAAAAAAAGTTAATGCATAATTATGACATTAATAAATTGGCTAGAGGTTGACTAAATGTTAAGTATTTGGTATTATATATATATATATATATATATATAAGAGGCAACACTAATTCGAGATTAGGGGATTTGTTTTACTGGTAAGAAATGAAATTGGTAAATTAAAGACATTAATGTTATATTTAGGGATAATATAACGGTTACATTAAATATGGAAAAAGAGAGTACATGTAGTAAATGCATTTAGGCATTTCAAATATGACATGAATAGAAAAACAATGAATAAATAGCCATCAATAATGGCTATGAGAAGGATAAAATAAAAATAAAAAGATATTAAATTCCCTTTAGAAAAATAGTTAACAAATACTATATTTTCTACGATTAAAAATAAAATAAAAATAAAGGCATAGTTGGATACCATATTTGATAAGAACATGAGTGTAAGTAAACGTATGGTATTTATTTTCATAAATAAATAACAATTATGTTAAAAAGGTAGAGAAAAATAAATTGTTGCCTTGTTTAAATAAAAGAAAAAGGGAAACAAATTTTATACGGTTAAGGTATAAACAAAGGAATGGTTTTGCTAAATAAATCTTCATTAATGTTCTTTAACAAATAAAAGAGGGCTAGATTCGTAGTTTGGCACCTATATAAACAACCCTAAGCTCATTGTAAACTTCACAACAATTCGTGGCGAAGCCATGGCTCCCTTCTCTCTCATTTTCTTCTTCTCCAAAAGACCTTGGATCTATTCTCCCCTCTTTTCTCTACAACATCTATTCTTTAAAATAAAAAGAATAAGATCTAGAACAACAATGAAATAGGAAAGAGATTCAAAGCTAAAGAGAAGATAATGAATTCAGATTTGTGAATTTATGTCGCAAAGAGAATCAAAGATGATTCAAAAACAGAAATCCAAGCTAAGCAAAAGAAGGAAAACAATACTAGAGTTATCTAGTACTCATTTTGAAGACGATAAGCAATGTGAGTGGTTTATAATACAACTTTTGTATAAGATTATTATTTATCGTTCAAATATTCCCCATGTAAAACATGCGATGAAATTATTGTGAAAGATTGGACCTGTAATGTTTTCATATGTTAAATTATTATATGGTCACGTTCCTCCTTTTATCCTTCCCTCTTTATTTCTTCATAATTAGGCTATCTCGAGCCTAGATCTATCATGAAATGAATACGATTGAATATTGCGAACGAAAGGGGAAACACTAGATTTTGGGATATGACATAAATTGGAGAGTTTGGTTATGAATTACAAAGGGGTTTGGGTATTGTATACCATTAGCAAGGTTTGAATGTGTAAACCGAGTTGGGAAGTATAAGTATGAACACGATTTGGGTTTTAGCATAAGATTGTCATCATTGAAAAGATTTGAACTTGTTAATTAGCCTATGACACTAGAATAAAACATGGATTTGAATTTGGGGATTTAATATGTTAGTCATATTTTTATAAGGCTCGAACTTATTTAAAAATATGAATACCATTGGAAATAAATGATTTGGAATTGGTAAATTTGAATAAAAGTTGGGTAATTGGGTTACATGTAATTTGGTATGAATCAACATTAAATTGGTCTAATTAATGACCACTTGAATAGGCTTAAAAGTAAATTTGAACTGCATAACATGAAATGTGGGGGTTTGGATGAAATACGAATATTAATAAACCTTTGACGCGAGGTTAGACGCAATTGTGGTATAAGACTGCCCGGAACCGCCCGGCAAATCCAGCTGCCACAATTGGACGTCTAATGTGAGAGGTCAAAGGAGGAAATTTGAGCGTAACGGTTTATGACACGAGGTTGGACTCAAGTTGTGGCGTAAGACTGCCCGGAACCGCCCAGCACATCCAGCAGCCACAAAATGTTAGTCCAATGTAGGTGGTCATACATCGTTATGACATAATGAATGCATTAAGGAATACTAACCATAATAAGACATGTGGGTGACAAGGGTATGGTTAGAGGGTTAAGTGGGTACAGGTAAGTATAGACTTAACTGTAGTAAGACAAGATATGTAAAAACATGTAAGTATAAGACTTAACCGTAGTAAGACATGTGTAAAATATGGAAACAATAATAATAAAAAGGTTAATCTGAACTAATGACGGAATATGGGGAATGATAAATAACCTATTACAAATTTGAATAAGAAAAAAGAAGGATAATAGGTTAGACTTTTCCTAGGGACAAAAGGGGAAAATATGACTTATGGGATACGATAAGTTATAAGAACGAAAAAGGGAAGAATAAGATAACTTATATGAGGAGATATACTTAATTATAAATTAAGCGGTTTGAAAAGGAAGAAGAAGTAAATTTTGATTCATATATGTTGGTTGGGTAGAGTAATTCCCGAGGTGTCATTCTGATGTTGATCTCGGTCTTCGGGGCTGGTATTTAGGGGGTTGTTCCCCCAATCAGTATATATGTGGGATAAGATATACTTAACAATGAATTAAATTAAATATAACATGTTGTTGTGACCCAAAAAGGGAATAATTTATGAAATTGAAAGACAACATGTTATAAGGCTTATCAATGGACTTAAATAAGTTAAGTATAAATTCAGTTGATAACCAACGGTAAACATAAACTAAGTATCAAACCTTTGTTTAGAGAATCTAGTAATAAACCTTAGTTAAAATAACTAAGTAGATAATGAGAAAGAAAACTAAGTAGTAAACCTTAGTTAAAGTGGACTAAGTTGTAAACCTTAGTTAAGAAAAATGAACGATTGATAGAACTAAGTAGTAAACCTTAGTTAAAAGGACTAAGTAGTAAACCTTAGTTAAGAAAACGACGATTCAGGAAACTAAGTAAACCTTAGTTAAAAACTAAGAGGGCTAAGTAGTAAACCTTAGTTAAAGAAACTAAGTAGTAAACCTTAGTAGAACACGAGAAGGAGCGTACGGTCGTCTGATTATAAAGAAGGCTCCAACGAATTCGGTTACGAAGCCCGAGGCTTCGAGGGGACGTGAGGGTACTCTTGGTATCCCTCTGTGAGGCTGCAGATGATCCTCCTGGGCTCACAGAGGTTAAGGTCTGCGTTAGAAGAACCAAGGGTATGCCTTGGTTGCAATAAATGGCAACCTAAAGACTAGGATGGACCAACGTGATTCGGCGAGACCAGTAGCCCTGTGATAGCAACTCGTCGTCTACCTACCATCTTGAGTCAGTCGAGATACGCACAGCGGAAAGGCGGAGAACTCCTACGAACCATATACTTGCTATCTAGTTGTGGTTGCGGTTGCGGTTGGCCATAGGTTAGTGGGGCATAGAGGGGCCGACATATAGTTCTCATTTTTCAAGGATGGCCTTTCATTAGTTGAGGGAGGGGTCAAGTGGGACCATAGCCACTAGAAAAACAGACCTTAGCTTCTGCATCGGCAGACAACTTAAAGCTCCCGACCGAGTTTCGTGTTTCTTGACTTACCCTACCACGGGACTCGGGTAGCACATATAGAGTACATGTGCATCTACTCATCGAAAAACGATTCACGATACTTACGCGGGGAAGGTCTAGGAACATATATCGCTCTGGGTAGTGTGTCCTAGACTAGAGGGCATATTTCGTTAGGTAGCATAATCCCTAGTAGCCCTAGGTGGCATAAACCCTAACCGAATTAAGGAAACGTGGCAGTCCAAACAATTACGGAAATGGTGGCAATACGCTGAGGTAGTATATAGTTACGTAATGAAGTCTGTACGATAAATGGAAAGGGACTGTACACATACATGGAAAAGATAATACGAGTAGGGGGTATCCACTTATACGAGATATTAGGTTAATATACTAGTATGTGAATAAGAACGACATGAATTTAGCCTTAGGTGCTAATGGCGAGATTAACCTAATAACTAAGAAAATATACGGAATGGTATATGTAGTGTTACACAGAAGTTTATTATAAGTCCTCTCACACAAAACTTATGTTCTAACCCCCTCCTCATTACATACTTCCAGGTTGGGTTCATGACAGAGATGGTATAGCTTTGGATACTGGTTAGACAGTATGATTTATAAGGTAAAGCTATTTTTGAATATATTATATTTTAATTCCTTCCGCTGTGAGATGCTCTACGAGTTCTGACATGTTTCATTATCTCTGTCTTTTTCTGCAGGATACCAGAGCACCCAACTCGGGTTTTGATAGATCGAATTTGAAAAATTCAGTCTGTTGGAATCTGTGTTATCACATCTGGTATCAGAGCTTCGGTTTAGTGTTCCTTGGGAGATAATGAGTGAACGTATTTGTATTTTCTTAAATATAAATATATTATATATATAAACCTAGATCCATATAATAGCCCACTAGACATGAAAAGAATTGGGATATTTAGTTTGTACACTAAAGTAATAAACATAGAAATTTTTGAGACCCTTAGGTGGTTTGGTTGGAAAGTGTACAATATGATTTGTTATTAGGGAAAGAAAGTATCCCATAGAGTTAAAACTGAAATGTTATTATTTCAGAGTAGTGGGTTTAGAAGTGAAACCTTATAAACTAGAAAAGGTTGAAAAATGTGGAAAATGGATTGGGAATATATATAGTCGAGAAAATTGAATTCGCGAAAGTGCCTAGGAAAGCCTAGTGAGTTGAAGAACCACTTTGAGTCTAACCCAATGATAAGTTATTAGAACCTAACTGGAGATTGGTGGGGTTGAGTGACTCCCTGAGTATCAATCTGATGTTGATTTCGGTCTTCGGGGTTGATGCTTAGGGAATTATTCTCTTACCAATTTCCGGTCAAAGATTAGCTAATGTTAAAACTAATGGAAAATTCCCGTAGAATGCATAAACATTGAGAAACCTAGGTTTGTTGCTTGAGAAAAAGAGATAAAGTATAGGCTAGTAATACACAGCATGGACTAGTAGTTACTACTAGGTAGGGAATGGCAAGCTAGTGTATAGATCCTATTGTGTGGACTCGCGATTGTTAGAGGTAACAAAGTCCTAAGATTCTAGGCCCATAGTTGTAGCTGTGTAAGATACTGTTTGAGTAGAAAACAGAAAAGCTTGGTTGAAAAATAAACTTAAGAGGAAGACTAACCTAACTAACAAGAAAACAACTGAATCAATCAAGCAACAAAACGTGACGGGAAAAGAAATTGAAAATCTTAAGAAAAAGAAAAAAATGAATAAATATGAAATTACTCCAAGATATGTTGAAAAAAAAAAGTTTCTTATGTAATTGTGCTTGGATAGGAAAATAGGAACTTTTTTATAGAATAGCTATGTAAAAATCCAAGTGCAACTAGAAAAGGTACATAAAAGAAAAACGGAAAATGTAAATTTTTCCATTTTATACCTTTTTGTAACATAAGAAATCGAATTTGGAAAAAATTAGATTTTTCTAAATTTCGAATTTAATGATGGTTGGTAGGGTTTGGATGCAACAATTGGATGAACCGTGCTCTTATTTAAGAGTGTGGGAAAATTTGGATGAAAAATGTTTTGGTTTTTCAAAAAAATTGCATTCATATAGAACTGCAAGTATATTTAGGATGTGAGCATCATGTTTTGAAAGAGTTTTTTAAAAATTTGCATACATATAGGTGGTACCAAATTAGGCATACATGCATTACTATGATGTGTTTCACTTTGCACATGTGCACAATGTTTGAAAAAAATGGATGTACACATGATGGATGATATAATATGCGAGGGATTATTTGATTTTACCCTTACCAAATTTCGGGAACGAAATTTCTTAAGGGTGGGAGAATGTAACACCCCGCATTTTTAATGTAATTAAAAATGTTTATATGCATGATAATGATATGCAGTTTAAATTAATACATACGTTGAAAAGAAGAAAATTTATACGATAACAATGTATGTAACAGAAAAATATAATAAAATAAAGATACTTAATTTAAATATCAGGAATTAAGTAAAAGAGATGTCATCATTGCGTTCGCCTCAAAATTCTGGTTCAGATGGATACCAAGTTTGCGTAAAACGGATAACATATGAAGAAGTTGTAAGCCGCAGAAGTTTATATACGCGTAGGATAAAATATATATATATATTTTATATGCATTGACATATTTAAGGAAAAGAAAAGTAATATAAAATAAGGAATGCGCGTTTAAAGAGGAGAATGGAAATACATTCATATGCGCGTTCATAAATTTAGTTTAAATTGTAGAGATTATCATGCACTTAAAAGGTTCAATGTATTTGAAAAAAAAAAGCATTAAGTACTCTTTTTGGAACCGACAGAGGTTGAAATAAATGTGGCACGTTTTCTGATTTAAATGTTTAGAGACTAGATGCATGCACCTGTGATTAAGGAGACTAGATGCATGCACCTATGATTAAGGAGACTAGATGCATGCACCTGTGATTAAGGAGACTAGATGCATGCACCTACGATTATTTATAGCAAACGTGTAAATAAAAAAAAGGTTAATGCATAATTATGACATTAATAAATTGGCTTGAGGTTGACTAAATGTTAAGTATTTGGTATTATATATATATATATATATATATATATATATATATATATATATATATATATATATAAAAAGAGGCAACACTAATTCGAGATTAGGGGATTTGTTTTACTGGTAAGAAATGAAATTGGTAAATTAAAGACATTAATGTTATATTTAGGGATAATATAACGGTTACATTAAATATGGAAAAAGAGAGTACATGTAGTAAATGCATTTAGGCCTTTCAAATATGACATGAATAGAAAAACAATGAATAAATAGCCATCAATAATGGCTATGAGAAGGATAAAATAAAAATAAAAAGATATTAAATTCCCTTTAGTAAAATAGTTAACACATACTATATTTTCTACGATTAAAAATAAAATAAAAATAAAGGCATAGTTGGATACCATATTTGATAAGAACATGAGTGTAAGTAAACGTATGGTATTTATTTTCATAAATAAATAACAATTATGTTAAAAAGGTAGAGAAAAATAAATTGTTGCCTTGTTTAAATAAAAGAAAAAGGGAAACAAATTTTATACGGTTAAGGTATAAACAAAGGAATGGTTTTGCTAAATAAATCTTCATTAATGTTCTTTAGCAAATAAAAGAGGGCTAGATTCGTAGTTTGGCACCTATATAAACAACCCTAAGCTCATTGTAAACTTCACAACAATTCGTGGCGAAGCCATGGCTCCCTTCTCTCTCATTTTCTTCTTCTCCAAAAGACCTTGGATCTATTCTCCCCTCTTTTCTCTACAACATCTATTCTTTAAAATAAAAAGAATAAGATCTAGAACAACAATGAAATAGGAAAGAGATTCAAAGCTAAAGAGAAGATAATGAATTCAGATTTGTGAATTTATGCCGCAAAGAGAATCAAAGATGATTCAAAAACAGAAATCCAAGCTAAGCAAAAGAGGGAAAACAATACTAGAGTTATCTAGTACTCATTTTGAAGACGATAAGCAATGTGAGTGGTTTATAATACAACTTTTGTATAAGATTATTATTTATCGTTCAAACATTCCCCATGTAAAACATGCGATGAAATTATTGTGAAAGATTGGACCTGTAATGTTTTCATATGTTAAATTATTATATGGTCACGTTCCTCCTTTTATCCTTCCCTCTTTATTTCTTCATAATTAGGCTATCTCGAGCCTAGATCTATCATGAAATGAATACGATTGAATATTGCGAACGAAAAGGGGAAACACTAGATTTTGGGATATGACATAAATTGGAAAGTTTGGTTATGAATTACAAAGGGGTTTGGGTATAGTATACCATTAGCAAGGTTTGAATGTGTAAACCGAGTTGGGAAGTATAAGTATGAACACGATTTGGGTTTTAGCATAAGATTGTCATCATTGAAAAAATTTGAACTTGTTAATTAGCCTATGACACTAGAATAAAACATGGATTTGAATTTGGGGATTTAATATGTTAGTCATATTTTTATAAGACTCGAATTTATTTAAAAATATGAATACCATTGGAAATAAATGATTTGGAATTGGTAAATTTGAATAAAAGTTGGGTAATTGGGTTACATGTAATTTGGTATGAATCAACATTAAATTGGTCTAATTAATGACCACTTGAATAGGCTTAAAAGTAAATTTGAACTGCATAACATGAAATGTGGGGGTTTGGGTGAAATACGAATATTAATAAACCTTTGACGTGAGGTTAGACGCAATTGTGGTATAAGACTGCCCGGAACCGCCCGGCAAATCCAGCTGCCACAATTGGACGTCTAATGTGAGAGGTCAAAGGAGGAAATTTGAGCGTAATGGTTTATGACACGAGGTTGGACTCAAGTTGTGGCGTAAGACTGCCCGGAACCGCCCAGCACATCCAGCAGCCACAAAATGTTAGTCCAATGTGGGTGGTCATACATCGTTATGGCATAATGAATGCATTAAGGAATACTAACCATAATAAGATATGTGGGTGACAAGGGTATGGTTAGAGGGTTAAGTGGGTACAGGTAAGTATAGACTTAACTGTAGTAAGACAAGATATGTATAAACTTGTAAGTATAAGACTTAACCGTAGTAAGACATGTGTAAAATATGGAAACAATAATAATAAAAAGGTTAATCTGAACTAATGACGGAATATGGGGAATGATAAATAACCTATTACAAATTTGAATAAGAAAAAAGAAGGATAATAGGTTTGACTTGTCCTAGGGACAAAAGGGGAAAATATGACTTATGGGATACGATAAGTTATAAGAACGAAAAAGGGAAGAATAAGAGAACTTATATGAGGAGATATACTTAATTATAAATTAAGCGGTTTGAAAAGGAAGAAGAAGTAAATTTTGAATCATATATGTTGGTTGGGTAGAGTAATTCCCGTGGTGTCAGTCTGATGTTGATCTCGGTCTTCGGGGCTGGTATTTAGGGGGTTGTTCCCCCAATCAGTATATATGTGGGATAAGATATACTTTACAATGAATTAAATTAAATATAACATGTTGTTGTGACCCAAAAAGGGAATAATTTATGAAATTGAAAGACAACATGTTATAAGGCTTATCAATGGACTTAAGTAAGTTAAGTATAAATTCAGTTGATAACCAACGGTAAACATAAACTAAGTATCAAACCTTGGTTAAGAGAACCAAGTAATAAACCTTAGTTAAAATAACTAAGTAGATAACGAGAAAGAAAACTAAGTAGTAAACCTTAGTTAATGTGGACTAAGTTGTAAACCTTAGTTAAGAAAAATGAACGATTGATAGAACTAAGTAGTAAACCTTAGTTAAAAGGACTAAGTAGTAAACCTTAGTTAAGAAAACGACGATTCAGGAAACTAAGTAAACCTTAGTTAAAAACTAAGAGGGCTAAGTAGTAAACCTTAGTTAAAGAAACTAAGTAGTAAACCTTAGTAGAACACGAGAAGGAGCGTACGGCCGTCTGATTATAAAGAAGGCTCCAACGAATTGGGTTACGAAGCCCGAGGCTTCGAGGGGACGTGAGGGTACTCTTGGTATCCCTCTGTGAGGTTGTAGATGATCCTCCTGGGCTCATAGAGGTTAAGGTCTGCGTTAGAAGAACCAAGGGTATGCCTTGGTTGCAATAAATGGCAACCTAAAGATTAGGATGGACCAGCGTGATTCGGCGAGACCAGTAGCCCTGTGATAGCAACTCGTCGTCTACCTACCATCTTGAGTCAGTCGAGATACGCACAGCGGAAAGGCGGAGAACTCCTACGAACCATATACTTGCTACCTAGTTGTGGTTGCGGTTGCGGTTGGCCATAGGTTAGTGGGGCATAGAGGGGCCGGCATATAGTTCTCATTTTTCAAGGATGGCCTTTCATTAGTTGAGGGAGGGGTCGAGTGGGACCATAGCCACTAGAAAAACAGACCTTAGCATCTGCATCGGCAGACAACTTAAAGATCCCGACCGAGTTTCCTGTTTCTTGACTTGCCCTGCCACGGGACTCGGGTAGCACATATAGAGTACATGTGCATCTAGTCATCGAAAAACGGTTCACGATACTTACGCGGGGAAGGTCTAGGAACATATATCGCTCTGGGTAGTGTGTCCTAGACTAGAGGGCATATTTCGTTAGGTAGCATAATCCCTAGTAGCCCTAGGTGGCATAAACCCTAACCGAATTAAGGAAACTTGGCAGTCCAAACAATTACAGAAATGGTGGCAATACGCTGAGGTAGTATATTGTTACGTAATGAAGTATGTACGATAAATGGAAAGGGACTGTACACATACATGGAAAAGATAATACGAGTAGGGGGTATCCACATATACGAGATATTAGGTTAATATACTAGTATGTGAATAAGAACGAGATGAATTTATCCTTAGGTGCTAATGACGAGATTAACCTAATAACTAAGAAAATATACGGAACAGTATATGTAATGTTACACAGAAGTTTATTATAAGTCCTCTCACACAAAACTTATGTTCTGACCCCCTCCTCATTACATACTTCCAGGTTAGGTTCATGACAGAGATGGTATAGCTTTGGATACTGGTTAGACAGTATGATTTATAAGGTAAAGCTATTTTTGAATATATTATATTTTAATTCCTTCCGCTGTGAGATGCTCTACGAGTTCTGACATGTTTCTTTATCTCTATCTTTTTCTGCAAGATACCAGAGCACCCAACTCGGGTTTTGATAGATCGAATTTGAAAAGTTCGGTCTGTTGGAATCCGGGTTGTCACATCTAACCTCGGGTTTAAAGTGCTATATGACCAACTACCCACATTGGGTCCTAATATTTGCAACTACTGGATTTGCCGGGCGGTTCCGGGCAGATTTACGTTGCAAATTCAACCCAACCTCGAGTTGGCCACTTTCAAGTTATCTAATTGTCATGTCCCAAATTCAAGTTTTCAAGCTTATTCTCATGTCAAGTTTTCATGTCATATTTTCATGTCATATCATGTCAATTCCATAGCCAATTTTCAAGTTTGCCTAATCTGCCCAAAACGCATCCCCAACGTACGTGAATTCGCATTAATACAACATGTCAAAATAGAGAATAACACAAACAGGATAGTCATAGAATGGCAAAGGTGTTCACAAGTTAGGCATGATGATTATAACATTACAGGCATATGAAATAGGGTCTCAACATCAACTTGACAAGACATGGTGATAGACATGGTAAAGGATTGACATAAAATAGTACCCCAATAATAGTTTCAACACCACAGGCATGGCAAGATAAAGATCGTAAAAGGGGTTTTAGATTAAACATGAATATATACAAAGCAAGTTCATACTGATATTCCACAAGTCAACATTTAAGATGAATAGATCTGGGGCGTACAAAACTAGATACAAAATAACAGATTTAAAAGTGATAGTCATAGATCCAAGATATACAAGAGTAGATCCAACTTAGTTATCATGTTTAGGCATAATTTCAATTTACATCATGTTCGGGTTAAATTTACAGTTTAAATCTAAGAGTGACAAAGGGCTTACAGATCGTAGTCTAGAGAATGAGAAAGCAAAAAGAGTAGAAGCAGAATCACTAGCAAATCCCCAAACCAACGTAGCACTAATGAAGTCTTGAATAGCCTCCTTGTTCTCTATCTTCCAGTCAGAACTTCAGCAGCATATGGTCGGACAAGAATGTGATAGAAAGTCTAGGGTCAGGGGCTATTTATATAGTGTTTAGAGAGTGAATCTGGACAAGCAACGAGACCAGATACATCTGGCTCAAAAACAGGCTAGGTGACCAGGTCGACACCCAAGTCGACTGCGCGGTCGACCTGGTCCTGGGGTTGTCGACTGCCCAGTCGACTCCCCAGTCGACCTGGGTCTGGGCGGGAAATTTCCCGCCCCGTCTGTTCTGCGTTTGAAATTCGAATTTTGAATTCGAATTCGAGCTGTTTTGAACTCTGAATATTTCTGAAACTTTGGGGAGCTATAACTTGGTCATACGGACTCCGATTTTCGAAAACTCGGACTCGATTTCATGCAGAATTCCGAGACGAACGCAATGGTGCAACCCGTTTCCCTTGTTTCTTATTTTAAAATTTAATTCTGCCTAGATTTATGGTCATAACACGTTATTAAAATACGGGTTGTTACAATATCTTTAAACCAAATATAATTAACCTTAATAAATATTCTTTATAACTTTATCCTTTTTTTTGGCAAGGCTAACCGGTTTGTATAGTGATCCATAACACTATTTATTAAAAGAAATAAAAGGGTACATCATAATTAATGATAAGAAAGCAGATATCAGCTGGTATGAAAGTGTTACTATGCATGGGATACCATGTTGATAAAACAACACATAACGTAGTCTAAGACTGAGTCAAAGTTACTCGATACACAACCTATGGAGGGCCTAAGTGGATACCCAATGCAACTCACGTGCACAACGAGCCACAAAAGGCACTAGCCTTTCTCAAACTGAGCAAGCATCATTTCTCGCTTCCTGCTACGTGTAATAAGGGTTTGAACTATTTCAGCTTTTGATGAAGATGCAACCTGAGGCAAAGAAGGATCCAACATCACCGGAGGAGCCCAGTAGGCCAGTGGGGGAATAAGATGAGCGTGAGGGTTTCTCTTGATCACTGCGGCACTGTCAGTTTTGGGGCTTTGGGCATATAAGAAACCCGATTTGAATGGGATTGGAGAATGCTTCTTACCATTATTCAGAGAAGAAACAGGGTTCGAAACAGCCTTTTGTTTCCCTTTCACATTCGCATCAGCCTTCATGATAGATTGATCAGGAGACAAACTTTTAAGGAAAGACTCCAAGGTTTCGCTTTTATCAACATAGTTTGCACCAGTCATAAGACCAAACACAAGCTCTAACTTCAGACGATCAATTGTTTCTTAGATAGTTTCACCATACAGTATTTTAGGCCTTTCCTTAACATGATGAAATTGAACCACATCAAAATTTCCCTGAAGGAAACTGTCAAGCTGCCCTGCTTCAGATTGGATAGCTCAACCATTCACTAGTTTCAAAACCGCACTTGCCATGGCAATATGCTTTGACAAGTTTTCATCAGTAGGCACATTGACATCCACAACAACTTCTAAGTTAATACCATCAGCGTTCTTAACAGAAACATTTGTTAGCATATTAACATCATTCGACATAATACAGTTTGCATTAGTTGACGTGGTGACATTGACATCATTTGCCTTAGTACTTTGCTGATTAAACACATCGTTCAACAATCTTGCATGGAGTTCGAGTTCACATGTGTATCACCACACAAATCCGCATTAACAATTGCATCATCAACAACTGTATCCAAGTTTAATTTTTCAAATGTTCCACATTCAGCATTACCCTGAAGGAAAACTTCCTCAGCCGTTTATCACACTCTTCTTCAGAAAGCTCAGTGTTTAACACTCCCTCTTTGTTCCTTAAATTCTCATACATGTTGTCAAGATCCCCAAACATGTTAATATATTTTAAGTTGTTATCACTGACCTTACTTTTTCGTGCATAGTGCTCCTTTGCAGCCTTATCAACTGGGGTGGGATTAGCTTGAGATGCTTTGACGTTGTTCCTCCTATTAATCTGAATCCAAGCCAGCTTCGAGTTTTTATCCACTAACCCAGAAGACCTATTAGGACCAACATGTTTCATGGGAAATTCACTGTTTTAGGCTTTATTAGTTTTATCTTTCCCACCAGACTCCACTATGTTCGAAGCAGTCTTATCACTGTTGATTTGGCAGTTCGAAAGGTTGTGGACGAACACCTTACACAGCGAGCACGTCTCTAGTTTCCATAAATATTCAATTATAATAGTTTTCTAAGAACTGTTAGGGAGAAGCACAAGAAAATCTGATGGCAATTCACTATCAAGAGTGATTTCAACCAAACATTTGGCGTATTCTAGATGTTCGATTTTCTCAATGGAGTAGTCCAGGCACGGGCACTTTCCAACTCTCGACGCAAGCCAACATATACCCGGTAATGACCGCATGAAGAGAAGAACTTCAGTATTTTTGATCCCAACTGGGACATTGCGGATGCAATTACCAGTTAAGTTAGACGTATCACTTCATGGTTTTATAATAAAAATCTTGCTACGTATTATCAACGGGTCAGCCTCGACAATCCTCTTTCTATCTTCATGGTCAGACAGAAGAAAGAAGAAAACTTTACCATTAGATTTGATCTTAATTGAGCCTTTCAGTCTCTAATGCTTTATAAGATAGTTCGTGACGACGGTGAAGCAAAGAGGCTTAAATAAGAAGAAGCCTATTAGATAGTCAGTCCATACCTCTTCTCCAATAGAGACTATGTCCTCGGTTGGAACCAGCCTTTTCCAATTGAACTTCAGAGACACGAAAGGAAGAGAGAATGTACCAGCACTCCTAGGTTTGGCAGCAAAGAGGTTGGACCATTTAACTGGCGAAGGGTTCGGTCCAGCGCCAAGGAAGGATGTAGGGGGGGTCGAGGATGAGTGTATCTAGAATTGTAAAATAGAAGGAGAAGGAAGAAGCACCATGTGGGTTTGTTATGGAAATAGGGTTTGTCGAAGAGGTAACCGGTGGTGGATCTGGTGGAGGAGGAGTAGGAGGTGGATGGTAAGCTTGTGGTGGAGAAGCAAAGATGGAGTTGAGCTAATCGGGTAGAAGAGGGAAGTGAGGTTCGGGCGGGCAGTGAAAAGCGTTGGAAAAGTGGCTGCCATTGAATTATAATATAAATAAAAATTTGAATATATAACTTTATCTTTGATAAACCAAGTAACTTAAAACTTGTTGGGTTAAAGATGACGTTACTGAAGATGTCATTTACAGCAACCCAAAATCAGTTGATATTGAATATAAGGTTTAGACAGAAATCATATCAACTCATATTCAATATCAACTCTCGTATTCGACAGATACTATGGGCGGAATAACGGTATTTCTACCTTTTAAATTCCTCGAATAATATGAATTATATCTACAGAATTAATATTAAATATTCAAAGATTATCTCCAACCAAATTCAATGAAATTGGAAAACTTTGGTCCAATTAGATTTCCAAAACATCGTTTTTACAATATCTAATTTTGCTTTTAGTTAGGCTGAAAACCCCAAATTTCAAATTACTATTCAAAACTTCATGTTTTTCACCCAATTCACTTTAAAATAATTTATTATGATTCTTCATAATTTTTCCATATTTTTACTGAATTTTATAAAGTCTATTTCAGCAGTTTCCAAATTCGGTCACTGAATTGCAAAACCGCGATTTTATTTAAAACTTGTTTAAGACATAACTGAAAATATATACATTGAAGTAGGATTTTTCCTTTTCTATTTGAAAGATATTATTATTAGAAATCAAACGTCTTTCATTTTAGGAAAATCTTATTTAAATTGTGTTTGTATAACTGTTTGAAGTTTATGGTCGAAATTCACGAAATGTCGTTGCGCGAGAAGCCCTCTTCAGACCATTTTATAACATTGTATTAAAATCAATCTGAATTACTTCTAATATGTTTATAAATCATTTAAAAACATATTTAACCTTATTCTAAAAACAATGTTCCAACTTTTAACTTTAAATCCAATTATCTTTTAAAATTGAATACTTTAATAATAAAGATAAATAAAATATTGATGTTTTCAAAAATTCATCCTTTGGACTCCAAACTTTGAAGAAATCAAATTAACCATTATATAAGCTTAATTGAACAATCAATTTGATTTTAAACCATCATTATATACCTAATTCAAATTCAGTTTTGAATTTGCTATTCAAAATCGATTTCAAATTTAATTAAGCCATTTTATAATCAAACCTTTTTCAATTCATTTCCACCTTTACAAAAGTTTCTCAAAATCAGTGTAATTTCATTTCTAACCAATTTCAAATATAAAATTTCAACTTTTATTTTCTTGCCTTACTTAACTGAATATAATATTTGTTTATATTATTTGATTTGGAAGAGACTTAACCAATATCCATATAATTCCATATATATGGGTGTAGTGTGTTATACTATCAGTAATAATAATCATGATAACATCCATAACAACTATTCATCCATCATATATAATTTATAATATAAGTGTTTACTGTAATTAATGCTCATACATATATGTTTAACAATCACTGTAATAATATATATAACATCCATCAACCATCATAATATCCACAAAGCAACCAATATAATCTGATTATGATTATAATAAATATCTAAACATAGTTAAGAAATTCTCACCGACAGCTCCACTCCGTCAATCTTTACTGGAGGACACCGACAAAACAAATGGGTAGCAAAACCACACACCGTACTTCAGATTTCCTCCCACCAAATATATATATATATATATATATATATATAACTTTTTTTATTATAAAGGAGATGGAGGCTCGTCCATAAGGGAGGTGGCACACTAGGGTGGCGGTGGGTGGGGAGGTTGGCCGAGGTGGAGATGGGGTGTGGAAATTGGAGGCCGAAGGGCGGAAAAGTGGTGGGGGGGAATTATGGCAGAGGGGGAAGAGGGAAGGGAGGATAGAGATGGTCCTAAGAGAGGATGAGAAGGAGGAGTAGAGGAGCCGTGGATGAGGGAGGAGGAAGGAGGAAAGAAGAGAGGAAGGAAAGGAGAAGATGAAGAAGGAGGTAAGGAAGAAAAGAGGAGGATTAATGAAATGGTGGAGATTTAGGGTGTTTATATAGGTGTAAGCTAAAGGTATTTTAGGAATTTAGACAAGGACACATGTCCTTAAGAAGCAATAATTTTCTCTACATAAAATACTACTATGCCCAAAGTAGTGAACAACGGAAGTAAACATGGCATATAATAAAGCAATACATAGAATATCCTCCTACTTGTCCTCTGCCCAGCTACTTGTGCATACCTAACCTGTCTCTAATCTACTCATTTGAGATCACCCATTGTGATACGAAGAAATGCATATAGCTCCAGGTCAGACAAAGTCCGGTGTTAGCAAAAGTATCTAGACTACAAGATAATAACACCATAGGTATGAAGAGTCATACCTGACCGGTCCCTGCATCCAAAGAGTTAGCACATATAACAATGTACTCTACTATTAGGTCATCACATCACTAAGTGTAATATGATAGTTCAAGTATCACAAAATATCATCCATCCTCACGTTCACTCACTTAGTTCATTGAGTATGCATAGTTTATGTATGATCTGTAATTGGGACAAGGACTACAATGGTCACGACCCTCCCGTACTTGATTACATTCCACTTAGACAGCCAGGAACTAAACTACCTAATGATAGACTGGGTATCTGAATCCTAGGGTTTATGAACCATTGTTGCCTTAAGCGTCTTTGTCACTCAGGGCCATCGTCACCCTATAACCTTCATCCTCATACCCTTGCTTCTCGAGTACCCTTAGATCCTACAAAAGCTATGAACTCCTTAGCGCGCACATTCGAAGCTAAGTCCATCTCAGGAGTCGCCTTTATGGCCTCCAGCTTGGAACCTTCCTAGTAGTTCTCCCCTTTGACTTACTTCACATCTTGGAATCAAGCTAGTCACATTGGAGTTGTCCATGGTCACGAACCATACTCCATCGCCAAGACCCTCCCACTTTGGAAGTCACCCTGCCCAACCCTTCATAGAGTCCGGATCGGTATAGCCGATCAGACTGGGATCGGTATACCTGATTCAGGTCGAATTGGTATAAACGATCCAAGTTCAGATCGCAGTATCAATCCGATCTTGGATCGATAGCACCAATCCGAGTTAGACCTTCTTTTCCCTGCCACTCCTTTGTCTTCTCGACCGTCCTGATCCGCAACTCTTCTCCCAAGCTGATCCGATGTTGTAGGTCAAACTGCAACAGTACCAGTGCCATAACTCGATCTCACCAACTTCAATTGTCTTAAAATTTTACATGTGGTTTCTCGAGACCTTCCTTGTCATCCTCTTAAAGTAACATACTGATCCGGGCTATGCTGAGTTGAGACTTATACCACCCCACTTTGCATAACTCCTTATTCCTAATCCGCCATTCGTTCGATGTTTGCACCCATTCAAGTATTCCTAAGTAAACATTTACCATACAAAAACATACTCAAACAACACTTGGTTCAGTCAAGGCTATCAAAGAATTAAATAGAAGAAATGACATATGTTCATAAGGTAGCACTTAACCCCTCCCCTCTCTTAAATTCCGGGTTTCACAAACAATATCCAAATTACTCCAATCTTACATATGTGTATAATATGATTAATCATGTTTTATAAGCATTTTTCCATATTTTTAGAAGATGATTATAGGCTAATAAACCCTAGTTAGTGAGTAAAGGTACTGATCACTCATCTTAATTACAAAGCCTTCTTAGATAAAAAGCGAATAATGTTTTGCTTAAATCCCTAAGTGTTGCAACAACTTTTCTCTTTAATTGATGTTGATTTGACCTAATCCTTCACTAATGATGAGGTCTAGCTAATTAAAGTAAGGTTTAATGGAGGGTTAGGGAGGTGGAAGCTATTAATGAGGTATGAGATCTATTTGGGAGTTGTGAAAGTGAATAAGAGAAGATTCTCATACCATATCAGCCCACACAAGTCCAAATCCCAAAATGGGTCTTAGACCCACTCACTAATGACCTATTTTGGCCTAATTAAGATGTCTAACCCTCTTCAAATCTTACTTCAGTCATTTTTCCTAAACAATAAGTTCGATTTCTACACTCTACGAAATGAGAAACCATCATCCGGATCCAGCGGTAGTACTTTCAAATCTAGATTTTTTTACCAATCGATAATTATGGGTGAAACAAGATCAACCAAAGATAAAATGGTCACAGAAAAATACGATAAAAATAATGAAGGTAATAAATGACCCTATTAGTCATTTCCCACAGTTATAAGACCATACGACCTCATACACAAATAATATAAATATTTTACGATCTTTCGATACGTAGAATATGGGTCGTTACAATTGATGTGTATGATATACACGTGGAGGTGAGAGTAACGTAACCATAATAAACATATACAATTAAAAACGGAACTAGAATGGTATATGTAGTGTTATGCTTAAAAGTATGTAATTTACCACTCACCAGAACATTAGTTCTGACGCCCTCCTTAAAACAACCCACGGGTTAGATGGAAGACAAATGTTATTCAGCTTAGAGACACTTAATCTAGAAAGTATCATTTCCTTGGTGATTATTTATTTAATACTATATTTTAATCATTTCTGCTGGAGTTATCTTCTTGAGCTCTGATATATCATCTTTTTCTATTTGTAGGATACCGAATACCCGACTTAAGCATCGTTGGACTTAGATTTTAACATTTTTGCGAAAAATCCCGGCCCGTGGGGTTTGGGTTGCTTCAAATAGCCTATGGGCATCATATGGGGTTTAGATATGCTATTAACGTTTAAAAATTTAAGATCTCATGTTTTGTTATGTCATGTGATGTAAGTTGATTTGCTTTATAAGTGCTCGAAGTGCTTTATTTCTTATTGTGCGTTGGATGTGTTGCCATGTTGCTTTGTTTTATCATGTATAACTCTCTTGTGTTCCTTAAGTAGGTATAGATTAATGGAAGAAAAAGTTTCTAGTTGCCTTTTGACTTCATTAATAAAGTTTTGTTGTCCAATAAATAGGTATTCATTTGTTTTTTTATTGGATTGGGCGACTTTATGACCTAGGTATAGGTAGCTTTTGGCTTTTGAGTTTCATTTGATTGATTTGAGCCATATATGGTTATATGTAGTTTTTTAATCGAGCCACACAAATGAGATGCTTTCGAAACTTTCCATAAATGTAAAGACCTAGAAATTTTAACAACTCTTTTCAAATAATTGATTTTTAAATTTAACGGGTTTGAAAGAATTCTTCTTAACTTGAGAATTTTGGGGATAATTTTTTTTTAAGGGGGAAGAATGTAATAAACCAGATTTTTAGTCCTTGAATATTTAATTTATTTTGAATATTTATTTATTATCTTTAGAGTTAATTAAACTTCAAGTATATTAGTTATTTAATATATCGAATAATAAAATTAAGTACTTCAACATAGATTTGAATAATCAAATTCTGAATTGAATACTAATATAATAGATTTGATGGTTTGATTTAATTCCTTTTACATTGAATAAATAACGATAAACTCAATATGTAAATTAATATCTAGTAATCATCGGTTAGGGTAAATAATTAGAAAATGAATTATTATTTTTATGACTCAATTTATTTTGACATATTTTTATTTTATTTTATTTTTCCATGATATTTAGTTTGAAAAATATCGAATTTAAATTCGACTATTTTTAAGCAAATAGAATTATTATTATGATTTTCAAAAATCCAATAACCAATGTGTATTATTTTTAATTTAAGACCGTTGTAAGAATTTTGAGCATGATGATATTTTTTATTTGGCTACCGAAGTTCGAACGTGATCGGAAGTCAATGCAATGAGATGTTAGAAATCACAAATATAATCACCTAACGCTTAAAAATTAGTCCATTCATCATCAAATAATACGTTCTTCTCTCCCTCTTTCTTTCACGTTAAGCATCAATTCAAAGAAAAGAAAAAAGAAACACTTTTCTATATTTGTTTTAAAATCAAATAGGATAAAAGTATAAAGTTTGTGTCTTTTACATTTTCTTTCTTAGACCTTTTCAATGACTATGGTATGATGGGTGATGGAGTTGTATTATTGAGTGCGACAGTAGAGGCCAAGCTCTTATTTTGACTAGGGTTTTGATTCTCTTTATATTAATAGGGAGTTAGACATTTTATAGGATGGAGTGGTGTTTGATAAGTTGAGATGAACATATAGTAGAATTTGGTAGTAATTCATCACAAAAGGTGTCATGCAAAACTCTTGTAGCACAATAAAGGGCCAAGGATGCATTTAGTTTGAGTTGGCCGAACAATGGTGTTCTGGTAAAGGAGGATGCTTGCGAGAAGAGAAACACGATGTGAAGGGGAGAGGCGATTTCATTTAGTACTGAGCTTAGAAAGGATTGAGAAATATTGACCTTGGAAAGAGGAGTATCAGGAAATGGCGAATTGAATTTTGAAACAAGGATTATAGTTTATGAGTGAGATTAAGCTCAGTATTGTAATTAGTAAATTTAACGATTATTTAAAATATTGAAACTTAAAAATTGTAAAATTTCTTCATATGAGGCCTGAATCCAATACAATCGATCACATTAGATTCATAACGAGGATATTTACTCTAATTCTGAACACTTTTCGAAATTCAGTGGAACCAGAATGCGAAAGCGATAGATGGAACGAAGGTGAGTAAAACTCACCTTTCTAATTTACTAGTATAGTATATTTAATTATTAATTATCTTTTTGATTGTGAAAATTTCTAATTAATTGCATTTTTTAAATTATCATATTACTGGTCGTCTTCGAAATTGATTTAACTGGTTATGTATTGAATTAAAATCTAGAATCGCGATATAGCATCTTAAAATGCTTTTAGATTGCTTTGAACCTCGTCTAGGATCACATTGTAGCAACTCGAATTTTTATTAGACATTTCTGAATATATTTTATGTTCAAACATATTGTAAGTACCTGATCATATGTGAATTGTTGAAGTTTATTGACTTGATTACGTTATTTAATTATAACGTAGCTTATATAAATCATATGCTTGATATTATCTTTTCGGACAAATAACTATCATTTAAATTATTGGATGAATTATTCTAATTGACATCAATTAGGAATTAGCCTACGTTTTTTTGTTATTTTAACTACAACATTTTATTTATACCAGTTAATTTATATTGAATAAGTGTTATATTAGCTAGTATCTACTAACTATTTATTATTTACATATGTTGTTTTTGTAAATAACATTTTTGAATGGAAAGAAATTATATATATGGTAGTAAATTTAAATACCATTGTGATCGATAAATCCAATGGAATAAATGCTTTTAAACTATAGATTTTGGCTACAGTTGCTTATGGTTTCTCCGGGATAGAGACGTAGCCATTGCGTAACTATAGTCACTAAGTTCATTAGAAACGAATATTTTTAAATCATTATTTATTTATATTTCATAATGTTTTAAAAAGAAGAACCATTTTTAATAATGTTTTAAAATAAAGTTAACTTATTTTACTAATCATACTTTACGGTTAATAATTGTTAATTTAAAAGTGTAGTTTATTTGATCATAATGATTAAAGTTAATTAAATTTCATTTAAAGTTATCGAGATTTTTCTATTAAAGAATCAAATGGTATTGTTGCGCCTTCTGTTGAAATAGAAACTGCTGCAATAGTTTTTTGGTCTAACTACTTAGTTGGCTTCTTCTTGGGCTCCAACCTTCCGTTTTATATTGTTAAAGAGCATTGCAACAATGTGTGAAAGCTAAGAGGTGGCCTTTTAATGCATTATGACAACTTTTTTTTATTTTCTAGGCTTGAGGATAGGTAGAGTATTTTAGAATCAGAATCTACATTCTTTAGTAGCAAGTCGTTCACTGAAACTCCTTGGCGTCCCTCTATTGAGAGTGCTAGAGCGTAAATTTTACCTGTCTCGATGTGGACCCATTTCTCACATATCCCCTCTACTTTACAATCGTTAATTGGCTATAACTCGTTGGCTTGTTATGTTGGGAAATTTAGTTTGTTTGACGCAAATACTTTTGCTAGAGAGAAATTAGTGTATGCTAAGACATTCTTTGAGGTAAGCTCTAATAAACCCCTTCCGAAACATCTTAGAGTTCAGACTGCGTTCGGGCATTTTGTGGACGTTGTAATTCGTTATGGTTAGGTTCCAAACATCTGCATGTCACTGTAAACCTTTTGATCACACGGTTGAAAGTTGTAAACATGGAAAGTCGCCCTCTTCCTTTCCCTTGTTGATTCCTCCTCCTCCCATTCATGTGAAAACCCATCTTCCTCGTCCTCCTCCTCGTATGCACTTGGTACTAAAACCTCTGCCTTTGCTAGCTCCTTGCGGTGACAGTCTTATCTCCCCTACCCTTGAATATTAATCCTGATGTGGTTGCCCTATCTATTCCTGCTACTCTGCCCCCCAACTAGAATTGTTTGGTCCCCTATTGAGAAAGCGTGGATCCAAGAAGACTCTAAAATTGTATACAATCCTAAGTATGCAACATTTTATAAGTAAGTAGATGAGGGTAGAATTAAGGTATGGTTGACGAACAAGCGGTAAATGCGGATCTTTTGTTATATGTACTTGGGCAGCTCGGTGATAGGAATAGATCTCTCTTAGCGGATGGCACGTGGGACCGAGAAATTTTATATTGCGAGTATTCATTAGATTACGTTCCTTCTCTTGTAACGATGCTTGAGGAATTCTACTATGACATTAGTGTTGGAGAATGTAATGTTGATGAAGTTTTGATGGCAACAGCCTTGTTTCAATCATTATCATTATGGATTATAAAATATATACTAACATCTTTATCCAGAATATATATATATATACATGATTTATATGCAGCAAGTAAATACTGAAGACGGTACAGTTAAGAGTTTTTAGAGATTCAAGATTTCAAAGAAGATTCAAGACTCATGAGAATCAAGATATCAAGAGTCCAAGACTATCAGGGTAATAGAGTCTAGAAATTATGTAAAACTCTGAATAGCACTCAAACTCTGTTTTCAAATTATTTCTTTTCAAAATTGATTTCAAACTGTTTTCAAATTGATTTCAAACTTCTCTCAAAATGATTTTTAATCATCCAAGGATTTCAAATATACATTGTTTAATTTATAAGTGTTCTTATTTTTATAGTTTTATTAAATCATTTATATGTATATTTTACTAAGTTTATATTTGATTATAATTTCAAATATTCTTATTTAAACTCTAAGTTTTCATAAAACCTTTTTAGTTTATAAATATCTCTTTATAAATGTTTATATATATGTTTATAATTAAATTATATATAGTTTTTATATCACTTTTATATAAAGTTATTAATCATATGTTTAGATAATATTTTCTTATGTTTTTATACTTGAAAATAATATTTTAACTAGTTTTTTATAGGAATTTCCAGAATACATATTTTAATTTAAATACTTTAAAATTTGATTTAAAATTCGAAAATACAATATATGTTGACATACAACTCTTACATCTCGACATATAACTGTCATTTTTTAATTCAAAAGGAAGTGTCTTTTCATATTTTAAAACGTTTCAGAACTGTTACAACCTTTGGAACTCTATATAAAGAGCTCATTTTCGAAATTTTAACCATCTTATCTCCTCCTTCTTCATCCTTACTCTTACCACCATTATTATACTTTAATTTCTTGATTTCTACACTTATACTATGCCGTTTTCAACATAAATTATATGATTCTCTTTCTATTCTCAGTCTCTAAATACTCTCTATTTGGAAATGATATTCAAGAGTTCTTAGGTTGTCCGTAACTGTTGAAAGGGTGTGTTCCTTGTAGCCTGTAAATCAAGGAAAAGGAGCAGTGTGAACCTTGTATCCGTGAAATCAAGGGTGTTGAATCAGTGTGAACCTTGTAGCTGTGAAATCAAGGGTGTTGTAAAGTTGATACTAGTGTAATAAAACTCTGCGCAGTCTACGGTTGTATGGGACTGGACGTAGGAATAATCCGAACCATTATAAAATCTGGTGTGTTCTTTTCTTTTCCGCATTTTATTTATGTTTATATTTGCATCCGTAATTGTTTCTATTGTGATATTCATTCTGTGATTCATATAATTGTCTAGGTAATCGTTAATATTTTAAGTTTTCCATAATCTCTTCAAAACAATATTCACCCCCCTCCCCTCTAGTGTTAGTTTTGCCTTAAGATCCATGATTCTCATCCCTAACAATTAGGTCGGTTCCTTCTGAGGGCGGTAATGGATCCTCCTCTGCGGAGGAGGACTAGTTTGACTGTTAGTTAAGTAGTAGAAGAAGCATCCTGGTTCTCTCCTATTTTATGTGTACTTTTTTGGCATTTCAACCTGATTTAGTTGTTTTGTGCTTGTGTAGAACAACATTTCTCTTCTTTCCTTTTCTAATAAATAGTGGCACGGTTCACCACAAAAAGTGGACTTGCTATGCCCAAAAAATAGTTAACAATTATATATTTAAAAGTTAAAATATTACTTTTTTAATAATGTTTAAAGTTAAATAGTTGTCTTATTAATAATGTTTAAAGTTTAATATTTGTTTTGCCCATAATGATTATACTTAATTATTTCTATTGTTAAAAGACAATCAATTACTATGTACGTGATAATGATTTAATGATTTTAGTATTATTATTTATAATAATGGTTATTTATTTATTTATTTATTTTAAGTTTACTAATCATTTATTTATAATGGTTTAAAGATTTGTTAATTAACCATTAATAATATTTTGAAACACAATAATTTATTTTTTATATTCGTTTTAAAATAAGAAGTTATCTAGTGGTTTTAAAGTGCTTTTACTATCCATGAATAATAGATTACTCTTTTAACATGGTTTTTAAGTAATTTTTTTAGTTATTTATATACCAAGAGCAATAGATTATTTAAGTAAAGTATTTATAAATAAAATTGTTTTCTAAGGATTTATTCAGAAAGGGCTTTAAGTATATGAATTGATTTTTAATAACGAATTTTATAAAGGAATTGAGATTCGATTCTCCTGAATTTGATCTTTTTAAATATGTTAGTATAGACTTGTTTCACACTTAACTCAGGAGGAATCATATTTGGGTTTACTCTTATATTTATTTATTTTTAAATAAATTTGTTTGATCCTTTAATATGATTCAAAAAAAAATCTAAATGCTTTTGAATATAATTATTCAAATTAAATAAGTTATGAATATATTTCTATGCAGTGAAATTACAATGTTCTGTGAATATACGTAGGTGAGATAAGTATAAGAATATTTTAATTTATATTTTGAAATGTGATTTTTTGAATGAAGAAAGGCATGATGAGTGCTATGGGGAGTTAAATCAATGGATGATTGTTATTTATGTATTTGATAGTCAAATAACTGGCCATCAAATCTGGTCAATTTTATTTTTGGAAACTTATACGACAAATGATAAGTAAACTCATTCTCGTAAAAGGTTAGAAGATGAACTCTGCACTTATGTATTATCTGTTTATTCTTAAAGAACCAAAATTAAATTTTTCAGAAAATTATTGATTGTCGTTTCGAAGCGACCAAGATTGAACTCAGTTGTCTGAAAACCACTTCGACCCGACGAAAGCGTTTTGAACTGGAAATATCTTAAAGGTGACTGAAGATGCAGTTATTTAGTTTTGTTTGTACCGAAAATGAATTTGTGTGGATGAATGTTGGTATTGCATATCTTTATATAAGGCAGTGTTTGCATTCCAAGATGGTCTGCTATTTATAGGATAAAAATGTAACTCTTAGTCTCATCACCTGTAAATGATTAAAGCAGGAAAAAGGCACAGATTATATGGGTCGGTCTCATTAAAATATGACCATTCCATATCTAAAGTCAATATCTTTGTATGCTTCAGGGGTTATTATGGTTGTTTATCAACCAGGAGATCATATTCGGTGTTGCCCATTTTAGCGATGGGCCTTGCCCTGATTTGCTAAGGTGTAGATTAACGCAACCTCCTATTATTTTATCTAGAGATGCACGGATTCGATGAGTAGACCCTTATCGCTTCATACTTGGAATCCTTTCTCTTATATGAACTTTCAAATTTGAGTGTATACTTCTTTTGTCGAAACGTGGGATGCAAGAATTTCAGCTATATTAATATATTAACTTGTAAATTTTAAACAATATCATATATCATTGGATTTACAATAAAAGTGTTTTGGTTATCTTAAAGTAAAACCCATTCGTTTCCATGTGTGGCATAGTGTTACAAGATCTTTGATTTCAAAGGTTTATAAGTTAATAAATATTTTCCTTGTGTTTTGATTTTCCTTGCGTGAGTGTTCCATAATAATCCTGGTATTATCTTATTATGTAATTCAGATAAGACGGAGTACATTTCTAGGTTAATTTAATTTGCTTTGGAGCTTCAGAAGAGGAGCAGGAGGTACAAGATATATTCTCATATATCACTTTATTTACTATTGTGTGTATTTGTTATTATTTGTCAGCATTTGTAAGGACGGGTAGTTATAACCGCCCAGACTGATTTATATATTGATTCTCTAATGTATGTATTAAATTTACAACTTGTATTTGTGTAAATATTATGGTTATATTATAAATTTTCATTCTATTGTATGATTCTGTTTGGTGTCTTCTTTCTTTACCCCTAACGACACGTATTTTAGGATGATTAAATGATCAACACACGAATATCGAGGTGTACTAAGTATCATATTTAGTGGTAGAAAGGGCAGTTCGCTACAAATACTTCATCTACTTCATTAAGTTCCTAAATGATTCATTAATTTCGTCTTATGTTTTCCAAGTTTTTTTTCATTATCTAAAAACTCTTTTAAATGTTGTTAAAACATCACGTCTTCATTTTCAACACCTCCTCTTCCAAAAATCAAACCTCTACCACCAAACATGTATATAGAGCCTATAGGGTGCATGGATGAACCATATTGTGTGCTTATGATGATTAAAACATTTTTTCTCATATGGAAATGTTGAGATCTTGGTGTATCTGTAGACTTCGAAATTTTTGTTGATTTAAGATGAGAAAGACTCGTTTTTTTTCCTTACTTTTCAATTTGAGTTAGTAAGTTTTTTTTACTGTTTGATTTCATATTATGTGGCTTGATCTGTGAGTGATGATGTGTAAATGTAGATTAGTTATTGTTAACTTGAAGTTTGTTTAGTTTGCAAGCAAAAGTTAGTAATTTAGTTAGTTGGTTTATAAATTAAATTATTTACCATGTTATGATTGTTAATATCATATACTAAGTTAGAAATCATTATTTGATATACGCGAACTTGACTATGACTTGGTATTGAAATAGAGATTCCTCAAAAAGAGAGGTCGATAATTTTTGGATTTTATCTTCTAAAAAAAGGGTTTTTAAGTTTTAACCTTTTTAAATCTATCATAACTCTTAAATAAATGATCTTTAAAGTTCAAATGTAAAAAACAAACTTTGAAAGTGCGGGTTTTATAACGATTGTCGTTGTAATGTAGTTCACAAAAACAAACTGTTTTTGAAATACTTTTTTTTATCTTAAGTATGATTTGACAATAATACTAAAATTTATTTTAACTTTAAATAGGTAATTAAAAATATTTAATTATTTACTTGTTTATTTGATGATTATTTAATCAGTTAAATAGAGTGTTTAAGACTTAATTATGAAATTTTACTTTAGCTTTAATTAAGAATGTTAAGTATAATTTGTATAATTAATACGAGTTAATTATTTTTCGATGACCTTACTTAAGTATTAATCACGATTAATTATGTGTTTAAGAGAAATTTAATTAATTAATTATTTTAAAGGGATTTAAATATTTAATTATTATTAACTAAGTTAAATTTTGATTTAAGAACTTAATTAAGGATTATTGATTATTAATTAAGGTTTTAAATTTGTATTCAATTATTAAACAAAGATTAATTCGGACATATTATTTATTTAAGGAAAAATTATTATTTAGTTAATTATTTAAAGGTTAAATAAATGGTTTATATTTTATGGAAAAGTTGAATAAATATTTGATTATTTCTTTAAAGGTTATTGTTTATTTTATACCTGTTTTCAGGTTGAACTATTTATTTAAAAGTTAATCATTATTTATTATTTTAAGATTTTATAATTTTTAAATAAAAATTGTTTGAAGGATTACAAATTTGGAGTACTTATTTTCCAAGGATGTTTTCTAAAGGGTATTTTATCCAAATATTCTGTTTGTTAATCACCTTTAAGTGACTTCATGGATTAGGGACTAAGTGACATTTATTTAATATGACCAATCACCATTCTGATATTAGTATTATTGGTTGAATCGTAGGGATACGTGTTACCAGAATAAAACCCTCGTTTTTTAGTTAAACTGGTTTTTTTGGAAATCTTTTTAATAGAATAAGTCACTCTCATGTTACTATATTGTTATGGACATGTCATATGTTCGTTATTGCCGATTTCTTATAAATTAATTGATATGTATGGATGCATACTAGCAGAATTTATCCTCATTCTACTATAACTAGATTATTTATATTGTTGGACATATTTTAAGCAGAATAAAACCTTATTTTGCTATTGAATTAACTTGGATATATGTTTAGATGAACAATTTTTTATCTGCTATTAATATAACTTTGTTAAGTTAAATCTAATTAGATGAGAACCATCGTGGTCTCTAAACCTTTTTCTCATTTTGAAACCAATACCTTATTCTTTTGAAAAGTGTTCAAATTATTATCATTTAGATATGATAATTAGAAGATGCTTAAGTAATGATTTTACTGAATATAGTTTGAAGTAATTTAATGTTTTTTGATGATTTTAAAAGCCATCATTTATTCCTTGGGTTTAAGTTAATTTGAAAGAAGAATGTTTTATGCACTAACTTGTTTATTCAAGAGTGTTTTGAATTATTGTTTTTTAATAAAAGGAGTTTATAACTTATTTCAGATGTTTAATAAAGTTTTCGATTGATTTGGGATAGTTATAAAATGAATATTCAAATAAAATAGATATTTACAAAGAAAGTAATGGATTTGGAACTCGAGTAACTATTTTCCATAAACGAAAGAGATTTATTAAAAAGGATTGATAAGAGAAGTTATGGTTTTGGTTATTATTATCCCTAATTTAAACAAAGTTGTTTAATCATTGATATGACTTTGAATTGAGAAAGTCGTTTTAATAATATTTGTATACACTTAAGTCGGTGAGATAACTATATGAATGATTTAATAAGTATTTGAAAATAAGATTTCGTAAATGAAAGATTCTTTTAAATGAGCTAAGGTTTGCTATGGTAAATAAATCTCTTGATTGAGTATATATTTGTTATTTGATAATTAAATAACTGAATCTTGACAAAAATTTTACTTTGTAAATATTTAGGGGAAACGCGTGAGTTATATAGCATAGTCATCCGTATTAATGATTCATTGTGCATATAAACTTCATTTTGTTCTTCTAAAATAAGTTATAAGGAAATTCATCGACTAACAGTTAGGAGAGGTGTACTCTACTTTTATCAATGTCCGTTTGTTTTCTAAAGTACCAGGATTAAGTTTACCAGAAATTATCGAAAATTATTTGAAAGATACTGAGATCAGACATGTTATCTTAAAATCGCTTTGATTCAGCCTCGCATTTCGATCTTAATCACTTGGAGAGCATGGAATTAAAGATGCACCTTAAAAGTGCAAGGGATAATCGCTACAAATCCTAAGGGTGATTCCAAAATGGATGTTGTAGGAGTAGTACCTTCGACTCATTCATACCGAAAATGACTTGTATAGATGAATGTTATCAACACAGTGCCACCAGAAGGCAATGAACATTAAAAGTGTAAACGACTTAATATAAGTGGAATGTAGCCTCAAACTTACATCAGTCAGTAATGACTAAAATAGTGAAGAGGCATCAGGACTAAGTGGGTCTCCCATTGCGGGTATGTATATCATCAAATCTAAATCGTATGACCCTTTGATTAATGTATGCTTTAGTACTATTGCCGATTATAACTATGGTTGTGACATATTCGGTACTATCAAGTTAGCAGTAAGTTGGTCCTATATTGGGAGGGAACCATAGGTTGACTCTCAGTACACTTTAGTTTTATCTAGAGGTGTACTATGACGAATGGTAACCCGTTAGTCCAGTCATTTTATGGAATCCAAACTCCAATGGGCATCGTACGAACTTAGTTGTGTCCAGTTGTGTTGAAATGTGAGATGTAAGCATTTTAGCAATATCATAAGTATTTGTATTCTAGACACTATTATAATATCACTAAATTGTCTATAGAAATGATTTGGTTATCGTAAGGTAGAAACTTGTTCATGTTTATGTGCGGCGTTTTCTTATGAGATACCTTTTATTTTAGAAGGTAATATTAGATATAACAAATCGACTCTTTGTTGCTTGAGCTTTCCCACACTGGTTTTATAGACTGACCTAGACGTCATTTTGTAATGCTCGAATTAAACCAAACATTTTTGTCATGTTAGCTTATATTTTTTGCAGCTTAGGAGAGAAGCTGAAAGCCTAGGACATACTTCTGTATTTTAGTCTATTTTTTCGCTGCTGTGTTGTATTTTGGTCTTCAACATTTATAAGGACAGAAGTATAACTATTTAATACTGGAACTAGTTTGATGTACTGCGATGTGTGGTTGCCTTTTTATAAATAAAAGTCAGTCATTTTGTATAAACTTATGCCGTGTTAAAAATTATTCATTCGGTTGTAAGATTATGTTTCTTCCCTCTTCTTTCCCCTATAGATCTGTTTTTTGTACGATAAACAGTTGACACACGAATACCGATGATGTATTAGGAATCATCTTTAATAGTAAGAAATGCAATTCATTGTCGTGCTTCTTTAAATAGAAAAAGAAGATGAGAGTGATTCTTCTTCTTTCACTACATCTTCCTTTACTAGATCTAGATAAAATCTAAAATTTAAACAACAATCAAATCTCTTTTCTTCTTCCTAAACTGACCATTAAGATGACCATTACATTAAGCTAAGTAGCCATTTGAGATTCCAACATATTATATATATATATATAAATAAATTAAAAAAAAAAAAAAAAAAAAAAAAAAAAACAACGCTATCCAAGCCATATTTAGATGTGCGCCGGTACCAATGTGCAGGCACAAAACTTCCATACATGCATCTAGCTAATTACTAGTGACACTTAGAAAATTACTAACACCACCCAATACATAAAAAATGTAAATAATAAACATTTTATAAGTATTGACTAATTTGATTAATTTATACCGATTTATAAATCAATTAAACCGTATGGTATTTTGAAGAAATCACCAATATGATTGTGAGACTTGCAGGGGGGTGAATTCAGTCAATGATTCCCATCAACTATATAAACCTTAATGCTCACTCATCGCCGCCTTTGTTGTTAGGTCTACATTTGACTAAATTCGCTGTTCACACAACTTTGGGTAAACTCTAATTCTCTAATTTGAGTAGTACCTTATAATAATGACTATCTTTTATCATTCTCTCCATACGTGCAAAACATCTTTACTGCTAATATTTACTTTAATGTTTTATTTAATATTGTGATATTTTTATGAAAGTCTCGTGGCTACGAAAAAGTCTCGTGGCCGTAGCCACGCACATTCATCAATGTTTGATAAACTGAAATAATTTACTAATATCACAAATTTGCTCGAAGAAACATAAATACCACAGATGAAACCAATAATAATCAAAAGCAAAAACATCGCCAAATCAAATCAATAATAATCAAAAGCAAAGACATAACAATACACTAAATTTTCACAACAAATCATGTAAGCTTCAGATGTGTAATCATTCAAATGCTTCAAACCCAGATAACCTATAAAAAAAGACAACTTCTAAGAAATCACCACCTGATCTCACCCTACAATGGCTTGCGTATACAGTAATTAATCCGATCTTACAGGAAGCACACGCTTCCTCGTTATTATGTAAACAGTCAAGTTTGGCAAGAACAGAGACAAAATCTACACCATGATACTAACCAGCATGTTTGAACTATTACACAAAAGGCATGTTACTTTCCTGTATTTACAACACTATCTTCAAAAGCATAGGCGTAGGATAGGACATGATACTATGATGCTAAAGACCTGTTGAGTTCGTTGTGCAATGAAGAAGTCACCATGGCCCTGTTTGCGTCCTCCGTAAGCATAGCTTTTTGGGACCTCGTTGATGGTGCATCATCTCCATGACCTGAATCATCATGTGCAGTTGACATCATATGACAACATATAATCTTATTCTTGTAATTTTAACATTATTCAAGCGCAAGCTGCGTGATCACTTGGGTTTCTAGGCCATTAGCATATAGCCACTTTATAATAACACAGTCCCTTTAAGTTATCCGTAGCATTATGGAAATTGACTGAATAGGATACACCAGCACTCCCCGTTTCAATGTCAGCAAGTCATGTAATTACTCTTTCTACTTTTTACGTTCCCGCACCTCTATATAACATGCAAGAGTGTTACATTGTGCTTGTTATAAGCTAGTAATCACACTGAAAATGAGCATATAGCATTAATGTTTTGGGAAAGAAAAATAAAATTGAAAACACTTTTGAAAAGAACAAAAGTATCTTTGAAAAAGTTCTGCTAATTATTATTTCTTTAAAAAATCTATGTTTTTGCTGATCTTCCACTGCAAATATAAACATGTTACAATGTTAATAGAACTTGAACTATAAATCTTGTTTTGTTATTTAACGATTAGCTTAACCTAAGAAATTTCTGTGAAGGACTTGCATACAAAAGATCCTCATGCTACTTCACTGATGAACTAAGTAATTTTTGCAAACAAAAAATATATACTGTTTCCACAACTGTCCACAAGAAATATTCGAGGTTGCAATATTAAAAAAGCTCAATAAAAAGAATGCCCACTTCAATTGTTTTACCTATGAAAAAAAAAACAAATCCGCTTAATTTAACATTTCAAGCTAACTGAATGGTTTTCACAAAACAAAATACTTTTGGTTGATAAAATAAATAAAACCAGTTCACAAAAATATGGGATGAAAAGCAAGGGTGGATTTATGTTGAATTTCGTCTAGGCTACAGCTTTGGATCTATGAATCTAGGCATCAATCGTCCACGGATTTAGCAACCACACACCTGCCCTCCCTCCCCCCCACCCCCCAAACACCAAAAAAAAAAAAAAAAAAGAACCCAACTTCCGTCCTGAGCTATTGGTGCAATACTATTATTTCTCCACTTCATGAAAACTATATTAGTGAACTAAATATTAAAGATATTGTAATACTGACTTTCACCCTGGGCTACTGGTGCAATACTGTGTAACACTATTATTTCTCCACTCCATGAATGCTATATTTGTGACCTAAATCTGAACAATTTTTTCACAAAATTACATAATGAAAAATTCAATTACCTGATTTTTCTGCATTTCCATGATCTCTGCCTGCAAATATGGAAAAACATATCCACGTTAGGGCACTTCCAGAAACAATATGAATCACAAAACAATACACATAGAAAATCAAAAAACCAATACATTGTGACATAATCACTTGTGAATGCCTTGATTCCATATTAGCTTTCATATAATCATATGTCTTCGTATATCAATATGTACTTACACTTAATCTCAATACACAAGGCTTACTGGAGAATGGACGTTCATGACTGAAAATGCTTAATCAAGGTAAATATACTGGCTAGGTGAGTTTGAATGCCATGAGCATGTTAGAATAATCTAGGAGAGAATGCTGTTAAACTGAAATTGCTTGCTTATCACATAGGACATAAGGTGCTTGCATGGACTAAAAAACACACTGCCCTACTAACTTATTCCTCCGCCTACAACCTATGGTCACTTCATGCTTCTTTACACACATCTTAAACATGGTGGCAAAAATAGTGCAACTTTGACATCCTCCGGAATATGCCTAACATTAGGTTTACATAGTACCAGTGTTATTATTAAAGAACAGTTGTTCTTGATTGCTTCCTATTGCCTTGACTACCTCGATCTGTTTCATCGGGTTGAGCATGCTCAGCCGCTTCACATCCGTTGCTATTTCACTCATTAACCATTAAGAATCGTTTTTAGTTCTTTACAAGAGCCTGACAAGGCCTCTACACACAGAACATCCATGATACTGTTGTACCAGCCGACTCTCCAACAAGTTAGAGTTGTGGCTCAATACTGTTAGTACACATTAGCTATTTCCTAATAGGTTCGTCATCAAGCAGTTCTCAAACACTTTGCAAATCGCCTAACTTCATCATCATCATTTATGCACGTCGTTTTTTCACCAACTACATCGACGCCGCTTTCAAGTACATCAATTTCACAATTCCCGAAGCACGTAACAATGGCCCACAAGTGGCCTCATCGTTAAAACTTCATAAAATATCAATACCGAACTGATTTACACCAGTGCATACATCAACACCGTCAATACCGAACTGATTCACACCAGTACATACATCAACACCATCAATACCAAACTGATTTACACCAGTGCATACATCAACACCTCAATACTGACCTGATTCGCACCAGTACATACATCTCCACTACTAACAACCATTTAGCCCCGCCTCCATCTGCCTTCCACGCATAAAGAAATGTTTCCCTCCAGTAGTCAAAACACGTTTTGGTCCTTTTCCACCACTAGTTCATCCTCAAATTCAATCCAAAATATTCAATACTCTGCATAAAATCAACTACCAAACTTTCCACAACTATTGGACCCTTCTTCTACAAACATCAACAAAAAATATCCAAGTTGCAGAGATCTACAAAGCTAGTTTTTTAAAAAACAAAATCTCTCAGCAACCATTGCTGCTGCTTCAAGCACTTAAATGCCTTCCTCTCTTATCATCTCCATTTTTTTTCCCCACTTCAAAAAAATCTTGGGCAATAAACATCATTTTTTTTTCCTCCTTTTTTAATTCTCAAGGTCTAAAGCAAGGTTTTAAAACTCCATTCCAAATCTCGGTTTGGGTCACTTGAAAATTTATTAGTTTCGGTCAATTTTGGAAATTTCAAAGGTTTCGATTTTGGTCCTAATATCATATTTCTGTATAAATATGAAACTATAATGACAAAAAATGCAGATATATATAATAATATAATATACGACACTATTAAATAAATATAGATGAACATTTAATTTCAACTACATAATCCTAAACTAGAAATAAACTGACCCTAATATAAATTAATCGGCACATTGTCAGTTACCCATTTTCTTTTAAAACTAAAATCCCAGTCCCATTATCATTTAGGTCGTCCTAACCCTACTTCACTAGACCGAAGAAAAAAATCAACAGAAGACAAAAAACGAAAGGAAGGAAAAAGCTTGAAGTTGAAGGTCAAGGGCGAACTTCTCGTCATTGGTAGTCGTAGTCGAAACCTAGGAAGATATTCGAACGGTCGAAATCTAAGTCTGACATCGATTCTAAGGGCAGTATTTAGGTTAAATTCAATTCTTTTTCTTTTGCTTTTACTAATTGGGGATTTATCGTGCATTTTTTGTCGGTTGTTCTATCCTTCTTATTATGATTCTTGTTATGAAAATTGCGACTTTGCAAAAGCGTCCAGGATCTTATTCACCTAATTACTTAAAGATGATTTCTATGGAAACAAACACAGATATGAAATCACACGCACAAACACATATTCCACCCAACCACCCTCTTTAGTGATTAACGAAAACGAATTTTGTTTATACTTAATGGATCAAAACCAACAATAAACAAAATTACAAGAATCAATAACCTTATTGAGAAAGGGAAAGAATATCTAGATGATTAACACTTTTTGTTGGAGAAGGAGAACAATAAAGAACGACGGCTAAGCCTTGGATTAATTGGAGGCACCAATCATCTCTAGGGCACTAAGCCCTAGAGACACGCAGCCGCCACTCTATTCGGTCATACATTAATCCAACCCAATGTGCTGCTTTTATAGAAGAATAGAAGACCTAGGAAAAATATTCAATTTTCCTCTTAGAGATATATTAGGAATATATCCCATCAATACTTGCAGATAAGTCACAGAAAGACTGGGTCAAAATCCAGCAATAAATCCACTCAAACGCCAAACTGCTCCTTCTAACCTTCTTTCTGTTGCTGCACCATCTCCTCTACCGTCAAGCACATCCACGTCTCGTCTCTATCAACATATGTGATTTTATGTCACAAATCACAACACTCCATCTTGATATGAAATCACATCAACAACAAATCAACCGACTTCCATGGACATGTGAAATCACCATCACAATGCTCCACCTTAATCTGAAATCATATCAACACTCCAACAATCACCAAACAAGTCATCTAGTTCTTTCAACGACACCTTCTCTCAATTAAACCAACCTCGATTTCCGGGCAACGAGATACACCCAGTCGATTTGAAAGGACTACGACCACACCTCAATTACAAACACAATTCACCGTCGGCAAAAGATGCATCTACCACCTGAGCTGCACCGTGCATCAACCAACGGTCTAAAAGTGCTTGTAATTTCACAACGACACCCGTCTACCACTTGATCTGAGCTCCTTCCTCGATCACTCCGGATCCCTCGAGCATCATCAACGTGAAAACCCCTGTCGAACACATCAGCAGTGACCAAATTAACCTCTCCACCTTGCTGTGGACTAGGTTCTTCAACCGTCACTCGCCTGCCACATCGACACCCGTCTACCACTTGACCTGAGCTCCTTCCTCGATCACTTCTGATCCCTAGAGCATCATCAACGTGAAGACCCCTGTCGAAAACATGAACCGAATCATCAAGGTATTGACAAATCAAACCAATTGTCAACATCTTCGTCTTCTTCCATCTTCCCTCATCCACATCTGAAGGCTCCTCTTCATCTCCATCAACCAAACAATTGAGGCCTTCAAATCCCCAATCAAAATTAGTCATCACCAACAGCGCCATCATATCCGACGTTAAAAAAAATCAATTTTTTTTTCAACAAAATATCAATTTTTTCCGAACAAAAATCAATTTTTTTAATCCAAAATCATTCTAAGCTTTGCGATGATCTAGCTCTGATACCAACTGTTATGAAAATTGCGCCTTTGCGGAAGCGTCCAGGATCTTATTCACCCAATTACTTAAAGATGATTTCTATGGAAACAAACACAGATATGAAATCACACGCACACACATATTCCACCCAACCACCCTCTTTATTGATTAACAAAAACAAATTTTGTTTACACTTAATGAATTAAAACCAACAATAAACAAAATTACAAGAATCAATAACCTTATTGAGAAAGGGAAAGAATATCTAGATGACTTAATACTTTTTGTTGGAGAACGAGAACAATGAAGAACGACGGCTAAGCCTTGGATTAACTGGAGGCACCAATCATCTCTAGGGCACCAAGTCCTAGAGGCACGCAGCCGCCACTCTATTCGGTCATACATTAATCCAACGCAATGTGCTGCTTTTATAGGAGAATAGAAGACCTAGGAAAAATATCCAATTTTCCTCTTAGAGATATATTAGGAATATATCCCCTCAATACTTGCAGATAAGTCACAGAAAGACCGGATCAAAATCCAGCAATAAATCCGCTCAAACGCCAAACTGCTCCTTCTAACCTTCTTTCTGTTGCTGCACCATCTCCTCTACCGCCAAGCACATCCACGTCTCGTCTCTATCAACATATGTGATTTTATGTCACAAATCACAACAATTCTATAACTTAGGCTTTTTCCCTTTGATTGTCAGAATAGGACATGATTTTGCTCTAATCCCGTCTCGATTGTTGCTGGAACCGATATGAGATCATCGAAATCTCGTGGGTTCCAGCCGAAGCCTCAAACAATGGTCTGAAGAGTCCAGTAGCATTTCAAAATTTAAGCTATTTCACCTGTATTCCATGTTTAAAATACCATACATTTTAGAAAATAGAATCACATGCATCCGTGCTGTACAAATGAAAATCAATCTAATCGGTTTATTAATACAGCTCATTTTTCCCAGTTTAATCCCTTTCTTTATTTCCACATCACTTCATTTTCCCCAGTTTATCAATACAACTTCTCATCATTTTCAAGCTACTTGTTATGGTTCTTAAACCAACCTAAATTTTTAAAGCTCTAACAGAACTTCCAAACATATACAAACTTCCAGCATCAAATCCAAGAAACTTCCTATGCCAACGCTAACATCTTGCAAACTTAGCATCGTTTTCCTGAGCCAAGCCACAAAATTCTAGCAAACTCGTCACCCACGTCATTTCTGATCCATACTCAACAATTCTAATTGACTTTGGCCATCCATCACTGTTATGGGATCTAAAGTAACATCAGATTGATTACAATACTCGAGGCAACAATGAGCTTTTCTGATTGGATTTTTGTTTAATGGAAATAACATAAATATAGGGCAAACATTTGTTGTCGAATATGAAAACACATATTAAATGCCTAAACTAAAATCTCACTGCTGGCCTAAACTAAAATCCCCCCTAGCGTAGTTGCCAAACAATATTCATTGCCATATTGTATTTGAACATATAACTCACAGAACCCAGTTTAATAAGTCCATTATCAATAGTTAAAATTAAAATTCAAAACTAAGATTCCAGCCCGTTATGATTCAGTCCATCCTAACCCTACCCTGAATGTCACATCGACCATCACCTCAGTCCTAGAAAACGACTTACCAGAGCGTTTAAAAAAAGGGTGAAGAAAACCGCTTAATGAAGATGCTCAAAGACGAAGCCAAAATCAAGGTTGAAGTTGAGGTTCTTGTTGTCAAAGTTGAAGGCGCTGAAGATGCTGGCAACGGTCAAAGTTGACTTTGAGTTAAGCTAAATTTTCATTTCCTCTCGATAAGTTATGAATCCTGTCCCGCCTCCAGCCGGAACCAAGTTGAGATGGCCGGAATCTCGTGGCTCCCACCGGAACCTGATACCTTCCTAATAACACACCAACCAACTTACTCCTTTACCTACAAGCTAGGAAATGCTTCCACGTCTCATGAAACTAAGCGGACCGGTTCTTTACACATATATTAAACATTGTGCCAAAATATAGCAAAATTCTAACAGAATAAGGCCAAGTATAATTGTCCAACTAAACATAACCAGTGAATCAAGCTTACACAAAAATGTTAGTACTTCGCCAGAGCAATGTAAACATATTTAAGATTCAAGATCATACTGTTGAATATAGCACAACAAATTTGGAAGAAGTGTTTAACATATAACGCATGTGTGACTATTGATTCCTGAGATAATTTGCTCAAATAACAATAGACCATCAACAAGATACCTGTTTTCTCTCCAATTCCTGGTTTTGCTCTTTGAGTTTAGCTACTTCAGCCTCCAGCTCCATAGTATAAGCCTGATCAAGTAAGCAAACTTATAAAACAGAATACTGGTACTTCAACTTTATATATATATATATATATATATATATATATATATATATATATATATATATATAGTGTTGTGACAAAACTGAAGTTATCTATCACTATGGATGCCAAAATATTTGGGTCATGCCATCATCGATATAAAATATGGTAATAACCTGATGTATACTCAGTTATATTCAATCTACCAATTTACCCTGGTAAAATCATGGAGGAAATCTAATCTGTTGCTGGCAATTACATTGTTTTATTTGCGCTAAAAATCAAATAATAAATCATCAAACTATAGCAGCTAAGATGATCTACATTACAGAATTTCCATTTCAATCTTCAGTTTATGTCACAATGGCTAAAAATTCAACTTGGATAATCATTCATGCATCCCAAGGCCCATAGATGAGTACTGATCGAATAAATTTGTGTGTCAAGCTCAATCTTATAAAACAATACAGATAAAGTAGCACGGTCCAGTAAATACATCCTAGTTTTTGGGTATTAATTAGTAAATAACTCAAATCCTTCAAACCTTGATGTAAATCCTTATTATCTTCCAAATATTTGGTGCATGTACATGCACTTTATACCTAACAAAACTACATGTTCTTTGTCAAATCAGCAAGGAAAATAGTTTATTCCGTCAACATAATGAACCAATGATTCACCATGTCAACGATGCTTTCAAGTGCACACGAATTTCTGGCCATGCAATGTAGCATGATTTCAACTGCTGGAGTTACAAATAAGTTTGAATCCTCAACGTTGCCATGATTTGAAAAATATTATCTCAAATTACTGTCACATGGCATGGCCTCCCTACTATGATTGGAAACAAGAGAATCAAAAACCTACCATCGTTAGATCTAATAATCAACTATCAGCCTTTAACCTGTAGTGCATGTTAGCAAAGTCTTTAAAAAAAATCAGTTTTAGTCAAAAGCTGTTAAATCTTGTAACGTGGCATAAACAAACATCAAACCGAAAAAAGTAAAAGTAACAGGACTAACCTGCTTCCTTGCTCGTGACCTAGCAGCCGACTCTCGATTTTTGATCATCCTCCTCTGCCTCCTCTCCACAACCTTCTCCACTGCTCCGCTACACTTCCTACCTCTCGCACCCGACCCAAAAACATGGTAAGGCACAGGTGATAAAGAAGACAAATCCCCGTTGTTATTCTTCCCAATTCCATCAGGCGACCCCACTGTCATAACCGTCATTGCACCCAAACCTGGAACCCCCGACATCAATCCATTACTCACACCTGGATCCCCGATCCCAATATCCACATTACTACCCACTTGCATTTGTGTTGGAAATGAAGGTCTAGCTGCTCCAACCATCAAGCCATTCCTAGTAGAATTCTGGCCAAACCCTAGTCCTAATCCAGGGTTGCCGTTTCCAAAGTACATGTTATTATTGTTACCATTCATACTAATGCTAGTTTCTTGAGCTCTATTACTAACATTAGCATTAACATTACTATCTTCTCTAACCACTCCAGCTCTAACTAAAAACTCTTCTAAAGTCATCTCTCCAAGTGTAGGCTGCCTATTACGTTGCTGCATCATTTCCGATCCATGACCTGGCATCTGACCAGATGGACCCGGAACCGTTTCTTTCAACAAGTCTTTCCAGACTTCATCTACCGTCTTCTGACTTAATGTTCGGGGCAATGTTAAGGAGCCTTGCCTCTGAAGTCCGGATCCCCCGTTAAGGGCTTCAGGCATGCTGGAATCTGCTGTAGCTCCTAAGGCTGATGCCATGGCCTGCGTCTCTTCAGCTGTCCAGATGTTACGCAGGAATTCATCCATGTTCATGGACCCAAAATCTTTTCCGGGTCCACCAAGGGTATTTTGGAACTCATCGAAAGTCAGGGAGTAGACTGACTGCTGTCTGGTTAGTGGAAATGGAGTGGATGGAGTTGGTTGTGGTGGTTGTGCTTTTCCTCTATCAGTTGATCCCATGTTTTTGAAATTCATCATTTTTACTTTTGATTGGATATTTCAAATACTATATACTTCACGACGTCCACGAGTAGAAACTATGGCCGATATATTTGGAAGATTTGTGCAGTTTCCTGAAAACATAATAAAATCAAGGATTACAAAGAAAGACCAAATACAAGTTTGGTAATAGTTCAGTGATAGAACTGAAAACTGAAAAGTTTCTTCTCTGTATCATCTAACTATGTACCATTATGCCAGATTCATTTATATATTAACGCTCAATAAGTACATTAAACACTAACTAGTACTAATCACTGTTTTGTGAATTATACACAAACTGCCCATCTCAATGTTGGGTTGTGCCTTCCAGGATTAAGTAAGTCAAAGACTGAAATCTCTGATATAACAGTAACATTTATTTTGATTGCCAATAAGAAAAAGCTAAACTTCAAAATGCTACGAAGAGCAGATGAAAATGATATACTCAGCACTTGTCATTATCCAGTTATATGTTTACATGCTAGATTCATTTGTAAATGAACGGTTCTGCTAAATACATTGAACACTAGCTAATACTAATTCAAAGATCATTATTTTGCTTCATGTATCGCTGTTTAGTATGTAACGCATAGACTGCCCATCTCAATGTCAGATTATAACAACTGGGATTAAATAGATTAAAGACAGAAATTTCTGATATAGTACTGACCTTTAATTTTTAATAAGGGAAAACTGGATGGTAGTAATAATATATGCTACAAACTGCTTGGAAAAGCACAGGAAAATGATAGATTCAGCTCTTCTCATCTCGAATCACTTCTATTTTAAAACATTTATATAAAGCCCCGAAAGATTGAAATAAAAAAATTCCATTCAAGGAATTAAACAAACCTTATCACATCATAGAGCAACCAAATAACTAGCTGATATTTACGAACAAAGAAACAAACGTGATCCCAAATTTCACCAACACAAACACTCTATAAATGCGATTTATTTGTCACTAGTAACAAAAATCCGAAGAAACAAAAACATGTAAAAAGCCAGCAGCAAAATCCCAAAAAATGAAGAAAGGAGGAGAAGGAAGCAACCTGTTGTTTTAGTGCCTTGTTTTCTCCCTTGTTTTCAACGCGACAGGTGTCAGGATTAAAAGGAAAGAGAAGACAATAGAAAATTGAATAAAATATGAAAGCTCTGAATAATTGAAGGCACTAACGTGGCAGCTTTAGAAGGAGTGAGGCGCTGGTGATAATGATAGGCAGTCCAATTACAGTTCGAAATTTGGAGGAGTATCAACCGTTGGATGTGCAAATGGGGGCAGGTGGTAATCGATCACATGTCTTTCACTTTCGGTTTTTCGTGGTAGGAGTTTGAAATTTTTTGTTTTTTATGATTGAGGCCATTAATATTTCGGCGATTTTGGTGTACTGAAGATGACATGGGGGGAAGAAGATAAGATAAAATAAGGGAGATTACTTTACCTAATTGGGTTGGATTTTGTCCGCGAAAATCTTCCAACTTTCCATCTATGTTTTCGTATGTCAGATTTTGTGGACGGCTATCTGCCTGTTTTCACGGAGGACTTTTGTGTGATACTAAAATATTATGGAAAGAGCAATTTGTGGATCTTTGTAGACTAAACTTGGTTTGATTATAAGTTCATCTTCACATTACGAAATTCAGTCAAACTTGGTCCTCGTTGTTCAGAATAAAATAGAAATACATACTGTTAGTGCAAATTCTATTCAGACCCAAAAAAATACTGAGTAGCCCCCCTTTTTTATTTTAAAATTTCGCTGGACAAAAATACCCTTTGTTGAATATATTTTTTTTTACACATTTTCATCAACAACGCAGCGCGGGTGTGGGGATTGTGATTCATCCTAGTAGGGGCCCTACGAGGTCGACATCAATACCTCGTAGGGGTCCTACGAGGTTAGCACCATTACCTCGTAGAGTCCCTACGAGGTAAGCAACATAACCTAGTAGTGACTCTACGAGGTAAAGGGTATTTTGGTCATGCGAAATTTTTTAAAAAATTGGGGGGCTACTCAGCAAATAGATGGGTCTGAATAGAATTTGCCTAGCGTTAGAATTATTGTTTAATTAATAAATAATTAATAAATTATTATATGGAACGATTTTAGTTATATTTTCATTAGTTTTTCTTTTTCTAACTATTCGAATTAAAGGCTCAAATAATCGTAGGTACTATTCAATGAAACTTCGACTTTCGTTTAGTTGTGACTTTGTCAGGTTCGAATCATATCTACGCCGCTGAGTACAAACCCCTATAGTTAGCGCTAAAAAGTGGCATTAACGTTCAAAAATGGGTTAAAGAAGAGATTAATGAGCAAATTTAAATGCAACAGGATATAAAGCAGGTAAATCACACATAGTTAGTTATAGTAGTTCAGCGTTACCAGTCTACATCCACTTTTTACATGTTAGCACCAAAAGTTAGAACAACGTCCAAAGAGTTCTGAAGAGAACTAAATTGAATAAATAAATAGGAAAATAGAGTAATAGCAATATAAATGCAGTAAACATAAACATAAGAGTTCATAGTGGTTCGTCGTTGTCTGACCTACGTCCACCTGGAGTGTTTTAAATACTATATTGTCTTTTTGGTGATTACAAAGTCTCGAATCGGTAAGACTCTAAGACATACAGAATAAAGTAAACAAAATAGCTAGAAGGATTCATTTCTCACCTATGCAACTACTATTTATAGATGTGGGTTCTTGGAGATATCGCGAAAAAATCAAAAAGTAGTTGTAGAGTCGAGTATGAGAGGGGTCAACCCATATCCACGATAAGCAAGGGATCGGTAGTGACCTTTATGATAGGGATCAGCACTGATCCCTCACATTATATGATATGAGAGAGAGAGAGAGAGGTCCTCCTTAGTCTCCTCTGTGTGTCTTCTGACCATGCTCTGAAGTGACATATTATGTTGTCTTTTTATTGGGGAGATACAACTTGAACTTTCTACTGGCTCATCATGGAGTTGTACCGATCTCTAGCATTGGTTTTGGCTGATCCCTCTCTTAGTGAGCTCTCGAACGATGCTTAGCTATGCTCATTCAACCGTTGTCTCATGGTGCTACTTGAGCTTGATGTCTGGACGTTCATACCACCTCATTGGGCCATTTGTCATGCACTATGTCATAGATGGCTCACTACAACGAAATTACATGAAGTTGCTAGCTACAATATAATGATAGCTATGCTGATTTTTATCTATTACAACATTCGCTTCAGGGTGTTAGCATAGATATCAACAGGATGTTGTAGTAGCTATATTTATATACTTATAAATTTAACTTGCCACGTCATCAATCTGCACCTATAAGGTTTTCATCGGTTTGCAGTATTGGCTCAACGTCTGTTTTTCGGGTTTGATTAACAGATCGAGGTAAAATTTTGGGTTTTATTGTACCATTTGTAATTTTGCAATCTAAAGTTTTTTATAGGGATGCAATTTTCATCCTAAACTTTAGAAATGGTTCATACTATCTAAACCCGTAGCCATAGCAGAAAGTCGGATGTCTTTTGAGTTACTTTGTAGACTTTGATCTTTTTTAGTACTTTTTGTAGTTAGTTATACTATATAGCCTTGCTGATTCAAATGTTTATTTGGTGGTCACTGCTTTCGTCCACCATCTATTTATGCTTGTTCGCAAAAGAAACATGAATCAATCATCCAATAATCGCTAATTGCATATATACAGCAATAATACGTGATTATGTAGAACTGTTCACTTTTTTGGCTAATTGTCAGTACTTGTTTATTTATAATCAATAGCCATGAACATAAATTTCCAGAAGGGCTCGAGACAATAACTGACTTTAGGTTTCTATATTGTTTCTTTCTACTTTCACTAATAATAAGAAGTTTTCTATATTGTTTCTTTCTACTTTCACTAATTTACCTTATTGTAATATGGTACGGAGCCCGTTTTCGAATTTAAACCATGTTTACACTATTCAAATTTAGAGTATGTTCCTTGTATCGTGCTTTCATCTTTCCTTTTTTGCTTCACATGTCCATGTCTTCTTTACTTTCTTTTCTGTCAAGAGAGACTTCAAATCATGTGTAGTACTTATGTTTTATATTCACTTTATTTGCCTTTTGCCTTTAATAAGCATTCAAATTTTTGTAGACTTTGGTAGCTTTTGTAGCATGTCCTGGAAACACTGACAATGTTCTTAACTGGAATTGCATGCAGTGCAACGAGATGTTCGTATCAAAACACACAGACAAAGAAAAGATAAGTTCACTTATATTAGATAAGAACGGTCAATGGCCATGATAAACTACGACGAAGTTACGCTCTTGCTCCAGTACTGTATCTAAATGTGGTAACGCCTCCACTTTATTCCTTTTGCCCCAAACAAAACCCGTTCCATACAGCAACCCTAATTCCTTCAAATTAATTTTCGAATCACTCTGCATCGTGCTTTATCGCCGCTTCACCAAGATCTACTCCGCTGCGTTTGACATTGTGTTGTCCCTTCATTGCCGCTCAACCCAGTTCAACGTGGCCCCCCGCCCTCTCCGCCTCGTTCAACTGCACTCGAAGTCACCCGATTATCTAAGCTAACCATTTTCAGCGTTCTTTGGTATTTTGAATATCTACGGTACACTAAGAACTATCGCTTTAGGAATTTTTATTAGTTTGTTTTGTTTTTTGTTAATTTTATTGGTGTAAGAAACCAGAAAAAAGGAGAAGCTGAATGGCATATTGGCAGACTAGATGGGGCTTGGAAAAAAACCGTGCAGGTTCCTCACTGTCAATTTTGTGAAGAAGTGATACTTAGTAATTATTATTTTTTCTAGTTTAGTTTCTTTACCGATTGTCCATGTGCCTCATATTCTTTACTCTTGCTTTGTGATTCTACCTTGCTCCCTACGTTAATGAACCAATAATTACATATTAAGTTGAGTTAAATTGTCTTAATGGTTGTATCCAGCTTGTAGTTCAGGTTATTCTAAAGTTAAAATGCTTAGCATTGATAGGTCATGGCGTTCATTGCTTACTTAATGGAGTTTAAAGGGAACTTTGGACCACACCTCATAAAAATTCCAAATGTCGTTTTAGTGAATTGGAAGGTCCAAAGATTTTCTTGCATTCTTATTATATATCGATTTTGCTGAATTTTCATTTAACATATTTTCTTCTCCCTTTGGAGCGAGCTGCTCAGTTGGCTGCCATCTGTGAAGTGCTTATATTATGTCGTTACAAAAGGATCTGTGAAGTGCTTATATTATGTCTGTGAAGATGACTGGCTTGAAACAGAAAAGAAAGTTATCATTATTCATCGTCTCCATCAAATTATTGAACCCTTCATGCTTAGGCGTCGTGTCGAAGATGTGGAAGGTTCAATTCCATTGAAGGTTGGTCTTTTCTTCACATGAAATTTGAAGTTGTATTGGTATATATTAAATGCAAAGCGATTCTAATACTTTTCTCCGCAATATTCACTGTAATAAGTTGGAAAAACAGAGGAAATTTACTATCATTCGGTGAGTAGTAAGTAACAGTAAATTAATGTATTAGTAGTGTAATTACCTTCAGTAGTTAATACTGCTGCTATGCAGCTAACATCTTTCAATGTTTATTATATATCACCAACATATCACATATCAGATTTCAAGTGTCTTCTTTTCTTTCAAGATATCAGTTAATATTATCGTCAACCATTTGTGATACATTGGTGATATTAGCTGATATATCAGTGAAAGTTAGACCAGTATTTGTTGAACATATCAGTGAAAATAGTCAGATATTGCTATTTTATAAGAAGGTGCATAATTACAGTATTTGTTGAGCATATCGGTGAAAATAGTCAAATATTTTATAAATAGGCGGTACAAAAATGTGAAATAAGATAAAATTATGTAGTTCAAAATGAAACCCGATCAAAAAAAGATAAAGCCTAAATTGCATTGTATCTTCCAGGTTTAGTTTGCTATTATTTACCATCCATTTGTCACTCATGACACATTGTTTAACTTAAACTTCATTAATCGGATTGTTATGCTTGCAGCTCAAGCGCTAGGAATGCCTTTTATCAGCCCATATCTTACATCTATCCGTTCAGATTATAGCCGTGGTGCAAACTTTGCAACCTTGACTTCTACAGTTATGCTGCCTAACACCTCATTATTTGTTATAGGAATAAGTCCATTTTCTCTGTCTATTCAGCTTAATCAAATTAAGGGGATACTCCCGAATAATAAGCAAATGTGTAATATCTCTTTACCTTTCAGCTTTCTTCATATGAACAGAACCCTTCTGTTAAAAAGATTAAAAAAATCTTTAACAGACATTCATTAGTTAACTGACAAGCAAAATCTTGCAGCTAAAGGTGATATGAATCGGTCACTGTACATCTTAGACATTGGCCAGAATGATTTTACAAGCAACCTTGCAATGCTTGGAACCGAAGTAGTACTGAAGCAATACATGCCTCAAGTCACTTCTCAGGTTTCCTTGACAATAAAAGTATCTAGAAACTCATCAAACTTGAATGATAGTCTACAACATATAATATATATATCACTTAAGCTCAATTCTCACAAATCTTCTTCCTTCATAAAAAATAACAGGAGTTATATGTATTGGGAGCAAGAACATTTATGGTAATGAACCTTGGACCTATCGGGTGCTATCCAACGTTCATTACCCAACTGCCTCGCAGCAGCTCTGATGTCGACAGTAGTGGTTGCTTGATTTCGTACAACAAAGCGATGGTTGCTTACAACGAAATGTTAAAAAACAGTCTTGATCCAGTTAGGCGTCATCTAACTGCATCGGATGCTTCTGTTTATGTTGTATATGTAGACACTCATTCCACCAAACTCGATCTTCATCAGCACCCTAAAGATCATGGTCAGTTATGTTGTATCGATCATGTACGAATTCAGCAGATGAATTATGATCTGGTTCTCAACCAGGATCCAGTTTTTCTAATACTAGGTTGAATATATGATGTGTACACATTATGTGTGTTTCAGGTATGATATACGGGACTAAAGCATGTTGCAGATATGGTGGTGGAGAAAACAACTACAGACCTCAGCTGTATTGTGGCAACAGCAAGGTCATAAATGGTGTGAATGTGCCGGCGGTTGCTTGTTCTGATCCGTAGAACTATGTGAGTTGGGATGGAATTCATGCAACTGAAGCCTGCAAACAAACTTGTGGCCATGTCTATATTGAATGGGACCCATTTCCATCCTCCGTTTCCTCTTTCTAAGTTGTGTAATTTGAACTTACTTCATTGATATTTGTTGTTATATAGAACATTATTTACAACCACATTTCTTGTTATCCAAGTGTTATCATTCGTTGTCGTCAAATTGCAGGAAAGCCGATTGATGAAGGTGAGCTTACTGAAAAGGAGATTATAAGGGTTGAAAGAAATTCTGGTGTACTCAGCAGTACTTTGCGAGAAATTCAGGTATCATATAAGCTTTACTTTTTCATTAAAAAATTATGTTACAATCGTATTTGAGTTTCTATCATATTGCCTTGCATATATTTAAATGAATGCATATAAGTTATAACTTATAACTATAAAATAAAATACTTTTACAGCAAAGATGATCAATTATGCAGATGTCTTTGTTAACAATTAGCTCTGAAATTGTTCCTGATCGAATTTCGAGCGCAAAACTATCTGGAAAAACTATGGCAGAAGCAACAAAGAGAGAACGATCTTTGTGAAGGACTAAAGCTATATAAGTAGCATACAAACATTTCGTTTCATCGTAACTGTTCTGAAAGAAATCGAAGTAGCTTAATATGTTGATGTTTTATTTGGAGTACTCAAGAGTGGAAAATATGAAGAGGCACTGGAGAAATTCGAATCCGTAGTGGGATCAAAGCCAGAGTGCAATGAGGCTTCAATTGCAAGCTACAATGTCGCGTGATGCTATTCTAAGCTTAATCAGGTGTTTATTATGTTCAAAACTTTTAATGAAATTCAAAATTATATTTTTTTAGTGAATTATGCTGAAATCAAAATATACCTATGTTTTTTTTCGTTTTTTTTTCTTTCTTTTATTTTTTTCTTGTAGGTTCAAGCAGGTCTGTCTGCATTGGAAGATGCAATGCAAGTAGGATATGAAGATTACAAGGTATGATATGATACAAACAGCAAAATCACGTTGTTCAAAATGAAACCTGATCAAAAATGTGTGCCGTTATACTGTTGCCATCATAATAAATACATTGCCTTTTGTTTATGGTTTACCAGTGTTTCTTTGAATATTTTATTTCTTTAAGTAAAAAAGCTTAGTGATTTATGAATTTGACATGGTAAGGCATTTTTGCATACACTAAACATTTTCTAAAATTCAATGGAGGAAGTATGGGAAGAAGCTATAAAGGATATTTCTGACACATGCAATTATTCCTTGTTAAATGTAAGAGAGTCCAAGTTTAGCAAATCAGTTTCCCTTAGGTTGAACTCAAATTTAGGGAACATAATGTAATATTAAATAGTATTTTTGAATAAAAGCTATTGTACTACAGAAAGTATCCAAATATTGTGACCATCAATCTAGATAAGAATGGTTTTGACAAGGGAAGATGATTCAGTTTTGGTCTAAGCATTTTCAAATTTGTATTGTTTTCATGTGAAATTTGAATTACTGACATAATTATTGTTCCATGCAATATTTTTTTGAAAATGCACATTTAATTAGCCACGGCATATAGCCATGGCCAATTCTCATTTTGCAATGGCCATGAGCCGTGGCTAATTTTCATTTTGCCACGACTCATTTCCTTGGTAGAATTTTGCCACAGGTCATTTTGCCATGGCCCAGAGCTGTGGCAAAATCGTTTTGCCACGACCCAAAGCATGGCGAAATAGCTTTTCTAGTGTAGTGGTAGCCCAGAAATCAAGAAAAGGGAGCAGTGTGAACCTTGTAGTCGTGAAATCAAGGGTGGTGGAATCTGTGTTAACCTTGTAGCCGTGAAATCAAGGGTGTTGTAAGATTGATACTACTATTAATAAAACTTTGTGCAATCTAGCGTTGTGTGGGGCTGCACGTAAGAGTAATCCGAACCACATAAAATCCGATGTGTTCTTTCCTTTTCTGCATTTTATATTTACTTATATCTTTGTTTGAGATTGAATCCATTTTTGTGATCATTTCTGGTGTGATAATCATTGTGTGATCCATATTGTAACAACCCGTATTTTCAATAACCTGTAATGATGTAAATCGAGGCAGAATTTAATTTATAAATCTGAATCAAGGGAAACGGGCTATGCCATTGCGTTCGTCTCGGAAAAATACGCGAAATAGAGTCCGAGTTTTCGAAAATCGGAGTCCGTATGACCCGATTAAGGCCCAACGAAGTTTTCAGAAAATTTCAAAGTAAAAACAGATTTCAAATTCAAATCTGAATTTGGAAATTGGGGTTATTGGGCCAGGCAGGAAAATTCCCGCCAGAACACCCCAAGTCGACAGCCCTGTCGACTTGGGAGTCGACTTGGTTAGACCAAGTCGACAGCCCTGTCGACTTGGCTGTCGACTTGGCTCAGACGGACTGTTTAGCCTGGTGCACCATTTTGAGAATGTGTTGAGCTTGGGGGCCAGATTCAGTTTTAAGAGCTAAGATTGCAACTAGGGTTTAATCCTATGGCCTAAAACACTTGCCTAATCTATAAATAAGACCCTAACCTAGCCCTAAATCATCATTATTCATTCTAGCAACTAAACTATGGCAAAATCAATCCTCTCATGGCCTCCACTCTCTTCATAAAATTCCTAAACAAATTTTTATGAGATTTTCCATGCATACAAGTGTTTTTAGACTTGTATGATCATCATTAGCTTGCATTCAAGTCAAGTCTCTATATTGGCACCATAAAGAAAGAGTTTTGATCAATTTTGCTTGCATTTTTGGGGTTTAATTGGTTGTATAAGGGTCTTCTTACATTTGCTATACTCATTTGAGTCCGCATAAGCATTGTAAGCCCTATTCTACTTTCATACTTAAACTCTAAAGTTAAATGTATGATATGCAAGTTTATTATGGTATGAAATGCAAGTTTATTATGTTGTGATATGCAAGTTTCTATGCAAGTTTATCATGTTATGCAAGTTTTCTATGATGTAATATGCAAGTTTATCATGTTATGCAAGTTTTCTATGATGTAATATGCAAGTTTATCATGTTATGCAAGTATGCTATGATATGATATGCAAGTTCATCATGTTATGTTATGCAAGTTTGAAATGTAAGTTGTCATATGATATGCAAGTTGTGTCATGCAAGTTTGGGTTGAACATTTTGTTCATGCTATCATGTTATGCAAGCTTATTGTGGGTTTATGAACATAAAGCTTCAAGCTTTATGCCAAAGGTTGCACTTTGGCAACATGTAAGTTATCATATCTCTTATGATAACTTGCATGTGAGGCTAAATGCGAACTTATGGCCATTTCTACATGTCATTCATCACCATGTATCACCAATATGCTAAGTTTGGTTTTATGCATGCTTTTGAGGCCAAAATATGTAATATGCATGTATATGAACACATGAACATTTTATATGCCACCATGTTAAACTTGTGGCTTTAACACCTTTATGTCATGATTATGCCAAGTTCCCTCTTTCTATCCTTTATGCGCTATTGCGATATGTAAGCAATGGGATTGCGTTTGGGATTGGGTAAAATTTAAAAGACATAAAACATAAGCTTGGGAATTTACCTATTAAGTTAGGTCTACCCATTGGGAATTTACCTATTAAGTTAGGTCTACCCAATTGCTTGAAAACTTGTAACATGTTTTGGAAACATGATGGACATGACACTTAAAAAAGATAAGTGTGGCCAACTCGAGGTTGGGTTGAGTTTGTAGCGTAAACCTACCCGGAACCGACCGGCTTAACTAGTTGCTACCAACAATAGGACCCAATGTGAGAAGTTGGTCATGTTGTACCTTGGACCCGAGGTTAGACCAAGTTGTGGTGTAAAGCTACCCGGACCCGCCCGGCTTAACTAGTAACCACAACAAGGTCTAATGTGAAAGGTTAAGGCGCATTAAAATTAATTAATGCCTCGTGATTAGGGTTAAGTCATGGTCCACTTAATACTTAACCAATTTGGGCTCGGTAGATTAATCGGGGTTAAGTCGTGAACTCATCGTTACACTTAACCAAGTTAATCCATGATTAGCAAGGGGGTTAAACCGTACTTAACCCACTAGAAAAATCCTAGCAATGGGGGCCCACTCCAGCAGTAATCCCAAGTTAGTATCATCATGACCCTAGGGACTAGGCTAGGGTGGGGGCACGATTACTGGGCTGGAGGTAAGCGACCAAAAGCGACGGCAGAGGGTACGCCGGTGTAGTTTCGGGCGGACCATGGTCGTGCACATAGTCCGAAGCCGGGGAAAGCATGCACGGGTACCAGTAGATCGAGACTGTGCACTCATGTTTATGGTGTCCAGGGGTTGCCACCCTAGGGCTTGATACACCCGACGGGAGACCCTGCACAGTCTGACTACAATCATGGTTGGGCCGTATTGACACCAGCACGTGACGATTTAGGCTTAGGGAGCCGATCGACTAGACCGTGGGGTTGGACCTCGTATTAGGGTCATTTCATGTTATTGGGCCAAAGCTTGGGCCAAGGGATCAATACTTGTTTATTCAAGTCATGTTAGTTTGCTAGTACACCTGTGGTGCAAAACCTTAATCCTGATTATGCGGTGACACCTTTATCTACCTTGTTAGTTAATCATCATGCTAGTATGTAGTTATCCTTATGTTCATTCCTGCTGCTCATGCCAGTTAACTTTATCAGTTTACATTGATTGTAGTAGGGCTTACTCAGTCTTTTTGACTGACCTGTTTTCTTTCGCCTCTTTTCTTCTGTTTCCCCCCCCCCCCCCCCCCCAGGTTCTCAGGGAGGGAATACTGGAGCTTAGCTGGATTTCAGACTGCTTGCTTGTGGAATTTAGCTCATGTACGGTTTGACATGAAGCTAGCTGTGGCTATCACTTCTTTGGGGATTAGTATTTATGTAATTCATATTTCAGTTGATGTTGTTTTATCTAGACTTATTTATTTGGAAAGCTATGTAGTACCAGACTTGTTTTGAGATGGTTTAAAATCTTCCGCTGTTTTGTCTATGTTATTTACTCTGTTTACGCATATACATATGTTCTTGTTCTGCCTTGATATATCATTATGCATGTTTACCTGATTCAAACGCCCCTCCAAAGTCAGAGTGCTTGCAAGAGTCACCCTGGCGGAGGTGGGGTGTTACATTTGGTATCAGAGCATATGGTTTACGAGAAGGAACAAAAAGGTTTTTTAAAACTTTTGGAAAACTATTTTCAAAACCAAGTATAAAGTATTTTCCAAAGAAAAGTCTAGTTTATTTTAAAGGCTATTCCCCAAAAAGCCATTAGCAAAATTCCTTCGTTTTTCTCCATTCTGAATCTGTCTTTTTCTTCGTTTCAGTATGGCCGATAACTTTGCTATTCCGGAGGGAGTGCACGTACCTGTTTGGTATAGGAGACTTTTGGAGGCTAGGGCGACCGAAGTCGGCCCCGCAGATGTTCCTCCTCCTCCTCCAGTAGTTAATATTCCTCCTCCTATCGCTAATGTTCCTCCTCCTCATGTCGCTGAGGTTCCTCTTCCTCCTCCCCCTCAGCATCCTCAAGCTGACTTCGCAAAGACTTGCAAAGATTTCAAAGCAATGGGTGGTAAGAACTTTCAAGGCACTGAGACTTTTGTAGAGGCCAGAAATTGGTTGAAAGAGACCGAGGATTTGTTTGCTATCTTTGGGTTAGACGATCAGAGGAAGCTCTTGTTGGCGGTTTGGCTTATGAAGGATGAAGCCGCTTATTGGTGGGAAGTCACCAATGGTACTAGGCCTGTTGAGACTTGGGCCGATTTCAGGGCAAGGTTCATGCTTAAGTTTCTATCTTCTGCTGAGGAGAATCTGCAAATGGAGAGGTTCATAACTTTGAGACAAGGGGATATGTCTGTCAAAGAATATGTGAACAAGTTCAATCAGTTAGCTCGTTTTGGCTTGGATTTGGTGAATACTCCTCAGAAGAAGGCTCTTCGTTTTGCTAGAGGATTGAATGAGCCGTTGCAGGGATTGGCTATGTCACATATTCCTCATGGGGCCACGTTTGAGAGCTTGGTTGATATGGCATTACTTCAGGGAGATGTCAAGAAAGAGGTCAAGATGAATGATACTCAAGCCAAGAAAACTGATTCCCAGGGAAAAGAAAATCAGGGAAATCCAAGTGGTCAGAGCAGTCAAGGCAACCAGAACAAGAACAAGAGTCAAGGCAACAAGGGGAACAACAACAAGGGCAAGAACAACAAGGGGAAGTGCCATTATTGCGGTTCAGTTGGGCATCTTATCAAGGATTGTAAGAAGAGGAAAAGGAAGAATGGTGAATGCTTTTTCTGTGGTGAGACTGGACATTTCAGTAAGGATTGCCCGAGGAAGCAAGGGCAAGGCCAGGGTCAGACTCAGCGTGCTGGACCTTCAGGAGGGCAAGTTCATGCTCTCAATGTCGCTCCAGTTCCCGATCGAGGTAGTATTTCTGTTGAGAGCCTTGTATATATTTCTGATTTTCCAGTTCGTACCTTGTTTGATTCTGGTGCATCGCATAGCTTTATCTCATCTGATCTTGTTGATAGTTTGCACCTTAGTACTAGCTTGGTAGATGATCCCGTCTGTGTCTCAAATCCTATTGGGGGTTCCGCCCATCTGTCTATGATATGTGGGGATTTGAGGATCTCTATACTGAGTGTAGAGTTCTTGTGCAGTGCTTATGTTCTTGGTTTCAGGGGATACGGATTGATATTGGGCATGGATTGGCTGTCTAGATATGGAGCTATCCTTGATTGTGAGCATAGGGTTGTGAGGCTCGTGACTCGCCTCGGAAACACCCTAGAGATTTCTTGTGATCCGAGAGGTCCCGTCATGTTATGCTATCTTGAATCACTCGACTCGTCAATGGAAACTCTTCAGTCTGTGAGAGTGGTTCGAGAGTATCCGGATGTTTTCGATAAAGTTAGGGGGTTGCCCCCTAAGCGAGAGATTGATTTCCGCATTTATCTGGTGGATAATGCAAAGCCTGTTTCTTTGCCCGTTCGGCACATGGCTCCGCGTGAAAGGCGGGAGCTAAGTAAGCAAGTGAAAGAGTTGCTTGAGAAGAACTTCATTAGACGAAGTATATCTGAATGGGGAGCGCCTGTGGTATTTGCTACCAAGGCAGATGGTTCTCTCCGACTTTGTGTTGACTATCGAGAGTTGAATAAGCTGACTAAGAAGAACAGACACCCGTTACCGAGGATTGATGATCTCTTTGACCAGCTTGTCGGTGCTTCTATTTTCTCTCAGCTTGATCTTGCTACGAGGTTCCATCAGCTCAGGGTAGCTGAAGATAGTATAGACAAGACAGCGTTCAGAACTCCAGATGGATTCTTCGAATGGCTTATCATGCCGTTCGGCTTGACTAATGCACCCGCATATTTCGTGGACTTGATGAGTAGGGTGTTCAGGGAGTTCTTGAACAAGTTTGTCGTGGTCTTCGTGGATGATATTCTGATCTTCTCTAAGGATGAGGAAGAGCACGCAAGGCATCTCGTGGAGGTGATGGATACGCTTAAAGCGCATCAGTTAAAGGCCAAGTTCTCCAAGTGTCACTTTTGGAGAAGGGAAGTTAGATTCCTTGGGCATATAGTATCTAAGCAAGGCTTAGTGGTGGATCCCGCTAAGATAGTTGCAGTTCAGGATTGGAAGACTCCAAAGAATGCAACCGAAGTGAGAAGTTTTCTAGGTCTTGCGGGTTTTTACCGGAAGTTCATCAAGGACTTCGCAAAGATTTCCGCTCCTCTCACTAAATTGACGAAGAAGAATTTAGTTTTTGCTTGGAGCATTGAATGCGAGCTTGCTTTTCAGAAGCTCAAGAGAGCCCTCACATCAGCACCTGTTCTAGCTTTGCCCGATGGAGGGAAGTTATTTGCAGTATACACCGATGCATGTGGCACGGGGTTAGGAGCTGTGTTGATGCAAGAAGGAAGGGTGATATGCTTTGGCGGTAGACAACTCAAAGTGCATGAGAAGAATTATCCCACTCATGACTTAGAGTTGGCAGCAATAGTATATGCACTCAAGGCTTGGCGCCATTATCTTCTGGGAGAAAGATTTGAGCTTTATACCGATCACAAGTCATTGAAGTATCTCTTTTCTCAGAAGGATCTGAATCTGAGGCAACAAAGATGGATGGAATTCCTGGCATCCTACGATTTCGAGATAGCTTATACCCCTGGCAAGGGGAATGTGGTAGCTGATGCATTGAGTAGAAGAAGGTTGACCCTAAGTCCTCTATTTGTTGAGATGAAGAATTTAGAGTATGCGGCGACCTTTGATTTCTCTTTGGCGATTGAGTCGATGACCGGTTCTTTAGCATCTCTGGAACTCAGACCTACCCTTCTTGATCAAGTTGGGGCTTCGCAGAGAGAAGACCCTCAGATAGTTGAGACTATGGATAAGCTGATTCGAGGAGAGGCATCTAGTCATCTCGCTCGATATTCTATTGATGACAAGGGTTGGCTGAGGAGAGACGGAAGGTTATGTGTCCCAATGGTAGAAGATTTAGTAAGGAAAGTGCTTGAGGAAGCGCATCGCTCTAAGTTGACTATACATCCAGGCGGAGATAAGATGTATAAAGATATGAAGCGCATTTTCTTTTGGCCTGGGATGAAGAAGGATGTGGCAGAATTTGTCTCTAGATGTATCATTTGCCAGCAAGTTAAGGCCGAGTCGAAGAAGCCCGGTGGGCTATTGCATCCTCTAGACGTTCCACTATGGAAGTGGGAGAGTATTTCCATGGATTTTATCGATGGGCTACCAAGGTCAAGGAAAGGGAATACGAGCATCTGGGTTATTGTGGACCGACTTACGAAGAGTGCTCATTTCATTCCGGTTAAGAGCAAGAGGACCGCATCTTGGCTAGCGTCTGTATATCTTCGTGAGATTGTGAGACTACATGGAGTCCCTTCTAGTATAGTTAGTGACCGTGACCCAATCTTTACAAGTCAATTCTGGAATAGCTTGCAAGAAGCCATGGGCACGAGGTTGAATCTAAGTACTGCTTATCACCTACAGACGGACGGTCAAACCGAAAGGGTGAATAGGGTACTCGAGGATCTGTTGAGGCTTTGTATTCTGGATTTTGGTGGTACTTGGGAAGACCATCTTCCTCTTGTTGAGTTTGCATATAATAACAGTTATCAGGCAAGCATAGGGATGGCACCATTTGAAGCTTTATATGGGAGGCCGTGCAAGTCGCCTACATGTTGGTGGGAGGCTACAGATAAGCTTATACTTGGGCCTGATATGATCAGAGATACATCCGAGAAGGTCGAGTTGATTCGGAGACGGATGAAAGCGGCCCAAGACCGACAGAAATCCTATGCTGATAAGCGAAGAACTGATTTGGAGTTTGATGTTGGGGATGTGGTGTTCGTGAAGGTTTCTCCTTTGCGGAATGTGGTCCGATTTGGAGCCGTTGGGAAGTTAGCACCGAGGTTTGTTGGACCATTCCCTATTATAGAGAGGATCGGGCAGATGGCTTATAAAGTGAAGTTGCCCGAGAAGCTTGCTGGAGTACACGATGTTTTTCATGTCTCGCATCTCCGGAAGTGTTTACATGAATCAGCAGAGGTTGTTGAGCCGAGTGTTCTGGAAGATGTGGAAGTGGAGAAAGAGGCTACCTTGAGGAGAGCTCCGATTCGTATCTTGGGGACGGAGACCAAGAAGCTAAGGAATCGAGAGGTCAAGTTGGTGAAGGTTCAATGGGGTGAAGCCGAAGAAGACGCAACTTGGGAAACTGAGGAGAAGATGCGTGGGCTTTATCCATTCCTTTTTGAGGGTACACTCTCAATCTCTTTTCTTTGTTAGCATATCTTTCTCTTTGCCATCCATGTTTATCTAGTTTATCGTGTTAATCTTGTCATGAGAACCTTAGGTAGAAACCCTTTGGACGAAACATGTGTTTGAAACATGTTATGCTTGATGGTTGCAAGTGGTTGCAAGTGTTTGCAAGTGGTTACTCGTGGATGCATTATACACGTTAGGCACTAGATCGGCTCACACACTCCTCATATTACATATGCATGAGTGTTTATGCTTATTCATGGATGAAATTTTTGTGTTATCACATGGATGTTGCATATGGATGTATGTTATGTGCACACATATAGATGTTATACATTATGTTAGGAATTGCATACATATGGATTCATTTCACTAACATAATCTGCATTGATGATATTTGCATTAGATAAGTACAAACACACACACCTTTGCATATGCTCATACAACATTTAGAATCTTGTAAGGACAATGATTGCTCGTGGATGATGTTTTGAGTAGATGGATGTTGGATGGTAGGATACGTTCTTCCTAACTTGAATATTTCGGGGACGAAATCCTTTAAGGAGGGGAGAATGTAACAACCCGTATTTTCAATAACCTGTAATGATGTAAATCGAGGCAGAATTTAATTTATAAATCTGAATCAAGGGAAACGGGCTATGCCATTGCGTTCGTCTCGGAAAAATACGCGAAATAGAGTCCGAGTTTTCGAAAATCGGAGTCCATATGACCCGATTAAGGCCCAACGAAGTTTTCAGAAAATTTCAAAGTAAAAACAGATTTCAAATTCAAATCTGAATTTGGAAATTGGGGTTATTGGGCCAGGCGGGAAAATTCCCGCCAGAACACCCCAAGTCGACAGCCCTGTCGACTTGGGAGTCGACTTGGTTAGACCAAGTCGACAGCCCTGTCAACTTGGCTGTCGACTTGGCTCAGACGGGCTGTTTAGCCTGGTGCACCATTTTGAGAATGTGTTGAGCTTGGGGGGCAGATTCGGTTTTAAGGGCTAAGATAGCAACTAGGGTTTAATCCTATGGCCTAAAACACTTGCCTAATCTATAAATAAGACCCTAACCTAGCCCTAAATCATCATTATTCATTCTAGCAACTAAACTATGGCAAAATCAATCCTCTCATGGCCTCCACTCTCTTCATAAAATTCCTAAACAAATTTTTATGAGATTTTCCATGCATACAAGTGTTTTTAGACTTGTATGATCATCATTAGCTTGCATTCAAGTCAAGTCTCTATATTGGCACCATAAAGAAAGAGTTTTGATCAATTTTGCTTGCATTTTTGGGGTTTAATTGGTTGTATAAGGGTCTTCTTACATTTGCTATACTCAGTTGAGTTCGCATAAGCATTGTAAGCCCTATTCTACTTTCATACTTAAACTCTAAAGTTAAATGTATGATATGCAAGTTTATTATGCTATGAAATGCAAGTTTATTATGTTGTGATATGCAAGTTTCTATGCAAGTTTATCATGTTATGCAAGTTTTCTATGATGTAATATGCAAGTTTATCATGTTATGCAAGTTTTCTATGATGTAATATGCAAGTTTATCATGTTATGCAAGTATGCTATGATATGATATGCAAGTTCATCATGTTATGTTATGCAAGTTTGAAATGTAAGTTGTCATATGATATGCAAGTTGTGTTATGCAAGTTTGGGTTGAACATTTTGTTCATGCTATCATGTTATGCAAGCTTATCGTGGGTTTATGAACATAAAGCTTCAAGCTTTATGCCAAAGGTTGCACTTTGGCAACATGTAAGTTATCATATCTCTTATGATAACTTGCATGTGAGGCTAAATGCGAACTTATGGCCATTTCTACATGTCATTCATCACCATGTATCACCAATATGCTAAGTTTGGTTTTATGCATGCTTTTGAGGCCAAAATATGTAATATGCATGTATATGAACACATGAACATTTTATATGCCACCATGTTAAACTTGTGGCTTTAACACCTTTATGTCATGATTATGCCAAGTTCCCTCTTTCTATCCTTTATGCGCTATTGCGATATGTAAGCGATGGGATTGCATTTGGGATTGGGTAAAATTTAAAAGACATAAAACATAAGCTTGGGAATTTACCTATTAAGTTAGGTCTACCCATTGGGAATTTACCTATTAAGTTAGGTCTACCCAATTGCTTGAAAACTTGTAACATGTTTTGGAAACATGATGGACATGACACTTAGAAAAGATAAGTGTGGCCAACTCGAGGTTGGGTTGAGTTTGTAGCGTAAACCTACCCAGAACCGACCGGCTTAACTAGTTGCTACCAACAATAGGACCCAATGTGAGAAGTTGGTCATGTTGTACCTTGGACCCGAGGTTAGACCAAGTTGTGGTGTAAAGCTACCCGGACCCGCCCGGCTTAACTAGTAACCACAACAAGGTCTAATGTGAGAGGTTAAGGCGCATTAAAATTAATTAATGCCTCGTGATTAGGGTTAAGTCATGGTCCACTTAATACTTAACCAATTTGGGCTCGGTAGATTAATCGGGGTTAAGTCGTGAACTCATCGTTACACTTAACCAAGTTAATCCATGATTAGCAAGGGGGTTAAACCGTACTTAACCCACTAGAAAAATCCTAGCAATGGGGGCCCACTCCAGCAGTAATCCCAAGTTAGTATCATCATGACCCTAGGGACTAGGCTAGGGTGGGGGCACGATTACTGGGCTGGAGGTAAGCGTCCAAAAGCGACGGCAGAGGGTACGCCGGTGTAGTTCCGGGCGGACCATGGTCGTGCACATAGTCCGAAGCCGGGGAAAGCATGCACGGGTACCAGTAGATCGAGACTGTGCACTCATGTTTATGGTGTCCAGGGGTTGCCACCCTAGGGCTTGATACACCCGACGGGAGACCCTGCACAGTCTGACTACAATCATGGTTGGGCCGTATTGACACCAACACGTGACGAGTTAGGCTTAGGGAGCCGATCGACTAGACCGTGGGGTTGGACCTCGTATTAGGGTCATTTCATGTTATTGGGCCAAAGCTTGGGCCAAGGGATCAATACTTGTTTATTCAAGTCATGTTAGTTTGCTAGTACACCTGTGGTGCAAAACCTTAATCCTGATTATGCGGTGACACCTTTATCTACCTTGTTAGTTAATCATCATGCTAGTATGTAGTTATCTTTATGTTCATTCCTGCTGCTCATGCCAGTTAACTTTATCAGTTTACATTGATTTAGGGCTTACTCAGTCTTTTTGACTGACCTGTTTTCTTTCGCCTCTTTTCTTCCGTCACCCCCCCCCCAGGTTCTCAGGGAGGGAATACTGGAGCTTAGCTGGATTTCAGACTGCTTGCTTGTGGAATTTAGCTCATGTACGGTTTGACATGAAGCTAGCTGTGGATATAACTTCTTTGGGGATTAGTATTTATGTAATTCAGATTTCAGTTGATGTTGTTTTATCTAGACTTATTTATTTGGAAAGCTATGTAGTACCAGACTTGTTTTGAGATGGTTTAAAATCTTCCGCTGTTTTGTCTTTGTTATTTACTCTGTTTACGCATATACATATGTTCTTGTTCTGCCTTGATATATCATTATGCATGTTTACCTAATTCAAACGCCCCTCCAAAGTCAGAGTGCTTGCAAGAATCACCCTGGCGGAGGTGGGGTGTTACACATATAGTAATTCACATTTATTAAAGGTTTCTATAAATTCCTTATAAACACTATTCACCCCTCCCCACTAGTGTTAATTCTGCCTTAAGATCCTTAATCTGCATTCCTAACAATTGGTATCATGGCATAGGTTTTCAAATTTTCATCATCTGAATTTTGGAAATATTAAGTGGCAACCAACACTAGAATTGCTAATAACAATAGTTCATTTGTAGAGGGTCAGCACACCATTAGAACACCATTATGTAATGGTAGTAATTATTCTTACTGGGCATGTAGAATGAAAATATATTTGCAATTTGTAAGATTAGACACTTGGAATAGTACACAAACTGCATATGTTGAACCCATTACTAATTTTGCACAATGGACTAATGAAAAAAAGGCTGCTGCACAAAGTAATTCTAAGGCTACGAATATGTTAGTTTTTTCATTAGATAGAAATGAATTTAATAGAGTGTCAGTTTGCAAATCTACTTATGAAATATGGAGAACATTGCAAGTTACTCATGAAGGAACCAATAAAGTTAAACAAACTAAGATATTTATGTTAACTAATCAGTTTGAGTTATTTAAAATGAATCAGAATGAATATGTTTTCGACATGTACTGCAGGTTTCAGGAAATCGAGCATTCATTAATGGCTTTGGGAAAAACTTATTCTAAAGAGGATCAAGTCAGAAAAACTCTAAATTCACTAACTCCAGAATGAGATCAGAAAATACTGGTAATAGAAGAAGCAAATAATGTTATTGAAATGAAGATTGAGGAGTTAATAGGAAATTTGATGTCGTTCTAAGTTCAGTTATAGAAAAGAAAGGAGAATAAGTTGACAGAAAAGAAATTTATAGCATTCAAAGCAACAACCGACTGTTCCGATTCAAGTAGTGAGGGTGATGAAGAAATTGCCATAATGATAAGGAATTTCAGAAAATTTCTAAGATATAAAAGAAGAAATAATTTTATGAGAAATAATCAAGCAAGCTCGGGAAGAAATGATGGCAGATGTTACAACTGCAATAGACCAGACCATATAAAGAGAATGTGTCCATATCCAGCTAAATCAAATCAACAAACAGTTAATAATAATTCATCAAAGAAGAGGAAAATGGCATATGCAGCAACTTTAGATGATTCAGACTCATCATCAAGCGATGAAGAGCTAGAAGCAGGAAATTCGAATATGTGCTTTCCAGCGATTCAGAGTTCAGAAAATATTGAATAAATGGATATAAAAACCAGGTACGCCTTAATTAATTTTTGAATTGGTTGAATGGATGTTTTTTGATTGCTTGGCTTGTTTGAATTTAAAATTTAAAATTAGAAAAATCAAAATTGAACTTTAAAATTTGAATTTGAAATTTGAATTTTGAAATTCAAAATAATAATAATAATAAAATAATATAATAATAAAAATTAACTTTGGATGTTTGTTAAGATTAATATTATTTCAGGAAATATTAAACCTGAAAATATAAAACGTTAAAATAATAAAACAAAGTCAAAAAGCAACATGCCTTTTGAAAACGCACATATATGTCGACATACCAGAATCGACATGTCAACATATGTGCCAGTAGTTGAAATTCAAATTTTAATTTCAAAAGTTTGAACTTTCAAACTTCCTCCCACCTTTTCACCAACTCCCATGGTCAGAAAAGGTGTCCTTATTTTCAGAAAAGTTATGTTCATTCACTCTCTATTTATTTATCTATTCAATTCTATTCTCTCTACCTCTCGTTCAAAATTCAAACAACTTTCTTCATTCTATTCTCTTCGAAACTTATCTCCAATGACTTCCCCAAGCACATCAAAAACCATGATATTAACCAAAACTGTCAAGGGTCATCTCTACAGTGATCCAGAAGTTATTCAAGCCTATATTGACTATATGTTAAATGGAAAAGTCAATACAGGAGCCTTTGCTATCTTTGAAGATTTCCCTTCTTATGATCTTCGTTCTCTTTTCGAACAAATGAAGTCCTATGTTTGATTGACTCTCGGGATAACGATAAAGTATGTTACCCGAATCTTGTCAAAATGTTCTATGCGAACTTGAATCTTGGTTTTTACGAAGGAAATGAAAATCAAGTTTGGAGTAGCATAAAAGGCACTGTCATTTTGGATTGTGAAATTTTGGATACCATTTTAAATTATAAGAGTATAAGCTCGAATTTTTCAGAATTTGAAATTGATGAAAAGGATTTGGAAACTTTTCATCACATCTTTGAAAGTGATGAACATTTAGAATTTAAAAATCGATTTTTCTGCCTAAAGGCAAGAATCGTCAACCTCCCTCTTCGACATACCATTACTCCTCGTTCTAGAAATTTCAATAACCTTGCCCTCAAGGTCCAAAAAGCTCGTTTTGCTATCTTTGGCACTTACGATATTAATTGGACCGATGTAATTTTGAAAAAGTTTAAGCCCAAAGAGATGTCCATCAAGGAAAACACTCTCTATCTTGGAGTTTATCTTACCCGTATCTTTAAATATTTTGGAGTGGGTCTCATAAGAGAGGACTGTGTGCCAAGAAAGGTTTTTAACACAGGAAATATAAACCTTATGCAAATTCCAATCATTTTTAAACCTTATGAAACATTTGAGGAAAAACAGGCTTGAATGCAACAAGAAGAAAATCCAATGGAAATCGACGAAGAAGAAGAATCCTCTTTGGAAAGTATAGAGTTTGCAACAAATAGTAGGGCCAGAACCAAAGAAACACTTGTAAAAAACCAAGCCAAGTTAGCCAAGAACCAAAAGAAGATCAAGAAGACTCTTACCCAAATGTCTTCTAAAACGAACAAGTTCTTTGGCAAAGTAGGAAGAAAACTTGGATTATCATCTTCCCCATCTTCATCCGCTGAAATCTAAGTTCATTAGTTTAAGTTATCCTTTCGTATTTGCTTGTATTTCCATTTCGAATCTCGTATTTAGTACCTTGTATCATTTGAATGTATTTGCTTTCTAGTAGTAATGAATGATATTCATTTCTATCAGATTAATCCTTAATTTACTGTAAAATACATTAGAATAAAATAAATTATATAATATATTAATAAATATCTCAAAATAGTGTAAAAACTTGATATACCCAAAAAGCAAAAAGGGGTATGTCGACATGTATAAATGGACATGTCGACATATAACTGTCAGGAAATTCAAATTTTTTCAAATTTGAATTTTTAAATAACTACCTTATGTCTCTTTATTTTAAACGAATTCTAACCTCTATAAATTCCCTTTTCTTCCAAAAAAATTATTTTAAACTCTCTACTTCTTCTCTAATTATTCCTTATCTATATAATCAAATAATGGCCAATCCAATTCACAATTTGAGTGAGAATCTCGAAGAAATACTCAATTCATTCAAAAATATTCTTTCTATAATACTTCGTAATCTGCGTCACCTATAATTGAGTCAGATAAAGATGGTTGAACATCAAGAGAAACACTTTGATGCCATTCGTTGGTTAATCTCTTCTCTTTTCAGAGATGAAGACAACAACCTCTCTAAAGCACTACCAACCAAAGAAGATGAAGACTGGGAAGTCATTAAGGAGGATCCAATCTTTGGAGGAGATGGACGGGTGGAAGTTCCAAGAGATGTTTGAATTAATTGATATGCTTTGTTTGAATTTGATTGAATCTGTTTGAATTTGTTTGTTTGACAAACTTGTACATATTATTTGGTTTGAAATGCTTGGACCGATTGACTGTAAATATTAAACAAATTGTTTATAAATACTTTATTTGCTTGGATATACTCTTGTTATTTAGTATTGCCATAGAGTCAGGGTAAGCCATTTAGATTTGGTTATTTAGAATTATTTATAGCATAAATTTAGGGGAAGTATGGTTTAGTTTAGTACAGTCTAAAATAGGTTATTATAATCAAGTATAGGATAATTTTTGATATTGACAAAAGGGGATACGATATAGGCATAGTTTAAGGGGGAGTCGGAAGGAATTCATGGTGAAAATCATGGAATCAGAACAACAAGTAATATCAGGTATAAATATTTTATAAACTAAGTTTGTCATCACCAAAAAAGGGAGATTGTTGGAGAATGGAATGTTGATGACTAATATTATTAATTATAAAATATATACTAACATCCTTGTCCAGAATATATATATATGTATATGCAGGATATAAATATTGAAGGTTGTACAATATTAGAGATTCAAGATACCAAAGAATTCAAGACTCACGAGTATCAAGATATCAAGATTTCACGAGCTCAAGGTTATCAAAGTAATAGAGTCTAGATTCCGGTTATCACTTTTAAATTCTATTTTCAAATTCCTTTTCAAATTGATTTCAAAATTATTTTAAACTCCTTTTCTAAATGATTTCAAATTATATATATGTGTATATATATATATGTCTTGTAGTTTATAAAGTGTTATAATATATATGTTTATAATATATATGTTTTAAGTTCTATATTGTATAATCGTATAAATATTATTATATTATATATCACTATGTTTTTACACTTTAGAAAATTCATTTTGAAACATTAGTTTTGATTCAAGAATTTCCAGAATATATATATTGATTTAAACATTTGAAAAATGGTTTTAAAAATCAAAATACTATGTATATGTCGACATACATAGTTGAACATGTCGACATATAACTATTATTTTTTCAAATTTCAAAGGAAGTGTCTTTTCGTTATTTGAAACGCTTCAGAAACGTTACAACCTTTCAAACTCTATAAGTAGGGGTTAAATTCGATTTTTTTAGTCAATTCTTCTTCTCCATCTTCATCCTATCTCCAACCACCATTATCATAACTTAATTTCTTGATTTCTACACTTATACTCTGCCGATTTCTACTCAAATTATATCAAACTTTTTCTTCTCAATCTTTATCAAATACTCTCTGACGAGAAGTGTTATTCAAGAGTTCTAGGGCTATTGTACTCATTAGGGAATGGGTGTGTTCCTTGTAGCTTGGAAATCAAGGAAAGAGAGCGGTGTGAACCTTGTAGCCGTGAAGTCAAGGGTGGTGGAATCGGTGTTAACCTTATAGCCGTGAAATCAAAGGTGTTGTATGATTGATACTAGTATTAATAAAACTCTGCACAATCCAGTGTTGCACGAGACTGGACGTAGGAGTAATCCAAACTAGTATAGAATCCAGTGTGTTCTTTCCTTTTTTGCATTTTATATTTACTTATATCTGTATCCGAGACTGTTTCTATGTTTGTGATCATTTCTAGTGTGATAATCATTGTGTGATTTATATAGTAATTCACGTTTGTTAAAGATTTCTATAAATTCCTTATAAACACTATTCAATCCCCTCCAGTGTTAATTCTGCCTTAAGATCTTTGATCTACATCCCTACCATTGTTATTGGCATGTTGAAGAATTTGTCAACCACCAAAAAATCTTCTTTAATTATTGTTATCAGCATGTTGAAGAATTCTTACTTTTTAAGACTACATGCACTTCCCCTGTAGAATGAAATACGTAGTTATATTCAACAACCTATTGCTCACATTGTGTCGGAATTTCCATGTACAAACTTTTCTTTGTGGCGCCGTAACTTGTTGAATATCTAATTGCAGTATTGACCATGAAAATTAATTAAACTCATTTCACTTTTATGTTTTATTTCTAACTTATAAGCTCAGATATTTATTTAATTATGTTTGCTTCCTCTATGTACTCTACGCTTCATACAGATCAGAGATAACTTAAAAATGGTGCATATGAAAATAGTTTTGAAGAAAAACTTAGGTTGGAAGCAAGAAAAAGAACCGTATCTCTCTCCGAATACATGAAGCATGTAAGAACCGAGTGTGATAAAAATGTAGCATGCAAGAATCTAGATGGGCGGTGGGATTTTGTAACTGAAATATCAAGCATGAAACACGATTTACACACCAACACTGCTGCTGTATAAATCTTAAGTTAAGTCATACATTTTAGAGTATGATTGGCCATTGTGAGTTTGAAATATAGGAAATGTTGATGATAGTGCCTCAGCCGTGTTGCTATAAAGCTACTGCCTGGTGTTGTGATGGTTTAACTGCACTGACAGTGGATAGTGTGAGCTGATGATCAAGAAGGAATTCTGTTGGGATGCTGCTGTAGAGAACAGGTTATACTATGAACTGACGATGTTGCAATGATGGACAGAGTGAGCCTATGAGTGTGTCCTGATGACTTTAGACCAGTTGTGTTGTGAACGATTGGCCTATAGATGCTACTGCAACATAGTGTAATCAACGAACCCTTGGTCATAGAAATTGTTTGAGACTAGGCTAGACTAGATAGAGCAAAAACTGCTAATAGTGGCTGGGAAGGATGTTCTGATGTGATACATGCATTTGAACTGATAAAATTAGATATTAGTAAAGGTGATTTCTAAACGAGTATGGAAGATATTGCTATGCTATAACATGTAGCTTGCTGCTTGCGTGTAGAGCTTGTAACTGCCAACTAGCTGCTTGGGTGATGCTACAATACTGAATTAAGTGCATTGTTGACAGGGTTGATTGCTACCTTAAGAGAAGTGAGGCTATACATGGTAGGATAAAGCAAGTGAGCAAAGAGTTGCATGAGGGAACAAGCCATATGCAAAGACCAACGAAGTTGACAACTACTGGGGATACAACTATTTCCCATTGTTTTAGACTTATATTTACAAAGTATCAAACCATTGTAAAAGGAATTGATTATTGATTTCTTATAGAAGAGGTTCATCAATGTTGATTACATGTTACTAAAATTTTATATTATAACATTATTGGTCCACTGTGAATACTATTGTATAAAAATGGCAAACACGATGTTGAAATGTATTTGTAGTAATTTTTTTAAGAATGTTTTAAAATTGTTGTCTAAAATCTGGACATAACTCTTTTTAAATGTTGCACACCATACTTTTCATTATATTTTTCTATTGTTCTAAAGTAAGATATATAATGTATAAAAAACATTGTAAAAGGAATTGATGATTTGTTACAGGTGATGTAGAAAAAATTTCATCAGTACTTATAATATGTTGTCGAAAAATTATTTTACTACATTTTATGATCATTATGAAAACCCTTTCTGATTAATATATGAAATTATACCACAATCAAGTAATGATGTTTATTACAATCTACAACGGTCTTTATAACACCAAGTAAATGATGTAAAAAAACTCGTAGTTTATGCAACTATGCATATGACAACGGCACCATAAATGTTGTTGATGTGTTTTGACAACATGTATCCAACATTGTGAGAGTGTATATTTCTTGTAGTGAGTGTGTGGTCGTACGACCAGAACGAAGTATACGTCGTATAATTAATTAGGGAGATAATTAATCCCTTTTCACTAAGTTCCACGAGCTATGCCAATTAGACAACTCGTGTACCCTTAAACCCACTTGTTCCTTTCTTCCTATCCTTTCTTTTCTTGTGTACTTAAGCCATGTGTCATCGTCCCTTTTCTTTTCTTTTTTCTTTTCCATTCCTTTTCTCCTTACTTCTCTCTTAAGCTTTCCTACCACCATTAATCTCCTCTCTCTCTCTCTCCCCTATGCCTTACGCCTCCCCAATCCGGCCCCTACCAGTGCCTCCCTCCCCTTGCGCAGCCTTCACCAGCACCCACCTCCTATCTCTTCAAGTTGTGAGCCCCCATAGCCCCAAAGTCCCTTTCCCCTTTCCAATTTCAGAAAGCAAGCACCTTCTACCCTAAATCAAGTACAACCACCTCCTACTACCACCTAAGGAATCCACCTACCCACGACATGACCCCCCACCACCATCAATGCGTGGACCCTCCTACCAGCCCATGTCGTGGTCCCTCATGCTCCCTCAAACCCTAAAAGTCCTAATAATTCCAACTTTCCTCTCTAATCTTTAAATTAGAGTGTGTTTACATGTATTCGTGTAATAGCTAGTGGTATTGAAGCAAAAAAGAAGTGATTTTGGGTTCGTTGCGAGCGCGAGAGGTCCTATAGTGAAGTGTCGAGGTGTAGGGATGGCTACAATGAGAACTCCTCATTTCAATTTGGTCAATTAGTACAGTTAATTGTAGACCACACTAGGATTCATACTGTGAAAGTTGATTGTTATGTGATTGAATGGATGATGAACTGTGATATGATTTGGATGTAAAATTAGGTAAATTATCATGTTAAAATGTTTATGATAGTTGTTATAGGGTTTAACATCTATTTATAAGTTAAACGGTTTTTTAACAATCACCTATTTAAGTCAAGTTGACTCAATAAAATATAATCTGAGACAAACAAGTTATAATAAATTATTTGATATTGGTTGGGGTTGGTCAATTAAATTTGATGATTGCTGATATGAATGGTGTTGTTAAATACAACAATGATTGGGTTAATAAGATATAATATCTTATTTAAACATGGTTAATTTGGGTTTAAGTGTTAATGATCTTGACACTCAGGTCAATAAAGCCAACGTATGATAATTGGATCTTAATTGTTATTTACAACTATTATTAGACGCATATGATGTGCGAAATCCATATAAATGGGAGTATATGGTAATTGGTTAAATCTCGTTCCAATTCTGAATAAACTTGAATATTTTAATAATATAATATTCTGTAATGTCCTGTATTTTTTGTAGTCGAATATTTAAATTATTTTATTATTTTAAATATTATATTTAGAATATTAATGGATTTTAATATTGAATTCGTTTATAAAACGAAGCTTGAACGTTATATATATATATATATATATATATGTATAATTTAACACGAACTCAAAATGGCGTAGCGGTTCGTAATATTGAGCTTTGAACTTCAATTGAATATACAGGATTCGTTATAAGTCGGAATTCCATGAAACAAGAAATGTTGGAATCTTGTTGATTATAATTTTCATATATAAGAGAAAAATTCAGATTTTGTGTTATAGATCGTTAGTTATGTCCAAATCAATTTTTTTAAAATAGTCGTTATGGAAATCGTTAATAAAACGATAACGTTTGTTTGATAAATTAATAGGGTTTTTATATATAATTTGATATCATTTTAACTTGAATTGATGATATTAAGTTGTATAATTTATATTTGAAGCTGCATACATTATTCTACTTGGATATTTATGATAATAATAAATTATTATTATTTAATTGAATTAATTTGGAATTTAAATTGATATTTTATAGCTTTAAAAATAGCCATTTTGCAAACGGTCTCGGTTTTCGGTGAAATTAGTTTATTGGAACCGTAACATTAAATTATTATATGGTATTAAATTTCGTGGCAAACCGATGTCGTATGTGAGAACGGCAGCCGTAAAAGCCCAGTCATTTTTTATAGCACATAATTAAATTTAAATTAATAGAGGAATATTTGTGTGTAACTTGAGCAGATGATCGAACTAATCCACGAAACCAATTCCGTTGAATTCGTATCGACGTTTAGTGTCAGGATAGATAGGTAATTTGTTATTTTTGACATCGAGTATTTCGGTATCCAAAATAGCGTTGTTTGGCGTATAAAAATAGCGTACCAGAAAATAGTCTCGGAATGAGACAAAACTCATGTTGTTGGATTCATATTAATTAATTAGTATAAGATATCAATTTTCATGTCAATCGGACTTACCGTTTGACAGTGGCAGCGTCAAGCGCTCTTGTTTTTATTTAATTGTATATATTTTCAAACAGGGGTAACTTTGGAGGAATAAATGACTGGCCAAACGAACTTCGAATTTAATGAAATAAATTTCATTGGATCTATAAGGAAAAGGTCTAGTATAATTTCAAAGTTTCAAGTTGATTGGATTTATTTTGTAATCGTAGGAAAATTAAATGCAAGATTTTTAGCCTATGAATTATAAAGAACTTTTTACAAACGACCTCGGAATTCAACGGAACTTATCCCATCGGGTCCGGAATATTTTTTATGCTAGGATTAGGAGTTTCGTCTTGATTGGACATCGTATGTGTTAGTTTTTAATAAGATACCTCACGCGTAAGTTTCGTTATAATAAAATAATATTTAATTTATACCACGCACTATATATAAAAGGATACGGTAACAACTTATATTTAAATCGTTTGTTTAACGTGCGTGCCAAATCATTACTTTACTTGGGTGCCAATATACTCTCTACCATGCGCAACACGTTTTTGAGAATCCCACCACCTATTCCATTATCTCTGTAAACCTGTACTAAATTTACTTGGTGCCCACGGTCTTTCTTCCTGTAAATAAGCTTCGCTACCCCATTCTTTTTCCTGTTATTTCGGTAATGGAGAAAATGCACTCCTTTCCTCTGTCCACCAAAATAATGTCTTCTTCGCAAATTAAAAACTCAAGCCCTCCCTCAATAATAAAAATCAAACTTCCCATTCTTATTTCCAGACTTGCAGTAGGATTAAAACGAACACCCTACCTCAGTTAAAAACGAAACCCATCGTCCACAAGTAAACCGCATGCCTATATATATATATATATATATATATATATATATATATAAGAGACTAATGGGTTGGAGAAAGAAGCGGATAGGGAGAGTGCAATGGAGTTGGCAGTGTACTAGGGGTTCGGCGCAGCATGGGTGCATAATATGCAGATACGTGAAGCAACATGAAGAAGAGTGGGAGGCGCAGAAATGGTTGTGAAGGGGTAGCTAAGTTTGGAAATATTATTCAGAAGAAGAACAGTGCGGGTTAAGGAAATATATGGCGTGGGGGGGATGTAGAGTATTTTCTTGGAAGATAAAGTGGGAAGGAGAATGCCGTTGGGAAGGAAATTGTAAGGGAAGGTGGGCTGATTATTTCAATGTGCTTGCGGGCCATGAGTTAATGAAAAAAGGATAAAATTAAAACAGAAGATGTACGAGGGAGGGGGGAATGAAATGAGGTCGATGAGTTTGACGGGGAAGCAATGGTGAGGTAGTGTTGTTCTTCATGGCGACGCATGTGGCAAGTGGAGGAATTGTTTTGAAACAAGATGGTGGACGCAGGCCAGTTTTAAGTGTGAGGCCCAATTATAAATACAATTTAAGTTTAATTAAATTTAGTTGTTTAATAATCTTGTTAATGTCATTTTTCGTCCATATATTACCAGAATTGCACTCGGTTGGTTCTATTGGAACCATATGAATGAAGGCAACAATCTAGAGCTGATTCGAACAGTTCTGGAAGCTACCGGGATTTTTGATAAAATTAAACGACTGTTTAATTTTATTAAAATGAACTGTTTTAAACGACGAAATCAAACCAAGGTGATTTAAACTCACTTTTCTTCCCACTTATATTTTATATAAGTCAGGTTTTATAATTGTGTGCTATGGTTGTTAATGGTTATTTGTTTGTTTGTTGATTTTATTCATATCTTGACTGAAACAATGAAATTAAACGTTTCTTTAATTTAATTGCAAACTAATTATTATTTCTAACGATTAAATCTAGTTGAGGTAACTTACCTCAGTGGTTACATTTATAATAATATAAATATTATAAATAAATAGTTGAATGCTTGAATTTCTGTTATTAGCCCGTATTGACTGTTACAGTTATTACTGACTGTTATTATTAAATGGTTTATGTCATCTATTTAGATGGAAAATAAATATTGATTGGCCATATTAAAATGAATGATTTGAATTGTGGTAACCCATTTGTTTTGCAGGGTATAACAGGTTGAAGGAATCCAACTGGATTCCTCACTTATATTGATAATGCTTCTCAATATGATCATATTGTTTGTATTGAATGTGAAATTGGTTTATATTTCACGGTTCGGTACTATAGTAGCCATTTTCCCCTTTAGTGCATTCGATTTAAAGAAATGTTTTTTCGAAATCGATATTAAATGGATTTCGAGTGGTTTCAACGTTATACATATATTTATATATGGATTTGAAATACGATTTTGATTATAAAAATAAATATCAAAGTTAAATTTACAATTTTTATAAATATATAAAATATAACTAGTAGAGATGTAATATATTATTAAATAAACGGTTACACGATATAAATTTATCATGTTGGCTATTTAAATGTTGAAATGGTTTTGTAAAAGTCTTAACGGTCATAAAGGAATTTTAAATCGATTCAAAAATATTAGGACAAAATAATGGAATCGTAGATTATACGAGAATTTATAAAAGAGATTAAAACTAATATTTTTAAATGATCATTTTGAACTGTGGTTTTTAAATCTACGAAATGTGATTAAATGACATTTCATGAATAAGATTAACTTATCGGTGGATTTGGAAATGAGTATTGATTTAGGGATGGAATTTCTTATTTTTAAATGAAGTCGTATTTGAAAATATGAATATGGGTTTATAAATGAGATTTATATATGGGATTGAGTTAAATGAATGGGATTGAGTTAAATAAATGGGAGTGAGTTTTATAAATGGGGTTTCAGTTGAAATGACAAATATGAATTTATAATTGAATTTAAATCCGATATTTGAAGTAGATTGTTAAATCAAGGTTTTCTCAAAATATGATATAATTGGATATACGAGTATGAGTTTATTTATACGTGAAAGAGTTGTAAAATAAAGTCCTAAGATAAGGGAGTTGGATAAGTATAAATTGAAAGGTTGGGAAATGATATGAAATGGCTAAGAAAGGTTTATTCTGAGGTTTGGAATGTGAAATTCCGAAGTTCGGAATGTTAACTGAAGGTAGGAGTTTTAAATGAAGTTAAAGATGTGGAAACGAAGATGAATGGTAGGAGATTTTGCAAAATGGAAATTTAAAGTTTTGGGAATGAAATCGAGCTAGTAAATAAAGTTAAATGTTTGTAAATGTGTTTTGTAACATTGTTACAAATGAGATGAACTATGTTTAGATATAAGACTTTATAAAGGATTATTATATGATTTTAAACAACGAATAAGTTTTCAAGTATGATTTAAAGAGAATGTGATAAATGGAAATAAAATGGCTTTGAAATGAAATTTGTAACATTTGTTACAGATGATAAGTTGAATTGTTTTGATAAATATCAATATAAGAATTTAAAAAAATATCAATATAATAATTGTATAAGATATCAATATAAGATTTATAAAAGCGTTGTTTATGTAGTTTTAAACTAATGAATTTGAGTTGTTGAAAATAATTTGTAATATAATAATAAAGAGATGTTAAGGAATTTTCATAACGATTCTATTTATAATAGAATCGAAGGTCGTATATAATATTGTAAAGGATTATTAATGTAAATAGAAAGAGTTTAATAAGAGTTTACTTAATAATTAGTTAAGTAAACATGGTCGAGATTTAAATAGGTTCTCAAAAGGAAACGTGTGGTTAATAAACTTCTACTTATTCTGAAGATATGAATGTTGTTGGTCAAGGTCTGAGAGGAAATTAAATATCCCAACTTGAACGACTACATGATTATCCGAGGATAGTATTAGTTTATAAATGAGAGTAGTTGAGAGAAATATAAGTTATAATTTCCGTAAATGATATTATAAACTATTTTCAAAAAGTTTATAAGTTGAACAAAATGAATTTGGAGAATATTCTTATTTTATAATAAGAAGTAAAAGTGATGTTTCAAATATTGGAAGATTTAAAGAATATGATTAACAGACTGTTCATTAAAGAGGCTAAATGATACTGAGTAGTGTATCAGTGAATACATTTTAATATGGATGAATGGTTGTTTTATTTGATAGTAAAATAACCAACTATCAAATTTGGCCATATGATTGTTGGTACGGAAAGACCAGAATCGAATTTATATTTGAAAACCATTCCGTCCAGTAAATACGAATACGTTAAAAATGGTGATTCGAGATGGAGCTATTGAAGACCGTGGATCTTCATAAGCGGAAGGATTACTAAAAATCACTGACTTACAATAAGAGATATACTGTGATTTTGTCGTGGTTGGAATCTAAGGATTTACAAGGACTTCTCGCTATTGATTATCAGGTTGATTCCTAGGATGCAGTAGGAGGGTGCCTTCGGTTCATCCTGTTACAGGGTGACGTGTAAGGATAGACGTCTGACATATTATTTCCAGAAAGGTCACGTACATTGATTTCTTCAACCGTACCAAGAGTGAAGGCAGAGAAGGAAACTTCTTTCAGCTAACACGTAAAGTAGTGTTGTGGACGTCAATTAGTGATTTTGATGGATTTGACAATGTAGGATTCGAAGTAAATGTGATGTGCTGAATTTAATGGTAAAGCATAGCCTCTAGCCTCATCAACCGGGAAATGGTAAAAATCGGGTAGGTCCCATAGCTATGTGGGTCGCACCCATTAGCGTATATCATTAACTGGTCTGGAGAAATCAAATGCCTTCGGTTGTCCCTTTTATTTTTAATTGTATGCTTTCGGTGGTTAGTTATCCCCCAACCGCGGTGACGGTATATTCGGCAATCTCAAGCGAAATGAGGGGCCGGTCACGTTTAGCCTCGGTTGCAAGATATTCTTGTTGAACCCCAATGTATTCATCTCCGAAGGTACAATGTCGGAAAGGTTGCTTCCCATACCTTAGGGAATTCCATTCTCCAATAAGAGCCCACAATTTTGATTGTATACTATATATGTAGAGCGTGAGATGCAAGCGTTCTGCTATATTGTTATTTATTTGTAATTGGACACTATTATAACATTAGAAAAGATATTGATTTTAAAAATGTTTTGGGTTATCGTAAGGTAAAAACCGTTCGTATTCATGTGTGGATTTGGTCTTACGATTATCCTTTTCTTTCGAAAAGATTTTGACATAAAAATCGAGTTAGATGATACTTGTAAACTTAGTGTGTTTTTCTCACTTTCGTTCACCAGACTGATTCAACGTTTGTAATGCTCAGGGTAGGCCGGGTTGTACAGGTTCAGGTTATCGAATGCTGTGAAGAGATGAGCTGGAAGAGTTCAAACGTGTGATATTATATAGATACTATTCCGCTGTGTGTTGTATATGAGGACATGTTATTATAACTGTGTTGATGTACTCTAATGATTGTAAGTATTTTTAAAGCTCTCAATAAAGATTTATTTTCATATTATATTTTGTCCACTGCGATGTGATACTCTGTGTTGTGTTGGTTCTTCTTCTTCTTCTTCTATTCTAATATTTCTTCCTTTCTTTTCTCACCCTCTAATTTCTTTCAATTAACAATCTGGTGTTTTTAATACTTGGATTCTGGCAAGTAATATGGGATTTTTGTATTATTGTCGGAATTCGGGCATCGAAATCCCTCAGGTCGTTACATACTCAGTGAAAAAATAAAAGTTTGAATTTGATGTCAAATATTGGATGAGCGCGTAGATTTTATAATATCGATGAATATTCATAATTGGAACAAATAGTTTTGAATTAATTTTCATATAGGTATGACCTGTCGATGTTTTAATCCTAAAATGAATTGTAACTGTCAAAAGTGAAGTTCAGTTAGGCCGTCTAGAAAGCGTTTTAAAAGAAGTTTCGTTTCAAAAGTGTCTTATTTATTTTTATAACGAATGTTAGGAAAGTTGGACTTAAAATAACGGGTTTCAAAAAAATAATATTATTTTAATGATTTAAATAATATTAAATGACCTAATGTTGAAATATTTGATTTTTAAGGGAAATGATTGAAATAGAATTTCCAATGATAATTATATATAATTTATAAATTATTTTGGAAGAAATTTGGTTTATTTTTAATTATAAATCGATTTGGGCCTGAATAGGACATGTCACACAGCGATAGTTCGCGAAGTAACTTCAAATTTATGTATCAGGAGATCTGACCATCGGATTCACCTGAAACTCGAAATGTTGGGTCCAAAATGAAAAGAGGTTGCAAATGAAATGAGAAATTTTGAAATCCAATGGTTTGATTTTAAAATAAGTCCAAATCTGTTTTTGAAAAAGTCGTTATGGATGTAGTTCGGTGACCTGAAATGGGAAACCAACTGTAACGACCTTATAAAAATTATTAAAAATATGGATAAATTATGTTAAATCATAGTTAATGATTTAAAAAGATTTTGGATGGATACTCCAAGTTTGGAAAGATAAAAGATATTTTATCTGAATGAGCTTGTTAATAACCAGAATTAAGAACCAAAAGGAATATGTGATGATTCTTGAGAGTAAAGTCTAGGACCACCTACGAGATCTCACTAGGAATTATTCTATTAGGCGAGAGGTGGGAAGAACTGAAAGGATATCGAATATTCGAAGAATATTAGACTAAGTTTCTGAATTTAAAGAATCCATGGTTTTAAAATAACATATTGGATCATAATGGTTTAAAGATAACCAGCGTTTTCCAACGTATTAATTGGATTGGATTTAAATGGGATTAATCTTCAGATATTTCGATATTGGATTCCGTAACTAAACAAATATTGTTTTAAGGAATTTGGAGGATATAGATATCGTTATCCCCTATACGGTATATGTTGGTTTCAGAATTTGATATTTAATACAAGTACGATTTCAATTTAAAGCCTTGTATTTGATATCAAATGGGTTTTTGGTTTGTTGTGAATGGTGTCTTCAATACCACTGTACTTAAACCCAGTTGAAGATGGAATTTATGGAAAAAATCTTTTAATTAAGATTTAATGGAAATTTCCAAAGTGAAGTTTTCCAATTTAATGAATTAAATTGGAATTGAAACTAATTCTATTTAGTGATAATCTAGATGAACCTTCGTGGAGGAAGACCTTTACTATTTAAGGATTTTAAAAGGCTTTGCCATTATTCCGTTTATAATATTGATCTGATATGGAAATTGATATCGATTGTAAACTTATATGATTTCCATGAAAATTCCATTTTGAATGAAAATTGATTTAGGGTTTATAGTGAATGATGTTTTAAATGACATTTGTTCTTTAACCTAGTTAAAGACAGGATTAATTTCCTAAAGTTGAATAATCATTAAATAATGAGTTTTGAGGATTAAAACCGTGTCAGAGTTTTAATGAATCTTTAATTAGATTTGAAATGTAAGAAGATAATTAAATTTACCGAAAACATAATAAGTGTTAGACATGGAGTATTACCAGTTTGCTCCATGGGATGAATAGGTTGGGAATGGAACAACGATATGACATATTGTCTTTCGTGTAAGACTCGATAATCCCGATAAGGCTTATAAACCTTAATTTGAGTTAAGTTTGTGAAAAGAGATTATATAATCTTCTGAAATGTTTTCCAAGGAAAGATTTAAATAAGAAGTTTAAATGAAATAAATCTTTGATAAGATTTGTGGGAGTAATTCCCAATGTAAATTAATATTTGAATAAAAGAAAATTTTGGATTGGAATTAGGTGTATGATATCTTTATATATCACTTGACTTCAAAGATGTGCGAGTTATTTGGAAAGACTGGGTTTAACCCATTATGAATAATTGATACGACGATTAAAAGTCGAAGATATTAAAGACGGTGGTTGAAAACCAGATATCTTCACATCGTTTGGATTATTGCTGATGTCTCGCTTAGAAAGTACACCCAAGACGAAGTTATAAGTGGCGGTCGTCCAGACATACCTAGAGATCAACCGGATATACAAGGGTCTTTCTCCTGTATTGGACATATGAGATGATGAATAAGGTGCCTTCGGTTTCGTTCAGACCCAGAATGAACTTGCAAATAGATTGTGTGTCAAACATTGTATCTTATGCTGTATTAATTGATCTTTGCTAAATATATATCTGTTTGGTGGTGGAGAATTTATTCTCTTAGCTTAACACCCTTATCTAAGACGTATGAGATTAGAGATTATATATTAATAGACATTAATTGCATGGTATGAATTGACAATGTGGTATGCTAAGATGCAGTGATCAAAGTTTTTGTTGAAAGGAAGAGCTTTATGGATGATGATCAAAACATGGATGATATAGCGTAGCTTTGTGTTGAGACGTGACTTCATCAAGCTTCACACCTAGGTATGAGTCAAAAACAGGATGAAGGACTGCAGAGAGGACACACGTTTCTTTCTAGCTAGAAGTGTGTCATGGTATGAAGCCCAAACAATCTACTTATGTGGATTTTGGAAACGAGGGCCCTCGGATATGGTCGAATATGACCATGGTGGTCGATGTACTGACCAAGAGGTTCTATAAGATCGGGGAACGTTATGTACAGGTAATTGTCCAACCAACGACGTAATCCTGGCCGGCTCTGCCGCTCCAAGGGATCTTGTTTTCCCCAGGACATTTTGTTAGAGATGTTTTGTAACAACATGGAAAATAGGAACCAATTTAAAATTTTTATTTTGGCAATTTTAATGAATTTTGAATATTTAAAATGATTTATTTTAAATAATAACGACTAGAAATTTATTTTGAATAGAATTAGAACGTATAAATTTATTTAAATTGAAGTTAGAATATAAATATTTATTTTAATTATAAATGGAATTGGAAATGGTGCGGTAGTTTGAAAATTCGATTTCAAATTTCAATTGAATGTACATGATTCAAAATAAACCGGATTTTAGTGAAGCCCGAAATATTTGAATCTGTTTGAAAATATCTTTCCAACAAATGTGAAAAATCCAGATTTTATAGCGGGAATAAAAAGTTATGTCCATTTGAAAATTCAGAATAGTCGCTATTGAATTTATATAATATATAGCCCTTAAAAATGGTTATTTGGCAAACGACCTCCGTTTTCAACGAGACCACTTTTGTTGAATCCGGAATGTCAAATTATTGTTGGATTCCAATTTTCATAATTTTTGGAATCAATATGCGAACATGGTGAATTTAAACGCATTTGGTCATTTCAGTATGAATTTAATCGACTGGTAAATGACCGTTTTTCAAACAGTCTCCAAATTCGATGAAACTAGTTTTACTAGGACCGTATCGTCAAAACATAGCCAGATTTATTTTTCTAGAATTTTTGGAGTCCGTATGTGGCCCCGGTAAATTAAAATGTGCGTTTGAATTTAAAATATAATGATTTATATTTTAAATTTAGCGGAAACTGATCATAAAAGTCGAATTGGGTTACGGAACATATCCCATTGTGCTCGGAATGGGAGAAATTAGTTAGAGGCGTCAGTCGTTGGGTCCCGTTTCGAGATCCGACGAAATTTCAACTTTTTGAAGAAAAAAACTATAAATAAATATATATGACCCCCCCCCTTTTTCTCATTTTCTCTCTCTCCCTTTAGAAAAGAAAAAACCCTATCCCCAATTTCCCCATCACCCTCCCTCCCCTTAACCCCAGCGACACCGTCACCATCGCGAGCCCCCCCCCCCCCCCCCCCGCGGTCCCCCGCCGATGGTCGGAAACCCCCCTCCCTCGCGCCTCTCTCTCCTCCCTCCACCTCTTCCGCCTCAGTCCTTCATCCCCAAACCAAAATCCGCCGCCTCCATCCCAATGCAACACCCACCACTTCCACCGACCACCAGACCGCCGCCATCACCCTTCCCCTGACCCAAAACAGACGTGGATTCACCCTTCTTCAAAGAATCGATCTTTACACCAAAGTGTGTTTTTAATTATTTTTAATTTCTTTATGTGATTAATTTAGTTAATACAGTAATTAAAACATTGTTAGCATTGTTTATAAAAGAATGAAAATTTATATATATATATTTCTCTGTAAAAGATTCGAGTTTTATATTTAAAAAGGATTTGATTTTAAAAAATGATTTAATTTTTAAAATGAAAAAGATTTAATTTTTAAAATGAAAAAGATTTGATTTTTAAAATGAAAAAAGATTTGATTTTTAAAATAAAAAAGATTTGATTTTTAAAATGAAAAAAGATTTGATTTTTAAAATGAGAAAGATTAGATTTTTGAAAATGAAAAGAAGAGAATTTTAAAAATATAAAGAACCGATTTTTAAAAATATAAAGAAGCAATTTTTAAAAAAAATTATGAAGAAGAGATTTTTAAAAATGTAAAGATTAGATTTTTAAAAATATAAAGATTATATTTTTAAAAAAATATAAAGATTAGATTTTTAAAAAATAAAGAAGCGATTTTAAAAAATATAAATATGTGATTTTATCCATCTAGCATCGACAAAAGAATGAGATTTATTTATATATATATATATATATATAGAAACAATATAAAAAATATGATTTTTAGTCATATAAAAATACGGATTTTATATATATCATTTTAGAATAAAAATATGATTTTTATTATATATGAAGCATTTTAGAAATATAATTTTTAAAATGAAGTAGCGATGTAAAGATATGATTTTTATATGTAAAACTGAATTATAAAAATCTGATTTTTATATACGAAGTAGTAGTATAAAAATATGATTTTTATAAAGATAGCGTTGAAATAAAAGAATGTGATTTTTATTTATAAACAACATTGTTTAGAATTGGGATTTTTAATATGAAACCGCGGGAAACAGATTACGATGGAACCAACTGGAATCAAATCCAATTCCAAACCATTCAGAAATAAAGAATGGAGGAGTGGATCCCAAAAGTGAGAACTTCTCACTTTAATTTATTTTCTACTTAAAAATATATACTAGGATGCAGACGGTGCTTAGTAGCACCCAACACCTTTGTTTGAAACCATGTTTGTTTGGTTGTTTGGTTCATTGGATTATTTGTTAAAATTTAGTTGTTTGGTTGAATGAATTGATTAGAATTTGGTTTGTACATGGCGCGAGCCATTATTAAGCGAGGGATAAGGCTAGACCTTATTCCGGTTCGAGTATCGCGCCGTTATGCTGCCAAAATTTTCTAAAAATGTTAGAATAATAAAAATATCATTTTTATTATATAAATGAATAATATAAAATTTTCATGTGTTGAAATAAATTTGTTATGGTTAAAAATATAATTTTTAACATGTATATGAATAAAATAAATATTCATTTACAAATCGGACGATTTGTTTATGTACACCCATTTAACTGATATTGATTGAGACGGTATATTTTACACATCACCCAACTACACAAATAATATTCAATATTTGTTGGTTAAAACCCCACATGGGTATTAGGATGATATTTGACGTACACTAATCCCAATTGTTTAGTTGTATGTCAATCGATTGGTTGACAGGCTGTTGTAAGCGTTAATTGTAACACCCCGTATGTTGAATAGCTTGCTATAATATAAAACAGGGCAGAATTAAATTTTAAAATCTGAATCAGGGGAAACGGGCTATGCCATTGCGTTCGTCTCGGAAAAATACGCGAAATAGAGTCCGAGTTTTCGAAAATCGGAGTCCGTATGACCCAGTTAAGGCCCGAAGAAGTTTTCAGAAAATTCAAAACAGATTTAAATATAAAAATTTCACATTTCAGAAGAGGCGGGAAAATTCCCGCCAGACCGAGGGAGTCGACCCAGGGGTCGACATGGGTGTCGACCCCCTCCTTAGGGGTCGACCCAGGGGTCGACCCCCCCTGTCGGTCTGTGTGACCTGGGTGCAGCCTGAAGGAGTTTGGGCTGTGTCTGGTGGCTTGTGACGAGATCTGACGGCTCTAACCTAATCTAGGGTTAATCTAAGGGCCTAAACTACATCCTAATTCTATAAATACACCCTAAGACTACCCTAATTCATACTAAAAATAGATACAACGTCGTTATGCCGTCAAATTGCAACTTGAAGGAGCCTCCATCAAATTGTAGAAGAAGATAGCTTCTCAAATCAACTTCTAATCAACTTTAGCAACTTAATCTTCTTCATAGGAGTGCTAATCAACAAGTTGTGAGTTTCTATAGCCTTAATGACCAATTGTTGAAATGATTACGATAGGATATAATGAGGTTATGGCTATGAATGTGGATCAATGCAAGTTATATGCTTTGCGTTCATGATGTTATGTAAGTTATGCAAGTTATATGCTATGTGTTTATGATGCTATGCAAGTTATGCAAGTTATATGCTATGTGTTTATGATGCTATGCAAGTTATGCAAGTATTATGCTATGTGATCATGATGTTATGCAAGTTATATGCTATGTGTTTATGATGCTATGCAAGTTATGCAAGTCATATGCTATGTGATCATGATGTTATGCAAGTTATGCAAGTCATATGCTATGTGATCATGATGTTATGCAAGTTATGCAAGTCATATGCTATGTGATCATGATGTTATGCAAGTTATGCAAGTCATATGCTATGTGATCATGATGTTATGCAAGTTATGCAAGTTTTAGGCTATGTGTTCATGATGCTAGTTATGCAAATCACTATGATAAACATTGATCCATTATGACACCATGATTATGCAAGTTTGGTGTATGATTATATGCAAGTTCATACATGATATGATTATGTAAGTTTGGTGTATGATTATATGCAAGTTCATACATGATATGTTATGCAAGTTTGGTGTATGATTATATGCAAGTTCATACACGATATGTTATGCAAGTTTGGTGTATGATTGTATGCAAGTTCATACATGTTATGCAAGTTTGGTGTATGATTATGTGCAAGTTCATATATGACGTGTTATGCAAGTTTGGTGTTTGAATATATGCAAGTAACATGTGCAAGTGTACACCTTAGTATGATATGCATACATATGCAAGTTAACCCCTTTGTATGTCATACATACATATGCAAGTTTACCCCTTTTGATGACATAAGTAGCTTATGCAAGTTACCCTCATTATGACATATGTGATTCATGCAAGTTTGGGTTGATTATTTATGCTAATTGGGTTTGATGCTATATGCATGTTGACACCTTTAAAACCCATGTTGATGCTAATGTTATACAAGTTGAACCCATTGTATGTGTGATGAATCTTCCCTTTTGAATATGTCATGTTAGCGAATTACGTGGGGAACGATGGGGTTAATATACATGTTAATGAAATGGTGTGAAGTTGGTATGATTATGCATACCATAAAGTGGATGGACATAATTGAGTCAATTATGTACGTCGTTAAATTTTTAATAAATTAGGGATAATTAATACAAATTATGGGGGTGATTAATTAGGTGTAATTAATCGACTAAGACACGAGGTTGGACCCTTTTGTAGCATAAGACTGCCCGGAACCGACCGGCAAATCCAGCGGCTACAAATGATTGGCCCAATGTGAGAGGTCTTAGGCACAAACTAAATACGTGACAAGTGTAAAGACACGAGGTTAGACTCGGTTATGGCGTAAGGCTGCCTGGACCCGACCGGCAAATCCAGCTTCCATAAAAGATAGTCTAATGTGAGAGGTATTTACAACGGTTACGTTCTTAATCAATTAAGAAACACTTAACCAGATAAGCATGTAGTGGGGCATGAGGGGTTAAGTGGGTGCCTTGGGTGGCATGTGGAAAAATCTAGTGGTTGCCTTGGGTGGCAATAGAAAATACGATTAGAATACTTAACCAAAGTGGAACATGTAATTAAACATGATTAAAGGGTTAAGTAAGTGCCTTGGGTGGCATGGGGAAAATCTAGTGGTTGCCTTGGGTGGTAATAGAAGATAAGATTAGAATACTTAACCAAAGTGGAACATGTAATTAAACATGATTAAAGGGTTAAGTAGGTGACTTGGGTGGCATGAGGAAATCAAGTAAGTGCCTTGGGTGGCATGAGGAAATCTAGTGGGTGCCTTGAGTGGCAATTGAAATATGATTAGATGACTTAACCAAACTTTAAACATGTAAGTGGGCATGATTATTAAAAAGGGTTAAGTGGGATACACTAGAAGGGACAAGCTTAGGTGGGTAGCTTGTGGGGGCCCATTTCAACCAGTAACCCATATGTATCTTATTGGGCTCGACCCATGTCGAGGACGGGACACGCGTACTGGGCTTGACTATAAGAGGCCAAAACGGGTTAGCGGTGGCAACGCAAGTCCAACGGGTTTCATATGCGTGTGTGGACCCAGGCTGGTAGGTAAGACGTTGTTGCATCGTGTAGGTATAAGCCGTGCACCGTTGATTGTATCGGGTTGCCACTTTGGGGAGTGATACACCCCACTGTGGGGCCAGCACGGGTATCTACGTTAGGGAGCCGATCGAATGGGAGTAGTGTTACACCTAGTGGAGATAGGGGCAGACGACACCTATGTAGTCAGCTAGGGGCACACGAGACTACTATTAAGATTACTAAGTACAGGGTACACCTAGTGGAGATAGGGGCAGACGGCACCTATGTAGTCAGCTAGGGGTACACGAGACTACTATTAAGATTACTAAGTACACTTCATGGGATCAATCTTTAAGTGTAGGAATTACCCTTGGGTGGGTAGATCTGGTGTGGTGCAGTGTAGGAATTACCCTTGGGTGGGTAGATCTGGTGTGGTGCAGTGTAGGAATTACCCTTGGGTGGGTAGATCTGGTGTGGTGCAGTGTAGTATTTATCCTTGGGTGGATAGGCGCGTCTTTACCGTTATCTTAGTTCATCCTAAGTCTAGTTGGCTGCTTAGTGTAGTCATTTATTCCCAGTTGTATCGTACCAGGTTTATATCATACCCTAATTACTTTAATGATTGTATTGTTAAAGTTATAGGGCTCACTCAGACTTATGTCTGACCCCGTTGTTTTTATCCTTTTCCCAACCCTCAGGTTATCAGAGTGGGCCTAGCACTAGTGGGCTTTGATCAGATTGCTTTATCTATCTTTTGGAGCTTGGACTCTTGAAGTAAAGCTCGATTATCTTTTCTATTATGGCTATTAGTATGTAGTGGGATTATGTACTTATGTTTTAACAAGATGGATATTTTTTACTTGACTCTTGTTTGTTTTTGATATGTAACCAAACATGTTTACCTTCTACTGCAATGAAATGATGTTTTATATTTCAAGTATTACTTATATCTGTCTTGTTGTAATTTTTCTGTTCTATATTCACATAAAATACTCCACCGAAGTTAAGGCATTCCCTTAGTGAGTGACCTTAGCGGGTGTGGGGTGTTACACGTGGTATCAGAGCTGAAGGTTACCGGAACAGATAAATTTTTTAGAAAACTATTATTCTAAAAACATTTTTCGAAGAAGTATTTTCAAAAACATGTCTTTTGAGAGAAAGGTTTTTGAAAGAAAAGAACATAATCCCCAAGAGCCATATATCCTTCCTTCGATTCTCCGTTTTGAATCTCTTCCTCTTTCTCTTTGAATTTCCCCTCCGCGTATAGATGTCTTTTTAAGATAAATAAGGACTTCCATATGAAGGACGGAAGAACCACTTCAAGGGACTAAGACGTTTGAAGTTAGTCCAAGGAGGTGGAGGGCTTGTGGGTACCTTTAATATGGATGGGGGAGGAAGGTTCAAATAGCTATTATGTAAATAAAGGACGAAACCTCATCGTGGTGAGAGGTCATGGAAGGAGAATGTGAAGGAGAAGGCCAGTTGTTTTGGAGAAATAGGACACCTTATTAGGATTGTCCAAAGAGGTAAGGACAAAGTACAGGATCCTCTGGAGGGTAGATGTATTCCCTCACGGCTGGTAGACCTGATGGGGGTAGGACCATCTAGGTTGAAATTTGGTTCTCTCGATCATCCTTTTCGAACTTTATTCGACTCTGGCGCATCGCATTCGTTTATCTCATCATCATTAGTTGAGTCACTGCACTTAGACACCAGTCTAGTAGATGATCCCTTGGTTGTTTCAAACCCAATTGGGGGCTCCACTTATTTGTCCATGATATGGTTGGGTTTGAAGATTTCCATACTTAGCGTTGAGTTTAGATGTGATGCTTTCGTTTTGGGCTTCACGGGCTATGGGTTGATTTTGGGCATGGACTGGTTATCCAGTAATGGTGTCGTTCTTGATTGCGAAAGGAGAGTTGTTAGGCTCATGACCCGCTTGGGGAGCACTCTCGAGATCTCTTGTGAGCCCATGGATTATGTTATGCTAAGTTATCTTGAATCGCTCGACGCTTCGGTCGAGAGTTTGCAATCTGTTAGAGTGGTCCGGGAATACTCGGATGTGTTTAAGGAGGTGAAGGGCTTACCTCCGAGGTGGGAGATAGACTTCCGAATATATTTGTTGGACAATGCTAAACCAGTATCTTTGCCAGTGTGCCACATGGCTCCTCGTGAGAGGAGGGAACTCCATAAGCAAGTAGGGGAGTTGCTTAAGAAGGGGATTCATAAGACGAAGTATATCGGAGTGGGGTGCTCCAGTAGTTTTTGCCACGAAGGCGGATGGGTCCCTCAGACTTTGTGTAGACTATAGAGAACTCAACAAGCTCACAAAGAAGAATAGACACCCATTGCCGAGGATTGAAGATCTCTTTGATCAGTTGGTTGGCGCCTCAGTGTTTTCGCAGTTGGACTTAGCCATAGGGTTTCATCAGTTGAGAGTGGCTGAGGATAGTATAGAGAAGACTGCCTTTAGGACTCCGGATGGTTTCTATGAGTGGCTGGTGATGCCATTTGGTTTGACGAACACCCCTGCATACTTTGTTGATTTGATGAGTAGGGTGTTCAGGGAGTACCTAAATAACTTCGTAGTGGTCTTTGTGGATGACATCTTGGTCTTTTCTAAGAGCGAAATAAGTTTTCGTATGTGCTTAATAGGTTAAGCAAAGCCAGTTATTTGATCAACGGTGGTTTTGGAGCGAGACTGGCAAGGACATCCAGAGTTGGACAAGTGCTTAATTATTTAGCCGTTTTTTTTCTAGTATCATCTCACGTAGGTCGTCTGAATTTGAAGGAGGTATCCCTTGGGTGTTTGTCTGATATTGGTTTAGGCCTTTGGGACTTGCACTTGGGGGATGTCGAGTTCGACTAGGATGGTCTGCGTGAGAGATGGATAGTTGTGACGATTTTGCATGGGAGAATATCCTGATTTTCTCTAGAAGTGGAGAAAAGCATGCCCTACATCTTAGGGAAGAGTTGGAGACTCTTCGAGCGCATAGTCTTAAGACGACAAAGGTGGATAGAGTTCTTAGCATCCTATGATTTCGAGATAGCGTATACCCCTGGCAAGGGTAACATGGTGGCGGACGCCTTAAGCAGAAAAAGGTTGTCCTTGAGTCCATTGTTCGTGGGACGACAAAGCTTGGAAATTATCTCGATGTTTGATTTTAGACCTTCCATTGACTTTGTACCCGGTTTGCTAGCATCCTTAGAGGTCAGACCTACTCTTTTGGGACGGCTTGGCGAGGCACAGCGGGACGACCCACAGTTGGTTGAGTTAGTAGAGAGGCTCATAAGGGGGGAGTCGTCCAGCCATTTGAGTAGGTACACCCTAGACGATAGGGGGTGGTTGCGTAGAGACGATAGACTTTGTGTACCGCAAGATGAGGGTTTGAGGAAGGCTATACTTGATGATGCGCATCGTTCGAAGATGACCATTCATCCCGGTGGGGACAAGATGTACCAAGACATGAAGCGAGTTTTCTTTTTGGGCCGGTATGAAGAAAGATGTGGCCGAGTATGTCGCTAGATGCTTGGTGTGCCAACAAGTGAAAGCGGAGCAAAAGAAACCCGGTGGGTTACTTCACCCATTGGAAGTTCCGCAATGGAAGTGGGATAACGTCTCGATGGATTTTACTGATGGGTTACCGAGATCAAGGAAGGGTAATACGGGAATTTGGGTTGTGGTAGACAGACTTACTAAGAGCGCCCATTTCATACCCGTGAAAAGTAAGAGGACTGCTCCATGGCTAGCTTCAGTTTACCTTCGAGAGATAGTTCGGTTGCATGGGGTACATGACGTATTCCATGTGTCACATTTGAGGAAGTGCCTACATGAGACCGCAGAGGTGGTAGAGCCGAGCTTGCTTAGAGAAGTGGAGGTAGAGCGTGATGCGACTATTCGACGAGCTCCTACCCGCATCCTTGGGTCAGAGATTAGGAAGTTGAGAAACAGAGAGGTTCAACTAGTCAAAGTGCAATGGGGAGAGGATGAGAGCAATGCTACTTGGGAGACAGAAGCGAAGATGCGTTCACTGTACCCATTCCTTTTAAGGGTATGTCTTGTAACTTCTCCTTTATCGTTTGTCTAGTACTATCTTATCTTTAGTGTGTCCTCTCGTTGGTACCTTTGACCTTTAGATAGGGTAAACCTATGGATGAAACATGTGTTTGGGACATGTTATGATTGATGGATGCGAGTGGATGCAAGTGTTTGCTAGTGGTTGCTCGTGGCTGCATATACACACACTTTAGGCACTAGATCGGCTCAGTCACTTCATATTGCATATTGCATATAATTGTGTGTAGGTAGCTATATTAATGGATGTATAATGGTTGTGTTATCATATGGATGATGCATTTTGGTGAATGATTGTGCACTCATGTAGAAATAGTATGTGTCGATAGGGTTCTTTCGCATACATATTGGATGCATGGCACTATCATGGTTTGCATTAAGGAGGTCAACTGGATTAGAAGACCGCCTGATTTTGCATTAGACAGGGAACATATACACACACTCTTTGCATATGTTCATACAACATTAGAAACTTTAAGGACAATGGATGCCCGTGTTTGATGGTTTGAGTAGATGGTTGTTTGGTTGGTAGGATACGTTCTTCTTGACTTAGAGATTTCGGGGACGAAATCCTTTAAGTAGGGGAGAATTTAACACCCCGTATGTTGAATAGCTTGCTATAATATAAAACAGGGCAGAATTAAATTTTAAATTCTGAATCAGGGGAAACAGGCTATGCCATTGCGTTCGTCTCGGAAAAATACGCGAAATAGAGTCCGAGTTTTCGAAAATCGGAGTCTGTATGACCCAGTTAAGGCCCGAAGAAGTTTTCAAAAAATTCAAAACAAATTTAAATATAAAAATTTCACATTTCAGAAGAGGCGGGAAAATTCCCGCCAGACTGGGGGAGTCGACCCAGGGGTCAACATGGGTGTCGACCCCCTCCCTAGGGGTCGACCCAGGGGTCGACTCCCCCTGTCGGTCTGTGTGACCTGGGTGCAGCCTGAAGGAGTTTGGGCTGTGTCTGGTGGCTTGTGACGAGATCTGACGGCTCTAACCTAATCTAGGGTTAATCTAAGGGCCTAAACTACATCCTAATTCAATAAATACACCCTAAGACTACCCTAATTCATACTAAAAATAGATACAATGTCGTTATGCCGTCAAATTGCAACTTGAAGGAGCCTCCATCAAATTGTAGAAGAAGATAGCTTCTCAAATCAACTTCTAGTCAACTTTAGCAACTTAATCTTCTTCATAGGAGTGCTAATCAACAAGTTGTGAGTTTCTATAGCCTTAATGACCAATTGTTGAAATGATTATGATAGGATATAATGAGGTTATGGCTATGAATGTGGATCAATGCAAGTTATATGCTATGTGTTCATGATGTTATGCAAGTTATGCAAGTTATATGCTATGTGTTTATGATGCTATGCAAGTTATGCAAGTTATATGCTATGTGTTTATGATGCTATGCAAGTTATGCAAGTATTATGCTATGTGATCATGATGCTATGCAAGTTATGCAAGTTATATGCTATGTGTTTATGATGCTATGCAAGTTATGCAAGTCATATGCTATGTGATCATGATGTTATGCAAGTTATGCAAGTCATATACTATGTGATCATGACGTTATGCAAGTTATGCAAGTCATATGCTATGTGATCATGATGTTATGCAAGTTATGCAAGTCATATGCTATGTGATCATGATGTTATGCAAGTTATGCAAGTCATATGCTATGTGATCACGATGTTATGCAAGTTATGCAAGTTTTAGGCTATGTGTTCATGATGCTAGTTATGCAAATCACTATGATAAACATTGATCCATTATGACACCATGATTATGCAAGTTTGGTGTATGATTATATGCAAGTTCATACATGATATGATTATGCAAGTTTGGTGTATGATTATATGTAAGTTCATACATGATATGCTATGCAAGTTTGGTGTATGATTATATGCAAGTTCATACATGATATGTTATGCAAGTTTGGTGTATGATTATATGCAAGTTCATACATGTTATGCAAGTTTGGTGTATGAATATATGCAAGTTCATATATGACGTGTTATGCAAGTTTGGTGTTTGCAAGTAACATGTGCAAGTGTACACCTTAGTATGATATGCATACATATGCAAGTTAACCCCTTTGTATGTCATACATACATATGCAAGTTTACCCCTTTTGATGACATAAGTAGCTTATGCAAGTTACCCTCATTATGACATATGTGATTCATGCAAGTTTGGGTTGATTATTTATGCTAGTTGGGTTTGATGCTATATGCATGTTGACACATTTAAAACCCATGTTGATGCTAATGTTATACAAGTTGAACCCATTGTATGTGTGATGAATCTTCCCTTTTGAATATGTCATGTTAGCGAATTACGTGGGGAACGATGGGGTTAATATACATGTTAATGAAATGGTGTGAAGTTGGTATGATTATGCATACCATAAAGTGGATGGACATAATTGAGTCAATTATGTACGTCGTTAAATTTGTAATAAATTAGGGATAATTAATACAAATTATGGGGGTGATTAATTAGGTGTAATTAATCGACTAAGACACGAGGTTGGACCCTTTTGTAGCATAAGACTGCCCGGAACCGACCGACAAATCCAGCAGCTACAAATGATTGGCCCAATGTGAGAGGTCTTAGGCACAAACTAAATACGTGACAAGTGTAAAGACATGAGGTTAGACTCGGTTATGGCGTAAGGCTGCCCGGACCCGACCGGCAAATCCAGCTGCTATAAAAAGATAGTCTAATGTGAGAGGTCTTTACAACGGTTACGTTCTTAATCAATTAAGAAACACTTAACCAGATAAGCTTGTAGTAGGGCATGAGGGGTTAAGTGGGTGCCTTGGGTGGCATGTGGAAAAATCTAGTGGTTGCCTTGTGTGGCAATAGAAAATACGATTAGAATACTTAACCAAAGTGGAACATGTAATTAAACATGATTAAAGGGTTAAGTAAGTGCCTTGGGTGGCATGGGGAAAATCTAGTGGTTGCCTTGGGTGGCAATAGAAGATAAGATTAGAATACTTAACCAAAGTGGAACATGTAATTAAACATGATTAAAGGGTTAAGTAGGTGCCTTGGGTGGCATGTGGAAATCAAGTAAGTGCCTTGGGTGGCATGTGGAAATCTAGTGGGTTCCTTGAGTGGCAATTGAAATATGATTAGATGACTTAACCAAACTTTAAACATGTAAGTGGGCATGATTATTAAAAAGGGTTAAGTGGGATACACTAGAAGGGACAAGCTTAGGTGGGTAGCTTGTGGGGGCCCATTTCAACCAGTAACCCATATGTATCTTATTGGGCTCGACCCATGTCGAGGACGGGACACGCGTACTGGGCTTGACTATAAGAGGCCAAAACAGGTTAGCGGTGGCAACGCAAGTCCAACGGGTTTCATATGCGTGTGTGGACCCGGGCTGGTAGGTAAGACGTTGTTGCATCGTGTAGGTATAAGCCGTGCACCGTTGATTGTATCGGGTTGCCACTTTGGAGAGTGATACACCCCACTGTGGGGCCAGCACGGGTATCTACGTTAGGGAGCCGATCGAATGGGAGTAGTGGGTACACCTAGTGGAGATAGGGGCAGACGGCACCTATGTAGTCAGCTAGGGGCACACGAGACTACTATTAAGATTACTATGTACAGGGTACACCTAGTGGAGATAGGGGCAGACGACACCTATGTAGTCAGCTAGGGGTACACGAGACTACTATTAAGATTACTAAGTACACTTCGTGGGATCAATCTTTAAGTGTAGGGATTACCCTTGGGTGGGTAGATCTGGTGTGGTGCAGTGTAGGAATTACCCTTGGGTGGGTAGATCTGGTGTGGTGCAGTGTAGTATTTATCCTTGGGTGGATAGGCGCGTCTTTACCGTTATCTTAGTTCATCCTAAGTCTAGTTGGCTGCTTAGTGTAGTCATTTATCCCCAGTTGTATCGTACCAGGTTTATATCATACCCTAATTACTTTAATGATTGTATTGTTAAAGTTATAGGGCTCACTCAGACTTATGTCTGACCCCGTTGTTTTTATCTTTTTCCCAATCCTCAGGTTATCAGAGTGGGCCCAGCACTAGTGGGCTATGATCAGATTGCTTTATCTATCTTTTGGAGCTTGGACTCTTGAAGTAAAGCTCGATTATCTTTTCTATTATGGCTATTAGTATGTAGTGGGATTATGTACTTATGTTTTAACGAGATGGATATTTTGTACTTGACTCTTGTCGGTTTTTGATATGTAACCAAACATGTTTACCTTCTGCTGCAATGAAATGATGTTTTAAATTTTAAGTATTACTTATATCTGTCTTGTTGTAATTTTTCGGTTCTATATTCACATAAAATACTCCACCGAAGTTAAGGCATTCCCTTAGTGAGTGACCTTAGCGGGTGTGGGGTGTTACATTAATTATTTATAATTAATACTTACGCAGATGTGTAATGCACTCGGGATGATGGCTGACTATGTTTTATTATTGTTGTGTACATGTGTGTATGAAATCCATATAAATTAAATAATATGGTAATTGACTGTGTCTGATTCCAATTCGGAAAGAAAGAATATTTTAAAATGACGAATAATGAACATTTTAAAATAACTAATATTTTAAAATAATATTCAGTAATGGATCAAAATACGATTTTGATGTCCGATTTGGGATGGACACGAAAATATTCAAATATATAAAGCCGTGTTGATTAAATTAACGCCATTTTGACGTGAACGATATTTATATCGATTTTAGTCATTTTTATAATGAATATCGAAAAGGAAGTGATTACAAAATCTAATGTTTTGAAAATATTATCATTTACATATCAATGGTATGGAATATTCAATTTTGATTTAAAATTGAATATGAAGTTGAAATCTTTTTGAAAACGAATTTAAAATGATTTATAAAATACGTTTTAAATGGAAATCGACGAAATATATAATATATATGTATATTATATATTTAATGGCCCGAATAGAATGCGTCGTGCCACGGAAGTTCTCGAATTTCAACCATTGACTTCGAATTGACATTACGGGAGATCTGACCGTCTGATTCTCCTAAAGTTGGAACCGTTAGGTTCGTATCGAAAAGAGCTTTCCAACGGATATAAGAGATTTGAAATCTAACGGTTGGATTTGGAATTATGTCCAAATTAAAATTGGAAAGGGTCGCTGTAAGTACAGTTCGATGACCGTTTATAAAAATTGACTGCACGGGCCTTGATAAAATTATTAAAAAATATTAATAATTTGTGTAAAATCATAATAAATGATTTGGGAATTTTTGGGATGAAAAATTCCATATTTGAAAAGATTAAAATATATTTTATCGAAATGAACTAGTTATGAACTAGAATTATAATCTAATATTTTTAAATAAATAAATTGGATTTGAAATGGTTTTAAAAATAACCAGAATTTCCAAAAAAAGAATTGGAATGGATGTGAATCAAAATTATCTTCGGAATATTTGGATATTGCATTCCGTGATTATACGGATATTGTGGAGGAATTTGGAAGATATATATATCGTTATTCCCAATACGATATTTGTTGATTTCAGAATTTGATATTGAATATAAGCCGATATAATTTCTATTCAGAGCCTTGTATTTGATATTGAATTGGATTTTGGGTTTGTCTGGAACTGTGTTTTAAATGACATTGTTCTTATACCAAGTTGGGAAAAGATAAAATCTTTTGAATAAGATTTAGAAGAGTTTACCAATTAATTAATATTTAACTGGAATAAAATAAAAGAATTGGATTTTGGGTTGTCGTGAACAGTGTCTTCAGTAACACAGTTCTTAAATCCCGTTTGAAAGGAATAAATCTTTTAATTAAGATTATTAGAGTTTCCAGTTACATTTGGTAATTGGAATAAAATGAAATGTGAATCAGGTTTATCGTGAACTGTGTTTTAATGACATTCGTTCTTTTAACTCGATTTACAGTGGATTGTGATTTGGAATTTATAAATCTTTTAATTAAGATTTAGGGAAATTTTCCAAAGTGAAGTTTCCAATTTAATAAAATAAATTGGAATGGAATGGAATTCGATTTGGTAATAATCGAAGTGAACTTCTGTGGAGGAAGATTGTTACTATACATGGAATTTGAAAGGCTTTGCCATTATTCCATTTATATTATCGGTTGGAATTGGAAGTTTATATCAATTATATACATTAATTTGTTTTTCGTGAAGATTCCATTGTTAATGGAATGTGATTTTGGGTTTAACATGAGCTATATTTTAAATGACATTAGTTCCTTAACCCAGTTAAAGATAAGATTAATTTCTTAACTTTGAAAAATCATTAAGTAATGATTTTTGGATATTAAAACTGAATTAGAGTTTTAATGAATCTTTAAGTAGATTGAAATGTGAATCTAATAATTTAAATTATCAAATTCGAGAAATGATCGAGAATGGAGTACCACCAGTTTTACTCCAAGCGATAGTTAAATCTTTAATTAGATTTGAACGTGAAATGGTAATTAATTTTACCGATAAAACCGTGGGTATTAGATATGGAGTACAACCAGTTTTGCTCCATGGGATAAATAGGTTGGGATTGGGAAATAAAACAAATGGTTACTTGGGTAAGGTTCGCTAATCCCGACTAGGTTGGAAAACCTTAATTTGTTTAAAATTGTGAAAAGAATACATGAATAAAACAATATTCTGGATTGGAATGAGGCGTATGTTGTATTTTTATAACACTTGTTTATAAAATACGCGAGTTATTCGGAAAGACCGGGTTTATCTCATTCTGAATAGCTGATTCGAAGATAAGTCGACGATTAAGATGATGGTTGAAGACCGGAGGCCTTCGCATCATTTGGATGATTACTGATGTCTTTATTGGGCTGTACACCCAAGATGAGGTAATAAGTGGTGATCGTCCAGACGTACTTGGAGATCAACCGGATATGCGAGGACCTCTCTCCTGTATTGGAAATATGGGACGAGGAATAAGGTGCCTCCGGTTTCGTTCAGACCCAGAACGAACTTGTAAATGGATGCGTGTCTGACATTGGATTTTATTCTGTGTTGATTGATCTCTATTAAATATATATTTGTTTGGTGGCAGAGAATTTATTCTCTTACTTAACACCCTTCTCTGAGATGTACGAGCTCAGAGGTTATATATCGATAGACATCAGTCTCATGGCGTGAATTGCTTGTGTGGCATGCTGAGATGCGAATGATCAAGGCTTCTATTGAAAAGCAGTGTCTTGTGGTTGATGCTCAAAGCATGACTTTAATATAGCATAGCTTTGTGTATAGCGTTGATTCACGAGCCTTACACCCCGGTGTGAACCAGAAACGGGATAGGACCTCAGGGAGGACATGCGTTTCCTTCAAGCTAGGGGTGGTGTCAGGGTTTTCCAAGCCCAAACATTTTACTTATATAGATGAGGGATAACGAGGTGCCTCAGATATATCGGTTACTACGGAGCCGATGGATATTGAGTATTCTGGCTCATTTTCTCCCCATAAGGCGGGGGGACGTATTGTTCAGGCATTTTAATCCACTCCGTGTGGACCGGCCCTGACGATCCAAGGGCCCACCCAAGTCTGGGTAGGCTAGATTGTCTCGAAGTGGTAAGGATGATCCCTTGCCTTGGTTCACAGATGGAAATCCAACTTCCAATACGACATTGTACGGTTTTAGTTGTAGAACTAGTATGGCGACATGATATATGGTACCCATGCCGTCTATGATTGATACATTTATATTTAAAGTTGTTTTATACACTGTACACTTATAATTGTATCAAATAATTTGTTTTAAACGTACCAAGCATGTTTTGCTATTATAAGAAAAACCCTATCCTACGGCTTGCTTTCCATTGTGTGATGGGACCTGGGTCTTATAATAGCTTCATTTTTCCAAAAAGCATTGCACTCTTTGTTTATGCACTGGTATTCTTGGGAGGAAACCCCTTCAATGTTATACGACGTGGTCTCTTGATTTACTCCACTTTAAAGTAAAGTTTTAAATAACTGTTTTAGTTCTCACACCAGTCACATGACTGACCTGGAGTTTATTGTTTTAACCAAACTTTGGGTGCCCATATTTTCCACACGGGCAGCTAGTAGTTTTGGTTTTGCAGATTTATATTCACAGGATCCTAGTTTACAGCTGGAATGATATTCGGAAAGCTCTGTATCCGTGTATCTTTTTCAGTTGTGTTTTGTATTATTTTCCGCTGCATTGTAATTTGTAAATCTCAGTTATTTATCAAATGTATATTATTTGTTCATACTCTGTATATTCTTGTATTCTGATGTAAATTATAGTAATAAGCAATGAAATGTTCTTCTGTTTGTGTTTTGATTTGTCGTGTTCTCAAACAATCTGTTCTTTCTCTTCTCTTTGGAGACTGGGGGAGTTTGGGTCGTTATAGTTTGGTATCAGAGCTTTGTTTTACAGAGCTCGAGAATAAGGCACATTAGAACCAAATGGAAGAATTCATCAGAGATTGGATTAGTAATATCCAATAAGAATGACTCGTTAGAGATGGGATTAGTAGTATCCTAGAATGAGTTGAAAGAGTGTTGTTTTTAAAATAAAAAAATTTGAAAACTAATTTTGTTTCTAAAATTTAAACCTTATTACACGTATTCGATTATTTATTTTACATTTAATTTGGATAATCTAATATATGAAGATTTTGCATATACGCCTTGCAAACGTGTATACAAAGCCTTAAATATACTGGATAGATATAGAATCACACTCTACTCGCCCGGAGATGATTCTGATGATTGAAACTTCATTATCAGAATTTATGTTCGTGTTTCGAAAGTGAGATATCTATATATTTCCAATTGACTGGTGTGAGAACCAGAAACATAGCTAGAATTTATTGTTGTGATTTGGCACCAAAATTGTGATTTTTGACAATGTATTAAAGTTATGTGTTTGAAACATTAATCAACTAATTGATTGTTGATTGTTGATCGTGTTATGTGATTATTCATTTAAACCAACATGCGAAGGAAAGTAAATTTAGCCAAATTATATCAAATCTGAAACTGAATTGAAAATTGTTTGAAATTGCATGCATGTACATATATATGTGTGAACAGGTCATAACAAGAAAGCTACAGAAGAGGAATAAAATTGTATGCCCGAAAAATAGGTACATGTTTACTAATTTATTGGGTTTGGATGATTTTATAAGCCGCTTGGCTTTTTCTTTTTCTTTTTGGATGATGAGAGCCCTGCGTAGCTGGTTGTGGTATGTCTCCCCGTACAAAGGAGGTTATGGAGAAACTTTTCAAAAATTTAGGGTGTTAGCCAAATTTTGGAAGAATTGGAAATTCTTAGAAACTAAAAAGTTGAAGAATGAAAGCCAATCTGAAAGTTGAGTTGATTAGTTAAACAACTTTCAGCTCCGTTCCTTTTCGAGGACGAAAAGATTTTAAGTGGGGGAGATTGTAACAACCCGGAAAATCGGAACCAACTTAAAATTTTTATTTGGCAATTTTAATGAATTTTGAATATTTATAATGATTTATTTTAAATAATAACGGCTAGAAATTTATTTTGAATGGAATTAGAACGTATAAATTTATTTAAATCGAAGTTAGAATATAAATATTTATTTTAATTATAAATGGAATTGGAAATGGCACGGCAGTTTGAAAATTTGATTTCTATTTTCTATTGAATGTACAAGATTCAAAATAAATCGGATTTTAGTGAAACCAGAAATATTTGAATATATTTGAAAATATCTTTCCAAAGAATGTGAAAAATCCAGATTTCATAGCGGGAATAAAAAGTTATGTCCATTTGAAAATTCAGAATAATCGCTATGGAATTTATATAATATATAGCCCTTAAAAATGTTGATTTTGCAAACAATCTCCGTTTTCAACTAGACCACTTTTGTTGAATTCGGAATCAGTATGTGAGTGTGGTGAATTTAAACGCGTTTGGTCATTTCAGTATGAATTTAATCGACTGGAAAATAACCATTTTCAAACAGTCTCCAAATTCGACGAAATTAGTTTTGTTAGGACCGTATCATCAAAACATAGCCAGATTTATTTTTCTATAATTTTTGGAGTTCGTATGCGGCCCTGGTAAATTAAAATATGCGTTTGAATTTAAAATATAATTATTTATATTTTAAATTTAGCGGAAACTGATCGTATCAGCCGAGTTAGGTTACAGAACATATCCCATTGTGTTCGGAATTGGGGTAATTAGCTAGGGCCATCAGTCGTTAGGTCTCGTTTCGAGTTCGGACGAAATTTCAACTTTTTGAAAAAAAAATATAAAATAAATATATATGACCCCCCTCTTTTTCTCACTTTCTCTCTCTCCCTTCAAAAATGAAAAAACCCAATTCCCAATTTCCGCGTCGCCCTCCCTCCCCTTAACCCTAGCGGTGCCGTCACCGTCGCGTGCCCCCCCCTCCGCCGATGGTCAGAAACCCCCCTCCCTCGCGCCTCTCTCTCCTCCCTCCACCTCTTCCGCCTCAGTCCTTCATGCCCAAACCAAAATCCGGCGCCTCCATCCCAATGCGACCCCCACCACTTCCACCGACCACTATACCGCCGCCATCACCCTCCCGCTGACCCAAAACCGACGTGGATTCCCCCCTTTCTTCAAAGAACCAATCTTTACAACAAAGTGAGTTTTTAATTATTTTTAATTTCTTTGTGTGATTAATTTAGTTAATACGGTAATTAAAACATTGTTAGTATTGTATATAAAAGAATGGAAATTTGTATTTATTTTTCTTTGTAAAAGATTTGATTTTTATATTTAAAAAGTATTTGATTTTTAAAATGAAAAAGATTTGATTTTTAAAATGAAAAAGATTAGATTTTTGAAAATGGAAAGAAGAGATTTTTAAAAAATATAAAGAAGCGATTTTTAAAAATATAAAGAAGCGATTTTTATAAATATAAAGAAGCGATTTTTAAAAAAAAAATATAAAGAAGAGATTTTAAAATATATAAAGATTAGATTTTCAAAAATATAAAGACTAGATTTTTAAAAATATAAAGATTTGATTTTTTTAAAATAAAGAAGCGATTTTTAAAAATATAAAGATGTGATTTTATCCACCTAGCATTGACAAAAGAATGAGATATATATATATAGTAACGATATAAAAAATATGATTTTTAGTCATATAAAAATACGATTTTTATATATATCATTTTAGAATAAAAATATGATTTTTATTATATATGAAGCATTTTAAAAATATAATTTTTATAATGAAGTAGCGATGTAAAGATATGATTTTTATATATAAAACTGAATTATAAAAATGTGATTTTTATATATGAAGTAGCAGTATAAAAATATGATTTTTGTAAAGATAGCTTTGAAGTAAAAGAATGCGATTTTTATTTATAAACAACATTGTTTAGAATTGGGATTTTTAATATGAAACCGCGTGAAACAGATTACGATGGAACCAACTGGAATCAAATCCAAATCCAAACCGTTCAGAAATAAAGAATGGAGGAGTGGATCCCAATAGTGAGAACTTCTCACTTTAATTTATTTTCTAGTTAAAAATATATACTAGGATGCAAACGGTGCTTAGTAGCACCCGACACCTTTGTTTGAAACCATGTTTGTTTGGTTGATTGGATTATTTGTTAAAATTTGGTTTTTTGGTTGAATGAATTGATTAGAATTTGGTTTGTACATGGCGCGAGCCATTATTAGGCGAGGAATAAGGCTAGACCTTATTCTGGTTCTAGTATCGCGCCGTTATGCTGCCGAAATTTTCTAAAAATGTTAAAACAATAAAAATATCATTTTTATTGTATAAATGAATAATATAAAATTTTCATATGTTGAAATAAATATTTTATGGTTAAAAATATAATTTTTAACGTGTATATGAATAAAATAAATATTCATTTGCAAATCGGACGATTTGTTTATGTACACCCATTTAACTGATATTGATTGGGACGATATGCTTTACACATCTCCCAACTGCACAAATAATATCCAATATTTATTGGTTGAAACCCTACACGGGTATTGAGATGATATTTGACATACACTAATCCCAATTGTTTAGTTTATGTCAATCGATTGGTTAACAGGCTATTGTAAGCGTTAATTATTTATAATTAATGCTTACGCAGTTGTGTAATGCACTCTGCATGATAGCTGACTGTGTTTGATTATTGTTGTGTACATGTGTTTATGAAATCCATATAAATAAAATTATATGATAATTGACTGTGTCTGATTCCAATTCGGAAAGAACGAATATTTTGAATTAACAAATATTTTAAAATGACGAATAATGAGCATTTTAAAATAACTAATATTTTAAAATAATATTCAATAATGGATCAAAATATGATTTTGATGTCCGATTTGGGATGGACACGAAAATATTTAAATATATAAAGACGTGTTGATTAAATTAATGCCATTTTGACGTGAACGATATTTATATCGATTTTATTCATTTTTATAATGAATATCGAAAAGGAAGTGATTTCAAAATCTAATGTTTTGAAAATATTATCATTTACATAACAATGATATGGAATATTCAATTTTGATTTAAAATTGAATATGAAGTTGAAATCGTTTTGAAAATGAATTTAAAACGATTTATAAAATACGTTTTAAATGGAAATCGACGAAATATATATAATACATATTATATATATTTAATGGCCTGAATAGAACGCGCCACGCCACGGCAGTTCTTGAATTTCGATCATTGACTTCGAATTGACATTACGGGAGATCCGACCGTCGGATTCTCCTAAACCGGAACCATTGGATTCGTATCGAAAAGAGCTTTCCAATGGATATAAGAGATTTGAAATCTAATGGTTGGATTTGGAATTGTGTCCAAATCAAAATTGAAAAAGGTCGATGTAAGTGCAGTTCGATGATCGTTTATGAAAATCGACTGTACGGGCGTTGACAAAATTATTAAAAATATTAATAATTTGTGTAAAATCATAATAAATGATTTGGAAAGTATTGGGTTGAAAATTCCATATTTGAAAAGATAAAAATATATTTTTATCGAAATGAACTGGTTATGAACTAGAATTATAATCCAATATTTTTAAATAAATAAATTGGATTTGAAATGGTTTTAAAAATAACCAGAGTTTCGAATATATGAATTGGAATGGATGTGAATCGAAATTATCTTCGGAATATTTCGATATTGGATTCCGTGATTATACGGATATTGTGGAAGAATGGAAGATATATATATATATATATATATATATATATATATATATATATATATCGTTATTCCCAATACGATATTTGTTGATTTCAGAATTTGATATTGAATATAAGCCGATATAATTTCTATTCCGAGCCTTGTATTTGATATTGAATTGGATTTTGGGTTTGTCGTGAACTGTGTTTTAAATGACACTGTTCTTAAACCCAGTTGGGAAAAGATTAAATCTTTTGAATATGATTTAGAAGAGTTTACCAATTAATTAATATTTAATTGGAATAAAATAAAAGAATTGGATTTTGGGTTGTCGTGAACAGTGTTTTCAGTAACACTGTTCTGAAACCCCGTTTGAAAGGAATAAATATTTTAACTAAGATTATTAGAGTTTCCAGTTACATTTGTTAATTGGAATAAAATGAAATGTGAATCGGGGTTATCGTGAACTCTATTTTAATGACATTCGTTCTTTTAACTCGATTTAAAGTGAAATATGATTTGGAATTTATAAATCTTTTAATTAAGATTTAGGGAAATTTTCCAAACTGAATTTTCCAATTTAATAAAATAAATTGGAATGGAATGGAATTCGATTTGGTAATAATCGAAGTGAACTTCTATGGAGGAAGGCTATTACTATACATGGAATTTAAAAGGCTTAGCCGTTATTCCATTTATATTATCGGTTGGATATGGACGTTTATATCGATTATATATATTGATTTGTTTTCCGTGAAGATTCCATTGTTAAGGGAATGTGATTTTGGGTTTATCATGAGCTGTGTTTTAAATGACATTAGTTCTTTATCCCAGTTAAAGATAAGATTAATTTCTTAACTTTGAAAAATCATTAAGTAATGATTTTTTGAGATTAAAACTGAATTAGAGTTTCAGTGAATCTTTAAGTAGATTGAAATGTGAATCTGATAATTTAAATTATCAAATTCGGGGAATGATCGAGAATGGAGTTCCACCAGTTTTACTCCAAGCGATAGTTAAATCTTTAATTAGATTTGAATGTGAAATGGTAATTAATTTTACCGATAACACTGTGGGTGTTAGATATGGAGTACTACCAGTTTTGCTCCATGGGATAAATAGTTTGGGATTGGGAAATAAAACAAATGATTACTTCGGTAAGGTTCGCTAATCCCGACTAGTTTGGAAAACCTTAATTTGGTTTAAAATTATGAAAAGAATATTTGAATAAAACAATATTATGGATTGGAATGAGGCGTATGTTGTGTTTTTATAACACTTGTTTATAAAATACGCGAGTTCTTCGGAAAGATCGGGTTTATCCCATTCTGAATAGCTGATTCGACGATAAGTCAACGATGAAGGCGATGGTTGAAGACCGGTGGTCTTCACATCGTTTGGATGATTACTGATATCTTCATTGGGATGTACACCCAAGACGAGGTAATAAGTGGTGATCGTCCAGACGTACTTGGAGATCGACCTGATATGCGAGGACTTCTCTCCTGTATTGGACATATAGGACGAGGAATAATGTGACTCCGGTTTCGTTCAGACCCAGAACGAACTTGTAAATGGATGTGTGTCTGACATTGGATTTTATTTTGTGTTGATTGATCTCTATTAAGTATATATCTGTTTGGTGGCAGATAATTTATTCTCTTGCTTAGCACCCTTCTCTGAGACGTACGAGCTCAAAGGTTATATATCTTTAGACATCAGTCGCATGGCGTGAATTGCCAATGTGACATGCTGAGATGCAAATGATCAAGGCTTCTGTTGAAAAACAGAGTCTTGTGGTTGATGATCAAAGCATGGCTTTAATATAGCATAACTTTGTGTATTGCATTGATTCGCGAGCCTCACACCCCGGTGTGAACTAGAACATGAGAGGACAATGCGTTTCCTTCTAGCTAGGAGTGGTGTTAGGGTTTTGCAAACCCAGACGTTTTACTTACATGGATGTTGGACAGCGAAGCACCTCAGATATATCGGTTACTACGGAGCCAATGGATATTGAGTCATCTGGCTCATTTTCGCCTCATAGGGCAGGGGAACGTATTGTTCGGGCATTTTAATCCACCACATGTGGACCGACCCTGACGATCCAAGGGCCCACCTGAGTCTGGGTCCTAAGACATGGTAGGCTAGATTGTCTCGAAGCGTTAAGGACGATCCCTTGCCTTGGTTCACAGATGGAAATCCAACTTCCAATACGACATTATGTGGTTTTAATTGTAGAACTAGTATGGCGACATGATATATGGTACCCAAGCCGTCTATGATTGTTACATTTATATTTGAAGTTGTTTTATACACTATGCACTTATAATAGTATCAAATGATTTGTTTTAAACGTACCAAGCATGTTTGGCTATTATAAGGGAAAACCCTATCCTCCGGCTTGCATTGCATTGTGTGATGGGACCTGAGTTTTATAATAGCTTCATTTTTCCAAAAAGCATTGCGCTGTTTGTTTATGCACTGGTATTCTTGGGAGGAAACCCGTTCCGTGTTATATGGCATGGTCCCTTGATTTACTCCATTTTAAAGTAAAGTTTTAAATAACTATTTTAGTTCTCACACCAGTCACATGACTGACCTGGAGTTTATTGTTTTAACCTAAACTCTGGGCGCCTCTATTTTCCACACGGGCAGCTAGTGGTTTTGGTTTTACAGATTTATATTCACAGGATCCTGGTTTACAGCTGGAATGATATTTGGAAAGCTCTGTATCTATGTATCTTTTTCAGTTGTGTTTTGTATTATTTTCTGCTGCATTGTAATTTATAAATCTCTGTTATTTATCAAATGTATATTATTTGTTCATACTTTATATATTCTTGTAATCTGATATAAATTGTTGTAATAAGCAATGAAATGTTCTTCTGTTTGTGTTCTGATTTGTCGTGTTCTCAGACAATCCGTTCTTTCTCTTCTCTTCGGAGACCGGGGGAGTTCGGGTCGTTATATGTTTTAAAGTTCGGATGAGGAGGATCATTTGCCTCGTTTCATGACGGAAATCCAATTTCCAATACGAACCTTGTGTTTTCAGTTGTAAACCTATATGGCGACATAATAGGATGGAGTATTATGTCGTCTAAGATTAATACTTTTATTTTTGAATTTTTTTCGCATTGTGCACTAATAATAATAAAAGAGAAATCTCACATATTAAGCATGTTTGGCTATTATAAGGAAAAACTCTATCCTTCGGCTTGAGCTTGCATTATGTGATGGGACCTGAGTCTTATAATAGCTTCATTTTTCAAAAAACATTGCAAGTTTTATTTTCTAGTATTCATGTGGAGGAAACTTGTTCCGTGTCATGCGGCGTGGTCCTGTGATTTACCAAATTTTAAGAATAAAGTTTAATAACTGTTTTTAGTTCTCACACTAGTCACATGACTGACTCGTAGTTAATTGTTTCCCACTTAAACTCTGGGTTCCCATATTTTTCACACGGCCAACAAGTAGTTTGGTTTTGCAGATATTCTTTAACAAGATCCTGGATTATAGCTAGAGATATACTCTGCATTATTTTGTAGTATCCGCTGTTTGTATTTATGTATTTATGTTTCCATTGTTAGTATTTATGTTTCCATTGTTTGTAATTTATTTATCTGATATTTTTCCATTGTGTATCTATTATCTGTACTCTGATATTCTTGTACCTTGATGTAAAATTGTTGTAATAACAATGAAATGTTCTCTTGTTCTGTGTTCTAATGTGTTGTATCCCATAACAATCCGCCTTTGAAAACATTTCGAGTGGACTGACTGCTGGCTCGAGGCGGTCTTAAGGGCAGGTCGTTACAGTAGCTCATATGCGCGTTGTTGCAGGTTTGTTGAATGAGAAGCTAACAGTTCATCGATTAGCGACTTACACTGCAATAAAGTACCATACTAATTTAGCTTGAAGTGCGGTGATTAATATATGAAGAAGTGGTGCAATATGCAGGGTATGCGGTGATGTGTAGTTTTGGTAGAGGAGTCATGTTGATCGCTGCCGTGTAGTTTTGTGATGAGTTTGGTGAGGTGAAATGTGGAAGTTTGATGGTTAGGGGAGATACACAAGATTATGGTAGTTCGTTGATGTGTACATGTGTTCTGAAGTGTGGTGGTATAAGTGGTTGGAAAGGCGAGTTGTTCGTGATTTGAGTGGTAGTGTGGGTATTGTTTGTTGATGGACGAGGCTGTTTTAAGGTGAAGTGTAAAGCAGTGCTGCTGGTGATTTGTTTTTCTAGTGAGTATGGTATGGATGCAGGGAGGATTGTTGTGCTTTATAGGGGGATGGTGCTAGTGGTGGAAATTGATCGACTGATGTTGTTTTGAGGGGGTGCTGAAGGAGAATAGGTGCAGGCAAGCGGACACAAGGTGTTTGTGGTCGGAGATGATGTAAGTGCATTACAAAAGTGGAAGTTTTGAAGTTTAATGTTTGTTGTTGTTGTTTAAGGCTTTGGGTGATGATGGACTTGGTGTGCAGTGTTTCAAAGAAGGCTTGGTCTACCTAAATTTCATGAATCGGGCGGTGCCCCGGACCCTGCCGACGCTGCGCCCACACCGCTACTCAGCTCATCATATATTTGTCAGTGTCAGTATAAATTGAAACTGCATATGTAATGAGTGAAATGAGTGATGTAGTGAGGAATATCTACATATGTGAATAATCAGTGTTGTAGTAAATCATTGAGTTGTAAAATAGTTGAAGTCGGAAATTTATACTATTTCAGTTGTTGAAATAAAATATTTTATTTAATAAAACATTGTTTGAATTCAAATTTTGTGTAGTAGTATCTTATTAAATAAATATTAAATCCTGCTAGAGATGAAATATCTATAGCAACATTTTTAGAATGTAAAAGTGTTGACATTGGATAGTAAAAGTGTTATTATAGATAATATGCGGCCCACTTTTAAGTAAAATTAGTATATATGGCAACACCATGATAATGTTGTCATTCGATGGTAAAGATGCTGCCTTTGACTTTAGAGAAACACGACAAAATGCATCACCAGGAAAATGTTGCCTTTGAACATTTGTTGCCTACAGTAACATTTTTTGGCTCTTCCTGCATCACTTCTTAGGGGTTGCAGTAGGCCATCTATGTCACAGTGCAATTCCGAATATTTATTAAGCTACCTTATAGTGATTTTGTGCATATTTTCTATTTGCTATCATTATATCACTATGATATCTACAGTTTAGTGAATAATAATAACACTGATAATATCAAAAGTCAATTGAATATCATCAATTTAAAGCTCTTGGTTAAGACCGATAACATTTATTGATTAACCATTCTACTTTGATCGAAGATTTAACTTTAAGTTAGCCACCACTTACGATAATACTAGCCTTCTATAACAAAGGCAAAGGAGACGAATCATCTATTGAGTAGCGTTTTACTTCATATAGTTCAACGTATACTCATTAACGGTTGTAACATGATCGTGATGTCATATGACTGACCTAATCAAAGTACAGTCTAAATCAGGGGCTGGTCTAGCTTTTCTTTTTAGGTAGGGCAAAAATTTGTCTCATACCATCAGATTTGTTTGAATCTTACTATATATATACCAACATATTACCTTCATTGCAAATCAACCAAAACACTAAGACTGACTTAGTTTATCCTGACTTGAAGAACAAATATTGGCTGGTCTAAAACCCTGATAGGGCATTTCTGGTCCTCTCATCTTGGGCAATCAACCAAAATTTGCTGTGCTTGCAGCTTTCCAGGTAGGGCAGTAGCCCTTGCTAGCCACTGTGTAGATCCGCCCCCGGTCTAAATACTTAAGATCAATGACAATGTCAAGTCAAATACTACTCCACATTGGTAAATGAGATCTTCTATTTTGACTTGATTAATTTAAATTGTAGAATTCTATCTAGTCATCTTGATAGTTTCAAACAACCATAAGGACATAACTCCTTAATGTTAACAACATTTATCAGTAATTCACCATCCACCAAACAAAGTATTACGTACACTGCTCTCAATAGATGCATCGTTATCTTTTTGTTTATACATCTTGACTTAGAACAATTTAGGCATACATACTTCAAATAATGTTTGATTTAAAACTCATGCGTATGAACACACTTGTAACTGCAATCAATTAGATACTCTTATGAATTTTTTTTATTCATCTGTTTTGAAAAAGATTCTGTTAGAAATTTCAGTATACTTTAACAACGATCAACCATGAAACCCTAGATCCAAATAAGTAACCCATATAAATTTAATTGAGAACAAACATAAATAATAAGTAGCGGAAGCATACTTGAATCCGTAGCTATCTATTGTAATACCTGAATCCATAGTTTATCTGTTGTAGAAGAAGAAGAATTTGGTTCGGGCTTCCAAATTAACACAAACCCTAGATTTGAAATCAGCTCTCCGTAGAAGAGGTTAGAGAGTTGTTAAGGCTTGTGTAATTCGGGGACCATGACCCTATATTTATAAAGTTGGCAGTTTATAATTCGACCCTTCAACAAATTAAAAAATGCCCCGGTATCTACACATTAGGCCCATGATAAGTTAAGCTTTAAGCGTTTTAATTCTAATCTAAAATTAGATCACTTTAATTAGGCTTTACACCAAAATAGCACAACACATTTTATTTTACATATGTGACCCAATTGTCGAAATATTGCAACAATCTCCCCTTGGGCCACATATGAAGTAACCTTAAAATGTATTTAACTTTACGAGCTCCAAATTTTGCTATTTATAACATATAGTGTATTTGAAACAATCTCGTCCATTAATTGTGTTGACAAAGGATCAAAGCGACATTCGTTACATTTATCATAACTAAACCCATCAATGGTCACATATATCAATACAATCAAATGACATAGATCAATCATGGATGCGTAGTATGGAAATTACATGAAATTGATTTATACATGTCTATTTCCAACTGGTCCTTCTATATTGAGATCAAAACGTTTAATATTTAAACAACCTGAGTGCAAAGAAAAATTCATTACTTTATTTCGGACCAGAAAAAGAACTTGATATATATATCTGTAACCGAAACATAGAGCAATGAGTCATACGACAATACCAAATTCAAACTCCCTCTAAACCAAAACATCCTTACATAAAAGTTAAACCAATTGAGCTATATTCTCATGAAAGACCTTAGGTGATAATCTTTTGGTAAGTGGATCCGCCATAATGGTGTTTGTCTAAATATGCTCTACGAATTACAATATATTTTTGCACTCTTCCCTTATTGGAAAAATAATATATTCTTTACTGTCACCATATTACTTGGTCTTTCAATTCCTTATCTATAACTGGAGTCTTGTGACAAAATTTCATTATTATTTTCCATATTTGGACGTCTTATAATTAACCAAAGACAATATTTGTTAAGTTGTGAAAACCATAAGTGCCTAAATGACACTTTTTCCTTATATAGTTCCACCCATAAAATACATTACCATTACCTAAAGTGGATCTTTTGTAGTAATGACGTCCAAAATATTCGGATCATAATTCATAATGATCTCCAACCGATCTGATCTTTTATCTATCAGCATATGGTCTTTTATTTTATTCCTTAAAGATATCTCATAATCATTTTGACTACTAAATTAGCGATCCACTTTTAATACCAGCAAGGTATCTGCCAAATTATACACGCATATCCATAGATGTAGGGATGACAATGGGCCAGGTCTAGGATCCAAACCCGCTTGACCCGCCCCTATTTTGACCCATTTAGACCCGCCCTACAGGGTCTTCGGGGCGGGTAGACCCGCAACCCTTTTTCAAATGTCCGGGTCTAGGGTCGGGTCTGGGGCACGGCTAACCCGCCCCAACCCGACTCGCATGATTGAAACATTATTAAAACACTTTATAACTATAATGATTACTTGTGAATTTCCTTAGCTATACATTGTTATAACTTGAATATTGTATTCTTTCAATCAACAGACTATAAATTTTTCATAGTATTAAGTTGCATTAATGATAATCATACAATAAAAAATGCATACATTTTGAACTATTATCTTACAACTCATTTTATTATATTCTCCTATCATTGCGAACACATTATAATATGTATATAATTCAACATTTAGTGATAAAAAATTTAAGTATATAAATTTATATACATTAGAATAGAACATCACCGGATCGTGGGGCGGGTCGGGTCTACCCTGACCCGTACGAGTTTCAGGTACGTGGAGAAATTCCTGACCCACACTGTAACACCCCGTATTTCTGTTAACACTAAAGTAACGAATTAAAGAATATTTAATTTTAAATGTGAGAATTAAGGGAAACGGGTTAAGCCATTGTGTTCGTCTCGGAATTCTAGTTGAGATAGAGTCCAAGTTTGCGTGAATTGGACTTCGTATGAAGAAGTTCTGGCGATCGGAAGTTTCAGAAAAATTCAAACAGATTTCAAAAATTCGAAATCAGACTCAGAATGGGCTAGGCGGGAAAATTCCCGCCAGGGCCAGGTCGACCTACCCACACAGGTCGACTAGGGGGTCGACCTGCCCCCTCCCCCCCGGGAGATTTGTTTGATAACGATTTTCTGACTCTTAGATGAGTCATTAGGGCTGACTTGTCACCCTATCTTGACTGAATGGCTATGGTATATTCTAGGTTGATAGGATGGACAAAATTAATCCTAAATTCTATATAAACATATGTAGACTCAAACCCTAAAATCAAATAAAAATTTAGAACCATGACCACCATGCTGTCACCTTGCAACCTAGAGTAGCCACCACCAATTAGAGAGGAAGAAAAGCTAATCAACTCAATTCTATTCAACTCAAATCTAAACAAAAACGAATTTGTCTTCTTCAAAGGAAAGCTAAATCAATTTCAGAACTTAGATTTCAGAACTCAAGACCTTCTTTGAGTTGTGAGTTCAATTCCTTTAATAAGATAATTAACAATTTAATTAGGTTGAGTTATGATTTGGATTATATGGTTATGTTGTGAATCATTGACCATTATGTTATTATCTATGTTGTAAATCTATGATGTTATTATCTATGTTGTAAAGCTGTGATGTTATTATCTATGTTGTAAATCTATGTTAATTGTTGGCTTATGTACTATCAATTCATAATGATGCTTCATATGCTAGTTTGGTTATGTTGTTGGAACTAATTCATATGTTAAATCATATGTAAGTTTAACTTGATAATTCTATATGCAAGTTTGGATGTTAATATAGATATGAATCATATGCAAGTTAATGAGAATCATATACCACCTTACATGTTTCATGACATCTATTTTATGTAAGCTTGGATCTAAAGTTTAGGATAAGACATGTGTGAGTTATATGCTAGTATACAAAATTCTATATGCTAGTTTACATGTAGATCTTAATTTACATGTTTGGATGCAAGTTTACACCATAGTTTATGTTGCATAAATCACATATGCAAGTATATATATATTGGAGTATAAATCATGTAATGTAAGTTTGTGACTATTGCCTATGCAAGTTTACATATTATGATTAGATCTATGACATCCATAGTTTATGCAAGTTTGTGACTTTGGCCTATGCAAGTTTTAGATGAAAAACCTTATTCACACATGCAAGTTCACCACTTATGTTTAGATCTAGTTTTTATTCTATGCATGTTGTGATGTTTTCTCTTTATTCCATAAGTTAGACTATTCGAGTCTAACGTATATTTCATGTTAAACGAACGAACGTACAACGTGGGGCAATGGGATAATATTAAAAGACTTAATATTTAGAATTGGCATAAATGCCTTAAATGTGATGTTAATTGGTATAATTTTTATATACTATAAATATATGGACATAATTAAGGTGTTAATTATGGACATAGTTAAATTTGTAATTGATTGACAATTTGAATAGGGAAATTAATTCAAATTGGGGGTAATTAATTATGTGTAATAATAATCCGCCTAAGACACGAGGTTAGACTCGTTTGTGGTGTAAGACTGCCCGGACCCGCCCGACAAATCCAACTGCCACAAATACCAGTCTAATGTGAGAGGTCTTAGGCATAAATTAAACGCGCAACAATTGTAAAGTCACGAGGTTAGGCTCATTTGTGGTGTAAGACTGCCCGGACCCGCCTGGCAAATCCAGTTGCCACAAATGTCAGTCTAATGTGGGAGGTCTTTATAAGGTTACGGTCTTAATGAATTAAAAAACACTTAACCAGATAAACATGTATTGGGACATGAGGGGGTTAAGTGGGTGCCTTGGGTGGCATGTGGAATTTAGAGGGTGCCTTCGGTGGCATTTGAAATACGATTAGATGCACTTAACCAAGATTGAAACATGTAAGAAGACATGAATAAGAATGGGGTTAAGTGGGGAAAAACCTTAGAGGGGACCAAGCATAGGTGGAAAGCTTGTGTCATGCATGGGGGCATTTTTCAAACCAGTAACCCATTAAGTATCTTTGTGGGCTCGACCCAAGTCGAGGACGGGACACGCGTACTGGATTTGATTGTAAGAGGTCAAAACGGGTCAGCGGTGGCAACGCAAGTCCAACGGGTTCATATGCGTGTGTGGGCCCGGGCTGGTAGGTAAGACGTTGTTGCATCGTGTAGATATAAGTCGTGCATTTTTGGTTGTATCGGGTTGCCACTTTGGGGAGTGATACACCCCACTGTGGGGCCAGCACGGGTATCTACGAGTTAGGGAGCCGATCGAATGGGGGTAGTGGGTACACCTAGTGGAGATAGGGGCAGATGGCACCTATGGAGGTAGCAAGGGGTACACGAAACTACCATTAGCAGTATTAAGTTCTGTAGGCGGGATCAACCTTTAGAGTGACTAGTGGTGGTGCAGTATAGTAATTATCCTATAGTGATTAGGGGCGCCTTTAACGTTATCTTTGTTCGTCTTATTTCCTTGTTTGTTCTGTCATACCCAATTGTTCACAGTCATTTCCTTATTTTCCAGCTTATGCCTTATCCTAGGTATTTTGATAATTATATTGTTAAAGTTATCGCACTCGCCAGACTTTATGTTTGACCCCCTTTTTCTTTCCACCTCTTTTCTTCCTTCCCCCCTTCAGGTTTGCAAGAAGGGAATACTACAGCTTAGTGCCGATTTCTTTCAGTTGCTTGAAGAGAGTAGATGTATCGCTTGGGACTCTCTCACCTTTATGGCATTGCCTATGCTCTGTGGGGATTTATGCATTTATGTTATTTAAGTATTTGCTTCTTTATGTATTTTGATGTTTTTGAAAAAGACTATTGATCCTGTTGTAATGGTTTTGGAGACTACTTATGTAAACTCGTTTTGAGTTATGATGAAATGAACTAAGTTTTATCTTCCGCTGTGTTCTTTTATTTATTTATTCTTGTAATTTATCTGTTCTATACAACAATAACGCTTCATGGACATTGATGCATTCCCTTTGTAAGTGACATTAATGGACATGGGGTGTTACACGTGGTATCAGAGCTATGGTTACAAGAACAGATAAAAAGTTTTGAAAAATGTTTTCAAAATTATTATTTTCCTAGAAAGTATTTTCAAAAACTTGTTTTAAAGAAACTATTTTCAAGGAAAGTTTACTTTAAAGAGCATAATCCCCGCAAGCCATACATCTCTCTCTCGCTTCCCTTGTTTTGAAACTTTTTCTTTTCAGCATGTTTGGAGCATCTGAGATACCAGAGGGTGTTCATGTACCCGGTTGGTTTCGTCAATATCTCGAGGCTAGGGCCGCTGCCGCGGGTCCGGCCAACGTTCCTCCTCCTCCTCCCCCAACTCCAGTCATTCCTCCGCATGGAGATACTTTCTCCAAGATATGTAAAGGCTTTCGTTCGATGGGTGGAAAATCTTTTAGCGGGTCTGAAACGTTCATTGAAGCTAGAAATTGGTTGAAAGAAGTGGAGGATCTGTTTGGCATTTTTGATTTGGACGATTGTAAGAAGGTCCAATTGGCTACTTGGTTGATGAAGGACGAAGCTTCGTTTTGGTGGGAGGTCACTAATGGGGAGCATCCAGTTGATACATGGCCAGATTTCAGGCGTAGGTTTGAGGCAAAGTTTCTCTCACGGGCTGAAGAGAATTTATATATGGAAAGATTTTTGGCGTTGAAGCAAGGGAATCTATCAGTGAAAGAATATGTCAACAAGTTCAATCAATTGGCGAGATTTGGCTTGGACTTGGTGAATACACCCGAAAAGAAGGCCCTGAGATTTGTTAAGGGTTTGAACGAGCCACTACATGGGTTAGCTATGACCCACATCCCTATGGGTGCCACCTTTGAGAGACTGGTTGATATGGCGCTTATGCATGAAGAGGAGAAAGGCGCCAATGCTAATAAGGCAACTGAGAAGAAAGGAGATCAAAAGAATCCAGAACAACAAAACAAGAAGGGCGGGAAGAACAATAATGGCAAAGGAAAGAAGAAGTGCTTCAATTGTGGGACACCGGACCATCTGAGTAAAGATTGTAGGAAAAAGAAGAAGACTGGTTGTTTCCACTATGGAGAGGCAGATCATCTCGTTAAGGACTGCCCAAGGAAACAGGGACAAGGGCAAAGAACTTCTGGAGGGCAGCTTCAGGCTCTCATGGCACCGAGGCAGGAAATGGAGTAGGTCCACGCTCTCGCGGTCCCACCGCTGCAAGAACGAGGTAGAAACATCTCCGTTGAAAGTTTAGTTTTCTGTTTGATCATCCTGTCCGTACTTTATTCGATTCTGGCGCATCACATTCGTTTATCTCTACATCATTAGTTGAAACACTGCACTTAAATACTATTCTTGTTGTGGATCCCATTGTAGTCTCAAATCCTATTGGTGGGTTGGCTCATTTATCCATGGTTTGTAGGGATTTGAGATTGTCTATCTTAGGCGTTGGTTTTGAATGTAATGCTTTTGTGCTTGGTTTCATGGGCTATGGGTTGATTCTAGAGATGGATTGGCTAGCCAGATGTGGTTCCATCCTAGATTGTGAACGAAGGGTAGTAAAATTATTGACTCGTAGTGGAAAGGCCCTTGATATTTCTTGTGACCCTAGAGGATCGGTGATGCTTAGTTATCTTGAGTCACTTGACGCATCCAATGATGATTTACATTCTGTTCGTATAGTCCGTGAATATGTTGATGTCTTCGATAAGGTGAGGGGTCTTCCCCCAAAACGTGAGATAAACTTTCGTATTTATCTTGTAGACAATGCAAAACCAGTATCTCTGCCAGTATGCCACATGGCTCCTCGTGAGAGGAGGGAACTCAATAAGCAAGTAGGGGAGTTGCTTGAGAAGGGGTTCATAAGACGTAGTATATCGGAGTGGGGTGCTCCAGTAGTATTTGCCACGAAGGCGGATGGGTCCCTTAGACTTTGGGTGGATTATAGAGAACTTAATAAACTTACTAAGAAGAATAGGCACCCACTGCCGAGGATTGACGATCTCTTTGATCGGTTAGTTGGCGCCTCAGTATTTTCGCAGTTGGACTTAGCCACTGGTTTCCATCAGTTGAGAGTGGCTGAGGATAGCATAGACAAGACTGCCTTTAGGACTCCGGACGGTTTCTATGAGTGGCTTGTAATGCCCTTCGGTTTGACAAACGCCCCCGCGTACTTTGTTGACTTGATGAGTAGGGTGTTTAGGGACTACCTTAATAAATTTGTAGTGGTCTTTGTGGATGACATCTTGGTCTTTTCTAAGAACGAGGAAGAGCACGTCCTACATCTTAGGGAAGTGTTGGAGACCCTTCGAGCGCATAACCTTAAAGCTAAATTTTCTAAATGTCACTTTTGGAGGAAGGAAGTGCGATTCTTAGGGCACGTGGTTTCCAAAGAAGGGATAGCTGTGGATCCCGCGAAGGTGGTGGCCATCCAAGATTGGAAGGTTAAAAATGCTACCGAGATGAGGAGTTTCTTGGGGTTGGCAGGCTACTATAGGAAGTTTATCAAGGACTTCGCAAAGATATCAGCCCCATTGACACGCTTGACGAAGAAGAACCTAGTTTTCACGTGGGAGTAGATTGTGATGATGCGTTCCAACGTTTAAAGAGAGAGCTTTGACCACAGCCCCAGTCTTAGTGTTGCCAAATAGGAGTAAGTCATTTACCGTTTATACCGATGCTTGTGGGACAGGACTAGGCGCAGTCTTAATGCAAGAGGGGAGGGTAATAGCCTATGGAGGAAGGCAGCTGAGAGTGCATGAGAGAAATTACCCAACACATGACCTAGAGTTGATCGCTATTGTTTTCGCGCTTAAGTCTTGGCACCATTATCTTCTTGGCGAGAAATTCGAATTGTTCACTGACCATAAATCGCTAAAATACTTGTTCTCTCAGAAGGACTTGAACTTAAGACAACAAAGGTGGATGGAATTCTTAGCATCCTACGATTTCGAGATAGCATATTGATTGACATAGAAATGTGTTATTTTTATGCTCTTATATCTTATCTTTTGTATATAAATAAATATTACTTGGGTATTGTTTTGTCACTTTTACAGATATTCCAACCCAGCCCGCATGCAACCAGAAAAGCAGAGAAATGGAGATCAAATTGCTATATATTTACATTTTGAAGAATTGGAGATGAAGATCTCACATCTAGTTGCTGTTGGACAAGAAAAGGATTGATAAAAAGGCTTTGCACATCACAAATCAATGAAGAAGTGTCAAGGAAGCAAGAGGAAAAGAGAAAAGGCCCAAATTTTCTTTATTTATCTAAGGCCCAATTATGTTTCTCATTGTAAACTAATTAGTGATGTAATGACCAGGCCCAGTTATCATTAGGGTTAGGGTTAGGGTTTGGCTATCTATCCTATAAATACCCTTGTCATGCCCTTGTAGCCACCATCCTATATCTCATTCTATTCTCTTCTTCATTAATAAAACTCAATTTTCTTTTTATTTTATGCAATTTTCTATTTCTTAGCAATTAGTGTCGTCTACACGATTAGATTCGGTAGAACACTATTTGTATTTTGCATTTCTTTTCATTAGTGATTGACCGTCTGATTAGATTCAGCGGTAATCCTAATTTTATTTCCTGTTGTTATTTATATTCTGCACTTTTAATTTCTGTATTTTAATCGCGTTCATAGGTTAAATTGGATTTGATTAGATTTGAATCTGATTCATAGTTTCATTGCTTTTCCATTGAAATTGTGATTTGATCGTCGGCTCAGTTAGATCTGTTCTGAATCAAATTACAGTTTTAATTTTGTTTTGTTTTATTTTCAAAATCAACCTCCAAAGTTTTGTCTAACTCGCCCAAGAGATTAGATAAATAATTTGATTTAATTCACCTCCCTGTGTTCGACCTGTATGCTACACACCTGTATGCTTGCAGAATTTATTACAAATGTCGCGCTTTTCTAATTCATAGACTAGCGTCGATCAAGTTTTTGTTTTTCTGCCTTAGAAAGTTGGGACACTGTCTCAATCAAGTGTGGGGGGAGTCTGCATTGCATTCTTTTGATTTTTCTTTAATTTTTCTTTCTTTTCCTGTAGGACCATCATACAAGTTATATCGTAGTAACATACCATAATTTTTTTTTAAAAAAAATATGACTCATTTTCAATTGATACAACAAAATAAGTTTGCAATTTTTAGCCATTTGATAGTATTTTTTTCTCTCAACTTAGATCGAATAAGAAATATAATGAAAAGTTTAATTTTGAGGGATAATAGTGTAACCGGTACATAGGGAGATTCTTAGGTGATGGCCATGAAATCTATTCTATATTGTAGACTTTGTTTAAATAAGTGGAGGACTTAAAATACTTATATTGGCTTTTCGAATCTTTAAAACTAAGTTGTGTTAAGTTGAATTCGCGTAACTCTCTTTTGTGCTTATATTTTCAATAATAATAACAGTAATCCAAGGGTATCCAACATTGCTTGTATATCAAGCGTTGGTGTGCAAACCCGCCAAGCTCTATCCGACATGTTGTTGACAAAGTCAGCGTTGGAATATCTTGGTCTCATTTTATGAGATTGGACACCTAAGGATTACCGACACGTTGTTGACAAAGTCAAAGTCGGCCTGCACAATCCGCCAAGCTCTTTACCCACTCTCCGTTAGTCCGCGAGGCAGTGCATGGGTGGTAAACCTTGGTCTTTTTAGTTAGGTGTATGTACTTAATCATAAATCTTAAAATTTTATAGAATAAAGAATAAGCGATGATACCCAAACACTTCTTGACCTTATTGATTTGACTAGCCATACATGAGAAAATTAGAATACCACTTTGCAAACTGTGCCAAGCAAACCAAGAATTTATTTCATGGCTGCACTATGTTATCGACCGAACTAACTGGCCAAACTGGAATTTAACATTTGAAAAATTGATTTATATTGAAAATTTGTGACAAGTTGAGGTATCTAAAATAAAATCAACTGATTAGAAATTATTAACTTAATTTGTTGTACCACTTTCCTGAAATAAGCCGTGTTGCCATTTTTCGTTTTTATTTTTGCATATGTCCATTGCATTCATGTAGTTTCATTAGAATCATAGCATACTGCATTTGGATTTTGTGGGTAGTATCCGCTGAAAACCCTCACGAGACACCACTCGTCCTACTAGGGACACCTAGAGGTTTAACGGCTTGTTGCATACGCTCAATGCAATCGTGTTTCCTACGAAAGTGCGACCTATCTAGTTAGTTTTTAATTTTTGTTTTACTCGAGGACGAGTAAAAGATAAGTGTGGGGGTATTTGATTGACATAGAAATGTGTTATTTTTATGCTCTTATATCTTATCTTTTGTATATAAATAAATATTACTTGGGTATTGTTTTGTCACTTTTACAGATATTCCAACCCAGCCCGCATGCAACCAGAAAAGTAGAGAAATGGAGATCAGATTGCTATATATTTGCATTTTGAAGAATTGGAGATGAAGATCTCACATCTAGTTGATGTTGGACAAGAAAAGGATTGATAAAAAGGCTTTGCACATCACAAATCAATGAAGAAGTGTCAAGGAAGCAAGAGGAAAAGAGAAAAGGCCCAAATTTGCTTTATTTATCTAAGGCCCAATTATGTTTCTCATTGTAAACTAATTAGTGATGTAATGACGAGGCCCAGTTATCATTAGGGTTAGGGTTAGGGTTTGGCTATCTATCCTATAAATACCATTGTAATGCCCTTGTAGCCACCATCCTATATCTCATTCTATTCTCTTCTTCATTAATAAAACTCAATTTTCTTTTTATTTTATGCAATTTTCTATTTCTTAGCAGTTAGTGTCGTCTACACGATTAGATTCGGTAGAACACTATTTGTATTTTGCATTTCTTTTCATTAGTGATTGACCGTCTGATTAGATTCAGCGGTAATCCTAATTTTATTTCCTGTTGTTATTTATATTCTACACTTATAATTTCTGTATTTTAATCGCGTTCACAGGTTAAATTGGATTTGATTAGATTTGAATCTGATTCATAGTTTCATTGCTTTTCCATTGAAATTGTGATTTGATCGTCGGCTCAGTTAGATTTGTTCTGAATCAAATTACAGTTTTAATTTTGTTTTGTTTTATTTTCAAAATCAACCTCCAAAGTTTTGTCTAACTCGCCCAAGAGATTAGATAAATAATTTGATTTAATTCATCTCCCTGTGTTCGACCTGTATGCTACACACCTGTATGCTTGCAGAATTTATTACAAATGTCGCGCTTTTCTAATTCATAGACTAGCGTCGATCATATATACCCCTGGCAAGGGTAACGTGGTGGAAGACGCCTTAAGTAGGAAAAGGTTGTCCTTGAGTCCGTTGTTCGTTGAGCGGCAAAGCTTAGAGTTCATCTCTACGTTCGACTTTAGACCTTCCATTGACTTTGTACCCGGTTTGCTAACATCCTTGGAGGTCAGACCTACGCTTTTGGGACAGATTGGTGAGGCACAGCGAGATGACCCGCAGTTGGTTGAGTTAGTAGAGAAGCTCATAAGGGGGGAGTCATCGAGCCATCTCAGTAGGTATACCCTTGATGATAAGGGTTGGGTACGTAGGGACGGTAGACTTTGTGTACCACGAGACGAGAACTTGAGAAAGAACATTCTTGATGATGCACATCGTTCGAAGATGACCATTCATCCCAGCGGGGACAAGATGTACATGGACATGAGACGAGTTTACTTTTGGGCCGGTATGAAGAAGGACGTGGCCGAGTTTGTCGCTAGATGCTTGGTGTGCCAACAAGTAAAAGCAGAGCAAAGGAAGCCCGGTGGGTTGCTTCACCCATTGGAGATCCCACAATGGAAGTGGGAGAGTGTCTCGATGGACTTTGTTGATGGGTTACCGAGATCGAGGAAGTGTAATACAGGGATTTGGGTCGTGGTAGACAGACTTACTAAGAGCGCCCATTTCATTCCTATGAAGAGTAAGAGGACTGCTCCATGGTTAGCCTCCGTATACATTCAAGAGATAGTTCGTTTGCACGGTGTTCCTTCTAGCATAGTGAGCGATCGCGATCCTATCTTTACTATCGATTTTTGGAAGAGCTTGCAAGAGGCAGTAGGGACTCAGTTATATTTGAGCACCGTATATCATCCTCAGACGGATGGCCAGACCGAAAGGGTAAATCATATTCTAGAGGACCTTTAGAGGCTATGTGTTTTAGACTTCGGAGGTACATGGGAGGAGCATCTTCCCTTGGTGGAGTTTGCGTATAATAATAGTTTTCAGTCTATCATTGGCATGACACCTTTTGAGGCTCTTTATGGAAGGCCTTGTCGTTCACCTACATGTTGGTGGGAATCTACGGATAAGATCTTACTTGGGCCCGATATGATTAGAGAGACTTCAGAAAAGATCGATTTGATTCGAAGGAGGATGAAGAAGGCGCAAGATAGGAAGAAATCGTATGCGGACAAGAGGAGGACAGATCTTGAATTTGATATTGGGGACATCGTATGAGAAAAGATCGATTTGTACCCTTTTCTTTTCGAGGGTGTATCTTTTAATTTCTCCTTTATTGCTTAGCTTGTACTCGTTTTATCCTTAGAATGTCCTCTCGCTAGTATCTTTGACCTTTAGATAGGGTAATCCTATGGTTGAAACATGTGTTTGAGACATTTTATGTATGGTGGATGCATGTGGATGCAAGTGTTTGCTAGTGGTTGCTCGTGGATGCATATACACACACTTTAGGCACTAGATCGGCTTAGTCACTTTCATATTGCATATTGCATATTAATGGATGTATTTAATAAAATGAATGTACATTGAATGTGTGTATCATATGTGTAACACCCCGTATGTTAAATAACTTGTTATAACATAAATCAGAGCAGAATTAAATTTAATATTCTCAATCAGGGGAAACGGGCTGTGCCATTGCGTTCGTCTCGGAAAAATACGCGAAATAGAGTCCGAGTTTTCGTAAATCGGAGCCCGTATGACCAAGTTATGGCCCGTCAAAGTTTCACGAAAAATCAAAAACGAAAACTGCTCATGTTTTGAGGCCCGGGATGAGTTTTGGGCTGTTTTTTTTGGGCCCTAAATGGTTCCTACACTTGACTTCTTCCCCAAGACATGCTTTAAAGGCTAGGATTGGTTCTAGGGTATATCCTATGGTCCTAAAACATCTAACTAATCTATATATACACCCTAATACCCCCCTTATCCTTACCAAAAATAGATCTAAGGCCATTATGCCACCACTTAGAAAATTGGAGAGCCTCCACTAAAAATCCTAAGAGGGTTTGCAAGCTAATCTACATCTTCTTCTACTTAATCATTGGGATTTGCTTCATTTAACTTGCTAATCTTGTTTTGGTGAGCTTCTATCCCCTTAATAATCAATTATTGAATTGATTATGATAAGATGTGATAAAGTATGGCTATGTTTGTGGATCCATATATTTATGCAAGCTTGATGTAGTGAATATTATGTGTTTTGCAAGTTATATGCCTTATGTCATGCAAGTTTCATAATATGTAATCATGGTATTTTTATGCAAGTCATGTATATGCTTATATGCATGTTTAACATCTTATGCAAGTATATGAATGTTTATGCAAGTTATGTATATGTTGAAATGCAAGTTTAACATAATATGCAAGCTTATGCAAGTATATGAATGTTTATGCAAGTTATGTATATGTTGAAATGCAAGTTTAACATAATATGCAAGCCTATGCAAGTATGTGAATGTTTATGCAAATTATGTATATGTTGAAATGCAAGTTTAACATAATATGCAAGCCTATGCAAGTATATGAATGTTTATGCAAGTTATGTATATGTTGAAATGCAAGTTTAACATAATATGCAAGCCTATGCAAGTATGTGAATGTTTATGCAAGTTATGTATATGTTGAAATGCAAGTTTAACATAATATGCAAGCCTATGCAAGTATGTGAATGTTTATGCAAGTTATGTATATGTTGAAATGCAAGTTTAACATAATATGCAAGCCTATGCAAGTATGTGAATGTTTATGCAAGTTATGTATATGTTGAAATGCAAGTTTAACATGATATGCAAGCTTATGCAAGTATATGAATGCTTATGCAAGTATGTGAGTGCTTATGCAAGTTAAGTATATGCTAAAATGCAAGTTCTACATGTTATGCAAATCACATGTATGATGATATGTAAGTTCATATGCAACATGTTATGCAAATCACATGTTTGATGATATGTAAGTTCATATGCAACATGTTATGTAAGACACATGTTTGATAATATGCAAGTTTGGGTTGAATATAGTTGGGTTAATACATGCTCATATATGCAAGTTGACATCCTCTTAACCCATGATAAAGTTATATGCTAAACCCATGTTATGTGTGGTAAATCTTCCCTTTATTATGTTATGTCATAATGACGATTTATGTGGGGAACGATGGGGTTAATTAATATGTTAATTAAAAGTATGTTGAAATGGGTATGATTAAGCATACCATAAAAAAATTAATTAACATAAGTGGGAATTTACCTATTGAGTTAGGTCTACCCCATGGGAATTTACCTATTGAGTTAGGTCTACCCATGTTATGAATAAATTGATATTAATTAGGGATAATTAATATGAGGGTGATTAATTAGGTGTAATTAATCGACTAAGACACGAGGTTAGACTCTGTTATGACGTAAGACTGCCCGGACCCTACCGGCTTAACCAGGCGGTCATAACAGCCAGTCTAATGTGAGAGGTCTTAGGCACAAATTAAATACGTGATTAAAGTAAAGACACGAGGTTAGACTCTGTTATGACGTAAGACTGCCCGGACCCTACCGACTTAACCAGGCGGTCATAACAGCCAGTCTAATGTGGGAGGTCTTTATGGGAGATCACGGTCTTAATTAATTAAGAAACACTTAACCATATTAGCATGTAGTGGGACATGAGGGGTTAAGTGGGTGCCTTGGGTGGCATGTAGTAACTAGTGGGGGTGCCTTGGGTGGCATGAGAAAACTAGTGGGTTGCCTTGGGTGGCAATAGAAAATACGATCAGAATACTTAACCAGAGTGGAACATGTAACTAAACATGATTAAAGGGTTAAGTAAGTGCCTTGGGTGGCATGGGGGAATCAAGTAAGTGCCTTGGGTGGCATGCGGAAATCTAGTGGGTGCCTTAAGTGGCAATTGTAATATAATTGGATGACTTAACCAAACCTTAACATGTAAGGGGGCATGATTATAAAAAGGGGTTAAGTGGAATGCACTAGATAAAATGACAAGCTTAAGTAGTAGCTTGTGGGGGCCCGTTTCAACCAATATCACAAACGTATCTTTGTGGGCTCGACCCATGTCGAGTGACGGGACACGCATATTGGGCTTGATTATAAGAGGCCAAAACGGGGTAGCGGTGGCAACGCAAGTCCAACGGGTTTCATATGCGTGTGTGGGCCCGGGCTGGTAGATAAGCCGTTGTTGCATCGTGTAGATATAAAGCCGTGCACCGTTGATAGTATTGGGTAGCCACTTTAGGGGAGTGATACACCCCACTGTGGGACCAGCACGGGTATCTACGTTAGGGAGCCGATCGCTTGGGGTAGTGGGGTACACCTAGTAGAGATAGGGGCAGACGGCACCTATGTAGTCAACTAGGGTACAGTAAACTACTGGTTATATCTATCTTTGATATCCTTGGGTGGGATCAACCTTTGAGTAGGAGTGACTGGTGTGGTGCAGTTAGTAATTATCCTTGGGTGGGTAGATGTGTCTTTACGGTTATCTTAGTTCGTCCTGTGTTCGTGGGCAACTTAGTGTAGTCATTATCCCCAAAGATACCATACCGAGTTCATATCATACCCTAATTACTTTAATAATTGTATTATTAAGGAGATAGGGTTCACTCAGGCTTATGTCTGACCCCCGTTGTTTTTATCTTTTTCCTTCAGGTCCTCAGGTTGGGCCTAGTGCTAGTGGGCTTTGATCAGTTTGCTTTATCTATCTCTTGGAGCTTGGACCGTAGATGTAGAGCTCAGCTTATCTTATCTTTTCTGTTATGGCTATTTGTTATGAGTAGTGGGATTATGTACTTATTTTATTCAGGATGGATATTTTGTACTTGACTCTTGTTATAGTTTTATGATGTAACCAAACATGTTTTACTTTCCGCTGCTATGAGATGATGTTTTAAATTTTCAAGTATTACATTATATCTGTCTTGTTGTAATTTTACTGTTCTATACTCACTAAAAATACTCCACCGATGCTATGGCATTCCCTTAGTGAGTGACTATAGCGGGTGTGGGGTGTTACACGTGGTATCAGAGCTTAAGGTTACCGGAACAGATAAAATTTTTAGAAAAACTATTTTCTAAGAATACTTTTGGAAAGGAGTATTTTCAAAAACATGTCTTTTAAGAGAAAAATTTTTGAAAGGAAAGCATAATCCCCAATAGCCATATCTATATCTTTCGAATTCTCCATTTTGAATCTCTTCCTTTCTCTCGTTTTGAGTTTCCCCTCCGCGTATAGATGATCTTTCTAAGATAGATAAGGATGGAAAACCACTTCAAGGGACTTAGACGTTAGTCGGATTAGAAGTTGGTTCAAGAAGGAGGAGGACTGGTAGGTATCTATTGGATAAACGATGGGAGGAAGGCTCAAATAGTTGTTTGGTTAATGAAAGATGAAACCTCATTGGTGGGAGGTTACGAGTGGAGAATAGGGAAGAAGAAGGCAAGTGGTTATCCTTTTAAGAGGAATAGGACACCTTATTAGGATTGTTCAAAGAAGCAAGGGCAAGGTATGGAATCTTCTGGAGGGTAGTTGTATTCCCTCACGACTAGGGTACCAGATGGGGATATGACCGTCTAGGTTGGAATTTGGATTTCTTTATCATCCGATTCAAGCTTTATTTGATTCTGATATATTGAGTTCGTTTATCCCACCATTGTTAGTTGAGTCACTGCACTTAGACACCAGTTTGGTAGATGATCCCTTAGTTGTTTCAAACCCAGTTGGGGCTCCATGATATGTTTGGGTTTGAAAGTTTCTATACTTAGCGTTGAGTTTAGATGTGATGCTTGTTGGGCTTCGCGGGCTATGGGTTAATTTTGGGCATGGACTGGTTATCCAGTAGGAGTGCTGTTCTTCATTTTGAATGGAGAGTTGTTAAGCTTATGGGCCGCCTAAGTAACACTCTCGAGATCTCTTGTAATCCCATAGAATCTGTTATGCTAAGGTATCTAGAATCGCCTGACACGTTGGTCTAGAGTCTGCGATCTGTTAGAGCGGTCCGGGAATACCCGGATGTGTTTGAGGAGGTGAAGGGCTTACCTCCGAAGCGGGAGATTGACTTCCGAATATATCTGGTGGATAATGCCAAACCAGTATCTTGGCCAGTGTGCCACATGGCTCCTAGTGAGAGGAGGGAACTCCATAAGTAAGTAGGCGATTTGCTTGAGAAGGGGTTCATAAGACGAAGTATATCGGAGTGGGGCGCTCCAGTAGTTTTTGTTATGAAGGCGGATGGGTCCCTCAGACTTTGTGTAGGCTAAAGGGAACTAAAGAAACTCACAAAGAAGAATAGATACCCATTGCCGAGGATTAATGATCTCCTTGATCAGTTGGCTGGCGCCTCAGTATTTTTGTAGTAGGACTTAGCCACGGGATTTCATCAGTTGAGAGTGGCTGAGAATAGTATAGAGGAGACTGCCTTTGGGACTCCGGATGATTTCTTTTATGAGTGGCTGGTGATGCCATTGGGTTTGACGAACGCCCCCGCATACTTTGTTGAGAAGGGTGTTCAGGGAGTACCTAAATAAGTTCGTGATGGTCTTTGTAGATGACATCTGGGTCTTTTCTAGGAGCGAAATAAGTTTTCGTATGTGCTCAATAGGCTGAGCAGGGCCAGTATAGGATAAACGACGGTTTTGGAGCGAGACTGGCGAGAACATCCAGAATTGGTCAAGGGCTTAATTATTTAGCCATTTTTACTAGTATCGTCTCACGTAGGTCGTCTGAATTCGAAGGAGGTATCCCTTGGGTGTTTGTCTGATATTGGTTTAGGCCTTTGGGGCTTGCATTTGGGGGATGCCGAATTCGACTAGGGTGGTCTGCGTGGGAGACAGTTGTGATGATTTTGGATGATATTCTGGTGGAGAAGAGCATGCCCTACATCTTAGGGAAGTGTTGGAGACTCTTCGAGCGCATAGTCTTAGGACAGCAAAAGTGGATGGGATCCTTAGCATCCTATGAGTAAGGGTAACATGGTAACGGACACCTTAAGTAGAAAAAGGTTGTCCTTGAGTTCATTGTTCGTTGAACGACGGAGCTTAGAGTTTATTTCTAAGTTTGACTTTAGACCTTCCGTTGACTTTGTACCCGGTTTGCTAGCTTCTTTGGAAGTTAGACCTACTCTTTTGGGGCGGATTGGAGAAGCACAGAGGGGCGACCCACAGTTGGTTGAGTTAGTAGAGAAGCTCATAAGGGGGGAGTCGTCCAGCCATTTGAGTAGGTACACCCTAGATGATAGAGGGTGCTTGCGTAGAGACAGTAGACTTTGTGTACCGCAGGACGAGGGTTTGAGGAAGGCTATTCTTGATGACGCACACCGTTTTAGGATGACCATTCATCCCGGTGGGGGTAAGATGTACCAAGACATGAAGAGGGCTTTCTTCTGGGCCGGTATGAAGAAAGATGTGGCCGAGCATGTCGCTCGATGCTTGGTGTGCCAACGAGTGAAGACGGAGCGAAAGAAACCAGGTGGGTTGCTTCACCCATTGGAGGTTCCGCAATGAAAGTGGGACAGCGTCTCGTTGGATTTTATTGACAGGTTACCCAGATCGAGAAAGAGTAATACAGGAATTTGGGTGGTGGTAGACAGACTTACTAAGAACACTCATTTCATATCTGTGAAGAGTAAGTGGACTGCTCCATGGCTAGCTTTTGTATATCTTCGAGAGATAGTTCGATTGCATCGGGTACCCTCCAGTATAGTGAGTGATCGAGATCCTATCTTCACTAGAGAGTTTTGGAAGAGTTTGCAAAAGGCGGTAGGGACTCAGTTGCGTTTGAGTACCGCATATCATCCTCAGACGGACGGCCAGACCGAGAGGGTGAATCATATTTTAGAAGACCTTTTGAGGCTATGTATCTTGGATTTTGGAGGTACAAGGGAGGAGTATCTTCCATTGGTGGAGTTGCCCGACAGACTTAGTGGTGTACATGATGTATTCCATGGGAGGAAGTGCCTACATAAGACCGCAGAGGTGGTAGAGCCAAGTTTGCTTAGAGAAGTGGAAGCAGAGCATGATGCGACTATTCGACGAGCTCCTACTCGCATCCTTGGGTCAGAGACTAGGAAATTGAGGAATCGAGAGGTTCAGCTAGTCAAAGTGCAATGGGGAGAAGAGGAGAGCAACGCAACTTGGGAGACGGAAGCGAAGATGCGTTCTTTGTATCCATTTCTTTTTGAGAGTATGTCTTTTAACTTCTCCTTTATCGTTTGACTGGTACTTATCTTATCCTTAGTATGTCCTCTCGTTAGTACCTTTGACCTTCAGATAGGATAGTCCTATGGTTGAAACATGTGTTTGAGACATGTTATGTATGATGGATGCAAGTGGATGCAAGTGTTTGCTAGTGGTTGCTCGTGGATGCATATACACACACTCTAGGCACTAGATCGGCTCAATCACTTCATATTGCATATTGCATAAAATTGTGTGTAGGAAGCTATATTTATGGATGTATAATGATTGTGTTATCATATGGATGATGCATTTTGGTGAATGATTGTGCACTCATGTAGATATTGTATGTGTCGATAGGGTTCCCTCGCATACATAATGGATGCATGGCACTATCATGGTTTGCATATGTTCATACATTAGATAGGGAACATATACACACACTTTTTGCATATGCTCATACATCATTAGAAATTGTTTTAAGGACAATGGATGCCAGTGTTTGATGGTTGAGTAGATGGTTGTTTGGTTGGTAGGATACGTTCTTCTTGACTTAGAGATTTCGGGGACGAAATCCTTTAAGTAGGGGAGAATGTAACACCCCGTATGTTATATAACTTGTTATAACATAAATCAGAGCAGAATTAAATTTAATATTCTGAATCAGGGGAAACGGGCTGTGCCATTGCGTTCGTCTCGGAAAAATACGCGAAATAGAGTCCGAGTTTTCGTAAATCGGAGTCCGTATGACCAAGTTATGGCCCGTCAAAGTTTCACGAAAAATCAAAAACGAAAACTGCTCATGTTTTGAGGCCCGGGATGAGTTTTGGGCTGTTTTTTTTGGGCCCTAAATGGTTCCTACACTTGACTTCTTCCCCAAGACATGCTTTAAAGGCTAGGATTGGTTCTAGGGTATATCCTATGGTCCTAAAACATCTAACTAATCTATATATACACCCTAATACCCCCCTTATCCTTACCAAAAATAGATCTAAGGCCATTATGCCACCACTTAGAAAATTGGAGAGCCTCCACTAAAAATCCTAAGAGGGTTTGCAAGCTAATCTACATCTTCTTCTACTTAATCATTGGGATTTGCTTCATTTAACTTGCTAATCTTGTTTTGGTGAGCTTCTATCCCCTTAATAATCAATTATTGAATTGATTATGATAAGATGTGATAAAGTATGGCTATGTTTGTGGATCCATATATTTATGCAAGCTTGATGTAGTGAATATTATGTGTTTTGCAAGTTATATGCCTTATGTCATGCAAGTTTCATAATATGTAATCATGATATTTTTATGCAAGTCATGTATATGCTTATATGCATGTTTAACATCTTATGCAAGTATATGAATGTTTATGCAAGTTATGTATATGTTGAAATGCAAGTTTAACATAATATGCAAGCTTATGCAAGTATATGAATGTTTATGAAAGTTATGTATATGTTGAAATGCAAGTTTAACATAATATGCAAGCCTATGCAAGTATGTGAATGTTTATGCAAGTTATGTATATGTTGAAATGCAAGTTTAACATAATATGCAAGCCTATGCAAGTATATGAATGTTTATGCAAGTTATGTATATGTTGAAATGCAAGTTTAACATAATATGCAAGCTTATGCAATTATATGAATGATTATGCAAGTTATGTATATGTTGAAATGCAAGTTTAACATAATATGCAAGCCTATGCAAGTATGTGAATGTTTATGCAAGTTATGTATATGTTGAAATGCAAGTTTAACATAATATGCAAGCCTATGCAAGTATGTGAATGTTTATGCAAGTTATGTATATGTTGAAATGCAAGTTTAACATAATATGCAAGCCTATGCAAGTATGTGAATGTTTATGCAAGTTATGTATATGTTGAAATGCAAGTTTAACATGATATGCAAGCTTATGCAAGTATATGAATGCTTATGCAAGTATGTGAGTGCTTATGCAAGTTAAGTATATGCTAAAATGCAAGTTCTACATGTTATGCAAATCACATGTATGATGATATGTAAGTTCATATGCAACATGTTATGCAAATCACATGTTTGATGATATGTAAGTTCATATGCAACATGTTATGTAAGACACATGTTTGATAATATACAAGTTTGGGTTGAATATAGTTGGGTTAATACATGCTCATATATGCAAGTTGACATCCTCTTAACCCATGATAAAGTTATATGCTAAACCCATGTTATGTGTGGTAAATCTTCCCTTTATTATGTTATGTCATAATGACGATTTACGTGGGGAACGATGGGGTTAATTAATATGTTAATTAAAAGTATGTTGAAATGAGTATGATTAAGCATACCATAAAAAAATTAATTAACATAAGTGGGAATTTACCTATTGAGTTAGGTCTACCCCATGGGAATTTACCTATTGAGTTAGGTCTACCCATGTTATGAATAAATTGATATTAATTAGGGATAATTAATATGGGGGTGATTAATTAGGTGTAATTAATTGACTAAGACACGAGGTTAGACTCTGTTATGACGTAAGACTGCCCGGACCCTACCGGCTTAACCAGGCGGTCATAACAGCCAGTCTAATGTGAGAGGTCTTAGGCACAAATTAAATACGTGATTAAAGTAAAGACACGAGGTTAGACTCTGTTATGACGTAAGACTGCCCGGACCCTACCGGCTTAACCAGGCGGTCATAACAGCCAGTCTAATGTGGGAGGTCTTTATGGGAGATCACGGTCTTAATTAATTAAGAAACACTTAACCATATTAGCATGTAGTGGGACATGAGGGGTTAAGTGGGTGCCTTGGGTGGCATGTAGTAACTAGTGGGGGTGCCTTGGGTGGCATGAGAAAACTAGTGGGTTGCCTTGGGTGGCAATAGAAAATACGATCAGAATACTTAACCAGAGTGGAACATGTAACTAAACATGATTAAAGGGTTAAGTAAGTGCCTTGGGTGGCATGGGGGAATCAAGTAAGTGCCTTGGGTGGCATGCGGAAATCTAGTGGGTGCCTTAAGTGGCAATTGTAATATAATTGGATGACTTAACCAAACCTTAACATGTAAGGGGGCATGATTATAAAAAGGGGTTAAGTGGAATGCACTAGATAAAATGACAAGCTTAAGTAGTAGCTTGTGGGGGCCCGTTTCAACCAATATCACAAACGTATCTTTGTGGGCTCGACCCATGTCGAGTGACGGGACACGCATATTGGGCTTGATTATAAGAGGCCAAAACGGGGTAGCGGTGGCAACGCAAGTCCAACGGGTTTCATATGCGTGTGTGGGCCCGGGCTGGTAGATAAGCCGTTGTTGCATCGTGTAGATATAAAGCCGTGCACCGTTGATAGTATTGGGTAGCCACTTTAGGGGAGTGATACACCCCACTGTGGGACCAGCACGGGTATCTACGTTAGGGAGCCGATCGCTTGGGGTAGTGGGGTACACCTAGTAGAGATAGGGGCAGACGGCACCTATGTAGTCAACTAGGGTACAGTAAACTACTGGTTATATCTATCTTTGATATCCTTGGGTGGGATCAACCTTTGAGTAGGAGTGACTGGTGTGGTGCAGTTAGTAATTATCCTTGGGTGGGTAGATGTGTCTTTACGGTTATCTTAGTTCGTCCTGTGTTCGTGGGCAACTTAGTGTAGTCATTATCCCCAAAGATACCATACCGAGTTCATATCATACCCTAATTACTTTAATAATTGTATTATTAAGGAGATAGGGTTCACTCAGGCTTATGTCTGACCCCCGTTGTTTTTATCTTTTTCCTTCAGGTCCTCAGGTTGGGCCTAGTGCTAGTGGGCTTTGATCAGTTTGCTTTATCTATCTCTTGGAGCTTGGACCGTAGATGTAGAGCTCAGCTTATCTTATCTTTTCTGTTATGGCTATTTGTTATGAGTAGTGGGATTATGTACTTATTTTATTCAGGATGGATATTTTGTACTTGACTCTTGTTATGGTTTTATGATGTAACCAAACATGTTTTACTTTCCGCTGCTATGAGATGATGTTTTAAATTTTCAAGTATTACATTATATCTGTCTTGTTGTAATTTTACTGTTCTATACTCACTAAAAATACTCCACCGATGCTATGGCATTCCCTTAGTGAGTGACTATAGCGGGTGTGGGGTGTTACAATATGGATGTTGCATTTAAATGAATGGTTGTGCACACATGTAGTAATGATATGTATAGGGTTCTTTGCATACATGATGGATACATGGCACTATCATTATTTGCATTAAGGAGGTCGATCGAATCAGTGGACCGCCTGATTTTGCATTAGTATACAAACATACACACACTATGCATATGTACATGAAAAGCATTAGAAATCTTGTAAGGACCATGGTTGCTAGTGGTTGATGGTTGAGTAGATGGATGATTGGATGATAGGATACATTCTTCTTGACTTAGAGATTTCGAGGACGAAATCCTTTAAGTAGGGGAGAATGTAACACCCCGTATTTCTGTTAACACTAAAGTAACGAATTAAAGAATATTTAATTTTAAATGTAAGAATTAAGGGAAATGGGTTACGCCATTGTGTTCGTCTCGGAATTCTGGTTGAGATAGAGTCCGAGTTTGCGTGAATTGGACTTCGTATGAAGAAGTTATGGCGATCGGAAGTTTAAGAAAAATTCAAACAGATTTCAAAAATTCGAAATCAGACTCAGAATGGGCTAGGCGGGAAAATTCCCGCCAGGGCCAGGTCGACCTACCCACATAGGTCGACCTGCCCCCCCCCCCCCCCCTGGGCAGATTTGTTTGATAACGATTTTCTGACTCTTAGATGAGTCATTAGGGCTGACTTGTCACCCTATCTTGACTGAATGGCTATGGTTTATTCTAGGTTGATCGGATGGCCAAAATTAATCCTAAATTCTATATAAACACATGTAGACTCAAACCCTAAAATAAAATAAAAATTTAGAACCATGACCACCATGTTGTCACCTTGCAACCTAGAGTAGCCGCCACCAATTAGAGAGAAAGAAAAGCTAATCAACTCAATTCTATTCAACTCAAATCAAAACAACAACGAATTTGTCTTCTTCAAAGGAGAGCTAAATCAATTTCAGAACTCAGATTTCAGAACTCAAGACCTTCTTTGAGTTGTGAGCTCGATTTCTTTAATAAGATAATTAACAATTTAATTAGGTTGAGTTATGATTTGGATTATATGGTTATGTTGTGAATCATTGACCGTTATGTTATTATCTATGTTGTAAATCCATGATGTTATTATCTATGTTGTAAAGGTGTGATGTTATTATCTATGTTGTAAATCTATGTTAATTGTTGGCTTATGTACAATCAATTCATAATGATGCTTCATATGCTAGTTTGGTTATGTTGTTGGAACTAATTCATATGTTAAATCATATGTAAGTTTAACTTGATAATTCTATATGCAAGTTTGGATGTTAATTTAGATATGAATCATATGCAAGTTAATGAGAATCATATACCACCTTACATGTTTCATGACATCTATTTTATGTAAGCTTGGATCTAAAGTTTAGGATAAGACATTTGTGAGTTATATGCTTGTATATAAAATTCTATATGCTAGTTTACATGTTGATCTTAATTTACATGTTTGGATGCAAGTTTACACCATAGTTTATGTTGCATAAATCACATAAGCAAGTACATATATATTGGAGTATGAATCATGTAATGTAAGTTTGTGACTATTGCCTATGCAAGTTAACATCTTATGATTAGATCTATGACATCCATAGTTTATGCAAGTTTGTGACTTTGGCCTATGCAAGTTTTAGATGAAAAACCTTATTCACACATGCAAGTTCACCCCATATGTTTAGATCTAGTTTTTATTCTATGCATGTTGTGATGTTTTCTCTTTATTCCATAAGTTAGACTATTCGAGTCTAACGTATATTTCACGCTAAACGAACGAACGTACAACGTGGAGCAATGGGATAATATTAAAAGATTTAATATTTAGAATTGGCATAAATGCCTTAAATATGATGTTAATTGGTATAATTTTTATATACCATAAATAGATGGACATAATTAAGGTGTTAATTATGGACATAGTTAAATTTGTAATTGATTGACAATTTGAATAGGGAAATTAATTCAAATTGGGGATAATTAATTATGTGTAATAATAAACCGCCTAAGACACGAGGTTAGACTCGTTTGTGGTGTAAGACTGCCCGGATCCACCCGGAAAATCCAGCTGCCACAAATTCCAGTCTAATGTGAGAGGTCTTAGGCATAAATTAAACGCGTAACAATTGTAAAGACACGAGGTTAGGCTCGTTTGTAGTGTAAGCTGCCCGGACCCGCCCGACAAATCCAGCTGCCACAAATGCCAGTCTAATGTGGGAGGTCTTTATAAGGTTACGGTCTTAATGAATTAAGAAACACTTAACCAGATAAGCATGTAGTGGGACATGAGGGGGTTAAGTGGGTGCCTTGGGTGGCATGTGGAATTTAGAGGGTGCCTTGGGTGGTATTTGAAATACGATTAGATGCACTTAACCAAGATTGAAACATGTAAGAAGACATGAATAAGAATGGGGTTAAGTGGGGAAAAACCTTAGAGGGGACCAAGCATAGGTGGAAAGCTTGTGTCATGCATGTGGGCCCTTTTCAAACCAGTAACCCATTAAGTATCTTTGTGGGCTCGACCCAAGTCGAGGACGGGACACGCGTACTGGATTTGATTGTAAGAGGTCAAAATGGGTCAGCGGTGGCAACGCAAGTCCAACGGGTTCATATGCGTGTGTGGGCCCGGGCTGGTAGGTAAGACGTTGTTGCATCGTGTAGATATAAGCCGTGCATTTTTGGTTGTATCGGGTTGCCACTTTGGGGAGTGATACACCCCACCGTGGGGCCAACACGGGCATCTACGATTTAGGGAGCCGAACAAATGGGGGTAGTGGGTACACCTAGTGGAGATAGGGGCAGACGACACCTATGGAGGTAGCTAGGGGTACACGAAACTACCATTAGCAGTATTAAGTTCTGTAGGCGGGATCAACCTTTAGAGTGACTAGTGGTGGTGCAGTATAGTAATTATCCTATAGTGATTAGGGGCGCCTTTAACGTTATCTTTGTTCGTCTTATTTCCTTGTTTGTTCTGTCATACCCAATTGTTCACAATCATTTCCTTATTTTCCAGCTTATGCCTTATCCTAGTTATTTTGATAATTATATTGTTAAAGTTATCGCACTCGCCAGACTTTATGTCTGACCCCCTTTTTCTTTCCACCTCTTTTCTTCCTTCCCCCCCTCCTCAGGTTTGCAAGGAGGGAATACTACAGCTTAGTGCCGATTTCTTTCAGTTGCTTGAAGAGAGTAGATGTATCGCTTGGGACTCTCTCACCTTTATGGCTTTGTTTATGCTCAGTGAGGATTTATCCATTATGTTATTTAAGTATTTTCTTCTTTATGTACTTTGAAGTTTTTTTAAAAGACTATTGATCTTGTTGTAATGGTTTTGGAGACTACTTATGTAAACTCGTTTTGAGTTATGATGAAATGAAATAAGTTTTATCTTCCACTGTGTTCTTTTATTTATTTATTCTTGTAATTTATCTGTTCTATACAACAATAACGCTTCATGGACATTGATGCATTCCCTTTGTGAGTGACATTAACGGATATGGGGTGTTACACACACCGGGTCTACGGGGCGGGTCTGGGGTAAGATATAAAATGTCCGGGTCGGGTATGGGGCACAAGAAACCCGCCCCATTGCCATTCCTACATATATGTATATAAATTAGTATGCATTAGAATTCACAATGCTAATGCATGAGAAATCTTTTGCATTTCTTTCATTTCAAGGATGGTGGCATTTATCTATTTTGTTAAAAAAAAAACTACTTGATCGCAGTTTACATACCTAACATTTTAAGCATTTATCTTTCTAATTCTTTTGTAATAATCCAAATATCACCCCATGAACAATAATGGTGTATTTGAATCCCAAATACAAAAGAATAATACATAAATGAGTTTCTTAAGTAGTTTCGCCAATGTCTCCATTGAGAAACATAACTTTAATCTCCATCAGATAATGCTTAAAAGTACAAAATGTGGTAAGCTCCAAAGTGATTGATTCTAAAGAATTGTTTATAAAAACTTTTCCCTAGTGTGGGTTAATAAAAAGTATAAACTTTATATCTCTTAGAATATCAATAAAGTATTTTCTATTTTTATGATATCACAATCTATAATTCCATAGTAAACTGAAACAAATAATTATATTAATCACCAAAACAAGATTTGAGATATCATTACACAAGCTATTTCGCATAAGTATCCATAAATTATATATCAGACATTAAGAGCTTCAATTACATAAGATTTTGAATTTATTCATAAATCAACATTACTATTTCTTGATGAACAATAATAACCTAATATGTTCATATTAGAAATATAAAACTGGAATCTGTCTAAATGACAGTATAAATAATATCAAATATATTCAAACAGTTTGACTTAAATCTCAATAATAACTTTATATGTTTGTATATCTCATTAAAGAAATAACTATAAATATATCCGTATGTTATTTCTTTTCTTGTAAAACCTTAGCGACTTCTTCAACTTTATTGATACAAAAATGCATATCAAAGGAGTACTTTGAATCTTAAAAAACTTCAATTTCTCTACTAATTACCAAAGCGCTAAATTAGCCTAATAAGATGATATTTTATTCTTAAAATAATAATCTTAAAACTATAAAACTGGAGATAACACCAAAATAATAATAATAATAATAATAACTTGAGTGACTTTAACTTTTGAAGCGATATTTTTCCATATAGTACTCATTTTTATTTCTTTTACTTTGAATTTATAGAATCAAGCACCATAAAAATGCTAGTTCCCCCTTATTGTTTTCACAGAATCGTTTCCATTCTCAGTAGATAATCTATCAAAAAATAGGTAACATTACGTATAGTCCATCCTTGAAAAGCTTCTGAAATATTTACTTAATCATCCTTTAACTCTTGCCTTTTTAAATTATACCACCTTTCAATATTCTTCATAACATTATAAGAATATCTAACCGTAGTAGGATTGGTTGTAGAGTTAAATTTATGAAGTCAAGAACAAATAACATGCTCTCTTACAAAATCTTTATATTTATCCCAAAACAAGATGGGAGTATTCTTTAAATTGGCAGATAATTCAGTTAAATTAACTGAAAATGAACAAAAAATAAAATGAAGATTGACCATATATGCTCGTAGCCAAATATCAACCATAGTAAACTCAAATAATTGGTAAGTCTCCACTCAAGATACCTAGTACACATTAGTATCAAGTCTTCGGATAGTAATATTAACAATAAGTGGTATTCTTCTGGAAATGATCAAACACTGACAATAAATTCAAATCAAAATACAACCTTCCTTTGGGCCGATTAATTATTCACTCGAAAAACCTTATAATTCTCACGTATTTATCATCACGCATGTGTAAGCGATTCGGCCAAATATTAGTCTTCCTTTGGACCGGCTAATACTCGCATGAGTCACTACACCCAAATATTAAACAGTTTCATGAACCACCAAAATAAGAGAGGTCACTTTGGTGATATTTTATTTCAGTTAATTCACTATTAATGTAAAATATTTACAGCTGTAAAGAGATACCTAAAAAACTTGAATTTAGTTCTTAGTATATATACAATATATATTGAGTGCTATAGAACACTTCGCTTTAGGTCCATATGACAACTAAAATATCAAAAATTATAATCATAGCACGACAGATTTTTAATTATAGTTTTCATAATCTTTTGCTTTAGATATGTGATTATATTCATGATATTCACTAAATAAATATGATGATGTAAAACATCATTAATAAAACACATAATAAATATCACATGTGAACGCCACAATTAAGTGACATATAAATGACAATGTAGATGTCATACTAGATAACTTGAATCAATGAAGTAGCTACTATATGCATGTCTAAACCATAACGCAACTACATGAAATGTTACCATGTGACTTTACTTTATATTTGATTTACACATGCATTGTCAGTGTGTCAGAAGACCACAATATTACTTCACTGTCATGTAACATGAAGTATCAAATAGACTTATGTAAACCAAAATGTTCAAGTCAATCATTAAAGTATTCTGAAAGTAATGATGCTAGTTTAATAAAATTCTGGACAGTTCACAACCAAAACATGTGAAGAAGATACTTATATGTAGTTTAATTATAGTAAAAAACATAACGACCGGTTCAACTAAATTCAAACCACTTTCTTTTAGGAAGCATTCAAACCCAGTGAGATCCGATATTTAGTTGGATCTTTGAATCCGTATTTAATCTGCATTATTAAATTGATTCATCTACTATACTGAAGCATCATGAAATACGTATATACTGAGTGGATATTCAACTGAAAACATGCCGCTTTTCCCGGAAAATCTGTAATGTCCCGCCTTTTTGACTGCTTTAAATCGATAATTAAACCAACTTAAAACGTTCAAATCGACGGTTCGCTATTTAGCTTACAGAGTTTAAAGATAGAATCAACACAGAAATACAGAACAAATAAATAACACAATATTTAAACAGTGAAATAAACTTTTATATATAAATCAAAATTTTTGATACAAGAATTTTCTCTACATAGTGGAATTAAATACAGTTTAAATACAGAAAAATATTTACTGTTTAAGACTTCAGAGTGCGCGTCTACTGGAATCCCTAGCTTTGCCAATCTTCGAACCCTAAACTGAAATCTTTAAATCTGTATTGCTCGGGTCTGACCCAAGCATTTCATGCTAAAACATAAAACACTCGAGTCAGGATTAATCATAGTTTAACTAAATTAACCTCAATGTAAACTGAAATATAATAGTTAATTCTAACTTCAATTCTTTGACATATTTGAAAAACATTCAAGGATGCAGCCAATGACGAGATCAAGCATGGTATCTTTTCATATTAGTCATATTTTCAGGGACAGATGGTCATGAGAGCTTGCCTATCCACATGTGTTATACACGTGTGGACGGCTTCAGCTTTCCATACCGCACATGATAACATAACTTGGAATAAAATAAATTCGAACAGCACGTATAATTTATGTATACACGTATGCCGATGATACGTGTATACACATACGATAGTACATATATACACATATGCATCGACCACCACATGTATACAAAAATCATGCATGAATAACGGGTGTTATGAAATTCATGGGGAGTGCGCTAATATGCAATAAACAAGGACAACATAATTATACACAAGACAGTGCATTTTAAGTAGCAATCCAGATGCATAGGGTATAATGGTCAATAAATGGAACTTAAAGTGGCGAGGCAACTCACAACAAATTAAAATAGGTAACAGGCATCACAAGTGCCACATATTTATATATACACTGCCTTTCTGTTTCAGTTTTAAAAACAAGTTATTTTGGCTATTTTTGTGACCATATATAGTCAAGTCCAGACAATGCATGATGCTGCACAAGTAGGGCTAGTCCAAGGTAAATTCAAATAAACAAGTATGGCCATTAAGACAGTAATAATATGTTTATGGGTATTTAACAAAATATTGACGGTATTACAGTGGTCCTCATAGTTTAAATGCCAACTAGAACAGTTCAAATGGTCCAAATATGCAGCCAATTTATTTTTGGCTAATAACACTGAAAGAGAAATCAAAACCTCCAATAAGAATCAATAATAAACTATAATCTTTCAGGAGGTCAAGATATGCAGCAACAATGGCTTATGCATGGGTCCTTAATTAGGTTGCAGGTTACTAAAATAAAATGACAATAGCCAAATTCTTGTATATTGCTACGTTACACATGTAGAAAGTTGCTATATTCAAACAGATCAACTAGACGCATCTATAGTTACAGTTACTTGGTATAAACCATGCATACTAGAAACAAATTCATCGATGCAGTGAACTGGTGTGTAGACAAGACAAGGAAGATATCATTAAACTAACACTCGAACCAGAGTGTGCAAGTGCTCAAGCCAGCAGCATTAATCGAAAGTGACAAATGAGACAAGCATGGAGAGTGCTTCAGCTAAGTAGTTCAGTATTTATCAAATCATATTTATACCCAATTCTATACGAAACCAGGGGGGTCTGTTGACTTACAATATATATGTATTTTTGTCAGGTTCTACAAATTTGTACTGGTCTCCATATTATCGTTTGACTACTAATATATGCATGTAGCAACTGAAATATCCTCTAGTCATCGACCTATGAATTGGAGAACAAGTTCAAAGCATACATTGCTCTATGGCTAATTAAAGATTTATTTATATAGATAAAACATGAAGTTACACCATTCGAACAGACCATAAGAAATGAACCAGTCTTAAAATGATAATACAGCAAGCATGAAAACAACCAAGGCTACATGATATCACCTATGAGTTTCGGGTAACACAATGTCTATATACACACTTATATAGGGATTGTATATATATTCAAAATCCATAGGTGCATGTGTTAATTTCTATATGAGAGGGATATACATCCAAGTTCTCCAAACAAGTCAGCGATAAATATGTATAACCCAACTTCTAAATATGACCAATACCATATATACGAAATTTCCCCTAATGTATGCATATATCAAACATGAAAACTGCATGCAGTTACCCCCAGTTTATATTATAGTTGTGAAAATGTATCAGAATCTATTCTAAGCATTTAAAGCATTTAAAACATTTAAAAGTAGTAAATACATAAGGAAAATATAGTGACTGGAGGTTGATTGTAAACACAGTATGATGTAACTATGGGTTTATACGAATTCCAATACAGTTTTAGTGAAGTTAAAACCTAAATACAGCAAATCGTGAGAAATGTACTCACTCATGCACAACTCAGATTTTCAGTTTTTATATCCATTTCCTGGTTTTCAAGTTGACATTCAAAATACGCATGCCTTAATTGTCTGTATCCTACTTATATGCAATCAGGAAGAGTTTTTAAAAAGGTAAAAATAAGCATGGTAGAAGGTCACCCAACCATATATTTTCTAGATTTAAAACTTTAGCATGGATTAAATATAGCCA